>JBBDGP010002524.1:545000-1145000 GCA_037952835.1 Lithobates septentrionalis | reverse complement strand
TTCAATTTCAGTCCATCTATTGTAAGACCGTTGGGGAAACCAGGACGCCAGGGCCCGCAGCTGGGCTGCTTGGTAATACTTGTTCAAGTCGGGAAACGCCAGTCCACCCTCTGAGCGCGCCGCCACTAATACTGATTGAGGTATTCTGTGCCTCCTGTAGTTCCAGACATACCTCACCAGATCCGCCTGAAGTTTCCTCAGATCTGACCGAGGGACCGGAATGGGAAGCGTCTGGAAAAGGTACAGAAGTTTTGGAAGGATGGTCATCTTTACAGAGGCCACCCTCCCCAGGAGGGATATATGGTGGACCTTCCATTTTTGTAACGACTCCCTTATAGATCTATAGAGGGGAAGGAAGTTGGCTCTATAGAGGGTGGTGTACGACGGGGTGATCTGCACTCCTAAGTATTTAATGGCTGTAGTTTTCCAGTGGTAGGGGAAGCATTGTTGTAGATGTTGAACCTCTACTGGAGGGATATTTACGGGAAGGGCCTCTGACTTAGACGCATTTATTTTGTAACCGGATAGAGAACGATATAAATCTAGCTCAGCATGTAAATTAGGGAGTGATATCCTAGGCTGAGTCAGGGTAAGTATAATGTCATCCGCGAATAGTGCTAGTTTAAAATCCCTACCCCGTACCGGAACCCCGTGTATATTTGGATTTTTACGCACCGCCGCTGCCAGAGGCTCCACACATAGTGCAAATAACAACGGCGAGAGAGGGCATCCCTGGCGCGTTCCGTTAGCTATCGAAAAAGCTGATGATAGGGCAAAGGCTGTCTTAACCTGAGAGGAGGGGTTTGTATATAAGTGTTGTATGGCCCGCAAAAAGGGGCCCTGGAACCCCATGTGTTTCAGTGTGGCAAACAGGAACGGCCATCCAAGGCAATCAAAGGCCTTTTCAGCGTCCAGCCCTAGGACCAGTGTTTCTAGGCCGTCCCTGTTTGCCACCTCTATGAGATCAATAATCCGTCTCGTATTGTCCCCTGCCTGACGGAGGGGGACAAAGCCCACTTGATCCTTATGTATTAAGGAGGGAAGTATTAGGTTCAGTCGCATCGAGAGGAGCTTGGTAAAAATTTTTAAATCAGAGTTTAGTAGTGCGATTGGCCTATAACTTGCACATAATGAAGGATCTTTTTCAGGCTTGGGGATCAACGTGAGGAATGATCTCTGCATGTCTGAAGGAATAGGGGTTTGCTGGAGGAAGGCATTGTACAATCTGCACATATGGGGCAAGAGGACCGGGAGAAATGTCTTATAATATTCATAAGGGAGGCCATCGGGGCCGGGGGACTTTCGTGACGGTAAGCTTTTAATGGTGGCTGTCAGTTCTTCTACCGATATCGGGGCGTTAAGGGAAAGTAAATCAGATGCCTGAAGTTTAGGAATATTACTGTCTACTAAATATTGTTGCATACGCTCAGCTAAGTCAGGGGAAAGTGGGTCGTGTGGAATTCCAGGGTCATTATATAGGGCTGTGTAGAATTCTCCGAAAGCCTGAGCTATATCCTGGGGGTGTGAGAGAAGTGTATCTCTTCTATTTTTTATTTGATGAGGGGTGGTCATATGTGATCTTTCTGACAGTTTACGTGCTAGTAATGAGTGGGCTTTATTGCCTTTGTCGTAGTACGTTTGTTTTAGTCTAAGGAGAGCTTTCTCTACCTGGCCTAACGCTAGATCCCGAAGTGTAATACGCAAGCAAACAATTTTTTTAAGAAGGGTTAGGGATGGCGAAGTCTGTAGTTGGAGTTCTAAGGTTTTAAGATCCTTCTCCGCCTGAAGTTTGGATGCCTTTGCATCTTTCTTCATGGCTGAGGATAGTGCTATACACCGCCCCCTGAGGACCGCCTTGTGGGCCTCCCAGAGAGTGGCAAGAGTAACATCTGGTGTGTCATTTTCAAGAAAATAGTTTTGTAAGGTTGACTCGAGTTCTAGTTTAGATGGGGTGTGTTGTAGAAGAAAGTTGTTTAATTGCCAATGACATGGTTTACGTGTATAGGTACCCATCTTCAAGGACATAGTCACAGGGGCGTGGTCAGACCAGGAGATGGGTAGAATCTGAGCGTCCATAGTGGCGCGAAGGGTGGCATTGTTAACAAATAGGTAGTCTATACGAGAGTGCATGCGGTGAGGAGAGGAGTAAAATGTATATTGTCTGTCACCTGGGTGTAGTGCCCGCCATATATCAAAAAGAGCATAGCGCCTAGTGAGTTGGCGAAATAATTGTGCTTCCCGAGCCACTCGGGCTTGGGGTTCTGTGGGGTTCATTACATGGCGATCTAGACCCACCGACTGACATAAATTAAAGTCTCCTCCAATGATCAAGTAGTCGTTGGGGGATTTAAATATGCGCGCTAGTACTCTAGTTAAAAAGTGTATTTGGTGGGTATTAGGGGCATATAGTGCACAGATAGTGACCCCTTGATCTTGCCATTGGCCCCTTAAAATAATGTAGTGTCCATGTGGGTCTATAAGAGATTCAGTGCATTTGAAGGGGGAGCCCTTTTTGAACAAGATCGCCACTCCGGCCTTTTTGCGGGGACTAAACGCCTGGTAAACGTGAGGATAGTATCTGGATGCAAATGTGAAGGCGCCTCCCTTATTAAAATGTGTTTCTTGCAGCAGGGCAACATCCGCCCCAGACTGCCTGATTTCCCTCGTAACTAGATGCCTTTTTTTATTTGAATTTAGGCCGTGAACGTTAAGTGATATTATTTTAACCATAATTGAGGGTATGTGTGAACTCAGCGTTACTTAGCTTATCCAGCCGCGAGGGTGTCTCAGTATCCAAGGAAGCGAGGGATCCATATGTAGGACATGTCCGGTCAGCCCTCCCGAGCCGATGATGTGCCAGGGGAAGGGAAAGAAAGGGGGAGAGAAAAAGGAAAAGGAGAGTGGAAAAAAGAAAAGAGATATTAGTTATCAACACAATCAAAAGAAGCAAACATTGCAAAAAGACCCCAAGCAATCCAGATCGCCCGGGATCAAGTAAGTTCCAATAAGTCTCCCCGGGCGGGCTCCCCATAAAGAGTCCAGTCCGGGGGGACATAGAGAACCCAACAGTCAAATACAGCAGCATTCAGAGAACCTCCTATAACAATAGGAAATAAAAAGGGGGAACTTTGGTTAGGTAAACCTAAAGGGGGACTAGTGACCAGAGAAACTACTACTGTCAAGTCTCCAACTGAAAGTGCCTGATGTGAAGCAGGAATTAACAGGCTTTGGGCCTAAAAAGGGGGGGGGTGCAAATATAGCTGATGGGTGGGCCAGGGGGGGGCCCAATATGGCAGTCATCCATTCCTATGCTTAGTGGACCCTCTAGGAGAGTCTCTGTCCCTGGGACGTTTTGTTGGAGGTATCTTCTGCCAGATCACCGGCGGGGGCGTTGGTGTTTCTACCAAGTCCCATTCTTGAAGACGGGGGACAGGAATTTCTAGGGTGTTGCAAAAGTTATCCAGGTCCTCCGGGAAGCGCAAGATGGCGGATTTTCCTTGATGGCGGGCTGTTAAACTGAAAGGAAAGCCCCATCGATAAGTTATGCGCTTCTCCTGTAGTGAGGCTAGTAGTGGCTGGAGAATTCTACGCTTTTGTAGGGTGATCCAGGAAAGATCGGGGTATAGCTGTATTGGCGCATTTCCATGAACAACCTTCCTGGCGTCTCGGGCCTTTCGCATGATGTCTTCCTTTAAGGGGAAGGAGTGGACTCTGCATATGACGTCGCGTGGTCTGGAGGCAGGTCCCTTAGGTCGTAGGGCACGGTGGGCTCTGTCCATCTCTATGGGTTTATTCAGGGGGTCCCCCAATAAGTTGTTGAATAAAGATTGCAGGGTTTCGTGGAGATCCTCCGGGCCCTCCGATTCTGGTAGTCCTCTAATCCGAATGTTGTTCCTACGACCCCTATTATCTAAATCTTCAATATGGCGTTGCATATTTCTGAGCATTAGGTGGTGATCAGCTCCTTGCATTTGAGTGCGATGTATAGCAAGTTTGGTCTCCTGGATCTCCTCTTCAGCCATCTCCACTCTCTCAGATAGGTGTTTGAGGTTGGCATGAATTGTTTGGATTTCCGCCCTGCATGCAGATTTAACTTCTTCAATAAGGAGTTTAAAGTCCTCTTTAGTGGGTATGGCTTGGAGACATGCTTGCCATGTAGTGTTTTGTTGGATTTGTGGGTCATCATCCATGTGTTGTTGGGGACAATGCAAGAAAGGGGGCTCCCCTCGTGGAGTAAGGGGGGGCTCAGTTCCTGGTGCTCCACTAGGCTGAATGTGGGTGCCCTGCATGTTACCCCCTCTTAAAAAAGGGGGGTGAGAAGCAGTTATTAAGCCATCTCTGTGGGTCAGATTTGGAGAGTTAGTCACTTGTGCATAGGACAATGCCTGATCCATGCCTTTCTCTGTCGTGGTGGAGGTATTATGCCGCGCTTGTCTTTGTGGCTGAGGTAGGCCCATGACATAGTGGCGTTCCTGCAGGGGGTTGCTTTCTCCTGTTTGTTTTGTGAGCGGGGGTCCCAAGGCGTACTCTGGCTCCGGTAGTGGGGGAAAGTCTCCCGAAGTCAGTGAGGGTGAGGGGGACACCGTCCCTCCTGCTGAAAGAGCCGGGTCTGAGGCCGTTCGTAACAGCCGCGGGTAGGCCTCAGAGCACTGGGTATAGCTGGCTGCTGTGAGGCCTTGTGTAATGTCTCGGGGGTCATGCTGTAGCCCGTTATGGGGCATATAAGGTTGTGATGGACTCACCCCTCCTGGGTCTCGAGTGCCCGAACCGCTCCTCTCCTGATCCAGCATCAGCGTGTTCTGTGGGTACAGCAGCGGAGGAGAATTCGGCGGCTGCTGTGGCGTCATGGAGAGAGAGCATGGCGGCGGCGCCATCTTGACCATCCCGCCGTCGGAGCCGGAGGGAGGTTTAAAGTACTCCCGGAGGGTCGCTGAGGATCCGGAGGGTGGTGCGGATGGTCCCCTGGGATTAGAGGAGCGGGTTCTCCGATTTCCACCCATATACAGGTGCTTAAAATCCCCCTAATAGGCCGTTAGGCTGCAGGTCGGTGGAGAGCTACAGGATCAAGCGTCCATACAGGGCAGCTTCCGGTCACGCCCCCCATTCCATTCTATTCTATTGCTTTTTCTAGTCTATTTTATTCTATTTTTTTCTATTCCATACTCTTATTTTATTTTCTAGTCTATTCAAATTTATTCTATTCAAAATTTGAATTTCATAAGACAGTTATGTTGTTATATTCTTTCTGTTCTATTCTAGTGCTTTTTCTATTCTATTCTATTATTTCACTTTCAATTCCATTCTATTCTGTTATTTTCTATTCTATTCCAAATTCGAATTCTGGAAGATGGTTATATTCTTTCTACTTTATTCTGTTCTATTCTATTCTTTTATTTTTTTATTCTATTCAAAATTTGAATTTCAGAAGAAGGTTATATTCTTTCTATTTTATTCTATTCTATTTTTTTATTCTATTCTATTACTTTATTTTCTATTTTCTATTCTTTTATTTTTTATTCTATCCCTTTATTTTCTAGTCTATTTTTTTACATTCTTTTATTTTGTATTCTGTTCTGTTTTACTCTATTATATTCTATTCTTTTATTTTCAATTCTATTATATTCTTTTCTATTATATTCCTTTATTTTCTATTCTATTTTTTTCCATCCTTTTATTTTGTATTCTGTTCTGTTTTACTCTATTATATTCTATTCTTTTATTTTCTATTCTATTATATTCTTTTCTATTATATTCCTTTATTTTCTATTTTATTCTCTTCTGAATTTCAAATTAGATTCGAAAACGATTCAAGTTTGATTAGAAAAGGTTTCGAATTTGATTTGAAAAACTATCTGAATTTCGTCCGACGTGGTCATTTCAGTTTTTCGGATTAGTTTAAATTCGTTACTATTATAATTCGGAAATTCGGATAGGTCAAAATTTCAGAATAACGAAAAATTGGTCTGAATTTCGATTCGGAACGATACCAATGCACATGTCTATTAAGAACTATATTCAGCGTAAAGAAGAACAAGGAGTCCTGGAAGCGATGGCTTGGTTTCCACAGAGCCCTGATCTCACCATCATGGAGTCTGTCTGGGATTACATGAGGAGAAAGAAGGATTTGAGGCGGCCGACATCCACAGGATATCTGTGCTTAGTTCTCCAAAAGGTTTGGAACAACCTGCCTGCTGAGTTCCTACAAAAACTGTGTGCAAGTGTACCTAGAAGAATTGATGCTGTCTTGAAGCCAAAGTGTGGTCACACAAAATATTGAGAGGATTTGGATTTTTCTTCTGTTCGCTCACTTTGCATTTTGTAAATTGATAAAAATAAACAATTAAAATATATCTTTTTTAAATCATTCTTAATTTACAGCATTTCTTTACACCTGCCTATAACTTTTGCTCAATGCTGCATAATGCATCTTACAAGTCCTTAGATTTGGTGGCTAGACCAAAGCTGCTCATACATTATACCATTTTCTTGTTCAATTCCCTTTAGATTTACCTTCAACTGTGCAGGGCCAGGGCCTGCCTGATTGCATACCAATTGTAAGTGTTTGTTTGATCTCATATTATATGGTTTTTGGTAAATCTAAAGGAAAATTGTCCAAGAACATTGTATATTGTATGGCCAGCCTTAGTGTTTTACTTTTTTCACACTGTTTTCTATTATTTTAACCTGGTGATCCTGCCAGGAACATATTTATTTTTCTTGGGTGACAGCCCCATCCCATTAGGTTGTTATCTTGATTTGGACTACAAACACCTCCCCCTTATCTCCATTACATACAGGTGAGAAGCATTGTAAATTTTGGCAGCAAATTTCGTTTTAGTCTAATGCCGCGTACACGCGGTCAGACTTTTCGGCTACAAAAGTCCGACGGACGCCAACGGACCAAGTCCGGTGGACAATCCGATCGTGTGTGGACTTTCAGAGGACTTTTCCAGCCACAAATCTGACGGACTTTAGATTTGGAACTTGCTTCAAATCTTTACGTCGTAACTACGCCGGACCCAGAAATCCGCTCGTCTGTATGCTAGTCCGACGGACAAAAAACGAGGCTAGGGCAGCTATTGGCTACTGGCTATCAACTTCCTTATTTTAGTCCAGTGTGCGTCATCACGTACGAATCCGTCGGACTTTTGTGTGATCGTGTGTAGGCCAGTCCGGTCGTTAGAAAGTCTGTCGGACGGGCTGTCGGACTTTTGTAGCTGAAATGTCCGACCGTGTGTACGTGGCATTAGTCTTAGGACTAAAATGGCATTTCAGTTTTAGTCCCATTTTAGTCTTCTGCGATTGTTTTAGTTTTAGTCGTATTTAGTCGACTAAATCTCCAGTACTTTTTAGTCGACTAAAACTAATTTTAGTCAGCTAAAATCGAATGGGTGTAATTAAATTGTAATGCATTAATTAACATTTCTCTACAATTTCCAAACTCAATATATACTGCTGAAGTGAAAAATCTAATATGTTATTATTATATGGTATTGAGGTATGAACATGCACTACAGACCAATGTTAATATTGAAGTCAAATTTTAATTTAGTTTTAGCCTTATGATGAAAAATGTCCGATCGGAGGGTGTTGTCGGAAATTCCGACCGTGTGTGGGCTCCATCGGACATTTTCCATCGGAATTTCCGACACACAAAGTTTGAGAGCAGGATATAAAATTTTCCGACAACAAAATCCGTTGTCGGAAATTCCGATCGTGTGTACACAAATCCGACGGACAAAGTGCCATGCATGCTCAGAATAAATAAAGAGATGAAAGCTATTTCCCACTGCCCCGTTTATAGTCCCGACGTACGTGTTTTACGTCACCGCGTTCAGAACGATCGGATTTTCCGACAACTTTGTGTGACCGTGTGTATGCAAGTTTGAGCCAACATCCGTCGGAAAAAATCCTAGGATTTTGTTGTCGTAATGTACGAACAAAGTCCGACCGTGTGTACACCCTATTAGTCTTTGGACTAAAATGGCATTTTAGTTTTAGTGCCATTTTTGTCTTTTGACTAAAATGGCATTTTAGTTTTAGTCGTATTTTAGTCATCTCAATTGTTTTAGTTTAAGTCATATTTTAGTCGACTAAAATAGTATTCATTTAGTCGACTAAAATGTTTTAGTCGTTTTAGTCAAGGAAATCAACACTGATGAGGAGTTGTATAGATCACATAGATCATATACGGTAGCTGGGAAAGAAAATAGTATTTTATATTTCAGTTAATTATTTGAGATTTTAGCTCAGTTTTTGCAAATGCCTGTACACTGTCATTGTGTTTCCAATAGCACTGTCGTATACATGAGTACAACAGCCATTTACAGCGGGGTAAAATAATTATTTGATCCCCTGCAGATTTTGTAAGTTTGTCCACTTATGAAGAAATAAAGGGTCTATTATTTTTATCATAGGTGTATTTTAAATGATAGAAACAGAATATCAACCAAAAATCCAGAAAAAACACAGGATACAAATGTTATAAATTGAGTTGCAGTTCAGTGAGTAAAATAAGTACTTGATCCCCTACCAATCAACAATAATTCTGGCTCCCACAGACTGGCTACAGTATATGCTCATGTGGTACACAGATTAGTCCTGTCAATGTAAGAAGGGGCTCCTAAGGACAACTCGTTATGTGTATAAAAGACACCCGTCCACAGAATCTCTTTCTTCCATTCAAACCTCACCATCATGGGCAAGACCAAAGAGCTGTCCAAGGACATCAGGGACAAGATTGTAGACCAGCACAAGGCTGGAATGGGCTACAAGACCATCAGCGAGAACCTTGGTGAGAAGGAGACAACTGTTGGAGCGATTTTCTGCAAATGGAAGAAATACAAAATAACCATCAATCGCCCTCCGTCTGGAGCGCCGTGCAATTTTTTTGCCTCATGGGGTAAAGATGATCAGGAGAAAAAAGAGGGATCAGCCCAGATCTACACGGGAGCAGCTTGTGAATGATCTCAGGCAGTTGGGACTACAGTCACCAGACAAACCATTAGTAACACAATACGCCGCCATGGATTGAAATTCTGCTGCACCCGCAAGGTCCCCCTTCTCAAGAAGGCACGTGTACAGGTCCATCTGAAGCTTGTCAATGAACATCTAAATGTTTAAGAGAAGGACTGGGAGAAAGTGCTGTGGTCAGATGAGACCAACATTGAGCTCTTTGGCATTAACTCGACTCGCCGTGTTTGGAGGAAGAAAAACGCTGACTATGACCCTAAGAACACCATCTCTACAGTCAAGGACAGAGGTGGAAACATGATGCTTTGAGGCTGTTTCTCTGCTAAAGGTACAGGCTGACTTTGCCGCATTGAGGGTCCATGTATTGTAAAGTCTTGGATGAGAACCTTCTTCCCTCAGCCAGAACACTGAAGATGGGTCGTGGATGGGTCTTCCAGCATGACAATGACCCAAAACATACCGCCAAGGCAAAAAAGGAGTGGCTCACGAAGAAGTACATTAAGGTGATGGAGTGGCCTAGCCAGTCTCCAGACCTTAATCCTATGGAAAATGTATGGAGGAAGCTGAAACTTCGAGTTGCCAAGCGACAGCCAAGAAACCTTAAGGATTTTAAATAGATCTGTAAAGAAGAGAGGACCAAAATCCCTCCTGAGATGTGTACAAACCTGGTAACCAACTACAAGAAACGTCTTACCTCTGTGCTTGCCAACAAGGGTTTCTCTATCAAGTACTCAGTCATGTTTTGCTTGGGGATCAAATACTTATTTTACTCACTGAACTGCAACTCAATTTATAACATTTGTATCATGTGATTTTATCCGGATTTTTGGTTGATATTCTGTCTCTATCATTTAAAATACAGCTATGATAGCAATTATAGACCCTTCATTTTTTTGTAATTGGGCAAACTTACAAAATCTACAGGGGATCAAACAATGAATTTTCCCCACTGTATGTCACTGACAGGCCTGGGCTGTCCGGGTGGAGTAAATACAGTAATTACGCTCAGTCAGCCTGCGTACAAGACCCCCAAGATGGGCTTTCCTTTCATTTCCTTTTGTGTTTACAGAAGAGGATAGGAAGGGATATCTCTCCAACAGGACACAGATTTTTTGACATCTGACAGGAGTTTTCACAAAGTTTTGGATTTAGATTATGGTTAAGCCCAGCCCGCTGCTTTCCCCCAGATATTTTTTTTAGAGTGCTGTTGGTTCCTTACAGCTTTTTGCAGGATACACAAGTGACAGGAACTAATGTTATAAAAATGTTTATTTCAGAAATCTCGACTTGCAGTCAAAGCTGATTATTGCTGTGGATGTTGCCAAAGGCATGGAGTACCTCCACAATCTCACCTACCCCATCATTCACCGGGACCTCAACAGGTATTGTCAGGGTCTTCTTTAATATTGATTGGACCTTGGGCAAAAAATTTCTTGGGCCCCCCCATTCAATTTCACTCTCCACCTGCTCTGAGACATACAATAAATAACACCTAGACTTAAAATCAGTTTACTGTATCAGATCAGGCAGCAATTGTGATTGGTTGCCAGCGGTTACAGCATATCATTACTGCTTACTGACTGGTTGCTAGAGGTTACAGCATACATTACGGCTCACTGATTAGTTGCTAGAGGTTACAGCAAATGATTTCCGCTTGTTAATTTGTTGCTAGAGATTACTGTACAGTAATACTGCTCACTGATTGGTTGCTAGAGGTTACAGCACATCATCTCCTCGCTGCAGGGGTGCATGATATACATAGGAATGCCGCCTTTATTTACATATCAATGCTGCCGGCTGCAGCTATTTACTCAGTAATACTGCCACTATTTACATATGAATGCCGGTTATTTACATGAAAACACAGGGTCTGTAGTTGAGTCATCTGTACACAACAATAGGGCAGATCTGGGCAGCATTAGTACCAGCACTTCACATTGAGATATCAGGACACAGCACAGGACTAAAACTTCAAGGGACAAGGGAATTTAAACTGGGGTAGTTGGCAAGTATGAGGCAGCTGCTCTGGGCCTCACAACAATGACAGGGTCCAGGGCAGCTGCCCCTTTTGCCCTGCCCTGGGTATTGTGACACCATACATTCTGCCTTTGTACACAATTGTCTGATATAAGATCTGTCTGTATTTCTTCACAGCAACCAATCAGGTTCTGTCTTTGCTTGCCTTTGGCCAACAAGAACAGTTCCCCAAACCATTTGGTAAATGAGCCAATAAATCTTATCTAACAATTCTTACCAAGAACTGGAATTATTGGCCTACAACCACCATGTCTATATTTTTGGGCAGGTTTTGAGCAGTCTGATGACAATTGGTGGCTGAGGAGATGTAACTCCATTTCTGTGCAAGAACATGTTGCCCATAACGATTAATTAGGTTGAACTCTTTGTCTTTTGGAAACCTGAAACAAGAATTGTGATTACCCGTTTCTTAGAGCCATAAATCAGACAAAAAAAACACAACTTTGCTGCACAGCTATTATAAAGATATATTTTATGCATTATGAAAAAAAAAATATTAGTTCAAAAGGAAAAATTAATTTGTTCTTGAATGATGTGTATTTAAAGTAGTTGTAAACCCGTACATATACCCAGTGAAGTAAACAGATCCTTCTCCATACGTTGTACCTGTTTATCTGGAGCCACCTTTCCCCTACATCGAATGAAAGCGCAGAGTTTACACAGGATCTCTCAGCTCTGAAAAGCAGGGGGTGGAGAGCTGAAGTTACAGTCAGTGAGAGCTGATTGGAGGGAAGGGACACACTCCCTTCACACTGCACATAGGAACAGAGCTGAGGCTGTCAATCACAAGCTGTGCCCTCCACGTCACCATTTTTATCTTGGTGTCAGGACAACTTGTCAGAAGTGACTCATGCAGAAAGCAGAGGAAGGAGGCAGCAGACAGAGATTACACTAATGCCCCGTACACACGGTCGGATTTTCCGATGGAAAATGTCCGATCGGAGCGTGTTGTTGGAAATTCGGACCGTGTGTGGGCTCCATCGGACATTTTCCATCGGATTTTCCGACACACAAAGTTTGAGAGCAGGCTATAAAATTTTCCGACAACAAAATCCGTTGTCGGAAATTCCGATCGTGTGTACACAAATCCGACGGACAAAGTGCCACGCATGCTCAGAATAAATAAAGAGATGAAAGCTATTGGCTACTGCCCCGTTTATAGTCCCGACGTACGTGTTTTACGTCACCGCATTCAGAATGATCGGATTTTCCGACAACTTTGTGTGACCGTGTGTATGCAAGACAAGTTTGAGCCAACATCCGTCGGAAAAAATCCTAGGATTTTGTTGTCGGAATGTCCGAACAAAGTCCGACCGTGTGTACGGGGCATTAGTGCTCTGGATTGAGACGAATACACACTATAGAGGGATATGCTTTGTTCATATTTCATGTCCTGAGGTTTACAACCACTTTAATAAGAATGTCCAACATACATCTATAATAGTAATCATTCAACAGGCGAGCTATGAGATAAAGGAAAGGTGACTGCTAAGTCCTGGGAAGGAGAGAGGGCATATTGTCTAATCAGTGGTTATTCCCTGAGGCTTAGCTCCTCGCGTATCATGGCTGTGGCGCTTCGTCAGAAGCTCAGGTTTCTGTGGGCAACACCTCTAATTTAGTGCTTGTGTTCTGTTTTAATAAATCAGCCCTAGCATGTACTGATTACCTTTCACATAATGAGGTTCATTTACTACAGGTTCACTTTACAAGGGAATTTTACCTTAGCTTAAAGAGGAAGTAAACCCTGATGGGTGTTACTTCCTCTTTGTTTCCCTGCAAAGGTAAAGCATAATGGACTACTAAAAGTTCATAATGCGATGGCATCAGCACGCAGCACAGCGCGTTTACATTGATCACCGAAGAAGAAAATATTACAGCGCACACATGCAAAAAATACATTTACCTCAAGCAAGGCTAGTTTAAAACACCTAAGCATTTCTAGAAAAACATTTTCAAAAAATATGGGGATTTGGTCACACCATATTGCTATATGGTGCTAAGCCCACTTACTGCGACAAAGTACCCCATAATCAGTGGGTCCTACACTATCCATGGAGTGGAAGAACCTGCATCTCTGAACCATGAGACCATTGATCACTGAAGCGCGGGTGTATTTTTCTGGCGGCAAGAAAGACTGTACAGTTGGCGTATATATCTCCTATTGGATATAAGTGCAACTTTCAATTGTTTTAATAAACTAGTAAACAATTTTACACTATTGGAGCATCTCTTTCCCTTTTATACATTAGTCCATGTGAATTGACGTGGCTGTTCTGGAGTTGAGGAGAGACAGTCCAAGGTCCATAGAGGGGCATGCATCATCTCACCGATGGCTGTGACTATTGCTCGCTTGACCTTTCTAGAGATAGAAGGTCAAAAAGATCTGATAAGTGCCCTTATGATCAGAGGTGGTGGTATTCACACAAGGAGTCTTTTTTTTACTTGATTTCACTGGTGGAGCTCTGAATGAACTTTTAAAGAAGATTACTTTAATATTTTTTTACCATTTCATGCGGACATTATTTATTATATTGCGTTTTTTAAACAATTTATATGTAGAACAACTTTGTTCTTTTCTATCCACCCCAGGAACCTGAGGGATGAAGGGAAAAGAGAATCAGCTTGTACCCAATTAGTGCAGATTCCTGAGAAATGACCAAACTGGTCTATAATTTCCAGTGCAAAGCCCAAGGAGGGGCCTGCATCAGCAAGGTACAACAGGGCATCATCCGCATATAGGGACAATTTTTACTAAAGCGGACAACTGGAATTCCCTTCACCCTGGGGTCCTGATGGAGAAGGATTACCAGTGGCTCTATTGCAAGAGTGAAGAGTCCCACGGAGAGCAGACAACCCTGCCTCGTCCCTCTGTTCAAATGAAAGGGGGCAGACAAGGTACCATTGACCTGAACCCTAGCTGTTGGATTGGCATACAAAAGTTTTATCCAAGAGATAAACTTAGGTCCAAATCCAAAACACTCCATCACCCTCCACAAGTAGGCCCACTCAACTGAGTTGAATACTTTTTCTGCATCCAACACTGCTACTACTCCAAAATTCACCTCCTTCGCCAGATCAATGTGAGTGAACGATCGTCGGATATTAATATCTGTGCCTGTACCTGGCATTAAGCTGGACCGGTCAGAATGTACCAAGGCCGTGATAACTCTATTCAGGCGATTCGTCAAGATTTTATAACGAGCTTAGCATCCACATTTATCAACGAGATAGGCCAGTATGAGGCACATAGTTCCCGGATTCTTACCAGGCTTAGGCACCACCACAATCACTGCCTCTGACATCGTGGCCTGCAAAGACCCTGTCCTCAAGGAGGTCAAAGTCATGCAATGAAAGTGGGCGCTAGATCTTCAGCATTTTCACTATAGATCTAGTTGGAACATTACATGTATTATCTCCATGTTGAGTTCTTTACTGTTGACAGACTTTGAAAGACATATTAGATGGGATTTGATGTATCGTTTCTATGAGATACTGATATCCATCATTAATAAATATGGGGATTGTTTTCTGGTCAATGGTTAGAAAAGTGCATTTGTGTAGTAAAATTATTCAGTTATAATTTTTACATTTTTCAGGGTTCTTAATTTAAAATTGTTCTGTTGTAGTGGCATATATAAGGTTTAGAAGAGTGAGGTTACAGTCACACCATAAAAGGGACTGGTTGCGTTTTAACTTGCACAAAACCAGTAAAGTCCTTAGAAGACTCATTCCTTTGAATGCTGATCAAAGAGATTTAGTCTTGCATGGAATACTGGCTAAAATGGGCACCAGAGGGCGCTTCTAAGTGTAGCAAGTTAGTGTTCATTAGTACGGTACTGTTTTTATTGATAAACACTAACTTGCAATACTTAGAAGTGCCCTTGAGTGTCAATTTCACTTTATTACAGATAATATTCAATCTGCTGAGGAGGTGCTCTGAGGCCAAGCAAGCTGCCATTATAGGAACTTATGTGTTTAGCTCATATCATCATTTAGCCTACTGGCGGTGTTTGCGCCATAATTGATTATATTTCATGGAACGCCAGCTAAACTTTTGCTCTGAAGTGGAGATGGTGAATTTGTCAGAAGTGCATCTCTTTTTGCCTCACTCCGTTCCGTCAACCAATGAAGAGCGTTGAGCTATAGGATCATGAAAGCCAGAAAACTGTTCAATGACATCTCCCTTGCAAAGCTCCATTCACCCTCATAATGGCTTGCATTGGGCCTCTGCCTACGATCCTTCTCCTTCAAATCCATCCCACTGACGAGAGGATCTTTATGGCATCTGAAAGATTGTACTAGAAAACTTAAAGCAGAACTCTAGCCAACAATGTTTATTTTGTTTTGTATAGGAGGAGAAGGGTTTGAAACCCTGCCAGGTGTCTCTATTGGTGAGTTTGGTGAGTCAAAGGGACATAAAGTAATGGGCAGTAGGCATAAGTGAAAGTTAGCTCTCTGTATTTTTTTAAGTATTTGGTGGTTATTTGTATACTGTAAGGTTATTTATTCATTTTTTTTTCACTGGCTGTTATTTTCTGTGAACCAGCATAAAATATGAGGCAATTTGTTGGTACAAGGATAGGTCCAGGATATTGGAAATCTGCTTCCCTAACCCTTAGGAGCTTGCTTAAAGCCCATCCTACCCTATAGGTTCACATTTTCAATTGACTCATAGCACAGGGATCTCAAAGCATTAATGAGACCCGGTCACCAGACCAATTATTTCAACAAAAATCTGCCCAGGAGAGAGGACTATGATGTGCAAGGAAGTCGGGAGGCTCTGCTAGTGATTTGACTAATACATTTTTCTAGTAAGTTCAAAGTCACATTGCAAGGGAATACAAATGATTCATGGAAATTATAAACACTGCAAGCAAGCATGTGCAAAACCCAGTTTTTCTGTGTGTTTACCTTGTTTTTTAAATTTGGTGACAGGGTCTCTTTAAGTGTATCTATTATTTTTTTCTTTATTTTCCCTGCTGATTCTGCCATTTCTTGTACTAGAATGACGATGTTCACAGGAAGTTATTAGCTCAGTGGATTTCTGGCAGGATCAACAGGTATTTTTCTCCACTTATCAAACAAGAAAATAAATGTCTCCCATAGGACTTTGTTGCAGCCCAAAAAATAACGAACATGTATATAAAAGAACAAATTCAAATTTTATAAGTGGTAAACAAGTGCTGCACTCAATTAAAATCTAACTACACAAATAAAATACATATACAGTGCACAAATTGAGAAAAGAGGTGATTGGTTCAAGTCCCAGAAACCAATTAATCAGTTAAAGTGTCCCAAAAGGAGACACCGAGGTGTACCCCTACATGTTAACAGTCCTCATAAATGACCATTCGTGATAATCGATCCATAAACAGTGACTACCACCCCGTGATTATGTCCACCACCACAGATAATGTGGGTACGCGTACCAAAAATTCTGGACCCAAATACCATATGGCAATGACTCACTAGAGCTGGGGTGATCTGTAATCACATAGGGAAAGAATCAACTGTGCGTTTTCCATGGGTAGATCCCTTTAATCCACATGACTCTGGCATTGGTGGACTCCACTTCATAGTTCAGTCTCCCAGTTCATAAGCTGTCAGAAACCATGAACCTGACCGAGACAGAAGTACAGTAAAATCACACTTGTTTATTATTAAAAATAAAAAGGTAAATAGAGTAAGCGTAGTCAAAGCATAGCCAGAGTCCAGTAACCGGATTGGGTAGTCAGCCAAGCCAGAGTTCAGTAACCAGATCGGGTAATCAGCCAAGCCAGTGTCCAGTAACCAGATTGGGTAATCAGCCAGGCCAGAAGTCAGGAATCGAAGTAGAGGAACAGCAAGCAGGATAAGGAACCAGAAGGGATGTCAGCAAAGCCAGTCTTTAAACAGGAATGCAAGAGATGGTTTCTTGTGATGTAACCAAGGCGAAGGCACGAATGAAGTGAGCTGGAGATCTTTAAGTAGGCGGGACTGATGAGCAGATCCACAACAGCTGGTTAACTGTGGAGAGAGATGAGAGCTGGCAATTAGCCGACAGCTGAGCGGCCAGCTCAGAGAAGGAAGGGCTGAGCCAGCCCTGACATAAGCACATGTGAAAACACACCAAGCAGCCGTGCATAGTGTAAAACCAACATGAGCAAATTTATTAAAATGTATAGAACACTTACAAGAAGTAGGTAAAAACAGCGCTGTTATCATAAAATCCCAGATGTATGTGCAATGAACCCGGCAGGAGTTGGTGCCGACGCGTTTCGTCAGAAATGACATCCTCTAGGGATAACATTTTATGCATATAAAGCATATTAAAACCAAATGATAAATGCTCTGGTCTCCATACATGCAAAATTGTGCACCCTCACTATTATGCACCATGCGCTAGAAACTTGGATACAGCAAACAGCTTTACTTTTATGGAGGATGTTAGATTATATCTTACAGCATTAGAAACAGGAAGAGAACACAAACAAGTGCATATAACACAGTAAGGATGGTCCTTCCTCTGATTACCTTACCATAGATAACACACTATTCTACTATAGCGCCACCTGCTGGCATAGACAGCTATAATGCATATACACAGTCACAGTATGTAACCAGATTGCTGTTGCTTTTCCAAAACCCCTTCTCAACAGCATGTGCTTTGTCAAATTATATTCAGCTTCTTCTGGAAATAACTATGATGTTCATTCAACGAAGGCTTAGTGAGTGCATCAGCAGTCATCTCCTCTGACAGCAGTATTGCATGTCAATAACACCTTGCTCTTGATTGTCCCTCAGTAGGTGATACTTGACGTTGATGTGTTTGCTCCTAGGATTGATCCTTTCTGCGTAAGCTTTATACAACCCTGGCTGTCTTAAAAAAATGGGAATTGGTTTTGACATGTCTATTCCGATGTCCACAAAAGGTGGACAAATCCATATCGCTTCTTGACAAGCGTATGCTGCTGCAATGTACTCTGCTTCAGTTGAAGATGGAGCAACAGTTGCTTGCTTTCCACTAGACCAACTTATGGTTCCTTCCCCATACTGGAAGAATAATCCACTTGTGGATTTGCGGTCTGTACAGTCCCCGGCCCAATCAGCATCCACATATCCAACCAATTTTCGATTGGATGTTGCTGTTAACCGAAACTTCATCTGAATTGTTCCCTTGAGGTACTGCATCACTCTTTTTACTGCGTTCCAGTCATGCTGACAGGGAGCTGATACTTTCCTGCATAGTATGCCCACTGCCGAGGCTATGTCTGGTCTTGTCACAGTGGCAACATTCAGCTTACCGTTTTCTGTTTCATTGCTCTTTTGATAGCCTGGTTCCATAGGAGTTTTCACTTCCTTTGCATCTTGCATATGCATAGCTCCCAACTGTCCCTGATTTCGAGGGACTGTCCCTGATTTGGGGCAATGTCCCTCTGTCCCTCTTTCCTCCTCATTTGTCCCTCATTTTGGTCTGATTCATATAGTTGTATATAAAATGCACTTTTTATCTTTCAAAAAGTGTTTCTCAGTGTTAAACTTTTCATCCAATTTCTAAATTGCTGCATTTGTACATTTTAAAAGCCAATATAAAGGAATAGTAGTGGTAAAAAAAAGTCCTTGTGGATTTAATTAATTTTTTTTTTGGTTAATTCTCCTTTAAGGGGGTGTGGCAGGGGGCATGTCATATGCCTACATACGTTTGTTAGTAGGTGTCCCTCATTCCCATCTCAAAATGTTGGGAGGTATGCATATGGAATTGTTTCAAGATTTCAGAGATTGGTTGAGAAGATAACTTCCGTTTTCTCTCTCTATTTGGATTCCCAGATAGTAGCTAATGTTCCCTAGTTCTTTGATTTCTAAAACGTTCTTTCAGATTTTGAACTATCTGATTGTAATCCCCTTCAAAACAAGGTATAATGTCATTAACATAGATACTGAGAACACAAACAAGTGCATATAACACAGTAAGAATGGTACTTCCTCTGATGACCTTACCATAGATAATACACTATTATACTACAGCGCCACCTGTTGGCATAGACAGCTATAATGCATATACTCAGTCACAGTATGTAAGCAGATTGCTGTTGCTTTTCCAACACTCACACCATGGACATATGAAACATCAATACTTGTCAAGCAAAATTTGGTTCAGCCACAAAACCCCCAACACATTTCGCTTTTCAGATCATCTTCATCAGGGATAGTGGTGAAAGTGCCTAGATAAGGCACCTTGTCAATGCCCATGTTGTGAGGCTGCACAATTTTGCATGTTAAAAGACTAGAGCTTTTATCATTCGGTTTTTATATTCTTTTTATAAATAAAATGTGTTCTTTTATATACGTTGTTGTTACTTATTGGCTGCAACAAAGTCCCATTTCTTTTTCTTTTCTTTTCTTTTGAAGGGACGGTGCAGTCTCAGACTCATGGGCGATTCACCTCAGTTTTTTTATTTTTTCCAATCAAATATAGTAAAACACTTTCAAAGGCATATATAACAGACCGACAGTGATCAAATAAAAAGAAAAAAAAATGTTGTTCATTTTTTTTACATACACTTCAGAGTGTATTTTTAATTATTCGCTCAGTGAAACTGCTAGTACATTTGTTCTGTGCAAAAATGTTATGTTCTTCACTTTCCTCAATCTGTCAAATGTTAAACATGTATAAAAAAAAAAAAAAATAGAATCATTCAGGAACATACCACATTATAGCCACTAGAGAGCGCTGAGGATCGTATTTATTCCTGTAAACCTCTGCTTCAACTAGTGGCCTAAGTAAGTTATTTTCACTCTATTTTTAGTTATAACTAACATTTGACCAGTTGCGGAAATAGAAAAACATAACTTTTTTTCTATACATACACCCCTTTATTTATGATAATAGGTGAAACCACTACTTCAAGCATCATTAGTTGCGCAGGTGTTATAAAGGGGTTAGTAAGGATGCAATAATAAGCCCTCCGACACTTGGAGGAGCTCATTATCCTACGCCCAGATTTACCAACCTGTTGGAGTCAAAAGGATATTGCCTTGGGTTATTCAGATATTCTTGAACATTGTATGTAATTGCTTTTATAAGAAAAATACACCCAGCAAACAGAGCATACCTTCTTTGCGCTAATTGCATATGTTCCTTATTACCGGGTGAAGGTTAATTATCTCCCACTGTCTGGAATAAGACTTTTACATATACATGATATAGGCAATTAATTATTTCTAAATTGAAGGCTTAAGTGGCAGTTGGGTTAAACATTTCCTTAATTAAAACTTAATGCCTAATTATGTCACTGTTTCTGATTTCAATCTGCCGAGCTACATCACACAATATAAAAAAAGTTGCAAGAGTGGTTTGCATTCCAATTAGCTGCAAGTGTGGGGGTAGGCCACAAAGAATTAAGTCACGAAGCATAATGGAACAATCAAAAATATGAACACTTTTTTTTTAATGTGTTGTATTCTGAATATACTTGCTAATTGTTTGAACTAATTATCAAGGATTACACAAGTAAACTGGGCTGGGTGACATTTCTTGGAACCCGTTCATAGCTGTGCCATCTCAGAGGCACAACCCACCAATCCTCCACAAAGACACCACAACTAGGCATGAACAGAAATATCTTCTCCTTAATTATATTTACATATTACATATATACTATGATACCAAAAGTATTGGGACACCTGCCTTTACACGCACATGAACTTCAATGGCATTCCAGTCTAATGCCCCGTACACACGGTCGGACATTGATCAGACATTCCGACAACAAAATCCATGGATTTTTTCAGACGGATGTTGGTTCAAACTTTTCTTGCATACACACATTCACACAAAGTTGTCAGAAAATCCGATCGTTCTAAACGCGGTGACGTAAAACACGTACGTCGGGACTATAAACGGGGCAGTAGCTAATAGCTTTCGTTTCTTAATTTATTCTGAGCATGCGTGGCACTTTGTGCGTCGGATTTGTGTACACATGGTCGGAATTTCCGACAACGGATTTTGTTGTCGGAAAATTTTATAGCAAGCTCTCAAACTTTGTGTGTCGTAAATTCCTATGGAAAATGTGTGATGGAGCCTAAACACGGTCGGAATTTCCGACAACAAGGTCCTATCGCACATTTTCCATCGGAAAATCCTATCGTGTGTACAGGGCATTAGTCTGTAGGGTTCAATATTAAGTTGGTTCACCCTTTGCAGCTATAACAGCTTCAACTCTTCTGGGAAGGCTTTCCACAAGGTTTAGGAGTGTATCTATGGGAATGTTTGACCATTCTTCCAGAAGCGCATTTGTGAGGTCAGGCACTGATGTGGACAAGAAGGCCTGGCTCACAGTCTCTGCTCTAAGTCATCCCAAAGGTGATCTATCGGGTTGAGGTCAGGACTATGTGCAGGCCAGTCAAGTTCCTCCACCCCAAACTTGCTCATCCATGTCTTTTTGGACCTTGTTTGTGCACTGGTATGCAGTCATGTTGGAACAGGAAGGGGCCATGCCCAAACTGTTCCCGGACAATAATCTCCCTCCACCAAATGATTTGGACCAGTGCACAAAGCAAGTTCCATAAAGACATGGATGAGCAAGTTTAGAGTGAAGGAACTTAACTGACCTGCACAGAGTACTGACTTCAACCCAATAGAACACCTTTGGGATTAATTAGAGCGGAGACTGCGAGCCAGGCCTTCTCGTCCATATCGGTGCCTAACCTCACAAATGCGCTTCTGGAAGAATGGTCAAACATTTCCATAGACACACTCCTAAACCTTGTGCACAACCTTCCCAGAAGAGTTCAAGCTGTTATCGCTGCAAAGGGTGGGCCAACTCAATATTTACATGTGTGTAAAGGCAGACATCCCTAAACTTTTGGTAATATAGTGTATTAAATACCATTGCTATTCAACATGACCATGTGTATATTTTCCCCAATAATGTGCATGCATAGCTAAAACATCTTTTGTTTTGTTTAGTGTAGGAAAGTGTTAAACCCCTATTTTTGCTGCATCCTGGAGGGAGGTTGACCCTTCACTTCCTGTCTTGAAGACTCAAGAGGAAGTGAAAAGAAATCTCTTCATAGTGAGAGTAATTCCCATTATAGACAATTGTCACTAGAACATTTCTCCCCTATGGAAGATTTCCCCTCAACTCCTGCTTTCTGTTTGGTGGCAATGGTCATAAAGGCCTAAAGAGGGATGAATCTAACTAGTGGAGATGAACGCCCAATAAAAACTTAGCAGGCACATGTTGTTTTGTGTTTGAGAACATATTTTATTTACAACAACACCTTTTTCACTCCTGACGAAGCCCTTTTATGGGTGAAACATGTTGAGTTTTGGGGTTGGGGTGCTCACTTTTTCGTGTGCTTTATATTATCAGGAGATGCAGGGTAAAATTGAACAATAGTCTGGTGTTGGAGGCACTCATTAGTATGACCACTTTTTGGACATAAGTAAGGGAATGTTTCTCTTCATGGAAAACCTAATTTGAATACTCCTGTAGCGCTGACAACCTTTGTTTCTAGCTCTGTGTGTATTATACCGTACATAGGTTGTGTTAGTGCCATCTTGTGGACAATTGAGAAAGTACAATACGTTTATGTTTCATGATGAAGTGAAATGACATGGAAGCGATTCATTGTTTACTTCTGAACTTTAGCTCTGACCCACCCACAATGCTCATGGACAAGGTGAGAACTGAACTGCATTGTGGGAGGATATAAAAGGGGAAGGAGTGGCCAATTTAGGTCTCTTGTTCCTGGGACGCATGGCCTGCCAGCAGAACCCTGTGGGTGTGTGTGTCCTACAGGGTTGCGGCCTACTTTGCGAAGGAGCTGCAAGGATCCTGCCATCACATCACAGCATGCTGGAGCAAGCAAAGTGATCGTTCCGGAGACCCGTGGGGAGATAACCGAGGACTCCTGGTCGTTTGTGAACGTAACAGTGTGACGGCATGGTGGTGTCTCGATACGGACTGAGAACTGCTGAAACGGAGACATCCATCTGCCCAGATCCTGTGTGGTGAGAGGGTTAACACCCAGAAGTTTGTTTAACTACTACATGCACAGTTAGAACTGTTACAGAGTGCTGCTGGGACTGATAGTCCCACGGAACAAGTTAAGTTGGAGAACTTTACATCTGAATAGACTCCAGTATTCAAGCACGGATGCTAGATGTCTGGTTTCTTCATATAAGAACACTTAGTCAATCTGCTGGATTACAATTGTTTTAGTGTGTTATATTACACTGCGCAACACCCAGGAGGAACCCTTTGCGGATTACAATTATAAAAGCTAGCGAAGACTGAAGACGTCAGGACTACCTTTTCATTGCAGGGCCCTGCATTTAGTTACAAAGGATAGTGACTTTAAGGTCTAGAGCAGGGGGAGCTCCCGGGTATATATATATATATATATAATTAGATATATTTGTGTCTGTTACTGATTGTCACAACCATTTCTTATACTGTTACACTACGTTGGTGTGATAGCATAGTCATTGTAATAATTCTTTATATAAATATATTATTTACCCAAAGAAAGAAGTTATTTTTGGTTATTACTAAAGTTTGTGTGCAGTGTTGTCATTTCTCCTGCAGGTGGAGCTACCAGCACCCAGGTAGAGGTAACTATAACCATAAGTGTATATTGTGGGTTAAAGTTGATACTCATATTATTACAACACTGCACTACATTTGTGTCAAGGGGATTGAACAATTTAAGAAGGGTGAAGAGCAAGGAGGACAGGCCCGCTTTAAACCAGCAGCTCCACCAAGAGTTATTGCTACATGTGGGGGCTCGTCCAGGATTACTGTCACTCCTGCCAAAGGTGTATCCAGAGAAAGACGCTGCCACAACGGGAAGCCCCAATGGGACACTTATCAAGCCAAGGTCCCATGGATCTAGTTTGCATAGACTTCCTGTGTCTAGAATCTGACTTGAGTGGGCAAGGAAATATTCTGGTAGTTACAGACCATTTTACCAGATATGCTCAAGCTTTCTCTATGAAAGATCAGAAGGCAGTCACAGTGGCAAAGACATTAGTGGAGAAGTTCTTCGTCCATTACAGCTTACCACAGAGGATCCAATCAGATCAAGGAAGAGACTTTGAGAGTACACTCATCAGGAGGTTGCTGGATCCATTAGGAATTCAAAAGTCCAGAACTACACCCTATCATCCGCAAGGAGACCCTCAGCCGGAGAGGTTTAATAGAACTCTTCTTAATATGTTAGGGACGCTAACCTCTGAACAAAAGCCCAACTGGAGTAAGCATATTGCCGCTTTAGTGCATGCATATAACAGCACCAAGAGTGACGTCACCGGATATTCACCTTATCGGCTGATGTTTGGGCGTGAGGCTAGGTTACCAGTGGATCTAGCTTTTGGAACTTCTCTGGATCACACCTCAGAGGCTTCTCATCCAGGATATGCAAATAGGTTGAGAAAGAGTCTGAAGGTTGCCTATGAGAAGGCCCGGACTATGTCAGACAGCAGAGGGAGTAGAAATAAGAGAAACTTTGACCTCAAAGTGAGGATCCAAGATCTTCAACCCGGTGACCGAGTCCTATTAAGGAATTTGGGTATTCCTGGCAAACACAAGTTGGCGAATCGCTGGAGATCACAGCCATACTGTCACGTACCTGGTAGGTGGAGCCCGGAATGCAGGGAACGGCCTCTCGTATACCTCCGACTCGGGAACCCCTGGTAGTGATGACAGGGGCTCGGGAGTGCGAAGGGGCACAAGTGCCTGACTGGAAGGCTGGAGCAGAGAGCTGAATCAGGTAGTCAGCTGGGAGGTGTCCTGTAGTCCGGCAGCAGGATGTAGACAGCAGGGAGGTGTCTTGTAGTCCACCAACAGGATGTAGACAGCAGGGAGGTGTCTTGTAGTCCAGCAGCAGGACGTAGACAGCAGGGAGGTGTCTTGTAGTCCAGCAGCAGGATGTAGACAGCTGGGAGGTGTCTTGTAGTTCAGCAGCAGGATGTAGACAGCTGGGAGGTGTCTTGTAGTCCAGCAGCAGGACGTAGACAGCAGGGAGGTGTCTTGTAGTCCAGCAGCAGGATGTAGACAGCTGGGAGGTGTCTTGTAGTCCAGCAGCGGGAGGTAGACAGCAGGGTACAGGCAAGCCGGGTCAAACACAGGCGGGCAGATCAGGTACAGAAGGTAAATCCGGGACAGTAGTCAAAGTCCAAAAGCCGGGGTCAGGGCAGGCAGCAAACAGAGTAGTCAGGAACAGTCCAACAGGTATCAGGTAGCAATATGCAAGTAACAGGGCACAAGGGGTCTTCAGGAACACTGTAGACCGGACAGCAAGGCAGCAGTGGAACAGTCCTCCTTAAATAGCCTCTTTGGCGCCAAATGCTGTCACAGGGCGCCGCTATTGGTGCTATTGCGCATGCGCGTACGCACGTTAGCGCTTTTGGCGCTATTGCGCGCGCGCGAGCGCCGGATGGCGCTTCTGTGCACAGGCATTCCTTTAAACTTTAGTTTGCTGGGATATTTGCAAGAGGGCTTTTCCTGACACATACGTTGTATGTAAACAGCTCCCAGGACTCCCAGTATTTGAAATCAGGCCAGAAGGAAGTGCTGGACCAACTGAGACTTGGCATCGGAATCACCTTTTGCCTCTCACTGATGCAGTCAGGATAATCCCTGAGGAGGAGTTATCATCTACATCAGAGGATGTACAACGACCTGTAACTAGGTCCCAGTCTGGGGCTTTGAAAACTGAAGACAATGAGGAGAGAGATATGGACATTAGCTGGTTGTAGTCATCTAACATACCCGAAACTGAAGCGAGTGTTTCATCACCAACAGCTGAAGAGAATGGTGAGGCTCTCAGGCCAGAAGCTCCGGAGTTTGTGCCATTGTCTGAAAAAGCTGAGAAGTGTTTATCTTCCACTGAAGTAGAAGAAAATAGTGTCCATCCAGAAATAGAGGACACACCAAAAGAGCAGAGGGGAAAGAGGAACATTCGCCCACCTAAGAGACTAACATACAATACATTGGGCGAGTGTTCTGAAACAACAAAAGTTACCAGCAAAAGGAATGCTGATGAGCCTAATTCCTCCTCAGTCAACCTGGACAATTAGAGCCTTGTTTCACCCCTTGACACATCTGTATTTGATACTAAGGTGACAGTTGTGGGTACACAGAGTAGCTTTCCAACACCTGAGAATTGGTGGGAGGCTCCTCTGTCGGTCCTGTGCACTCGGTTAGAGGCTAAGATGTGTAGCAGGAACAAGGTCTTAAATATCTTTGGGGACCAAAGATTTAAAGCAGGGAGAGTATGTAGCGCTGACAACCTTTGTTTCTAGCTCTGTGTGTATTATACCGTACATAGGTTTGTGTTAGTGCCATCTTGTGGACAATTGAGAAAGTGCAATACGTTTATGTTTCATGATCAAGTGAAATGACATGGAAGCGATTCATTGTTTACTTCGGAACTTTAGCTGTGACCCACCCACAATGCTCATGGACAAGGTGAGAACTGAACTGCATTGTGGGAGGATATAAAAGGGGAAGGAGCTTTTGTTCCTGGGACGCGTTGCCTGCCAGCAGAACCCTGTGGGTGTGTGTGTCCTACAGGGTTGCGGCCTACTTTGCGAAGGAGCGGAGCAGCTGCAAGGATCCTGCCATCACATCACAGCGTGCTGGAGCAGCCAAAGTGATCGTTCCGGAGACCCGTGGGGAGATAACCGAGGACTCCTGGTCGTTTGTGAACGGAACAGTGTGACGGCGTGGTGGTGACTCGATACAGACTGAGAACTGCTGAAACGGAAACATCCATCTGCCTGGATCCTGTGTGGTGAGAGGGTTAACACCCAGAAGTTTGTTTAACTACTACATACACCGTTAGAACTGTTACAGAGTGTTGCTGGGACTGATAGTCCCACGGAACAAGTTAAGTTGAAGAACTTTACATCTGAATAGACTCCAGTATTCAAGGACAGATGCTAGATGTCTGGTTTCTTCATATAAGAACACTTAGTCAATCTGCTGGATTACAATTGTTTTAGTGTGTTATATTACACTGCGCAACACCCAGGAGGAACCCTTTGTGGATTACAATTATAAAAGCTAGCGAAGACTGAAGACGTCAAGACTACCTTTTCATTGCAGGGCCCTGCATTTAGTTACAAAGGATAATGACTTTAAGGTCTAGAGCAAGGGGAGCTCCCGGGTATATATATATATATAATTAGATATATTTGTCTGTTACTGATTGTCACAACCATTTCTTATACTGTTACACTACGTTGGTGTGATAGCATAGTCATTGTAATAATTGTTTATATAAATATATTATTTACCCAAAGAAAGAAGTTATTTTTGGTTATTACTGAAGTTTGTGTGCAGTGTTGTCATTTCTCCTGCAGGTGGAGCTACCAGCACCCAGGTAGAGGTAACTATAACTATAAGTGTATATTGTGGGTTAAAGTTGATACTCATATTATTACAACACTGCACTACATTTGTGTCAAGGGGATTGAACAATTTAAGAAGGGTGAAGAGCAAAGAGGACAGGCCCGCTTTAAACCAGCAGCTCCACCGAGAGTTATTGCTACACTCCTGTCAGATTTTTCATCCCCTGCATCCATCTGCTGGTTCATGATTTTTAAATGTTTGCCAACATATGTTGTTTTAGCTGTGTATGAATAAAAGTTATGTTTTAGGGCTTGGTGGGTTCTGTGCTTAGAGAGATTGATGCACAGCTCTTGCATTGATTTATCAAGGACTCAGAAAACCAACTTCCCTGCTCTTCCCTCCCAGCAGGGGCTCAGGAAATCAGTTTACCCTGCTCTCCCCTCCCAGCAGGGGCTCAGGAAATCAGTTTACCCTGCGCTTCCCTCCCAGGGGGACTCATGAAATCAGCTTACCCTGCTCTCCCCTCCCAGCAGGGACTCAGGAAGTCAGCTTACCCTTCTCTCCTCTCCCAGTAGGGGCTCAGGAAATCAGCTTACCCTTCTCTCCCCTCCCAGTAGGGGCTCAGGAAATCAGCTTACCCTGCTCTACCTCCCAGCAGGCACTCAGAAAGTAAGCTTATCCTGCTCTCCCCTCCCAGCAGGGACTAGGAAATCAGCTTACCCTGCTCTTCCCTTCCAGTAGGGGCTCAGGAAATCAGCTTACCCTTCTCTCCCCTCCCAGTAGGGGTTCAGGAAATCAGCTTACCCTTCTCTCCTCTCCCAGTAGGGGCTCAGGAAATCAGCTTACAATGCTCTCCCCTCCCAGTAGGGGCTCAGGAAATCAGCTTACCCTGCTCTCCCCTCCAATGATTGACTCAGGAAATCAGCTTACCCTGCTCTCCCCTCCCAGCAGGGGCTCAGGAATTCAACTTACCCTGCTCTCCCCTCCCAGCAGGGGCTCAGGAAATCAGCTTACCCTGCTCTCCCCTCCCAGGGGGACTCAGGAAATCAGC
The DNA here is from genome assembly GCA_037952835.1 of Lithobates septentrionalis. NCBI lineage: Eukaryota > Metazoa > Chordata > Amphibia > Anura > Ranidae > Lithobates > Lithobates septentrionalis. Next base: position 1,116,599 of record JBBDGP010002524.1, on the reverse strand, counting down.
TTACCCTGCTCTCCCCTCCCAGCAGGGACTCAGGAAATCAGCTTACCCTGCTCTCCCCTCCCAGCAGGGACTCAGGAAATCAGCTTAACCTGCTCTCCCCTCCCAGCAGGGGCTCAGGAAAGCAACTTACCCTGCTCTCCCCTCCAAGCAGGGGCTCAGGAAATCAGCTTACCCTGCTCTCCCCTCCCAGCAGGGACTCAGGAAATCAGCTTACCCTGCTCTCCCCTCCCAGCAGGGACTCAGGAAATCAGCTTACCCTGCTCTCCCCTCCCAGCAGGGACTCAGGAAATCAGCTTACCCTGCTCTCCCCTCCCAGCAGGGACTCAGGAAATCAGCTTACCCTGCTCTCCCCTCCCAGCAGGGACTCAGGAAATTTGTTTACCCTGCTCTCCCCTCCTAGCAGAGGCTCATCAGCTCAGCTTGGTTTGCCTTCTCTTTGGAGCAGAAGCTCAACTAACCTTCCTCCCCCCTCCAATCTGTGACTCGGCAGCTCAGCTCACCCTTCACCACCATCCCTACAGGGACTTAACAGCTCAGCTCATCCTGCCTCCCCCTCCTAGCATTGATACCAGTGACTCAGCAGCCTAAACTTTGTGATAGGGAACAGAGAGCAGCTACAGTAAGCTGTTGAGTCACTTCTGGGACAGGGAGCCGAGCTGCTAAAACACTGCTTGGGGTAGCTAAGGTAAGGGGGTAAGGGAGCAAGGTAAACAGAGCTGCTGAGTCACTTAGGGGCTTAGACAAGCTGAACAACTTCAATGTTTTTTCGGTAAACTGAGGATGAATTACTCCATAGAGACTGCAGCTAAAGAGATCAGGGAGGGCTTCTTTTTAATGCTAACCGCTTGCCGACCAGCCGCCGCAGTTGGACTGCGGCAACATGGCTCGGTTGCGCAAATCGCCGTCATGTTACGTCTCTTCTAGATTTGGTCACTAGGGGCACGCATGCGCCGCCTATTCACCCACAGAGCCGATGCGAGTGCTCGCCGGATAGCCCGCCAGGCTCCCGCAATTGCTCAGGGCACACGGAGAACCAGGATCTGTGTGTGTAAACACACAGATCCCGGTTCTATGAGGGGAGAACAGACAGATCGTCTGTTCATACAGAGTATGAACAGCGATCTGTCATCTCCCCTACACAGTCCCCCCCCCCTTCAGTTAGAACACACAATAGGGAACACATTAACCCCTTGATCGCCCCCCCAGTGGTTAACCCCTTCACTGCCGGTGACATTTTTACAGTAATCAATGCATTTTTATAGCGCTGTAAAAATGCCAATGGTCCCAAAAATGTGTCAAAATTGTCCGACGTGTCCGCCATAATGTCGCATTACCGATAAAAATCACAGATCACTGCCATTACTAGTAAAAAAAAAATTAATAATAAAAATGCCATAAAACTATCCCATATTTTGTAGATACTATAACTTTTGCACAAACCAATCAATATACGCTTAATGCGATTTTTTTTTTTAACAAAAATATGTAGAAGAATACATATCGGCCTAAACTGAGGAAAAAAAAATTTTTTTTATATATTTTTGGGGGATATTTATTATAGCAAAAAGTAAAAAGCATTGCGTTTTTTTCAAAACTGTCGCTCTTTTTTTGTTTATAGTGCAAAAAATAAAAACCGCAGAGGTGATTAAATACCACCAAAAGAAAGCTCTATTTGTGGGGAAAAAAAAGGATGTCAATTTTGTTTGGGTCCAACGACCGCAGTGCCGAATCGCAAAAAGTGCTCTGGTCAGGAAGGGGGTAAAATCTTGCGGGGCTGAAGCGGCTAATTTAATGTGTGCCAAAAAAGATTCTTGATAGCTCTTTTTGATCTACATTTTAATTATAACTCTTTTTTTATTAACTTGAATTATTATTTCTGTTACAATGCAGTATAGGATGGACTGACCCGAGATGAGTCTACTTCCCAGAACCTAAGCAAGGACGTTTGATACATCCCTAGTCCTGCTATAGCCACACTTTAAAAAAAAAAATGCATTCAATAAACTCTGGGCGAAGCGCTCGATTTTTCTACAAGCTATTTATATTTTTAGAATACAGCGCCTTCCCATCCAGAAATCACAGGGGTTGCTTATTTGCAGAGTTCTCGGTTGGAGGAATTTTAAACTCTCTTCTTCATGGGAAAACCATTACCTAAAAATAATTTGTGCTCCTCACCCGGCTGTTTCCCCTAATAAGAAATTTCCCAGTTCTCATGCAAGCGTGCCGAGCAAACAGTGACACAATTTTCATTTGTCATGCGTCCGTGGTCTGAACACAGACGTTTTTTTTTTTTCTTTTCCGAAATATTCTTAACCTTCTGATTCTGCATGGATCAATTTCCGGCCATCAGAACAATTAAAATTTTTCCATTCCTCAGACTTTATTTGCTGTATCATTTAGCCTTTTATAGTCTTGATTGTTTCCCGAGCTTAGAAAGCACATTTGTTTTATATTCTCTTTTACATTATGTACTGGCTAAGCAGTAGCACTCGCTCTGGGACACTTCGCGAGCCATAAAGTTCCACGTGTGAATCATTTTATGTCCCCAGAAGGTTTTTGTAGAATTAAAGCGTGTTATTGGTAACATTGTACAGCCCTGTGATAATCATATTTCTTTGTGATGGGAGGGAGGATGCTACAATTACATTTAGAGCAGGCGGCAGGAAGAGGCATTAAAGGGGTATTAAAGCCAATATATTTAATTCCAAATGACATTTTACCAGTGGAGTTTATCAGAAAGTCTGTTGGACATCCTGTTGCTAGTGCCAAAAGAGGGGGAAAATGTTCATTACCAATAAAACTTTATGTGAAAGAGCTTCTAATACTATTTACAAAGATGCATTCTAATAACACAGCTGAAGACTTTTGTTAGGCATTTACCCATGGCCTTAATGTGTTGAAATACGCCGTAATATAGCCGCCCCTTGCAGAGTAGCACGAGCATCGGGAGCGCGCGGCATTGTCTGGTAGCATCGGGAGCGCGTGGTAGTCGTAGAATGTGGTGTTCAATGTGGTATTCATTGCGTTCGGCTATTTTCGACTCGGTAGTGCTTCGTACTGCGCAAGCGCTGCGCCTGCGCAGTACAGGGGGGTCATTATCCGCCGGGGGAACTTTTTCGGCAAGACACCTGCAGTCCGCTCGGTACAGGAGATTCAGTTTCCTGTTCCCGGCCGGACTGACAGGAAGTGCACACACTGAGTGCTCATTTCCTTTCAGTCCGGCCGGCCGGGAACAGAAAACTGAATCTCCTGCCGCGCGGTACGCGGTAGGGAGGGGGGATTAAAAAGATGGGGGGCCTCTATGTTCATTTTGCTTGGGGCCCCCAAATTCCTTCAAACGGCCCTGCTCCTGTCTGTTTTGCATATTGAAGGAATTCTTGAATATACTGAAAAAAGATTTAAAAAAATTAATGCAGGTCTGTATTTATTAAAAAAAGTTTGGGATTTGAAAGAAAAAAAAACAACACAATTATACTCCCCTAGATGGAGACCAACAAGACAAATCCCATTCATTTCAATGGCCCCTGTTCACATCTGAGCGTTCTGTCACCTAAAGCAAAACGCCTGTCGCTCAAAAAAGTACATGAGCTTCTTTCTTGGCAGATTACATGCGTTTTAATTCTTTTACATTGGTGACCTTTTGAACTTCAAAACACCCGTACAAAAACGCTGCAAAAACGCCAGAAGAAACGCCTGTAAATTAGCAAAGCCTAGATATGAACGGAGCCTAAGACTGAGAACAGAGCGATCAAACACAGCTGATTGCTCAGCTCTCTGTCTACAGTGAGCAGAGAGCTGGTGACTGTCGGTCGCCACTCTCTGTTTTGTCCCTCCAGTGATTACTGGAGCGCCAGGCTGTGCAGGGGGCAGGAGCAGCTGGCTCAGGCTGAGAGCTGCTCGCTGAGAAGTTAAGCCAGCTGCCAGTCCAGGCATCTGGGTGGATCCAGACATTAAAGAGCCTGGACTGGCTGAGTGACATCAGCAGACAGCAGACTTTAGCCCTCTGTCAGCTAAAAACGTGCCACAGAACAAAGTGCACTCCTGTGACACCCCCCATGAGAAATAGGGCCAAAAGAACTTTGGCCCTACTTGTCCTTCAACCACTTCAGCCCCGGAAGGATTTACCCCCTAATGACCAGGCCATTTTTTTGCAATACGGCACTACGTCGCTTTAACTGACAATTGCACGGTCGTGCAACGCTGTACCCAAACAAAATTGATGTCGTCTTTTTCCCCACAAATAAGTGTATATTGATTGGTTTGCGCAAAAGTTATCGCATCTACAAAATAGGGGGTAGATTTATGTCATTTTTATTATTTGTTTATTTATTTTTTTACTACTAATGGTGGCGATCAGTGATTTTTAGCAGGACTGCAACATTGCAGCGGACAGATCAGACACTTATCTGACATTTTTGACACTTTTTTTGGGAACCAGTGACATTATTACAGTGATCAGTGCTAAAAATATGCACTGTTATTGTACTAATGACACTGGCAGGGAAGAGGTTAATATCAGGGGCGATCAAGGGGTTAAATGTGTTCCCTGTTTGTGTTTTCTAACTGTATGGAGGATTGTGTGACTGGGGAAACACACAGATCCGTCTTCCTGCTTAGCAGAAAGACAGGATCTGTGTGATCTCCCCTGTCAGAACAGAGATTTGCCTTGTTTACGCAGGCAGATCCCCGTTCTGTCACTGCGGGGAAAAATCGTGGGTGGCCGGCGGACAGTGAATCTGTCGGACCTGCTGATTGGCTCCCCCGATGGCCAATGGGAGCGTGCGCACGCCCACAAAAGCCAGTTCACAAGCTGACGTACAGCTACAGCGATTCGCGGGATAGTGCTGACCTGCCGCAGTATAATGACGGCGGCTGGTCAGCAAGCGGTTAATATATCCTTAAAGTATAACTAAAGTCAAAACTTTTTTTTTTATTTATTTTTTTAGTTTTGGATAGTGGAGATGGATTATAACTCCTGTCAGTTTTTATTGCTGTCTGTGCCCCTGTCAGGTAGATTCACCCCTTGTATTTGTCCTGTTTACCATTATCATTAAAAGTGAAAAAAAATTGCAAATTTTGGGTTGTACAAGAACAAAATCTTCCAGAGGGGACATTCGTTTTAGTGACTTGGGGGATTCCCTTAATTTGCGGGGATTTTATCTCACTGCCTATTTGGCTATGGAACAGGAAGTGAAGATAAATCTCCCCAAATGGGACAAAAAATGACAGGGGTTATAACCTTCCCTTACTCCATCCAAAATTAAAAAAAATGTTTTGCTTATTCTTGATTACATGCAATCAGTGTAAATTTCTGATTTTGACTTGATATCAGCCTTTTGCAATTCACTTGGAGAAGAAGCAGTAGCACAAGGAGCCAATCAGTGTTTACAGGAAGCATGCTGATAGAAGGAGGGAGACAAGTGACAGAGAAGAACTCGTCAGTCTGATATTTTATTGCGCTGACACATTTTATATTATTTTTTCAGTCTGATTTCTCTTATTTTATTGTCTAGTCACAGACTGAAGTTTATCCATATTCCTATCCCAAACCTTCCTGGAAAAGAGGCTGATTAGTAATGGGTGCTGAAGCTGACCCCAGCTGGGTACCAGAAACACCAAGTCAATGTACATGTTCTAACTGTACACCAATAACTTAGTTTAACACGAGCAGCAACTTTCCTGTAATGCAGGGTACAAACGGGCAGACTTTTCGACCGGACTGGACCGGCGGACAATCCGACCATGTGTGGGCTGCATCGGACTTCCGACGGACCGTTTCTGTCAGAAATCCGACGGACTTTAGATTTGAAACTTGTTTCAAATCTTCCCGCTGGAACTCTGCCGGACCCAATTCCTATCGGGAAGCCCGTTCGTCTGTATGCTGGTCCAATGAACCAAATATGACGCAGGGTTCTCGACGACAGGGTACTACATCTTTCGCTCGCTGCAATAGGAAAAATAAATTTTCCTATTGCGGCGAGTACAAGAGGGAGGCGACAATGGCCCTTAGGTCTGGTATGGATTTTAAGGGGAACCCCCTACGCCGAAAAAACGGCATAGGATGATTCTTGTTGTTTTTTGGTTTTAGTTTTGAAGATTAGGTTATGTCTATCTTGCTACATCGTATTAATGGAGAATTCCAAATACGAAGATATGTGTTTTAAGATCCCTAACAATCAAAAATGTTGCCGGAAAATTTCAGCTTCACTAGTAGATAAGTTCAACCAGGAATTTTATCTCCTGGTTGACGAAGCTTTTATGGTAAGGGCTATTACCGACAAACTGCTGGAATTTAAATGCACCAGATACCCCCGCACTCCCATCATGTATGCACTTCCAAAAGTACACAGACCTTCGTAACCCTCCAGGCCGGCCTATTATTTCAGGGAATGGTATCATATCTGAAGGCATTAGTCAAGTCATTGACTAACATCTAAGACCTCATGCCCTAGAGTTGGCATCCTACACCAAGGACACTATTCACCTACTGCAAATATTGGAGGATTTGGTGATTCCGGATTCAGCCATTCTGGTCACTATAGACATTGAATCATTACATAATAGCATACCACATGATTTAGGGGTGGCTGCTGTTAGTCATGTCCTACAACAAAAGGCAACCACAGAGTGGAAATCCAACAAATTCATACTTGAGATGTTAGATTTCATCTTAAGACACAACATCTTTCTTTTCCCACTACCTCCAGGTACAGGGTGTTGCTATGGGGATGTGTTGCGCCCCTCCTATGCAAACCTGTACCTGAGGGAGTGGGAAAAAGCTTTTCTATCCGATGACCATCTAACCCCATACACACAATATATCATTCTTTGGCAAAGATACATAGATGATATCTTTCTGGTATGGAATGGTCCGGAAGACACCCTTAAGAACTGCCTTAAAGTTATGAATCACAATGGATTGAAACAATTTTTTACTATGTCCTATGATCATTACATGATCAACTTTTTGGACATCAGCATCTACAAAAACCAGGATGGGAGACTTGCCAGTAGGCTTTACAGGAAGGAGACTTCCGACAATACTCTTTTGCATGCCGACAGTTTCCACCCCACCCTGAACCCCTCAAAAAATCTATACCCTTTAGCCAATTCCTACGTTTGAAGCGGAACTGCACTACTTTGGAAGCCTTTCAATGTGAAGCGGACAAACTTAGTGACAGATTACTCGCAAGGGGATACACAAAATCTTCCCTGAAAAAAGCCTTCAGTCGGGTCAAGGACCAAGATAGACATAACCTAATCTTCAAAACTAAAACCAAAAAACAAGATGATACAACAAGAATTATCTTACTCTACTCTAACGAATATAATACTGTGAGGAAGATCCTTACAAAACATTGGTCGATTCTCACCGAAGACCTCATTTTGGGTGGTCTTCTCACCGCTAAACCCCAGATCACTTTCAGGAAAGCAGGCTCCCTTGGGGAGATGCTTACTCAGAGTGAACATAAGGGGAATCAGAGACAGGACCCATGCAAAGCTTGGGGGAGCTACCCCTGTGGATCCTGTTCTTTCTGTGGGTTCATTGGCAAGAGGACCTTTTTCCAACTGCCTAATGGAGATCATTTCCGCATGAAGCATTTTGCCAACTGCAAGACTCAGGGAGTTGTGTATTTGGAACAATGCCAATGTGGGGCTTTTTATGTTGGGAAGACCCAACAAGAATTCGGACAGCAAGTCAGCAAACACTTACAGAGTTTGCGAATTGGCAATCTGTACCTTCCCCTTGGAAGACATGTGGCCAAGGGACATGGATACAGGATGCCATCTGTGAATTTTACAGTGCTAGATCGAGTCCATATTCCAATTCAGAGGTGGGGATTGGAACAAAATTCTACTACAACGCGAAATGCGCTGGATTCGATATTTAGATGCTAACACCCACCTGGCCTCAATGAGGCTGAAAGTTTTAGGCCTTTTTTGGAAGACTTCAGTTCAGGAAAAACAGACTAAAATCCATCAGGTCTTACTCCCCTTTTCTCCCTTCTGTCCCTTTCACTCTGCTTTTCTGCCAGCAGATTTGTCAGAATTACACTATCTATTTGGGGTGTTATATTTTTATTCAAATTTGATTACTAAATGATATTATTTGTTTTTGGTGCCCCACCTTTAAGATGGCTAGGTTATACAACATGCTTTTTGTCATGCATTTTTTATGTTCTGTGTACGTGTGATGAGATTGCATTCCTGTGCCCCATTCAGTATTCCTCATTTATGCTTGTGGCCATCATCATGCACCCGGCACACGTAGGCTCCCACTGTGTTGGGGGCCACCTTTCCTCCCTAGCTGTGGTGTTGGATGCTTTTGGCACCACTCCAACAGTTTTGGGTGGATATTCTCTGTGTCGGGGGTCATTGGTTCCTCCTCTATGGAAAATTTTCCCTTAAGGGTCTCTTTTCCTCATGCACCTGCTTTGGGCTTGTTTTTTTTCTTTTTTTTATCCAGCCCGACCACCATTTTTTATCAATGGGGGGTCCATTATTATTATTCTTAGTGCCGGATATACTGGTATTTCATCTTTATCTGGGATACCCTGACACTCTATTAATGTTCTTTGGCCTGTCATTTCATTTATATTTTTGGACTCAATTGAGTGCCCACATTTAAATTATATTTTTGTACTACCAGGCCATTACGTGGTTGTCCCAGGCAGCTCCGCCCCATGGATCACGGAGCTGCCTGTAATTTGTGTTATTTCCGGATTTGTTTTGTCCAGCTTCACGTGACTTGCGGCGGCATTCACTGTCAGCAGTGATGCCTCCGCTCTCACGTCCTGGATCGCAGGTGGGCAGGGCTGCATTGGCTAGCCGCGCTCCCCCTGGGTCTTTTTTCCGTCATGTGCTTTGAATGTTTTTTCTTCATTTTGCCGATGAATCCTCTGCGTGAGCGATGCTTGGGGGATGACGTCATCGCCTGCACGTTGTGTGGCGTCGCTCCACAAGGTTTTTGTAGTTTTGGGCTATATAAGGAGGACGCCGGGAACCCCAGAGCTGCCATTCCTATCCTTTGACATCCTATTTGGATGTCGAACATATTGACTTTGAGAGCAGAGGATTAACCTCTCTCTCATCTAGATGTCGCCACGGACCTTTGGCTGCTTCAGGTGGAATCGTTAGAATATTCAGCATTTTTGTTAAGCATAGCTCCTGTGGACAATTTTTAGCTTATCCTACACCTGGGATTTGACGCTTTGGGCTCCACTTGTGGTGGGGAGTCTTTGGGCTCCACTTGGGGAGTGGTGTTATGCCCACTGTACGTTTTTACCCCTGTGGAGTTTATCCTTCTATCTCTAATTATTTTTATGGTGAATTTTGGTCTTTAAATTGTTTATTGATAGTTATTTTGTGTCCTATTTTCTAGACGTCCCCCCCCCCCCCATTACCGCTTAGGGCTGGGAATCTTTATCTCCATCCTCTCTGGTGGTCTGGATTATTCCATTTGGAGCAACCCCACCATGAGATTGTGACTTGGACGCAATAACCCGTAAGTGATATTTATGTAAACATTACTTTTATTCTGTAGACCATCTATCCTTGATTACAATGACCACCCCCATACTTGTTGGCATCGGGGACATTTAGCCTCTCTGACCCCTCGGTTTTTGAGGGGTTTATGGGGGTCTACCCTGTATTATGCCCAAGCTTGGAGTGTAGACCTATTTGCCCAATCACAATTATTATATTCATGTTTATCTGGGTAGGAGCATTACCACATGTTGAATTTTTCTTATAGGTCCCCCTCTTTTTGCTGCTCTTGCCGTTGCTCTTTAAGGTGTTACCACGACTCTACTATTTTGGTGCCTCTATTAGATTACAATATCCTGGGGTTCTTCTGTATGTTGTAAGGCCAATACAAGTTCTGATGATGTCTGATGGTGCATAGGAATTCTTTGCTCGAATCACTGCTTTTTGACATGTAAGTTTTTGTATATTGTGACAGAAGTTTTATACATCCTGTGAGTCCTATATTATATGATATATTTTTGTATTTCATATATTTCCATTATATTTTACATTTTCAGAAATGGCAAATTATCCCTGAGGAAGATTATACTTAATTATTTTGAAACGCGTCGGACTCTCACTCATGGATGACGATCATTTATGTAGTGGGATTTCTTTGCCACCACTGTCAATTACTGTATACAACATTTGTGTTGCCCATATGATTGTTTTTTGTTTAAAGTCTGGTTTTTAAACTTTTTGTATCAATAAATTGTGAGGAAAATTTCATTTGGGAACAGCGCAATTGTCAGTTAAAGCGATCCAGTGCCAAATTGTAAAAAGTGCTCTGGTCAGGAAGGGGGTAAAATCCTCCGGTGCTGAAGTGGTTAATTTCTCCTGTGTTTAAATAACGCAAACTCAGGAGGCCTGTGTAAATCTAAGCTTAGTGTTACTTAAATGCAGCAGAGAAAAAATTTAAAGAGGAGCGCCAGTCTCTCCCCCCCCCCCCCCACCCCCCGAAAAATGTAAAGTCATCAGCTACAAATACTGTAGCTGCTGACTTTTTTTATAAGGACACTTACCTGTCCAGGGATCCCACACCATCCTTACCCAGGCTAGTTTTTCACTAGCTTGCATCCTAACTGTGGGCAACCGGCTATGCAGCTTTTGGCAGCAGACAGCAGCGGGAGCCATTGGCTCCCGCTGCTGTCAATCAAATCCTTTGAGCACAGATTGGGGGGCGGGGACGAGCTGAGCTGTGTGTGTGGGAAGTGGCTTCCCATGGTGGAACACGGAGAAGAGGAGGAGCATTTTTTTTACATTGATACATGTCCCCCAGGACAGTGCCCAGCACCCCATGCCATTTGTGGGACAATCTCTTGCCTACCAGCCTTGAAAATGGCATTGAGGCTCCATTCACACTTGTGTGACATGTCATGCAACTTTGGACATCAAAGTTGCATGACAAGTCGTTTCCCATGTTTTCCAATGATACCTATTCATATATGCACGACTTAAATTTGCAGCAACTTCAAAGTAGTTCATGCACTACTTTGGTCCAACTTTCATGAAACTTGAGGGCCACAGACTTCAATGTTAACCCTCAGAAGTTGCATGAAAGTTTTACCTGAATATAATGCAACTTGTGTGGGGCAGTTGTCCATTATCACTGGTCAAAGCCAAAGTCGTATCCAAGTTGCACCCATCCAAAGTTGCATCAAAGTTGCACTCCAAAGTCAGCCAACTTTGAAGTCGTACAAGTGTGAATGGAGCCTTAGTTGAGTTCAGTGTAACTGTGCTTAGAGAAAATTGGAATCTGTGCCTACACACAGGTACATTGAAATACAGGAGAAAGTGATCTGATCATTTTAGCCATATTGATTCATCTTGCATTTAACTACCGTACTTCTTGGTTTAACCGCTTGCTATCCGCGCTATAGCCGAATGACGGCTACAGCGCGGACCTGCATTCCCGGGAGGCCGTCATATGACGGCCTCCCCTGTGCACGTGCCCTGCGCGCGCCCTGCAGGGCGCGCGTGGAGCGCGCTGTGATCACCGAGTCACTGAGACTCGGGTGATCACCGATCTGTGTAAGGGGCCGGTCCCGGCCCCTTACCATGTGATCAGCTGTCAGCCAATGACAGCTGATCACATGATCAAAACAAAAGCTCTGTGATCGGTTTTTTTTTCTCCTCGCGCTGACAGTGCGAGGAGAGAAAAAAGCCGATCACCGGCTCAGCTGCAAGGGACATCGGTCCCGAAGAGGAGGAGGCAATAATGCCTCAATTGTGCCTTATAATTATGCCACCAGTACCCCCTGCCAGTGCACCCAGACATTAAAACATCACAGTGCCCACAGTGCCCACCAGTGCCACGTATCAATGCCCATAAGTGCCACCTATCAATGCCTACAGGTGCCACCTATCAATGCCCACCATTGCCACCTAACAATGCCCACCAGTGATGCCAATCAGTGCCACCTAGCAGTGTACAAGATCAGTGCCCATTATTGCCACCAATCAGTGCCCATCACTGCCACCCATCAGTGCCCATCACTGCCACCTATCAGTGCCCATTGGTGCCGCCTCATCAGCGTACATCAATGAAGGAGAAAAATTACCCTTTTAAAAAATTTTATAACAAAATATAAAAAAAAAAAAAAATTTTTTTTTTAAAAAATTCAGTCTTTTTACATTTTTTTAACAAAAAATAAAAATCGCAGAGGTGATCAAATACCACCAAAAGAAAGCTCTATTTGTGGGGAAAAAATGATAAAAATTTCATTTGGGTACAGTGTTGTATGACCGCGCAATTGTCATTCAAAGTGCGTCAGCGCTGAAAGCTGAAAATTGGTCTAGATAGGAGGGGGGTTTAAGTGCCCGGTAAGCAAGTGGTTAACAGAGAGATGTTTTGAAAGCTCCAGGTTACTGCTTGTGATTGGGAGGAGATAGCATTGATCGGGAAGACCGCCTCCTGTTCCCTGACATTCAGATCTTCCTAAAAGGTCAGCAGGAGGCGGTGTCAAGGGGTGAACACACACAGGGGGCTTGTGTAAATGTAGTCTTCACAATGTGATGCTCAGGTGTGAGTAGGCACCATTTAATAGAATGGGAATCTTAATAATAAGTGTTGATGTGCTTTAGGGACCATGCTTCAAATGGTTCAGGGGTGAACTGGACCTTAGGGGTCCGTTTCTAAAAAAAAATTAAAAAAAATTGCTATTTAATTGTTTCGTCACTGCCATCTAGTGGCAATAATGTAGTATTTTTCTGATTGGTGTATTTCATAAAAAATGCTACATTATGGTCACTAGATGGCAGTGACCAACCTAGGAAATAAACATTTTAGGAAAAGTAAGGTGAAAAACGCCTTAGTGTTACTTTAAGGTTTTTTTTTGGTTTTTTGTTTTCTAAATAACAAACATGTTATATTTACAGAGTTACATAGTAGGTGAGGTCGAAAAAAGACACAAGTCCATCAAGTCCAACCTATGTGTGTGATTATATGTCAGTATTACATTGTATGTCCCTGTATGTTGTGGTCGTTCAGGTGCTTATCTAATAGTTTCTTGAAGCTATCAATGCTCCCCGCTGAGACTACCGCCTGTGGAAGGGAATTCTACATCCTTGCCGCTCTTACAGTAAAGAACCCTCTACATAGTTTAAGGTTAAACCTCTTTTCTTCTTATTTTAATGAGTGGCCACGAGTCTTGTTAAACTCCCTTCCGCAAAAAAGTTTTCTCCCTATTGTGGGGTCACCAGTACGGTATTTCTACATTGAAATCATATCCCCTTTCAAGCGTCTCTTCTCCAGAGAGAATAAGTTCAGTGCTCGCAACCTTTCCTCATAAATAATATCCTCCAGACCCTTTATTAGCTTTGTTGCCCTTCTTTGTACTCGCTCCATTTCCAGTACATCCTTTCTGAGGACTGGTGCCCAGAACTGGACAGCATACTCCAGGTGCGGCCGGACCAGAGTCTTGTAGAGTGGGAGAATTATCGTTTTATCTCTGGAGTTGATCCCCTTTTTAATGCATGCCAATATTCTGTTTGTTTTGTTAGCAGCAGCTTGGCATTGCATGCCATTGCTGAGCCTATCGTCTACTAGGACCCCCAGGTCCTTTTCCATCCTAGATTCCCCCAGAGGTTCTTCACCCAGTGTATAGATTGCATTGCATTGCATACTTACCTGCTCTGTGCAGTGGTTTTGCGCAGAGCAGTCACGATCCTCTTCTTTTCCTGTCCCCCCACTGGCGCTCCAGGCCTCTCCTTCCTGCTAGTACATCCATAACAAGCTGCTTGCTATGGGGGAACCTGAGCAGGCTCGTTCCTGAGCCACTGCTCCGTGTGTCCATTTACACATGAACCGCGGCCCGGCCCCACCCCTGCTTTATCCTTATTGGCTTACTGGCTGTGATTGATAGTAGCGGGAGCCAGTCGCTACCACTGTTGTGTCAGCCAATGAGGAGGGAGAGACCTGAGAGAGACAAGGCTCTCATGCACATCACTGGATTGAGATCGGGCTCGGGTAAGTATTAGGGGGGGCTGCTGCACACATGTTTTTACCTTCATGCATAGAATGCATGAAGGTAAAAAAAAAACCTTGAGCCTTCACAACCACTTTAACTGCAGCTGAGGGCTCTCAGTTTGCCAGACAGGGCTGTGCTGTGCAGCAGAGCTGTGCAAATTTCAGGACTGAATGAGCAGAAATCTTAGAGCAGGTGAAGCTGCTTCCCTATATCTATTTTATCTGTGTATTTAGCTGTTGTTTAGCTGCATTTTACTGTCTGGAATTCAGCTTTAAAACTCACTAAGAGAGCTGCAATATGGTTTATTTGGATGAAGTCGGAGCCGAAAATCTTCTCCGTTTTATGAAGATTTCTGTTTCCATGACTTCAAAGGCTTGTAATAAAATGAATCATTTTACATATCACAGCGCTGAAAATACTCTCGCACACATTGATTTGAAAGGCATTTGCATAATCAGATTTCAGATAAGACAGTACTGTTTAAATGAAGAGTTTTTTTGACCATGTAAAAATTCAAATTTTACACCCCTTCTATTCAGATACTTTTTTACCCCCCACCACCCTCCCCACAATATAAATGTCCTAATGGCTGCATACAATTGCAAATAAGTACTTTCTATCTATTCCTCTGTGTATAGAGATGTGAGAATAGAGAATGCAGCCTTGGGACAAGATGGTTTTGTTTGCATACCGTTCTGTATGTGTAATTCATGAATTTGCTGTTTTAAAGATTAAAAAAATTACAGTCCTAACTAATTAGGTTTAGGTAAGTTGTTTATGGTTTACAGTTTTTTGATTTAAAAGGAAACTGTCGTGTTTTCAAGTTCTTACCTTTATTTATAACAGTTTACACATAGCTTCCAACTGTCCCTGATATCGAGGGACTGTCCCTGATTTGTCCCTCTTTCCTCCTCATTTGTCCCTCATTTTGGTCTGATCTATATAGTTGTATATAAAATGCACTTTTTATCTATCAAAAAGTATGACAAATATATTGGAGTATGGCCTCAACTATTAATGATCAATATAAAGTAAAAAGGCACCATCATCCAAATTGAAATATGGAGTATTGAGAAGATGGAGATGTGGGGGCAGTTGCTGATGCTGACCACTACACATGGCCACCTATCGTGGTTAATGGATTATCTCGGTACTCATACAATGACCCAAGGGTTAATAATAAAAAATCTAATTTTAATACAAATCGGAAAAAAAGAACCAAAATACAGAATATTAAAAATGACACCACAATTAACTAACTAACCACAACACCACCTGCCTGGAGTTTGCATGTTCTCCCTGTGCCTGGGTGGGTTTCCTCCGGGTACTCCGGTTTCCTCCCACACTCCAAAGACATGTTGGTAGGTTAATTGGCTTCTGTCCAAAATTGACCCTAGTATGTATGAATGTGGGTTGGGGACCTTGGATTGTGGGCTCCTTGAGGGTAGGGACCGATGTGAGTGTGTGATGTATATGTGGAGCGCTGCGTAAGTTGATGGCGCTATATTGGTACCTTAAAATAAATAGGGATAATTGTGGACACACACCCACACTCACTCAGGTTGAACTGGATGGACTGGTGTCTTTATTCAACCTTACTAACTATGTAACTATGTAACTACTAACCCCGTAGAGCTTCTGTTGAAGTGGAGTATAAATGGTTTCCTCTACTGGTTTTGTGGTATAAACCGCTTCTTCAGGAGGAATGGTCTAGAGAACAAGTAATATATTTAGACAAAGCATAAATACATTTTAACAGCATATTGCAATAGAAGTTAAGATAGAGAGACTCGCTCACCCGTTTGGGCAAGACCAGATAGCGACAGGGCCCAACAAAATTCCCCCCACGGCAGACAAGGGGGATTGCAAATGACCGTCTCTGGTAAAAAGGTGATGATAAGGGTTAAAAAGTAATAAAGTTACTACAGGAGGTGGTGTGTTAAAGTGATAGAGAAACCAAACCAGTGCCGCTGTGGGGTCAAGAAGGAAGAAAGGAGAGGGAGAAGGTAGGGAGGCGAAAGGAGAAGGAAGCAAAGGAGAGGGGGAGGAAGGAAGGAAAAGGGGGGAGGAGGGAACGGGGCAAGGAAGGGGAAAGAGAGGGAGGGGGGGGAGGGGAAAGGGGAAGGGGGGGGGGAAGGGGAAAGGGGGAGAGAGGGGAAGGGGGGAGGAGGGGAAGGAGGGGGAGAGAGGGGAAGGGAGGAGGAGGGGAAGGAGGGGAAGAGAAAGGGAGGGGGGGAGGGAGTGGAGAGGGAAAGAGGAGGAAAAGAAGCAAGGGAGCGAATGAGACAGAACAGCCAAAATTTAAGGGCATAGTGTAGGAAGGGGAAAGGGGAAGGAAAGAGGTGAAGAAAAGAGGGGGGGGGGGTGCAAAAGAGGGGATGAAAGGAGGGAGGGGGGAAGAGATAGGGAGGAAAAAAGGGGAGTGAAGTGGTGAGGGTGTGGAAGAGACCTAGCACCCCCCTCCCCTTTCTTCCTACTTGACCCCACAGCAGCACTGGTTTGGTTTCTCTATCACTTTACCACACCACCTCCTGTAGTAACTTTATTACTTTTTAACCCTTATCATCACCTTTTTACCAGAGACGGTCATTTGCAATCCCCCTTGTCCGCCGTGGGGGGGAATTTTGTTGGGCCCTGTCGCTATCTGGTCCCGTCCAAACAGGTGAGCGAGTCTCTCTATCTTAACTTCTATTGCAATACGCTGTTAAAATGTAAAAATTATACTTTGCCTAAATATATTACTTGTTCTCTAGACCATTCCTCCTGAAGAAGCGGTTTATACCACGAAACCAGTAGAGGAAACCATTTATACTCCACTTCAACAGAACCTCTACGGGGCAACCCGTTAGTAGTTAGTTAATTGTGGTGTAATTTTTAATATCCTGTATGTTGGTTCTTTTTATCTGATTTGTATTAAAATTAGATTTTTTATTATTAACCCTTGGGTCATGTGTAGTGGTCAGCATCAGCAACTGCCCCACATCTCCATCTTCTCAATACTCCATCTATCAAAAAGTGTTTTCCAGCGCTAAACCCTTCATCTGATTTCAAAATTGCTGCATTTGTAATATCCAGAAGCCAATATAAAGGAATAGTAGTGGTAAAAAAAAGCATTTGTGGGTTTAACCAATCTTGGTTTTTTTTGTACAATTCTCCTTTAAGGGGGTGTGACAAGGGGTGTGTCCTATCCCTGCATACTTTTGCAGATAGGTGTCCCTCATTCTCATCTCAAAGCTCATTTACATTCTGTTGGCACAAGAATGTGGACCCCTCAACCCCTGCAAATTGTGGAGTTCAGTTGTCTCCAGTGCAGCAATTGTTTAAGGCTCTATTCACACAGGCATACTTAAAGTGACTGTAAACCCATATATAAAAAAAAAACAAAAACCTGCAAGACAAAGGCATAATGAGCTAGTATGCTTTGCATAATTGGGACACCTGCCTTTACACGCACATTAATGGTGTCTTAGTCCGTAGGGTCCAATATTGAGTTGGCTCACCCTAGGCAGCTATAACATCCTCAACTCTTCTGGGAAGGCCATCCACAAGGTTTAGGAGTGTGTCTATGGGAATGTTTAATCATTCTTCTAGAATCGCATTTGTGAGGTCAGGCACTGATGTTGGATGAGAAGGCCTGGCTCACAGTCTCTGCTCTAATTCATCCCTAAGATGTTCTATCGGGTTGAGGTCAGGACTCTGTGCAGGCCAGTCAAGTTCCTCCACCTCAAACTCACTCATCCATGTCTTTATGGGCCTTGCTTTGTGCACTGGTGCGCAGTCATGTTGGAACAAGAAGGGGCCATCCCCAAACTCTTCCCACAAAGTTGGGAGCATGAGATTGTCCAAAATGTCTTGGTATGCTGACGCCTTAAGATTTCCCTTCACTGGAACTAAGGGGCCAAGCCCAACCCCTGAAAAACAGCCCCACATCACCAAATGATTTGGACCAGTGCACAAAGCAAGGTCCATAAAGACATGGATGAGCGAGTTTGGGGTAGAGGAACTTGACTGGCCTGCACAGTCCTGACCTCAACCCGATAGAACACCTTTGGGATGAATAAGAATGAAGACTGTGAGCCAGGCCTTCTTTTCCAACATCAGTGCCTGACCTCACAAATGCGCTTCTGGAATAAAGGTCAAACATTCCCATAGACACACTCCTAAACCTTGTGGACGGCCTTCCCAGAAGAGTTGAAGTTGTTATAGCTGCAAAGGGTGGGCCAACTCAATATTGAACCCTACGGACTAAGACTGGGATGTCATTAAAGCTCATGTGCGTGTAAAGGCAGGTGTCCTGATACCTTTGACAACATATGTAACCTATTTTTTTTTGTTTGTTTCAGCCATAACATCTTGCTCTATGAAGATGGACATGCTGTGGTCGCAGACTTTGGAGGTGAGGATCCTTGTAATGATAATTGTTATCATCTTACAAATAGAAGGTAATGTTAAAGGGACAGTCCACAGAGCCATATGGTCATCATGAGACAGGAATAGAATTTTGTCTTGGTTGGTGTCACTTAGGCATTCCTTAGGACAAACCGGATCCTTCTGTAATATAAACAATGGACAACCAGTGCAGGCAGCGATGGAATACCTGTGCCTTGGGCCCCCAACCAGTTTCATTTGATCATGCATAGGAGTTTTGCATTCACATGTGTTGCTTGCTTCTGACGTGGGTTGGAAAACATATCTACACTTCTACAGCATTTGCAATGTCGTGTTTTCATTGGTTTCTTATGTTGTGGTATACTCTTTCCAAATTATTTATATGATGCTGGCAGATAATATTGCAGCATGGGGGTTGATTTACTAAAGGCAAATAGACTGTACACTTTGCAAGGCCAGTTGCTCCAGAGCTTAGTAAATGAGGGGAGGTTCTGGTGACTTCCATCATCCAATCATGTGTAAGTAAAAATGCTATTTTCTTTTCTTGCTTTTTCTTTTTTGCTATTTTCTTTTCTTGATATTCTTGGAGCAACTGCACTTGCAAAAGGCAAAGTCTATTTGCCTTTAGTAAATCCATCCCAATGTCATAGCTCCCAATTGTCCCTGATTTGAAACAATGTCCCTCTGTCCCTCTTTCCTCCTCATTTGTCCCTCATTTTGATCTGATCTATATAGTTGTATATAAAATGCACTTTTTATCTTTCAAAAAGTGTTTCCCAGTGCTAAACCTTTCATCCAATTTCTAAATTGCTGCATTTGTACATTTTAAAAGCCAATATAAAGGAAAAGTAGTGGTAAAAAAAGTCCTTATGGATTTAATTAACCTTTTTTTTTTGTTAATTCTCCTTTAAAGGGGGTGTGGCAGGGGGCGTGTCCTATGCCTACATATGTTTGTTAGTAGGTGTCCCTCATTCCCATCTAAAAATGTTGGGAGGTATGCCAATGTGTCCAGATACAGAGAGTGTGCATATTGTGTGTCATCGTTTAAAAATCTTAAAGGAGAGAAACCTTTAGGCTGGGTTCACACTGTTGTGCGGAGCGTCTCGCAGCAGGGGGTCCGGTGCGTCCCTGTTCACCGTTTCAGGTCCGAATTTTTGGCTGTATTTGGACCTGAAATGCATCAGAAGATGCACTCCATTGAGAGCCGGTCATAGTCTCCTGACATGCGAATTGGATGCGGGGAAACCCTTATTCGCACTAGCGTGAACCCAGCCTGAAGCGGGCCATAGATGGATCAAAATTTTACCAATTCAGCAGAAACCGGCCGTCTTTGGGCAGGCTGGTTGTACTGAAGTCGCTCTACCTTAACCACTTCCCGCCCGGCCTATAGCAAAATGATGGCCGGGCAGTGGTTCAGTTATCCTGACTGGGCGTCATATGGCGTCCTGCAGGATAACAGCCGCTGCGCGCCCGTGGGGGCGTGCATCGCGGCTATTTGTGGTGCGGTGTGTCAGTCTGACACACTGCTACACCGATCTCGGTAAAGAGCCTCCAACTGAAGCTCTTTACCACGTGATCAGCCGTGTCCAACCACGGCTGATCACGATGTAAATAGGAAGAGCCGTTGACAGACGCGAGTAGAGGAGACCTGATCGGCGACACCCCTGACAGGGGGGGTCAGCGCAGCCCCTCTCGGATGCCCACACTGGACCACCAGGGAAGCCGCCAGGACCACCAGGGAAGCACCTAACATGTGCATGGCCAGGTACATCCCCCATGGCCATCCACATGTGAAAATTAAAGCCCAACATATGCCAATCAGTGCTCACAAATGGGCACTGACTGGCACCTCTGGCACAATAAAAATCAGTGATGCCCAGCAATGCCACTCATCAGTATTCATCAGTGCCACCTATCAGTGCCCATCCGTGCCTACCTATCGGTGCCCATCTGTGCCACCTATCTGTGCCACCCATAAGTACCCATCAGTGCCACCCATAAGTACCCATCAGTGCCGCCTATGAGTGCCCATCAGTTCCGCATACCAGTGCCACCTATCAGTGCCCATCAGTTCCGCATACCAGTGCCACCTATCAGTGCCCATCAGTTCCGCATACCAGTGCCACCTATCAGTGCCCATCAGTGCCACCTGTCAGTGCCCATCAGTGCCGCCTATCATTGCCCATCATCAGTGCCTATCCATCCCACCTCATTGGTGCCACCTCATCGGTGCCCATCAGTGCTGCCTTATCAGTGCCCGTCAGTGCAGCCATATCAGTGCCCGTCATTGAAGAAGAAAATGTACTTATCTACAAAAAATTTTAACAGAAACAAAGAAAAACTTTCGGTCTTTTTTTATTTGTTACGCAAAAATTAAAATCGCAGAAAAAAAAAAGAAAGCTCTATTTGTGGGAACAAAACGATAAAAAATTTGTTTGTGTACAGTGTAGCATGACCGCGCAATTGTCATTGTATTGCGACAGCGCTGAAAGCTGAAAATTGGCCTGGGCAGGAAGGTGTATACGTGCTCGGTATTGAAGTGGTTAAAGTGATTGTAAAGTCCAATAAAAAAAAGCAAAAAACAAACAAATATGTCGTACTTACATTGCAGTGGATTTGCACAGAGCAGCCCGGATCCTCCTCTTCTCGGGTCCCTCTTCGCTGCTCCTGGCCCCTCCCTCCTGTCGAGTGCCCCCACAGCAATCAGCTTGCTATGGGGGCACCTGAGCCGAGCTGCAGCTCCGTGTATCCATTCAGACACGGAGCTGCCAATCGGTCCTGCCCCCTCTCTCTCCCGATTGGCTAACTGGCTTTGACAGCAGTGGGAGCCAATGGCCCAGTGGCTGTGTCTCAGCCAATCAGGAGGGAGAGTCTAAGGTAAGTATTAGGGGGGTGCTGGGGATGCTGCTGCACACAGAAGGCTTTTAGAATGCACATAGAATGCATTAAGATAAAAAAAACCTTCTACCTTTACAACTCCTTTAAATATGGATGAGTTATGCTGGCAGGGCAGGGGAGTCGGTGGCCTTTGAGGGGGACCCCTGATCTGAGGGGGGGGGGGCTGAAGCTTGGGCTGGCTTGGGGGGATCCTGACAGTATTGCAGTATAGAAGGAAAGGCTGCCTTTCTAGAAGACAGCGTTGTGCTTAATCTGTCCTATGCTTTGGACTGGGAGATGCTCGGAGCAGCCAGGTGGGCTTTCCTGCAGTTGGTAGAGGCTGTCAGTATTCAGAAGGAGGAAAGTTTTGGACAGTAGCGGCCACTCCACTAGGGGTGCCGCTCCCGTTATTCATGCGTCTGGCCCCTAATCTACATGAAGGGCGTCGGACGCATGGATTTCAATGGGGTTTTTTTTTTAATCTTTAAAACATGATTAGAGCCCGAGGCCTAATTGGTATCAAAAAGGGTGGGCTTGGGGCGCAGTCTTCCTGCTTCTCCTCCCGGCCAATCAGGAAGCGGGTCTTGGCCGAGAGGAGAAGCGACCGTATTGGCCGGAAGCAGAAGCAGGGGGGAAGCCGCCGAGGGGGAGACACAGGGGGAAGCCGCCGAGGAGGAGACACAGGGGGAAGCCGCCAAGGAGGAGACACAGGGGGAAGCCACCGAGGAGGAGACACAGGGGGAAGCCGCCGAGGAGACACAGGGGGAAGCCGCCGAGGAGGAGACACAGGGGGAAGCCACCGAGGAGGAGACACAGGGGGAAGCCGCCGAGGAGGAGACACAGGGGGAAGCCACCAAGGAGGAAACACAGGGGGAAGCCGCCGAGGAGGAGACACAGGGGGAAGCCGCCGAGGAGACACAGGGGGAAGCCGCCGAGGAGGAGACACAGGGGGAAGCCGCCGAGGAGGAGACACAGGGGGAAGCCGCCGAGGAGGAGACACAGGGGGAAGCCCCGAGGAGGAGACACAGGGGGAAGCCGCCGAGGAGGAGACACAGGGGGAAGCCGCCAAGGAGGAAACACAGGGGGAAGCCGCCGAGGAGGAGACACAGGGGGAAGCCGCCGAGGAGACACAGGGGGAAGCCGCCGAGGAGGAGACACAGGGGGAAGCCGCCGAGGAGGAGACACAGGGGGAAGCCGCCGAGGAGGAGACACAGGGGGAAGCCGCCAAGGAGGAGACACAGGGGGAAGCCGCCGAGGAGGAGACACAGGGGGAAGCTGCCAAGGAGGAGACACAGGGGAAAGCCCCTGAGGAGGAGACACAGGGGGAAGCCGCCAAGGAGGAGACACAGGGGGAAGCCGCTGAGGAGGAGACACAGGGGGAAGCCGCCGAAGCTGCCTGCGACCTGGATGGGGTAAGTGCGAGGCTGGTGGGCAGACGGGCGAGCGACACAGGGGAGCGTGGGGGGGGTTTGATGGATCGACCAATGGAACCAGGGGGAGGGGGTGGTTTGTTTGCCACTACCCTCCCCCCCAAAAAAATGGAGCACAAGCCGCCACTGGTTCTGGAGCGTGTACATAGGAAGGAAGTTTTTCTTGTTTTGTTGCAAGTTAATCTGGGCATCCCATGAATCCTTTTTCCCATCAAAGTTATCACCCCATATAAATAAAAAAAGCCAAGCTCAAAGGCTGTTCCTTGTGTCTGGAGAGAGGGTGGAAAATACTTGTTGCCGGGCTGTGCAGGAGTGGGGAACCCAGTCATCTGCAACTCCTGCGGGGGTAGTGCTACACATATACCCAGTGAAGTGACTGGCCTCAGGTGATACGCAGAGATGAAACGAATTCTCCTACATGTTGTACAAGTTGTGCCTGTTTATCTGCAGCCCTCTTTTCTCTACATTCGTTCAAAGTGCAGAATTTGTAAAGCTTGTCTGAACTGTCAGAAAAAAAAGGGGGTGGAGAGTTATAGTCATGGCTGTCAATCAGCTTGAGCTCCCTCCACTGTCACCTTTTTTCTCTTGGTGTCAGGAATACTTGTCAAAGCTGACTCACGCAGAAAGCAGAGGAAGGAGGCAGCAGACAGAAATGACACTTATGCCGCGTACACACGAGCGGACATTACGGCGGACTTTGCCCGGCGGACTTTTCGACGTACTTTCCGACGGACTTTCTGAATGAACGGACTTGCCTACACACAATCCACCAAAGTCCGTCGAATTCGTACGTGATGACGTACGACCGGACTAAAACAAGGAAGTTCATAGCCAGTAGCCAATAGCTGCCCTAGCGTGGCTTTTTGTCCGTCGAACTAGCATACAGACGGCGGACTTTTCGACCGGACTCGATTTCAACGGATAAATTTTAAACAAGTTTCAAATCTAAGTCCGTCCAACTTTTGAGAAAACAAAGTCCGCTGGAGCCCACACACATCGAATTGTCCGACGAAATCCAGTCCGCCGGGCAAAGTCCGCCGTAATGTCCGCTCGTGTGTACGCGGCATTAGTGCGCTTAATTGAGACAAGTACACACTATAGAGGGATATGCTTTTTCATATTTCATGTCTGAGGTTTAAAACCTCTTTAACGTATCCATTTTAGGTGGACTGAACTTTTGGGGCCCATTCATACTTCTCTATGTGCATTAGCATTATAACTTGTGTTATAATGCAACATACAGTAATGCATAATACATTTATTTTGAATGGCACTCAGGGTCGGTTCACACTAGGGGCAGCACGATTTGCAGGTCGCCTCACCGAGGCGACCTGCACACAACATCCACGGCGACTTGCAAAACGACTTCTGTATAGAAGTCTATGCAAGTCGCCTCAAGTCGCCCCAAAAGAAGTACAGGAACCTTTTTCTAAGTCGGAGCGACTTGCGTCGCTCCTATTAGAACGGTTCCATTGTACAGAACGGGAGGCGACTTGTCAGGCGACTAGTCGCCTGACAAGTCGCCCCTGTGTGAACCGCCACTAAGATGCACATATACAGTAAAAAAGTAAAGTGGGTAATCGCGCTTCACAGTGTGAATGGTCTTTGCAAAGTGGTTGTCAGAAATAGTGCAGTTGGGGCATATTAACTGCTCATTGAAAGAGAATAGAATGTCTTAACGCTTTTATGTTTTTTGTGCGTTAATGTGTGTTGCATTAAAACGTTTGTTAACACGCACAGCGAGGTATGAGAAGGCTTCTATGACCTTGCTTTATATAGTTACATAGTAGGTGAGGTTGAATAAAGACACAAATCCATCAAGTCCAACCTATGTGTGATTATATGTCAGTATTACCTTGTATATCCCTGTATGTTGTCGTCATTCAGATGCTTATCTAATAGTTTCTTGAAACTATCGATGCCCCCCGCTGAGACCACCGCCTGTGGAAGGGAATTCCACATCCTTACCACTCTTACAGTAAAGAACCCTCTATGTAGTTTAAGGTTAAAGCTCCTTTCTTCTAATTTTAATGAGTGGCCACGAGTCTTGTTAAACTCCCTTCCGCGAAAAAGTTTTCTCCCTATTGTGGGGTCACCAGTATGGTATTTGTATATTGAAATCATATCCCCTCTCAAGCGTCTCTTCTCCAGAGAGAATAAGTTCAGTGCTCACAACCTTTCCTCATAACTAAGATCCTCCAGACCCTTTATTAGCTTTGTTGCCCTTCTTTGTACTCGCTCCATTTCCAGTACATCCTTCCTGAGGACTGGTGCCCAGAACTGGACAGCATACTCCAGGTGCGGCCGGACCAGAGTCCTGTAGAGCGGGAGAATTATCGTTTTATCTCTGGAGTTGATCCCCCTTTTAATGCCAATATTCTGTTTGCTTTGTTAGCAGCAGCTTGGCATTGCATGCCATTGCTGAGCCTTTCATCTACTAGGACCCCCAGGTCCTTTTCCATCCTAGATTCCCCCAGAGGTTCTCCCCCCAGTGTATAGATTGCAGTCATATCTTTGCCACCCAAATGCATTATTTTACATTTTTCTACATTGAACCTCATTTGCCATGTAGTTGCCCACCCCATTAATTTACTACTATGATATATTGCTGGCTGTGATCTCCTGAGGAGGTGGAGTGATGCACACGGTCCTTGTTTTATTAAGAAATCTCACTCCTATGTCTGATAGTTAGATGATTAGTAACCCAATGGAGAGTCCTTTTTCCCAGCAAAGGATTGTATTCCTAAACTGCATTTGGGTTACAATGTGCGGTGACTAACAACTATGGGCTAGCCGATTTCTTTTTCTTTTTTAACTCTAATGCCCCGTACACACGGTCGGATTTTCCGTTGGAAAATGTCCGATCGGAGCGTGTTGTCGGAAATTCCGACCGTGTGCGGGCTCCATCGGACATTTTCCATCGGATTTTCCGACACACAAAGTTGGAGAGCAGGAGATAAAATTTTCCGACAACAAAATCCGTTGTCGGAAATTCCGATCGTGTGTACACAAATCCGACGGACAAAGTGCCACGCATGCTCAGAATAAATAAAGAGATGAAAGCTATTGGCCACTGCCCCGTTTATACTCCCAACGTACGCGTTTTACGTCACCGCGTTCAGAACGATCGGATTTTCCGACAACTTTGTGCGACCGTGTGTAGACAAAACAAGTTTGAGCCAACATCCGTCGGAAAAAATCCTAGGATTTTGTTGTCGGAATGTCCGAACAAAGTCCGACCGTGTGTACGCCCTATAAGGCTTGGTTCCCATACATGTGAATTGGATGCGCTTTGAACCACATCCGATTCGCATGACCTGTGGACCGAACTGGCTTTCTATGGAGCCGCTTCACATATGTCCGGGCTGACCGCAGTCCGTTTTTTAAAAAGAGTCCTGAATGTTTTTCAGTCGAGTTCAAGTGCGATTTCAAGTAAGAATTCAGTACCTGAATCACACCTGAACTGGTGAACAAAACCACACTGGACTCCTTTCAAAAATCGCAGTTAAACCGCAGCCTGACATACACTATATTACCAAAAGTATTGGGACGCCTGCCTTTACACGCACATGAACTTTAATGGCATCCCAGTCTTAGTCGGTAGGGTTCAATATTGAGTTGGCCCACCCTTTACAGCTATAACAGCTTCAACTCTTCTGGGAAGGCTGTCCACAAGGTTTAGGAGTGTGTCTATGGGAATGTTTGACCATTCTTCCAGAAGTGTATTTGTGAGGTCAGGCACTGATGTTGGACAAGAAGGCCTGGCTCACAGTCTCCGCTCTAATTCATCCCAAAGGTTTTCTATCGGGGTGAGGTCAGGACTCACTGTGCACGCCAGTCAAGTTCCTCCACCCTAAACTCGCTCACCCATGTTTTTATGGACCTTGGTTTGTGCACTGGTCCCAATACTTTTGGTAATTTAATTTGACAAAGAACTTTGAATCTTCCACATTGAATGATTTTTTTTTTTTTTTGCAAAATCTTTTTTATTACATTTTTCATTAGCATACAAAATTAGCCCATGCAGGGGCCAAACCTTGCCCACTCAGAGGCAGTTCTTCTGATGCAGCAACATAACGCAACAGGGCACAACATACAACATAAACAAACTAACTTATACTATAACCCCAATGCGGGGAGAGGTTCAGTTCAGGAGAATCTGTGCACATTGAATAATTTTTAATAACATTTTTGGTTTCACCTGTTTTCATCGTTTGTTATATCTCTGCTGTTGATTTACAGCCTCTCTGCAGTCACTCTGGGTTACATATAGTTACATAGTTACATAATAGGTGAGGTTGAAAAAAGACTCAAGTCCATCAAGTCCAACCTATGTGTGTGATTATATGTCAGTATTACATTGTATATCCCTGTATGTTGTAGTTGTTCAGGTGCGTATCTAATAGTTTTTAGATTCATTAAACTGGAGCACACAGAATCTGGTTCAGCTGTGCATAGTAACCAATCAGCTTCTAACTTCAGCTTGTTCATTTAAGCTTTGATAATAAAACCTGAAAGCTTATTGGTTACTATGCACTTGATTATGTATGCACCAGCTTTAGTAAATCTCTTTTCTGTCTACATGCACTCAAACCAGTGGGACCATGCCTGTGTAATGTCTATTTAAATGGCCACTTGCATTCTCCATCGTAAGCCGATGTAGAAGGGTGAACACACCTGGGAGACAGGGACAGAGCATTGTCACCCTATAACAGGAAGTGCCTGAACAAAGACCTTCATGGCAGGATCAGCAGAATTACTTTAATGAAAGTTGAAGATCCAAACATTTTGAAAATGACTTTGAGATTATGTTTATGTGTTAAAGTTTATTTGGGTTTTTATTAACTGCTTCAGCCCTGGAAGATTTTACCCCCTTCCTGACCAGAGCACTTTTTGCGATTCAGCGATGTGTCGATTTAACTGACAATTGCGCAGTCATGCAACATCGCACCCAAACAAAATTGACGTCCTTTTTTTTTTCCACAAATAGAGCTTTCTTTTGATGGTATTTGATCACCTCTGCGGTTTTTATTTTTTGCGCTATAAACAAAAAAAGAGCATCAATTTTGGGAAAAAAAGCAATATTTTTTACTTTTTGCTATAAAAAATATCCCCCCAAAAATATATAAAAAAAACATTTTTTTTCCTCAGTTTATGCCGATATGTATTCTTCTACATATTTTTGGTAAAAAAAAAAAAAAAATCACAATAAACGTATATTGATTAGTTTGCATAAAAGTTATAGCATCTACAAATAGGGGATAGATTTTTGTCATTTTTCTTTTTTTTTTTTCTTTTTTATTAGCAATGGCGGCGATCTGCAATTTTTATCATGACTGCGACATTATGGCGGACACATCGGACACTTTTGACACTATTTTGGGACCATTGTCATTTATACAGCGATCAGTGCTATAAAAAAGCACTGATTACTGTGTAAATGACACTGGCAGAGAAGGGGTTGAACGCTAGGGGGCGATCAAGGGGTTAAGTGTGTCCTAGGGAGTGATTCTAACTGTGGGGGGATGGGCTTCAGCTCACATGACAGCGATCACTGCTCCCGATGACATGGAGCAGTGATCTCTGTCATGTCACTAGGCAGAACAGGGAAATGCCTTGTTCACATAGTCACTTCCCTGTTCTGCGGCTCCATGACACGATCGCCGGGAGACTGGCGGACATCGAGTCCGCCGGTCCTGTGGGCACGGTCACGCTGTACACGGCAGACTAGCCCCACCAATTAAAGGGGACGTACAGGTACGCCCATTTGCCCACCGCTGCCATTGTGCCGATGTATATCGGTGTGCAGCAGTCGGCAAGTGGTTAATTGGGTTTAAATCTACATTAAAGTGGCCCTGCTTCCTAAATGCACTACTTTTCCCTGCGTTGTCCCCCCGTCCCTCTGTCACTTTTTTTTTTTTACCTAAAAGTGCAATGCAGCACTTCCGGTACGTCATTCTTCCCCGCCTAGGCAAGAATACCTCCTACACCCCCCCCCCCCCCCCAGATTCTACTCATGTGACACATTTTAACACTTGGAAAGAGGAAATGGTGCAACTAACACAACACTACAATACACAACACATAAACACAAGCACATTTTAGTACAGCGAAGGTTTAATAAGTATCAGCATATTAGCACACGGAAAAAAACATGAATTTTTCACACCAGAATGGTGCTGTATTATGCAGGTTGTCCTGTGATCACACCATACTTATTATTTTTCTCAGGAGCATACAAAAAAAACTATATTTAGCAAAATTATGGCTTAGGGATTTTTTCTTCTCTTTGTCTCTGTAGAATTCTTTCCCAACAGCTGTCACAGACATGACATTTCCAAGGGCAAACCTATTAAAATTCCACTTATTTTTGTCTATTGAACAAAATTAGCATTTTTCAAACAAAATAATCATTTATTACATTCAAAAAAATGAATTTTATCGGCCATTGGCCTCCTTGAGGAGGGACATTTTTTTTTTTTTTTAAGGAAAAATGTTATTACACATTTCCTTTAATGCAAAACAAAGCTAGGCAATACAGGTTCATCATGTAAGTATATTGCAGCACGCCTTCAGAGTACGACCCCTTCAGTGGAACAAGAACTGAAACGTCTTCCACCGCTGTGTCTTGAATTAAATAAAATGTTCCATGTATGTGACTTCACCATTCAACTTGATATGATATAAGTGAGACCCTTATGAGTGCCAAATTATTCACCACCACCGGATTTAGATCAAGGGCTTTGAAAAAGTATTCATACCCCTTATAATTTCCCAAATTTTGTCATGTTACAACCAAAAACATAAATGTATTTTATTG
Organism: Lithobates septentrionalis; assembly: GCA_037952835.1. Lineage (NCBI taxonomy): Eukaryota > Metazoa > Chordata > Amphibia > Anura > Ranidae > Lithobates > Lithobates septentrionalis. The sequence continues at coordinate 1,087,089 of JBBDGP010002524.1, read as the reverse complement.
GGATTGTATGTGATAGACCAACACAAAGTGGCACATAATTGTGAAGTGGAAGGAAAATGATAAATGGTTTTCAAAATTTTTTACAAATAAATATGTGAAAAGTGTGGGGGGTACATTTGTATTCAGCCCCCCTGAGTCAATACTTTGTAGAACCCCCTTTCACTGCAATTACAGCTGCAAGTCTTTTTGGGGATGTCTCTACCAGCTTTGCACATCTAGAGAGTGACATTTTTTCCCATTCTTCTGGAGAGCATCCATGAACAGCATTTTTAAAGTCTTGCCACAGATTCTCATTTGGATTTAGGTCTGGACTTTGACTGGGCCAATCTAACACATGCTTTGATCTAAACCATTCCATTGTAGCTCTGGCTGTATGTTTAGGGTCGTTGTCCTGCTGGAAGGTGAACCTCCCCCCCAGTCTCAAGTCTTTTGCAGACTCTAATGCCGCGTACACACAATCGGACTGTCCGGCAGAAAAGGTCAGACAGAACGATTCCGTCGGACATTCCGATCGTGTGTGGGCTTCATCGGACCTTTTCTGTCGAAAATTCCGATGGACCTAGAAATAGAACATGTTTCAAATCTTTCCGACGGACTCGAGTTCGATCAAATCAGTTCGTCTGTATGCTAGTCCGACGGACAAAAAAGGACGCAAGGGCAGCTATTGGCTACTGGCTATGAACTTCCTTATTCTAGTCCGGTCGTACATCATCACATTCAAAATGATCAGACTTTTGTGTGATCATGTGTAGGCAAGTCCGTTTCGTTGGGACTCCGTCGCAACTCCGTCGGAAATCCGTCGAAAAGTCCTTCGGGGTTCTGGCAGATGAGAAGTCCGCTCGTGTGTACGCGGCATTACAGGTTTTCTTCTAAGATTTCCCTGTATTTGGCTCCATCCATCTTCCCATCAACTCTGACCAAATTCCCTGTCCCTGCTGAAGAAACGCATCCCCACAACATGATGCTGCCACCACCATGTTTCACAGTGGGGATGGTGTGTTCAGGGTGAAGGGAAATGTTATGCCGCGTACACACGGTCGGACTTTTCATCTACAAAAGTCAGACAGCCTGTCCGACAGACTTCCGGCAGACTTTCGGCGGACTTGCGGCGGACTTGCGGCATACTTTCTAACGAACGGACTTGCCTACACACGACCACACAAAAGTCCGACGGATTCGTACGTGATGACGTACACCGGACTAAAATAAGGAAGTTCATAGCCAGTAGCCAATAGGTGCCCTAGCGTGGCTTTTTGTCCGTCGGACTAGCACACAGACGAGCGGATTTCGGGGTCCGTCGTAGTTACGACGTAAAGATTTGAAGCATGTTTCAAATCTAAAGTATGTCGGATTTGAGGCTAAAAAAGTACGTTGAAAGTCCGGAGAAGCCCACACACGATCGGATTACCAGCCAGCTTTAGTCCGTCAGCGTCCGTTGGACTTTTGTAGACGAAAAGTCCGACCGTGTGTACGCGGCATTAGTTTTCCGCCACACATAGCATTTTGCTTTTAGGCCGAAAAGTTCAGTTTTGGCCTCATCTGACCAGACCACCTTCTTCCACATGTTTGCTGTGTCCCCCACATGGCTTCTCACAAACTGCAAACAGGATTTCCTATTGTTTTCTTTCAACAATGGCTTTCTTGCCACTCTTCCATAAAGGCCAGATTTGTGGAGAGCATGACTAATAGTTGTCCTGTGGACAGATTCTCCCACCTGAGCTGTGGATCTCTGCAGCTCCTCCAGAGGTACCATGGGCCTCTTGGCTCTTCTCTGATGAATGCTCTCCTTGCTCGGCCTGTCAGTTTAGGTGGACGGCCATGTCTTGGTAGGTTTGCAGTTGTGCCATACTCTTTCCATTTTCGGATGATGGATTGAACAGTGCTCCGTGAGATGTTCAAAGCTTGGGATATTTTTTTATAACCTAGCCCTGCTTTAAACTTCTCCACAACTTTATCCCAGACCTGTCTGGTGTGTTCCGTGGCCTTCTTGATGCTGTTTGTTCACTAAGGTTCTCTAACAAACCTCTGAGGGCTTCACAGAACAACTGCATTTATACTGAGATTAAATTACACACAGGACTCTATTTACTAATAAGGTTACTAAAAAGGTGACTTCTGAAGGCAACTGGTTCCACTAGATTTTAGTTGGGGGTATCAGAGTAAAGGGGGCTGAATACAAATGCACGCCACAATTTTCACATGTTTATTTGTAAAAAAAATTGAAAACCATTTATCATTTTCCTTCCACTTCACAACTATGTGCCATTTTGTGTTGGTCTTTAACATAAAATTCCAATAAAATACATTCATGTTTTTGGTTGTAACATGACAAAATGTGGAACATTTCAAGGGGCATGAATACTTTTTCAAGGCATTGTACCAGACAGATGAACCTCTAACGTTCAGTATGCACCAAAGTATGGTACAGTCTCCATACAGGATTCAGGAATGGACTGCAGCCACCTCTTCCACTTCCAGTACTGCATCAAAGTAGAAAAATAATACCCCAAATTCCACTTTTTTTTTTCTACTGAACGAATTTGGATTTATGAAACAAAATAATAATTACATTCAAAAAATGAATGTATGGGCCATTGGCCTCCTCGGGGAGGGACCTTTTTTTTTCTTTCAAGAAGCTTTATTTGATAAATGCATATACTTCGATTTGAGTAACAAACATTTAGAGAAGTATTCTGTATAGAGAAGGTATTGTGTAAGAGATACAAGCATTACAATTTCTTTCTCACATCCATTAATAACAAAGTCAAGTCAGTCGTAAATGTTTTAAAGAACTTGTCCCAAATGCAATTAGGAAGACTTTTAAAGAGACGAGAGGGACTATAGTGTCATATAAATCAAACAGATCACATAGATTCAAACTTTTTTTGTGGTTGTATTAGCTGAAAGTGATTTTGAATGATGTATAATACGGGTGTCAACAGGTATTACCACTTGTTCAGTGGGTGGGGGATAAGTGTTTTATGTGTCGTTCATTGGTTTATGAGTCTTTAACATAAAGGTGCTTGTGTCATAGCAAGAATGTCTATATAGAGTAGTGATGTGCAGGGCCGTCTTTAAGGCAGGGCAAAAGGGGCAGCTGCCCTGGGCCCTGTCATTGTTGTGGGGCCCAAAGCAGCTGCCTCATACTTGCCAACTATCCCAGTTTAAATTCCCTTGTTCTTTGAAGTTTTAGTCCTGTGCTGTGTCCCGATATCTCAGTTTCAAGTGCTGGTACTAATGCTGCCCAGCTCCGCCTTATTGTTGTGTACAGATGACTCACCTGCAGACCCTGTGTTTACATGTAAATAACCGGCATTCATATGTAAATAGCGGCGGCATTCATAAGTAAATTGCTGCTGTAGGGGTTAAGTGTGTCCTAGGGAGTGTTTCTAACTGTGGGAGGGAGGGGCTGTGTGTGACATGGCACTGATCACTGCTCCCGATTACAGGGAGCTGTGATCAGTGTCGGTGTCATTAGGCAGAACAGGGAAATGCTTGTTTAAATCAGCATTTCCCTGTTCTTCCTCTCCGTGAGACAATCGCGGGTATCCCGGCGGACATCGAGTCTGCGAGACCCGCGATCACGCTCACGGAGCTCCCGGCGGGCGTGCGCCCGCAAGCCGCCTCTTAAAGGGCAACAGGTACGTTAATCTGCCTGTACGTGCCCTTCTGCCGCAGTATATCTGCGTGGGGTCGGGAAGCGGTTAAGGGGCATGTCCACCATATATGTAGGAGTGAGCCCAATTCTTTGTTATACCGCCAGCAGTTGGGAGAGATCGAGGAAGTGAATTTATATATTCTGAGTAGAGTCCTATACCACCTGGATAATATTTTGTAGCTGTTTTCTTGTGTGGAGACATTGACTGAGCCTTTGTCAATGTAAGTGAAGATTTTTTCCCAGTCTTGGTTTGAGAGGTTTATCTCCAGCTCCTGTTCCCATTTACTGCTGGCTGGGTTTGATTTAGGGTTATGGTCGGTGAACAGTATGAAGTATATGTCGGAGATTAAATGCCTTTGTGGCTCTGATTTTGAGCATATTGTTTCGAATTGTGTGTGTTGGTGCGTCCATTCAGAAATGAGTTGGAGTTTACTCAGGAACAGTTAGATCTGTGCGTACGTCCAAAATGGAAAGTAGTGGTTAGTGGTTAGGGATGTAAAATCGGGTAGAGACAGAAGACGTCCTTTGTTGAAGAAGTGTTCTGAAAGACCATTGAGTGGGGCAAGCTGTCAGATAGAAAGGAGTTAGCCATACCGGGCAGAAATTCTGGGTTTTGTCTAATTGGGGTTAAAGGTCCCGGAGAAGATGAGACCTTGTATTTGCGACATGCTTCATGGAAAGCGAGTAGGGTGGTTCCTATCAAAGGGTGTGTTTTGCATGATAGAGGAATGTGCTCTGTCGCTATCCATGGAATTTGATAGAGGTGGGACTGACATGGCTTGTTCTAGTTGTATCAAGGTTTTTATTCTCGAGTGTATGTTCCAGTCCACCACCCTTGTTAATTGGCATGTAAGGTAGTATTTTTTGATGTCAGGGAGCCCTATGCCTCCTTTCATTTTTGAAATTGTTAATGTGTTGTAATTCAGCCTAGGTCGAGATTTCCCCAAAAGGAAATATGTGCATTCTCTGTGATAGGACGCAAAGAACGCTGGCAGTACTTTCATTGGTATGGTTTGTAAGACATAAAATTCTGGATAGGATATTCATTTTAAAAATTGCGGCATTCCCAAACCATGAAAAGAGGCATGTGAACCATGATTTTAGATCATTTTGTATTTTCTGGAGAATCTGGAGATAGTTCTTAGCATAAAGGTCTGAAAGTTTGGCAGGTAGTTGGATGCCAAGGTAAGTTATTGCGTCTTGATTCCATTCAAATGGGAAATTAGAATTGACGTCTGAGTATGTCCTCAGCTAGAGAGTTGTTGAGAGCTTGTGATTTTGAGTGGTTAATTTGTAAGTTTGTCAAGTAGTTAAATGTGGCAAGGTCTTTAAGAAGATTAGGGATTGTGATGAGGGGTTCTGATAGGAATAGGAGAACATCATCTGCGAAGGCCGCCAATTTGTGGGTTTGTGTAACAATCGTAATGCCTTTAATATCTGGGTTCATTCTGATATGGCGTAATAGGGGTTCAAGGGTCAGTACAAAAATTAGAGGGGATAGGGGACATCCCTGACGTGTATCATTAGAGATTGACAAGGCATTCGACAAGTGGCCATTGACTCAAACTCTCACTGTGGGAGCAGAATAGAGGGCTTGGACAAAATGCAGCATTCAATCTCTTAGTCCGATTGCCTTTAGAGTTTTGGTCATGAAGTCCCAGGCCACTCTGTGGAATGCCTTCTCTGCATCAAGTGAAAGCAAAGAGCCGGGTTTATGGGTTGATGTAAGCCAATGTTGCATGTTGATCGCTCTAAGGGTGTTGTCCTTTGCTTCCCTCCCCGGTATGAAGCCCACTTGATCAAGGGATATCGGTTGTGGTAATAGGGGTAAAAGGCGGTTGGCTAAGGTTTTGTCAAAAAGTTTTAGGTCTACATTTAGTAGCGAAATTGTTCTATAATTGGTAACTAGTGTGGGGTCTTTTCCTGGTTAAGGGATGACCGTTATGTGTGCAGTGAAAAGGTCACAAGACGATTGGTTGGGCGATGATAAGTAATTAAAAGCTGCCAGAAAGTGGGATATGAGAGAATTTGTGAAAGTTTTATAATAGCCCACTGTGAGTCCATCTGGGCCTGGACTTTTCCCTGGCTTCATTGGCTTAAGCGCAGCTTTAACTTCCTCTTCCGAGAAGGTCGTTCCAGGTCTTGTGCCTCTGCAATGGAGATCTGTTTCGGGCTATAATTCTGCAAAAAATCTTTGATTGCTTGGAGTCTGGATGAATTATCCCTAGTAGGATCTGATTCAAAAAGGTTATAAAGTTGGGAGTAATAGATTGGCAATCTCAGAGTTGGAGGTAAGTTTGCGACCAGAAGGGTTTGTTAGGGAATGGATTGTTGTGGCTGCTTTCTTGGCTCGTAGTGCCCTGGCTAGGAGCTTGCCTGATTTATTTCTAAATTCATAGAAGAATTTTTGAGCTAAAATAAAATTGCATTTTATATTTTTGCCGAGTTCTGTTTGCTGCTAGTGATAATTTGTGTGCTTGTTCTAGTGAATGTATACGAGTGGTCAGCTCTTTGATGCATCTTTGCCCTTCTCATTTACGTTTAGCATTGACTGAAATTAGTACACCCCTGATTATACATTTGTGGTAAAGGGGATATATCCGGGGAATTATTTTCCTTAAAATACTGTGCGAGGTGCTCTGTAATGTCATTAACAATGTTAGCATCTGTGAGCAAAGAGGGATCTAATCTCCAAGTTTGTGGGCTAGTAGGAGAGGTGGGGATTTTTAAAGATATTGCGACAGGGTGGTGGTCCGATATAAACATCGGGTCTATAGATGCTTGGTGAAGCATTGGTAAGTCTCTCTGAGAGATGAACAATTAATCAAGCCTATAGTAACTCTGGTGTGGGGACCATAAAAAAGTGAAGTCCCTTCCATTAGGGTTTAGGGTGCGCCATGGGTCGTGTAATGAAAGGACTTGAAGTTGTTCCTGGATGACTCGCAGGGCTTTATATGGCATGGAAGATGAACCATTGGACATGTCTTGTAGGGGGTTTAGGGCGGCATTGAAGTCGCCCCCTATAATTAAGATGCCTTCGTGGAAAGTTGCTAATGTTTGTGTCATGTCTCGAAAAAAGGTGACCTGGTGGCTGTTTGGTGCATAAATATTCGCGAGGGTCATGGGTTTGCCGAGGTAAGATCCCTTCAGAAAAAGTTATCTGCCTTCATTGTCAGCTATAGAATCTGGTAATTGGAATGGACAGTCTTTAGCTATTAGTACGGATACCCCTTTGACTTTTGATTTCTACGCATTGTGAGAAAAAGTTAGGAGCACTTCTCTGCTATGTTAAGGCCGCGGGCATTGAGTGAAACAATTTTGAATCCATAGTTCTGGGGGTGGTAGCGGAGTCATTTTTGGAGGGTCTGCAGCAAGTTGTTCCAGAGACAAGAGTCTGCAAGTTGCAGAAATGTAATCAGGGGCAAGGGAGCAGGCAGGTAGGGTGGAGGGGGGGGGGGGTTAGGGCAGGAGACTAGGGATGGGTTGGGTGAGAGAGGGGGGGAGATGCGAGGTAAAAGTGAGGAGGTAGGTGGGAAAGAAGGTTTAGATAAACCCTTTTAGAAAGCCTAGGGTGTGGTTCTGCTCACTAGTCCAGGTAATGGGAGAGCCGTTGAAAAGCCTTTCGGTTGTTGATGGAGATAGCAATACGCTTCAGGGCGATATTTGCGTGTCTGGGTGCCTAGTTCAAACATTTATTTATGAGGGAAAAGGATGGGGGGGGGGGGGTTGTTCCCTTCATTTGCACGTTTTCCTGTTCTGGTAACAGTCTGATGGGGGGCCTCAGAGATCTCATCCAATTTATGGGAGTCTATGGTGGTCTTCCCCTTTTTGTAGGGGATCAGCTGTCTATATATCGGGTGCGTTTTGAAATGAAATTCTCACTCTCTGTTAGCTTGTTATCACTTGAACATAGTGGTGCTATTCTAGCTTGCTTTTGAATTTTCTCATATCTATCGTTCTTTTGCCCTCCATGAAACTGTCAGCTCATATAAGGAAAGAAGTATCTTCAACACTACTCAGGAAATGTCTTGTATTGATTAGTGCCAAATCGGGAACTACTACAAGATCCAAGGTGGGAAAATGTACCCATGCAATCGTAAAATCATCCCATTCCCCCTGTTCAACGGGAAGTGGAGAGGGTGACTCCTAGGACCCAACCCAGTGCTGTCGATTATGCTTATGGTTTGGTGAGCTTGTGGGCCCAGGCTATACTATTGCGTAGTAAAGTGAATTAAGCTTATCGTGTAGCCTGCGGTCGTGTAAAATGTAATCGATTGTGCATGGTTTCTGTGAAGGATGAGAAGCACGCTCCAAGTGTTTGGGCATTTCCCATGAGTCACCCACTCCGCTGGAGAAGAAAAATGTATGATGAAGTACATCATTAATAAATGAAATATACTGACAAAGAAAACATATAGTGAACGTAATGTACCCAGGGGGTAAGTTGTGGAAGAAAGGCCTCATGGTTCTTAGGGGACTAGGTGATTGTCCAACAGTACAGGGCTTCCTAGTGCAATATAGAACGATTGCTTGCTTGCAGGACTTTAGCTTGCTTCGGTTTCGCTGTACAGTACAAATCAGTATACCTGTTCGAATAGTCTATCTTGTCATATACAGCTTGGGGTAATTCCCCGAGATTGTAGGTACAGGGGAGTGGAAGGGGGGGTCTGATAATTTAGATTTTTGTTCCAGGGCTCTAATCTAGCATTTCTCGCCCTTTGGTTCGGCAGGTTTCTAATGAATCGAAGGTAAATATCTGGTGTTGTGTGCAGGGCCGGACTGGGAATAAAAACCAGCCCTGGAAATAATTTCATACCAGCCCCAGGGACGTAGCAAGGGTTGTCAGCACCCAAGGTAGGCAAGTAAATTGCACCCCTAACCGGCGGACATTTAGCGCTCCCCGAGTCTCTTCCACTCATACTGTATTAAACCCCTTATGGTACATTTTAGGATGTACCACTCCTTCTCTTTGTACTCCTTTCTTTCCCCTTTATTTCTCTCTATCATAATTTCTTGTTTTTTTTCCCCATCTCTCTCTCTCTATCCATCTTCATTGTTCTCTCTCTTATTATGTCTCTCCCCCTCTTTTCCATGCATTCTCTCTTTTTTCCCTCTCTCATTTCCTTTCTTGCCCCCTTTCCGGAAAGTAAATGGCTACATGCCCATTTATTGCGAGAGATAGAGAGATAGAGACACACACACGATGTGAGTTCTGTATGTGTAAAAAAACAAAATCATACTTGGGGGCCACACCCTACAATGCGTTTACATTCAAGATGGTGCTGATAAGACCAACAAACAGTAAAAATATTACAGCGCACACATACAAAAATGACATTTAAATCCTGCAAGGATATTTAAAAAAACCCAAACATATTAAAAAAAAAATGGGGATTTGGTCACACTATATGGCAGCCCACTTACTGCATCAAAGTACCCCTTAATTAGTGGGTCCTACACTAATAAAAGAATGAAAGATCCTGCGTCTCAATCATTGGAGATACACTCCTCTTTATGGGAGAACTCCACCCCCCCCCCCCCCATTACCTCTTATTAGTGTCCACCAGTTCATAGGAGGAGTCCCTTCAGTTCTCCCATAAAAGAGGAGTGTATCTCCCATGGTTGAGACGCAGGACCTTTCATTCTTTTACTAGTGTAGGACCCACTAATTAAGGGGTACTTTGACGCAGTAAGTGGGCTGCCATATAGTGTGACCAAATCCCCATATTTTTTGAATATGTTCAGGTGTTTTTAAATAGCCTTGCAGGATTTAAATGTCATTTTTGTATGTGTGTAAGACACACTACAATAGATGGTCAGAGATTGTGAACATGATACAAGAGATGGTCAGAGACTGCAGACACGATATAGGAGATGGTCAGAGACTGCAGACGCGATATAGGAGATGGTCAGAGACTGCAGACGCGATATAGGAGATGGTCAGAGACTGCAGACACGATATAGGAGATGGTCAGAGACTGCAGACACGATATAGGAGATGGTCAGAGACTGCAGACATAGTACAGGAGATGGTCAGAGACTGCAGACATGATACAGGAGATGGTCAGAGACTGCAGACATGATACAGGAGATGGTCTGAGATTGCAGACACATTAGAGGAGATGGTCAGAGACTGCAGACTAAGGATGAGCTCCGGCGTGTTTGCACAGCCCACGGGCAGAGCTGGCCAGGAAGTTGGCACTGTGCTGTGCTAATTACAGGCAGTGAGACATTTCCCAATCTCTGCAGCCGCGCACTGTGATTAGCGCAGCGCCGACTTCCTGGCGGGCTCTGCACATGGGCTGTGCGAACACACTGGAGCTCATCCTTACTGCAGACATGATACAGGAGATGGGCAGGGAATGCATGTATGGCTGAACTCAGTGTAAAAGCATATAGTAGGGCTGCGCCACTCTACTTAAACCAGCTCTTCAAGATCAAGTTAGTAATCCTCCTTTTAAAGTACAACTAAGTGCCAGAAGACAGCAACACATCCAATTTCCAAAATTCTAATTGTCTTACAGTGAACTGGTCAGGATTAGTGGAGAACTTTAAAGAGTTAATGAGTCTGTGAAGCTTCCAGCCTGAATCAGCAGCAAATCATCCAAAAAAACATCAAACTGTGCAGAACACACAGAGCTCTGGCTAAATAGCTGAGCTGAAATGATTAACAGCCAGCTATGTGTGACCCATCACTGGACACAGAATGCTGGCTGCAGCATCTCCCAGAGATCTTATCAGTGTGCAGGTTAGGAAGCTAAAAAAAACAGCGAGTACAGAGGCAGACAGGAGGGAGGGGAGGCTGATCATAACCTGCACACTGCCCAAAGGCAGAGATTTCTGGATGACACCGGCCGGCCAGCATTACATATGACATTGTTTCCGACGATCTTGTTTCCATTCAGCCAGAGCTCTTGTGTGCTGAAGGATTCGTTTTGCTGTGGTCATACCTTCTCTCTATCTCCTCGGCTTCAGGTACTGTGTATCTCCCTCCTGACGGCCCCATTCATCCCCAATGCAGCACCTCGGCACTTTTAAATGTGGCGGGCTGGAGAGGGAGGGGGGTACACTGTGCTGCACGATGGTTCCTCGGTCCTCCGCCCCTCGCTGATACACATTTCCTCAATGTGACAAATGTGAAAACTCAAAACAATACGCCCTTCTCAAGTTCTCACCACTGCGCTCAAATGCCAGGCACAGGGGTGCTAACCCCCTACAAAAAAATGTGAACAAACGTCCTAATGAAATTAATCCAAAGCTGCCACTTTAAAAGTATAAACTGAACAGATCTTTCTATTGTTTCCAAGAGCCCATAAGCGGCCCCTGCGAATCAATAAAAGTGGCGCTAAATGACAGTATTTATACTATCTAATATTCAGAAGGCTCTATAAGCTAAAGTGATCTAGTGCTGTAGCAAAAAATATGTAAACCATACGTGAAGCAATCATAGAAAATCATAAAAATCTCATCAGTGTACAAGTAAAAATCGTGACAGTGCCTCTGAAGGTATACCATACACAGAGCAATTTATATCGCAAATAGTATCAAAAGTGAGATTTGAGTAATTTAGTCCATAAAGAATCCATAGACAGAACACCGTGAAGAAAAATGTGCAGTATCTGGAAACAGTCCACCAATTCACTCAGTGTCAGTGATTCCTCTCCCCTCGAATTCAACACTCACCAGCTCAATATGCCTCACACTCTCGTGTTTTGGCAATAAGGCATGGGCATATAGTTGGTCAAATGAAGGTAAAAGATCCAGATTCCTTATTTATCCAAGTGTCACCTCAATGCATAAGAAAACTCAAAATAGTGTGATACCGTAAAACATATAAAATTTATTCAACTTAAAAACTTCAATCATTACACTCACAAAAAGGCCTCTTGATTCAAGCCAAACTGACACTGCAGATCAAATCAAACTCAATCCTCCTCTGTGAAACGCCCAGCACCACTGTGGAAATGAGGGTCGCGGCGGACCCCAAGGAACAGCGTTGGATAGGTTCTCACCCCGCTTCGCTGACGCTCTGCTGATGTGGATCTCCTGCTGGCACACAAGCCCAGGAAGCAGCTCCTCTATCGCCTTCAAAAGCTCCCGCCGGTGCGCGGAGATACACAGCCACGTCCCGTCCGTCACTAACTGTTAATGGTAGATGCCGTACAGCCACGCCCCGACATGTTTCGTCATACCTGACTTCCCATGAGGAAGTCAGGTATGACGAAACATGTCGGGGCGTGGCTGTACGGCATCTACCATTAACAGTTAGTGACGGACGGGACGTGGCTGTGTATCTCCGTGCACCGGCGGGAGCTTTTGAAGGCGATAGAGGAGCTGCTTCCTGGGCTTGTGTGCCAGCAGGAGATCCACATCAGCAGAGCGTCAGCGAAGCGGGGTGAGAACCTATCCAACGCTGTTCCTTGGGGTCCGCCGCGACCCTCATTTCCACAGTGGTGCTGGGCGTTTCACAGAGGAGGATTGAGTTTGATTTGATCTGCAGTGTCAGTTTGGCTTGAATCAAGAGGCTTTTTTGTGAGTGTAATGATTGAAGTTTTTAAGTTGAATAAATTTTATATGTTTTACGGTATCACACTATTTTGAGTTTTCTTATGCATTGAGGTGACACTTGGATAAATAAGGAATCTGGATCTTTTACCTTCATTTGACCAACTATATGCCCATGCCTTATTGCCAAAACACGAGAGTGTGAGGCATATTGAGCTGGTGAGTGTTGAATTCGAGGGGAGAGGAATCACTGACACTGAGTGAATTGGTGGACTGTTTCCAGATACTGCACATTTTTCTTCACGGTGTTCTGTCTATGGATTCTTTATGGACTAAATTACTCAAATCTCACTTTTGATACTATTTGCGATATAAATTGCTCTGTGTATGGTATACCTTCAGAGGCACTGTCACGATTTTTACTTGTACACTGATGAGATTTTTATGATTTTCTATGATTGCTTCACGTATGGTTTACATATTTTTTGCTACAGCACTAGATCACTTTAGCTTATAGAGCCTTCTGAATATTAGATAGTATAAATACTGTCATTTAGCGCCACTTTTATTGATTCGCAGGGGCCGCTTATGGGCTCTTGGAAACAATAGAAAGATCTGTACACATTTCCTCAGCCAGCCCCGCCTCCTGATCACAGCACAGCCGCTGCCGCTTCTCTCTCAGTTGTTCTATAAAAAAAAAAAAAGTTCCAGAGCTCCTAGCTGACAGCGGCCTCGGAGCAGGCAGCCTACCGGGATATTTCCCGCTATCCCGGTAGGCCAGTCCGGCCCTGGTTGTGTGGCTTACTGGGAAAGGGGTATAGTGATCAGCGTACTTTCTGATAGATTTCAGGGCATAGGGTTGGGAAGTGTTTGGCGGCCTGGTGGCATGGGATGTGTTCAATGGCAGATTCTATTAGTGCGATCCTCTGCTGCTGGGCCTCAAGTGACATCAGGGGAACACAGAAATAGGAATGTTTTAAAGGCTGATACTCATCCAAAATGTCAGCTGCGGGTTCGGGGACCTCTAGTCATCCCATCATGTCCTTCTTGGCTGAGAAGCTTTTGTGGGTCTTGGATATTGAAGCTGGTGGTTCTGCACATTAGCATGGGGTCTTGTTTCTTACCGGTGTCTGCCATACCTCAGGTCTTGCGCTTTCATTGGCTTTTCTCTGGATGGTGGGGTTCTCCTGACCGGAGTTTGGAACTCGGTGTACCAATCTGGGACTTCAACCCTCAGTATGTTGAGGGTCTTGCAGAACGATTAAAGATCTTCTGAACTCGCAATGTAGCTGAGCGAACTTGTGATGTTGCTGCTAGACAGAAAGGAAATTTCCATCTGTAGTGGATCCCTCTGGGTGGATCCCTCCACTAACCGCCTTCAGTTCAATTGAGAGCAAACTGTGACAGTTATCATTCATGGCATGCCTTGAACATACAGCCGTGGTCAAAAGTTTTGAGAATGACACAAATATTAATTCTCACAACATCTGCTGCTTCAGTGTTTTTAGATCTTTTTGTCAGATGTTACTATGGGCTACTGAAGTATAATTACAAGCATTTCATAAGTGTCAAATGCTTTTCTAGACAATTACATTAAGTTTATGCAAAGAGTCAATAATTGCAGTGTTGGCCCTTCTTTTTCAAGACCTGTGTAAATCGCCCTGGCATGTTGTCAATTAACTTTTGGGTCACATCCTGACTGATGGCAGCCCATTCTTTCATAATCAATGCTTGGAGTTTGTCAGAATTTGTGGGGGTTTTTTTGTTCACCCGCCTTAATGATTGACTACAAGTTCTTAATGGTATTAAGGTCTGGGGGTTTCCTGGCCATGGACCCAAAATGTTCATGTTTTCTTACCCAAGCCACTTAGTTATCACTTTTGCCTTATGTCAAGGTGCTCTATCATGCTGGAAAAGACATTGTTTGTTACCAAACTGTTCTTGGATGGTTGGGAGAAGTTGCTCTTGGAGGATGTTTTTGTACCATGGTTGTGTTCCTAGGCAAATTGTGAGTGAGCTCACTCCCTTGGCTGAGAAGCAACCTGACACATGAATGATCTCGGGATGCTTTACTGTTGGCATGACACAGGACTGATGGTAGCGCTCATCTTTTCTTCTCCGGACAATGTTTTTTTGGATGCCCCAAATTGTCGGAAAGGGGATTCATCAGAGAAAATGACCTTACCCCAGTCCTCAGCAGTCCAATCCCTGGACCTTTTGCAGAATTTAAGTCTGTCCCTGATGTTTTTCCTGGAGAGAAGTGGCTTCTTTGATGCCCTTCTTGAAACCAGGCCGTCCTCCAAAAGTCTTCATCTCACTGTGCGTACAGATACCCTCACACCTGCCTGCTGCCATTTCTGAGCAAGCTCTGCACTGGTGGTGCCGCGATCCCGCAGCTGAATCAGCTGTAGGAGACGGTCCTGGCGCTTGCTGGACTTTCTAGGGTGCACTGAAGCCTTCTTCATAAATGCAGTGGAATTTTTTTTTTTTTAGATTAAAAGAGAAGTCCAGCCTAAGCTCGTTTGGCTGGGCTTCTCCTAAGGGTCACAGAAGTGCAATCAGTTTTGCACTCCTGTGACCCGTTTTAAGCAGAGAGTGGTCTGAAGTCCGCCCTCTGCTGATGTCATTGGAATCAGTCCAGGCACTGTGTCATCACGACAATGATGTCTGGATCCACCAGGTGCCTGGACTGATGCCTGTCTCAGCCTCTCAGCAAGCCACTAAGAGCCTGAGATGGCCACTTCCCACCCCTCCCCACCCCTCCACAGCTCAGCGATCCAGTGAGCGCGGAGGAGCAGAGAGGAGAGCTGCTGATTGACAGTCACCAGCTCTCCTTTCGTAGATCTGGGTCTGTCTCGGTGTAGAGACGCCGAGGGACAGATGCAACATTGGTCCCATGCTGCATCCACCTAGGTAAGTATAAAAGGGGGGGGGGGGGAACATACTTCTCTTTTAAGTTCATTTTCATGGCAAAGATGGACTTTGCAATTAATTGCAATTAATCTGATCACTCTTCATAATTCTAAGTATATGCAAATTGCCATAAAAAAAACCGAGGCAGCAGACTTTGTAAAAATGTATATTTGTGTCATTCTCAAAACATTTGGCCACGGCTGTAGTTGTTTTGAGAAACCGTTAAACCAATGGGTTTAGTTCTGTTTTAGGGCTCTTTCACACGGGGCAGATCAGTCATGATCCGCCCCGTGAACATCCGCTTGCTCAGCGGGGATCGCTCCGCTGATCCCCGCTGAGCAGGAAGATGACAGGTGCATCGCTGCACACTGTGCAGCGACGGACCTGTCAGAGCGCCGCTCTCCCCTATGGGGGGATCGGATGATGACGGACCGTAGTGTCCGTCGTCACCTGATCCGATCCGAAAATGGATGGAAAAGTAGGTTTTTCCTCCGTTACACTTTTCGGATCGGAGCGGGTCGGATGTCAGCGGACATGTCACCGCTGACATCCGACGCTCCATAGGGATGAATGTATGTCCGTTTTTCATCCGAAAACGGAAGGATGAAAAACGGACATACGGATCGTCCATGTGAAAGAGGCCTTAAGGTTGTAGCCATATTCTGTTTTAAGATTGTAGCCATATTAGTGCACTATTACACCAACACAGTTGAGTACTGTCTGGGATACTTTTTAAATTTAAATTAACAGTTACATTTTCTGCACAAGCTTTTGGGGGTCTACCCAGTTCTTCCCAGTCCAAGCAGTACTGGTGCTAGGACCAAAAAGAATGGTCTAGAACTGCAAAAACTGTCGGGATGGAATAACTGTTTGTGCACTGTCATAGAAAGCTGAATTTTTTGTCTGCATATAATGTGGTGCTGTGACTTTTCTGTACGAGAATCTAGTATTTATTCATTTTTAGCTTGACTTTAAGCTCAAACACAGTGTGACCTCTTTGGTGAAATGCAAATACTTTTCTGTGCTTTACCACAACACAAGACCTGTCTTTTCATGCCAGAGATATGTGGTAAATAGTAGTCTACAACCATGCAAGATGCTTCAGTGACTTTCCATTGATTTTCCTAAGGCAGACATTCACTCGGATCTCGCCTGCTTAAAATGAATAAATAAATAAAGTGAAAAAACATTCAGTTGTTTTTCTCTTTACAGAGTCAAGATTTCTTCAGTCGGTCGATGAGGACAACATGACCAAACAGCCTGGGGTTTGTTTACATTTCTTCTCTTATTAAAAGTCTTTCTGAATGGCCTGATACATTCTTGAACCCACTGAGTGATACAAAATCTATTTTGGTGAGTACAAAAGTATAGAAGCTGGAGAGTCAGGGTGAACCGACATATGGGGCTGATCCTTTCACACTTGTTTTTTCTCAGTAAGAATGTTCCTCTGGGATTACACCTTATTGCTCAATTCCAGAATCTGAAATGTCATTCCCAAAGTACTTTTCAGCCTCGATGAAGGGGGACCTTCTGAACCCCCAAAATGTGTTGGCTGAAACCAAATGGCACTTTCAATAAAAACCGATTTACTGGACTTCAAAAACAAGTCTGGTGTTTTCTACAATAGACACCAGGCAGGCAAATAGGAGTTTCAGAAGTGGGTTGACAATGGTAGTCAACATATTTTTCTTATGACGGCTTCGAGAAATGATATATAGTTGGGAAACCTCGTTAAAGCTGAACTCCAGGCAGTTATAACAAATACATGTAGTTATGTATTGTATTTAAAAATCAATAAATGCCTTTTAATTGTAACTAGAGTGTAAGGCCCCTTTCACCCTGGGGCAGCGTCGGCGGTAAAGCGCCGCTATTGTAAGTGGCGCTTTACCGTCGGTATTTGCCCGCTAGCGGGGTGGTTTTACCCCCTGCTAGGGGCCGAGATTGGGTTAAAACCACCGCAAAGCGCCTCTGCAGAGGCGCTTTGCTGGCGGTATAGCCGCGCTGTCCCATTGATTTCAATGGGCAGGAGCGGTGAAGGAGTGGTGTATACACCGCTCCTTCACCGCTCCGAAGATGCTGCTAGCAGGACTTTTTTCCCTGTCCTCCCAGCGCACCGCTCCAGTGTGAAAGCCCTCGGGGCTTTCACACTGGAGACACAGCAGCGGCTGTTTCGGGTCAGTTTGCAAGCGCTATTATTAGCGCAATAGTGCCTGCAAACCTCCCCAATGTGAAAGGACCCTAAGTAACTGAATTTGGAGAGAACTAAGAGAATGAGGGGCAGCATAAGGGGCCAATCAGGTGTCCTGCTTTGCACATGTGCTGCACAAGGGCCAATCAGGTGTCCTGCTTTGCACATGTGCTGCACAAGGGCCAATCAGGTGTCCTGCTTTGCACATGTGCTGCACAAGGGCCAATCAGGTGTCCTGCTTTGCACATGTGCTGCACAAGGGCCAATCAGGTGTCCTGCTTTGCACATGTGCTAAGAAGGCACAGTCTAAAAAAAGGAAAGAGCACAAAAGATAAATAGACAGTGTAGCAGAGCGTCCCAGAGAGAGCCAGGAAAAGTCCTGTTCGGGGTTTATACATCTCCCAGGCTCCTCTCATACAGGTTCAGGGATCTCTGATCCATGGTCCAGTTCAGTTCTTGGTCCTCTCCCCCAGGCTAATTTAAGCTCACCTGAGCAAGACAGCCCTTGCTCTTGGCCTGGGATACTCAGAACTTCTGTGTAAGAGAGCAAAAAGGTATGTGGAAGCTGACAAGCTGTAGGCTTGCTCAGCTTAATAGTTAGGATCTGTAAATATTGTTTAGTTAGTGCCGAGACACGGCTAGGTTTTGTTTTGGCTATTTTTGTTCCTATTTGTTTCTTTTGGAACACTGTACAGCACCTGTATATAGACTTGTAAATATCACAAATAAACACCGCACTGTTTGTCACTATTCCACTGGATTTGGTATCTGTGCCTGAAAGACCACTCATCCCAGGGAGCTTTGTACCTGCTACCTGTCCCCCAGGTTACATATGGTGGAGACTGCGACCAGCTGTAGTAAGTTACTACTTAAAAGGCCAGTACCTAGAGTGACTAAACATGGAGGAAATCCTAAAACAATTGGTGATATCCAATGCTGCACAGCAACAATCCAATGCTGCACAGCAACAAGCAAACGCTGCACTGCATCAAGCAAACGCTACACAGCAGCAAACAAACGCTATCGCACAGGAGCAAACCAAGGCGCTGTGCCAACAGATTGGTGCTGTACAGGAGCTATCGCAGAGGCTGTTTGAACAGCTAGCCACTGATGCAAAAGAGGATAGGAAAACCCTGGCTGCGGTTGTAGAGACGCTTGCACAGTGGTCACCTGCTAAAGTTAATGTTGTTGGAGACAAGCCCTCAGCCATCCATGTGGGTCGTTTTCTTTCCAAGATGACTGCAGATGATGATCCAGAGGCCTTTCTCTTAACCTTTGAACGGACCGCTGAGAGGGAAGGTTGGCCCAAAACCCAGTGGGCAGGACTGGTCGCCCCCTTGCTGTCTGGAGAATCGCAGAAGGCCTACTATGATTTGGAGTCAGCAGAAGTAGGAGACTATGAAAAGGTCAAGCGGGAAATCCTGGCGCGACTTGGTGTCACCTTGGCAGTTCGAGCACAGCGGGTCCACAGCTGGTTCTTCCAAGACGAGAGGCCCCCAAGATCGCAGATGTTCGACCTAATTCACTTGGTGAGGAAATGGCTACAGCCGGAGTCCCTGTCTGGGCCACAAATAGTGGAGCGTGTGGTCATGGACCAGTTCCTGAGGTCACTACCAGTTCCCCTGCAGAAGTGGGTGAGTCAAGGAGACCCCAACTCGGCGGACAACCTCGTGGAACTTGTTGAAAGGTACTTTGCTGCAGAGAACCTGGTCACCACCCCTACAGCCGCACGGACTTTCCGCCCAAAGCCACGGTCTCCCCAGGCAACCGGTAAGACTGTTCCAGGGGAAGTGGGTGGTAAGCATGGCAAGGAAATAGGGGGGAGGATTTTTGGTGCCAGGACTGAAGTTTGGCGTCCCAAACAAGGGAAGCTACTGCCTGTCAGCAAACCCAACTGGGGAAACATCAGGTGTTTTCGTTGCCAAGAACTGGGACATGTTGCAGCAAACTGTCCATTGACAGATGAACCAATGCAGTGCGATCTGTCCATTAGAAGGCAGTCTATGTTTGCTGCTGTTTCATGCGCTGCAGCACCAAGTATGGGAAAACACATGTGCCAAATGACTGTTAATAATAAGCCTATTACGGCCTTGCTAGACTCTGGAAGTCTAGTGACTTTGGTTACAGCTGAGATGGTTGACACTGTGAATTTGCATGCTAAAAAAATTGCTGTGATCTGTGTACATGGGGATACCCGCGAGTATCCTATAGCCACTGTTCAGTTTAAAACTGGCTTAGGTACGGTGACCCATCCGGTCGGACTTGTGCCCCACTTGGTGCACGAGGCCATCATTGGTAGGGACTTCCCTAAGTTTTGGGAACTGTGGGATCGTCCCGACCCGGTCGCAGTAGCTGACTCAGTGACAGAGCCAGAACTCCTGGCCGCTACTGAAAATGTGGGTACAGGGGACTCTTCTCAGTGCTCCCCGGGTTTTCCTTTCTCAGTTATGGCAGGAGAGCTGGAGGAGCCTGAGGAGGTCCCCACAACCAGTGGAGCTGGACAGCCATCTGCTGAATCTGAGCCTACGTTGGAGTTTGCTGACCTTAATGTACACAAGGAAAATTTTGGTACCGAGCAGAGAAAAGACCCAACCCTTGCCAGGGCCTGGGAAAATGTAATGGTGATTAATGATGTACCTGTCGAATCAGGGGACAGGCTCTGTTTTCCTTATTTTAGCAGCAATGAGGATTTATTGTATCGTGTATGTAAAAAAAATGATGAAGTGGTGGAACAGTTGGTGGTCCCTAAGCCATACAGACGGGTGGTGTTGGAACTTGCCCATGGGCACTTGCTAGGAGGTCATTTAGGGGTTGAGAAAACTACTGAAAGGGTGTTGCGCAGGTTTTATTGGCCCGGAATACAGAAGGATATTGAGAATTATTGTCAATCCTGTCCTGTGTGTCAGATGTCAGCCCCACTACAACACTTCCGAAGTCCTTTAGTGCCCTTGCCCATTATTGAAGTGCCCTTTGAGAGGATTGCCATGGACCTTGTGGGTCCACTCCCCAAGTCTGCCCGAGGTCATCAGCATATCCTCGTAATCATGGATTATGCTACCCGTTACCCAGAGGCAATTCCCTTACGCACCGCGTCTGCTAAAAACATTGCCAAAGAGCTGTTTATGGTGTTCAGTCGTGTTGGAATCCCTAAAGAAGTCCTTACAGACCAGGGCACCCCATTTATGTCACGAATAACTAGAGAGCTGTGCAAGTTATTTAAGGTGACGCAATTGCGAACCTCGGTGTACCATCCTCAAACGGATGGCTTGGTGGAACGCTTCAATAAAACATTAAAGAGCATGTTAAAAAAGGTTGTTGACAAGGATGGGAAAAACTGGGACTTCCTGATACCATACTTGATGTTTGCCATCAGGGAGGTTCCCCAGTCCTCCACGGGGTACTCTCCCTTTGAGTTGCTTTATGGGAGACACCCTCGGGGACTCTTGGACATAGCCAAAGAAACTTGGGAGGGGGAGCAGACACCCCATAAAAGTGTCATTGAGCATATCGCTCAAATGCAGGACAGGATTGCAGCAATCATGCCGTTGGTAAAAGAACACTTACTGCAGGCCCAAACAGCTCAACAGAGGATATACAACAGGGGGGCCCAACTCCGTGTTTTCTCACCTGGTGATAGGGTCCTGGTGTTAGTTCCCACTGTTGAGAGCAAGTTCCTGGCTAAGTGGCAGGGTCCCTTTGAAGTAATTGAAAGAGTTGGGGAGGTCAATTACAAAATATATCAACCAGGAAAAAGGAAGCCCGAACAGATTTACCACATAAACCTGTTAAAGCCCTGGAAGGATAGACTGGCGTTAACTGCGAGGTCCCTCCCGGTAACGCCTAAGGGTACTGAGTCTCCTCTGATCCCTGAGGTCACGATTCCAGACACCCTGTCATATTCTCAAAAGCAGGAAACTAGAGAATTCCTGATAAGAAATAGAGAGAAATTTTCAGAGTTACCTGGCACGACTTCAGCAGTTCAGCATGATATTGTTACTGAACCTGGGGTCCGTGTCAAGCTAAAACCATACCGAATTCCTGAAGCGAGGAGAAAGGACATCAGCGAGGAAGTTAAAAGAATGTTGGAGCTAGATGTCATTGAGGAATCCAATAGTGACTGGTCTAGCCCCATCGTGTTAGTCCCAAAACCGGATGGCACTTGGAGGTTCTGTAATGACTTCAGGAAGCTTAATGCAGTGACAAAGTTTGACACGTACCCAATGCCCAGAGTGGACGAACTTATAGACCGACTTGGCAAGGCTCGCTATCTGACCACTTTGGACTTGACAAAAGGTTATTGGCAAATACCCCTGACTGGTAGCGCCAAAGAGAAGACTGCATTTGTGACCCCAGAGGGTTCCTTTCAATATAAAAAAATGCCTTTTGGGTTGCAAAATGCCCCCGCCACATTTCAGAGGGCCATGGACAGGACTCTAAGACCCCACCGACAATATGCAGCAGCATATCTAGATGACATAGTGGTACATAGCACTGACTGGGAGTCTCACTTGCCCCGGGTCCAGGCTGTCCTCGATTCCCTCTTCAAAGAAGGTTTTACAGCAAATCCAAAAAAATGTGCCATTGGTCTAGAGGAAGCCAAGTATTTGGGCTACACTATTGGGCGTGGTGTAATAAAACCTCAAGTGAATAAAATAGAAGCCATCCAGGAATGGCCACGTCCTGCAAACAAGAAGCAGGTCAGGGCCTTTCTTGGCATTGCGGGGTATTATAGAAGATTTATCCCAAATTTTGCAACTATAGCTGCCCCACTGACAGACCTTACGAAAGGGAGAGACTCTGTAATGGTGAAATGGTCCTCAGTAGCAGAGGAATCTTTCCAAGTCCTGAAGAAGGCTCTTTGTGCACAACCAGTACTGTACTCCCCCGATTTCTCCAAAGATTTTTTGGTTCAGACGGATGCGTCTGATGTTGGTATCGGGGCAGTACTATCACAGGTACACAATGGGGAAGAACACCCTGTGGTGTACCTAAGCAGAAAGCTCAACGACCATGAGCAAAGGTATGCAGTCATTGAAAAGGAGTGTTTAGCCATAAAGTGGGCCGTGGACGCACTCAGGTACTATTTGTTAGGACGCCAGTTTGAGTTAATAACTGACCATGCTCCTCTGAAATGGATGGCCCAAAAGAAGGAGACTAATAGACGGGTGAACCGGTGGTTTTTGGCTCTACAGGATTACTCATTCACTGTAAAACACAGACCAGGTGTTGAGATGGGGAATGTAGATGCCCTGTCCCGTGTTCACTCCTGTTGGGCTACAGGTGTTCCAACCCTGGGGTTGAAACAAGGGGGGAGGATATGTAGCAGAGCGTCCCAGAGAGAGCCAGGAAAAGTCCTGTTCGGGGTTTATACATCTCCCAGGCTCCTCTCATACAGGTTCAGGGATCTCTGATCCATGGTCCGGTTCAGGTCTTGGTCCTCTCCCCCAGGCTAATTTAAGCTCACCTGAGCAAGACAGCCCTTGCTCTTGGCCTGGGATACTCAGAACTTCTGTGTAAGAGAGCAAAAAGGTATGTGGAAGCTGACAAGCTGTAGGCTTGCTCAGCTTAATAGTTAGGATCTGTAAATATTGTTTAGTTAGTGCCGAGACACGGCTAGGTTTTGTTTTGGCTATTTTTGTTCCTATTTGTTTCTTTTGGAACACTGTACAGCACCTGTATATAGACTTGTAAATATCACAAATAAACACCGCACTGTTTGTCACTATTCCACTGGATTTGGTATCTGTGCCTGAAAGACCACTCATCCCAGGGAGCTTCGTGCCTGCTACCTGTCCCCCAGGTTACAACAGATATACATGACACTCATGGCTAACATCCACGATAAAGACTAGACAAAAGAAAAATCTGACTATATAGGCCAGACACAGAGAGTACAAATCATAAAAATCATAAACTTTTATTGTATGACATATTTAAAAAAGAACATACTTAATGTATGTAAATCTCTGATTAAAAAACAGTAGTACTTTGGGTAAATAGACCATATACATTAACAAAAAAAAGAGTAACTCACATATTTTACCGATAATAATGCAGGTTAAAAGTCCTCATGTGTCAATGCGTTTCACCAAGATTGGTATATCAGGACGCATGAAAACATTGTAAGTCTACAGAAAAAATTGATAACATTAAACACTATATAGACAGAACATAATAATATAATGTACATATACATTCACTGCGCAAGACATACCTCAGCACCAAAGCACCCATGCACTGACATCCCCCCCTCACAGCTATGGCAGAGCTACCTGGGGTCTGTTCACAAACAGCTTTGCGAATCTTGTTTGACGTTTGCAGCTAACCCCAATGAAGTCTATGATGGGGTGAATATTGTTATTCAATTCTGTCCAATTGTAAGGCTAATAAGCTATTTTTAACCAAAATGCATGAGAAGCTGGGCACTTCTGGGCGGAAGGGTGGGGGGGGGGGCATGTACCAATGCAAAAAAAATTATCTCCCCTACAAAGAATTGTCAGCTTCAACACACACTGACAATATGGCTACTGTGAGCCTACCCTTTTATATAAAGGGGGCTGGGTTATCCATTCCTTCAAATTATTAGCTTCTGTGACTCTGACTAGGGGCAAAGGCTATGAATCCTAGGTTGTTCCCTATTTCTGGTGCTGTGAAGTTCCCAGCCAAATGTTTATGATTGGCAAACCCTGTATATCCCTAGGATTCAACATGAACCCATGGTAGTGGTGAATTTTAATTTCATCCCTAGTCACAGGCAGGGGACAGGAAGGGGACCAGGATGTGTTGCGTAGCTACACGAAGGAAAAGTCAGGTCACCAGGATGACTATCTTTTTTAGCTGAGCTATGTAAATCTCAGGAATGGATGGACAAAAATGTAAATCATTTAACAAATAAAGTAGCGCTCATATACTGTAAGTACCTCAATAGTGTATTTAGTCACTTACATGAAGTTCAGTTTTGCTTGATGTACAGCAAGACCTATTGTTGCCCGTACCTAAATGCACAGAACTGGGGATTCAGTAGAAAGTTGCACAGTCAGCAGTAGGATGTAGGGCTAGTTTTCCGATGGGCTCTATAGGCATTGATCATTAGCTCCCAAAGCGAACTCATCTGTGAGGAACACACATTTTTCCCAGAACCTTTTCTTTTTTTTACTGACCTTACCCAGTATTGGGTACTGGTCTTACCCAGTACTGGTCTAACTTAGCTTTTAGAATACAGTAACAATGTATAAATGTAAGATAACTGTATCTGCACTGATAACATGGAAATGTATTGAAAGTTAATAACGCTGCATGCAAGGATTTCTTACATCATTTTTGCCCTGTTTCTTCAGTGTGTAACTGAGGTCCTGCACTGTAGTTTTAGGAATTCTTCTTCCAATCATGAAAAAGGACACTGGTTGTTGGGTGAAGGAAGGGGGCAGTCACGATACTCTGGAACTGTGTGACAAATATGGCTACCATGTGTATGGGAAAAAAAAAGGCCAGGGAGTTTGTTTCTCCTGGGGAGGCCGAAAAATGAGCTAAAGAGGAGCTCCATGTTTCTTGGTTTTGCCACATTCAGGTATGTGTCTTATCTTTGGATAAACCCTTGCAGGGGCCCTTCTGAGACTAAAGAGGAACCTAAACCCATATGCATCCTATAGATAGCCTTTTTACACAATGCAGAGGATTAACCCCTTAGGTTCCACAGTGAGTATAACAAGCATGCTTTACTGCATATACAGAATGATTTTACTGTTGTGGGTTTAGTAACACTTTAAGGCTTTGCAGTATTTCCTTTTATTTCTTAGTTGGGTCATTCAGCTCTTCTCTGACTTCTGAGTGCTGTTCTGTATATAGTAAAACGTTTTGTCCCATATATAAATTATGGTAAAAGTTTTTCAAAGTCACAAAGGAGAAAAAATAAGATACTGGGTAATTGTCTGGAAATTCTGAATATATCTCAGTAATTCTATTAAATGATAGTCTCTGAAAAGGTTACCTGCAATTACATGCTGATAACCGTAATTTCTCTCTTCTGTAGAAGTGAAATACACAAAATGTGGGACATTTGTAGTTATGTTGTTGAAATATTACTGTTTGGAATGATTGGTAATGCATTGTTTGCAAATGTCTTGTTTCTCCTCTGGCAGAAAAAAGTGCATATATTATAGGAAAACTGTCACCTTTGCCATTTTTACTTATGCACATTGTAAACTTCAACAAACTCAATTTTCAGCGCCTAAAGTGAAAGTTACCCAACGTAGAGCACTTCTCAGATAACAGTTGTAAACTGCAGGCACCTTGTGATGTCTACAATAATTCTCTTCAAACCGATACCTGTGTCCCTGTGGAGCCCTCTTGGATCCTAGACCCAGACTATAC
This sequence comes from Lithobates septentrionalis, assembly GCA_037952835.1. Taxonomy (NCBI): domain Eukaryota; kingdom Metazoa; phylum Chordata; class Amphibia; order Anura; family Ranidae; genus Lithobates; species Lithobates septentrionalis. Next base: position 1,061,455 of record JBBDGP010002524.1, on the reverse strand, counting down.
ATGGGTTCTGCACTTCTAGCCAAGTCAAGATTAAAAAGACTCTTTTACTTTGCCCACGCAGATAGCTCCCCCACCACTCCATTCCTCCATCATCCTAACTCCATGTAAAGTCTCTGCCAGAAGGTGTTGGAACTTAAACAGGGTTGATATAGTCACCCTCTCCCACACATGATAATTTTTGGGTTTTGCCATTGGCTGCTAAGGCCTTAGCACTGCATCATGGAATGTGGTTACATACTGTCCTTTAAAAGCAATAGATATTTTGAGGTGGCTCTAGTGTTGCAGAGAGGGGTGCAGTTAAGTTGAATATACAGTGGGGACGGAAAGTATTCAGACCCCCTTAAATTTTTCACTCTTTGTTATATTGCAGCCATTTTCTAAAATCATTTAATTTCATTTTTTTCCTCATTAATGTACACACAGCACGCCATATTGACAGAAAAACACAGAATTGTTGACATTTTTGCAGATTTATTAAAAAAGAAAACTGAAATATCACATGGTCCTAAGTATTCAGACCCTTTGCTCAGTATTTAGTAGAAGCACCCTTTTGATCTAATACAGCCATGAGTCTTTTTGGGAAAGATGCAAGAAGTTTTTCAAACCTGGATCTGGGGATCCTCGACCATTCCTCCTTGCAGATCCTCTCCAGTTCTGTCAGGTTGGATGGTAAACATTGGTGGACGGCCATTTTTAGGTCTCTCCAGAGATGCTCAATTGGGTTTAAGTCAGGGCTCTGGCTGGGCCATTCAAGAACAGTCACGGAGTTGTTGTGAAGCCACTCATTTGTTATTTTAGCTGTGTGCTTAGGGTCATTGTCTTGTTGGAAGGTAAACCTTCGGCCCAGTCTGAGGTCTTGAGCACTCTGGAGAAGGTTTTCGTCCAGGATATCCCTGTACTTGGCCGCATTCATCTTTCCCTCGATTGCAACCAGTCGTCCTCTCCCTGCAGCTGAAAAACAACCCCACAGCATGATGCTGCCACCACCATGCTTCACTGTTGGGACAGGTGATGAGCAGTGCCTGGTTTTCTCCACACATACCGCTTAGAATTAAGGCCAAAAAGTTCTATTTTGGTTTCATCAGACCAAAGAATCTTATTTCTCACCATCTTGGAGTCCTTCAGGTGTTTTTTTTTATCAAACTCCATGCGGGCTTTCATGTGTCTTGCACTGAGGAGAGGCTTCCGTCGGGCCAGTCTGCCATAAAGAACCGACTGGTGGAGGGCTGCATTGATGGTTGACTTTCTACAACTTTCTCCCATCTCCCAACTGCATCTCTGGAGCTCAGCAACAGTGATCTTTGGGTTCTTCTTTACCTCTCTCACCAAGGCTCTTCTCCCCCGATAGCTCAGTTTGGCTGGACGGCCAGCTCTAGGAAGGGTCCTGGTCATCCCAAATGTCTTCCATTTAAGGATTATGGAGGCCACTGTGCTCTTAGGAACCTTAAGTGCAGCAGAATTTTTTTTGTAACCTTGGCCAGATCTGTGCCTTGCCGCTTTCCTGTCTCTGAGCTCTTCAGGCAGTTCCTTTAACCTCACGATTCTCATTTGCTCTGACATGCACTGTGAGCTGTAAGGTCTTATATAGACAGGTGTGTGGCTTTCCTATTCAAGTCCAATCAGTATAATCAAACACAGCTGGACTCAAATGAAGGTGTAGAGCCATCTCAAGGATGATCAGAAGAAATGGACAGCACCTGAGTTAAATATATGAGTGTCACAGAAAAGGGTCTGAATACTTAGGACCATGTGATATTTCAGTTTTTCTTTTTTAATAGATCTGCAAAAATGTCAACAATTCTGTGTTTTTCTGTCAATATGGGGTGCTGTGTGTATATTAATGAGGAAAAAAATGAAATTAAATGATTTTAGCAAACGGCTGCAATATAACAAAGAGTGAAAAATTTAAGGGGGTCTGAATACTTTCTGTCCCCACTGTAAATAGATTGGGAGGTGAGCCTTTAAAGCACTTTACTGCTGCCTTAAATTTATCTCCTTAAAAGAGAAGTATGGGAATGGAGGTTTTTGTAGAATCATACTTACCTAGCTGGATGCAGCATTGGTCCGATGCTGCATCTGTTCCCGGCTCCAACACTGATAACCGAGCGCTCACACACCACCGATCGCTCAGTTCTCAGAGCTCCCTGTCAGTCATCAGCTCTCTGCTGTGCACCCCTCACGCTCACTGAAGCCCTGGGCTGGGGAGGTGGTGGGAGCGGTCGAGAACTTGCTTGAGCCTGGACCGGCTCTGTAACGTCAGCCAACAGCGGGCTTCAGTCTGCTGAATGAGCGAATTGCACTCCTGTGATCCACAAGAGAATTATAGCCAAAGGAGCTTTGGCTGTACCCCTCCTTTTAAGCACTGACTCCTTCTTCTGCCATTTATTCTCCAAATTACAGAGCCTTCACTCAAATAAGTTCTGGGATATGGCCAGTAAGTAACAGGAGTGCAGTTTAGGCACAGGAGGGGGCAAAGTCTAACCTTGGTAAAAGTTAAGGCCCTTTGTGCAGCCTGCGTTTATGATCAAAAGGGGCTTCACAGAGACATAGGATTTGAATTTTAACACAGCTGTTCCTAAGCACTACAAGGCCCTTCACTTCAGCATGGTTGGAACCTTGGAAATGTTTCACTTTAGTGGTCAGGTTTACTTCAATGTGGATCCCCACATTAGCTTATTTAAGGGTCAGTCTGCTTAAAAGCCACAATAAATGAGATTCTGGGAGGGGAACTGCATCTGATAAACCAATACAACAAAACACACTTCAAAGGCTAAATTACCTACTAAGGCTACCAATTATCTTTATTGGAATCGGGACATATAACAATCATAGTAATAAGGCTCAGAGAAGTAGACTAATACCTCCACAGCCATTGCCATTCACAGGCTGTCATAGCGGTGGTTGTGACCCTGACGGGACTACTATAGGACTGTAGCTTCATACATCTGAGGAGCAGTTGTAGGGTTTTGGGAGTAAGGGTGCTGGTGGGGAAGTGGGTCACAGGATTAGGAGTTGGGTGGAGGGTGGGGAGGGGTGAGGGGAGGAGCCTGCCCCCAGGGTGATGGGCATTTTTTCACTGGCATTATGATTGTTATCAAGGCCATCTTTATTATTGATTGGACCCTGGGCAAACATTTTCTTGGGAGTCTACAATAAATAGCAGCTAGACTCAAAGTCAGTTTACTGAATCTGATCAGGTAGCGCTTACTATTGATTGCCAGAGGTTACAGTGTATCATTACCACTCACTGACTGGATGCTGGAGGTTACTGCTAGAGGTTACAGCACACATTATGACATTGACATTGTTAGCAAGCACAGTTCCTTCCGCGTGAAACGCGTCAACTGATCATCATTGTAATCTTGTCTGGCTTATGACAATAAAGAAATTTCTACAGCATCTTTTGGATTCAAGTGTTTGATCAATCTTTTCTTCTCTTCTACACATTATGGCTCCTTTATTATTTGATAGAGGTTACAGCACATGACTTCCGCTTGCTGATTGGTTGCTAAAGATTACTGTACATCAATGCTGCTCACTGATTGGTTGCTAGAGGCTGCTGGACATCCTTGCCACGCACCAATTGGTTGCTAGAGGTTACTGCACATTATTACTGCTTACTAATTGGTTGCTAGAGGTTACTGCATAGCCAATGATTGGTTGCAAAAGGTTAGTACACATCATTACTGCTTACTGATTGGTTGCTATTGGTTATAGCACATCAGGGGACCCATCAATAGACAGATAACTCGAATGTAATGGGGGTTTTACACTGACCACTAATGTAATAGGGATTTTACACTGACCACTAATGTAATGGGGATTTTACACTGACCACTAATGTAATGAGATTTACACTGACCACTAATGTAATGGGGATTTTACATTGACCACTAATGTAATGGGATTTACACTGACCACTAATGTAATGGGGATTTGCACTGACCACTAATGTAATAGGAGCATTCACAGGGACCACTACTGTAAGGGGGACATTCACACTGGCCACTCGTGTAAATTAAAGGATTGTACACCAAGCCCCAATTTAATGAGAATATTTACACTGACCACTAATGTAACTGAGACATTTAGCCTGCTTTCACATTTGTATGTCGGGAACGCATGCATAATCACTTTCCTGACACCACAGAAACATGCTGCCCTTTAGCAGATACACAACAGCGCTATTTAATTGTTAATGACACCCTCATGCATCTGCTGAAATGTGCGTATTCACATGCACCACAATTCACGGTGCTGTGGCACCATGTTATTTTGAAAAAGGGTTCTGCCTCCAATTTGCTTACCTTTGCAGAACAGGCTCATGTTAGGCTTAATGACCACAGTTTTAGGCAGGACTTTCAAGCATGCCCCTTTACCTCCCCGATGGGCAGCATTCAGCAGAAGTGATGGTGGATATGACCTCAGGGGGGCATGATATACATATGAATTACGCCTCTATTTACATATCAATGCATCAAGGGGAATGTTTGACCATTTTTCCAGAAGCGCATTTGTGAAGTCAGGCACTGATGTTGGACGAGAAAACCTGGCTCACAGTCTCTGCTCTAATTTGTCTCAAAGGTGTTTTATCGGGTTGAGGTCAGGACACTGTGCAGGCCAGTCTAGTTCCTCACCCCAAAGTCGCTGATCCATCTCTTTATGGGCCTTGTTTTGTACACTGGTCCACATCATTTGGTGGAGGGGGTATTATGGTGGGGGGGGGGGTGTTTTTCAGGGGTTGCGTTTTCCCCCTTAGTTCCACTGAAGGTAACTCTAATGTAATGGTAAAAATTGAACAGATCAGTAAACATAGTCAAAACATAAGCCAGGATCAGAAGCCAGTGCGGGTAGTCAGACAAGCCAGTAATCAGCAAACTAGAGGTTAGCATAGTTGGAGGCAGAAGAACAGGATCAGGAGCCAGAAGGGACGTCAGCCGGGCAAAGTCATTCACAGAAACACAGCAGAGAATCTCCAGATATGTTGACCAAGGCGAAGGCACGAAAGGAATGAACAAGGCAGGTTAACTAGCCAGAAGGGGCTGGCTGTAGGCGAGACTGACGAGCAGGTAATGATCACCAGATGAGCCACTGTGGAAACCATGAGTGCTGACAATTATCCGACAGTTGAGCTGCCTGAGCACAGAGAAGAGAGCTGCTGAAAGCCCAGCCCTGACAACTATATAGGCTCACAATGATCTAAAGCTTGAGGGCACCGCCACCTCTCTTTTAACTCCCTTAAATCACTTGATGGCCACCATATTCCTGGAGACCTAAGCTCTCATAGATGGTAATATCAACAACCCAGATAAAAGAAGAGACAACAGGATATTTTTAATGCAAGTACTTGGTACAACAGGCACATATCAGGACTATTAGGGTTACATATTCTTTAATATATTGTATATTACTCAGGTATAGAGAGCTCTGAGAGTTCCCAGCTTTGCTCACCTGCTGTGACCTCCACAAGGGTCTCTCACTCTCCCTTCACAAGAGATATAATGGTACAATGTGGCAATTTCCACCTTTCGGAAAGGGAGTCATTCTTGCCACTGGAATTCTTAAAGAAGAATTCTCACTATCCGCAAATGTCTTTACCTCGTTCCGGTCAGGTTTTCTTTTATTTTCAACATTTTCAGTGATACAGCAGTAAGGATGCACAGCAAACAGTCAGCCATTTGGCGAAAGGTTATAGGTTTACATGGTAACGAGCAGAGTTCTATTCCTAAAGTAGATGGAAAGGCATTAAAAACACAGCCTAGATATTGGACTTTCTAGCAGTGCTCTGTCATTCCTTACTAAGTGATTTCTAAAATGAGCATGAGAAATACCTTTTTTCTAATATCTATTATTCTGCGGTTGGTTGACCGCTACCCATCTACATTGGATATCCATGATGTAGCCGGTGGTGAGACTCATTTCAGCTGTGATGTCAATACCGAAATTGATGTTGCACCTTGTCCTTTTCCTAATTCTTTCCAGCACCTGCTGAATAAAAATTAAACTTAGCTGGTGCAGGGAGATTGACATGGCACAGCTTCTGGGACCCAACAACGCTAGGGAAAGAAGCCATTTGTATTGGGGCTTCATAATGTTAACAAAACCAAGGTAGAAATAGGTCCATGTTCATGTAAAGAGCAGAATTACAAAGAAAGTGTTATTCTAGAAGGAAAATTAAATAGAGCAACCTTTTGATTGTTCATAGATTCGTTTTTCCTGGAGAAACACTTTAGCAATAACCTGCCACGGGGAAATGTACAAGTCAACACAAGAATTGTTTCAGTTGTCTTTAGAAGATGACTGCTAAGGAAATTTCTTTGCCAACGGGATTAGAACCAACGTCCAATGTAAATAAGCAACCATAAAATCAGCTGTTCTTCCCAGAATGATGTAGACAACCACTTTGTTGTACAAAAGGATACTAGCTAAGCCTCTACATGGAAGATAAAGTTCCTGAGCCCAAAAGAAAAGCCCACTACATACAATATAAGCTTAACTCTTGCCGGTGGTGTCAGTGTGGCATTGCTCTTCCCTCTTGTTAGACAAATCTCATTCTGTTCGGAAGGCAAACTGTATTGTAGTCTGTTGCCATGGCAGCCGTGAGCATGTATGCTTCTAATTACTGGTAGAAGCTAATGACAAGCGCGTGAATAATAAGGAAAGCAGGTTGTTAATAATGGAGCATTTCTTTGGGATGCTAATCCAGACAATGCCGGGTTTGGCCCAGTAAGCTGCGGATTTCAGATACGTCTGCCAGCTAAGTAGAAACATGTTTTGTCAAGAGCCCGTCTACCCTCAGCTCGGGAGAAAACACAGCCATTCAAACAGATACACAAATGCGAAACGAGTCCAAGATGCGTACAAGTGTTTGATTTTTTTATTTTCAATTATAATATAGGAATTTTCAAAACGCTCAAAGTTACTCCATGTTCATAATTGTTTTTAAAGGTGATTTGGCACCTTGGATGGAATTCTAATATCGCCGTCACTAAAAGGGAAACTTTTAAGTCTTATATATTATATTATTATTATTATTATATTATATATTATATCTTATATATCATGAGAAATTAAGATGAAATGGCAAGGACGAAAAGCAGGAATCACGGAGTAAAAGTCAGAGCCCACTCTTTCAGAGGAGTTTGGGGCCAGGAACAGTCAGGTCCCACTCACCAATTACTGTATTTATCGGTGTATAATACGCCCTTTTTTCTCCTGAAAATAGGGGGCAAATCAGGGGTGCATGTTATACACTGACAGCGTACCTCGGAGGGGAAGGAGGGGGACGAGCGCTGCCGGAATTCACGAGCTGCCATCTCCTCTCCACTTGACTCTCACTCAGCTCTCACGTCACACACACAGTCCGCCTCCACCACCGGCATTGGACCAGTGTTCTGTCTATCACAGGAGCTGGTCCAATGCCGATGGCGGAAGCGGGACTGTGTATGTGACTGCCAACTGAGAGCCGAGTAAACAGGAGATGACGGCTTGGTGATTTCCTGCATTGAGAGATGGTGAGGCTTAATCAGGTAGCTGCATTGATGGGGGAGATGGGCGCAAATCAGGCTGCAGATGGGCACAGATCAGGCGCAGATCAGGCTGCACTGAAGCTGCAGATGGGCACAGATCAGGCTGCACTGAAGCTGCAGATGGGCACAGATCAGGCTGCACTGAAGCTGCAGATGGGCACTAATGAGGATGCATTGATGCTCACTGACCATTATTTTGCTTCAAAGTGGTTTATTTTTTTTAAAAAAAACGTTTTTTTTTGCTGAAACTTCCCTCTTAAATTGGGTGCGTGTTATATGCCTGCACGTATAAATACGGTAGTTTCTTCACCCTAGTAACAAAAAAAAAAAATACAAGTCAGCAACTACAAATCCTGTAGCTGCTGCCTGTTAATAAAAGGACACTAGACCGGGTCCCTGTTATTAGTGTGTGAAGCCGACTGTGACTCCTCGCGGCTTCCCATTGCGCAGCTGTAATCTGTTTTGTGAATGGACCCGCAGCCTTCTGGGAAGGTAGGGGGAAAGGGGTGGCTGGCTTCCGCTTGGATTGCCTAGGTGATCTAACCAGAGGTAGTCACGAGTACCTATCAAAACTAGGTACCCACTCACCCCCCCCCAAAAAAAAAATTGAATGTGCCAAAATTTGTAGAGGAGAGGGGAGGACATAGAAGAGCAGAACTCCCCCTTTTGGGTGAAGGTCCTCTTTAAAGTATATAATGTTATATGTTGTATATGTGAAGTTGTGAAGGTTCTCATGTATCTAGGTCAGGGGGTCTCCAAACTATGACCCTTCAGTTGTTCAAGAACTACAATTCCCATCATGCCTAGTCATGTCTGTGAACGTCAGAGTTTTAAATGCCTCATTGGATGTGTAGTTCTGCATCAGCTGGATGGCCATAGTTTGGAGAGCCCTGATCTAGGTCATGGTATATCTATTTGTATTTAGTCACGGGGCTTGTTCTGTAATGTTGAAGATGCTGCATAGCTTTTACCAAGCCACTTCTTCAGTTCCTAGTGTCGGGAAGATACTCCAACCCTCTAGGAAGTGAAGACGTGGCCTGGAAAAGCTACAAAATGTCTTCAACATTAGAGAACAAGTCCAGCTAAATGTGTCAATACATGTTTTCAGATTGAGAAAGAAAGGTTTAGAACTGGTCGCATTTTTATTGCTGTCTGCGACCCCCACTGGGGAAATTCACTTTTTTAAATTGGCCTGTTAACTATCGTCACCAGTACTGAAGAGTTTGGGTTCACTCTGAATCCAAGTTCATCCCAACCCAGAAATTGAATGTCATGAGCCCTACTCATTGGCTCAGCAATGACAGCTGAACCCAAGCTCATCCCTAGTCACCAGGATAAAAAAAATTAGTGGAGATTCAACATTTTGTAGTTTTAATTAGAACAAGAATGGAAGGGGGAATCTTCCAATGGTGACAGGCTGGGCTGACAACACTGCTTGGGATTTCAGTGCAGCAAAAGCTCACTATAGGAAATTAGGAGCTACTTGGATCTCTGGTGGATTAACGTATTTTTCTACTTGCAGCATTTTTTAAGGGTCATAACATGATGAACTGTGTATTGCAGAGATGTATTGAATATTTTTTTTTCCATTTCACTCGGCATACATTTTTATAGCCATTTATATTTGGAATGTTGTGGTGACTTATACTTTTATCGAGTTATTTGATAACTTTGTAAATATTTTGAGTCGGATAGCGGTGCAATGTTACAAAGTTAACTTCTTTTTTTACAGGAGTAGTTTTTCTGCACAGAATTAACTAAAGGCGGTCGAAAGTTATTCGTATCAGTAGTAACAAAAATGATGAATGGAGGGGGACCTGTACAGCTCCAGTCTGTATAATGCATTATAAAACTTGAGATGGACCTGTTGTCTGATACCAATGAATGAAGTAGTTGCTTTTTTGTTCTTAGAACCTTCGTTGGATGGCACCAGAAGTTTTCAGCCAGTCTACACGCTACACAATAAAGGCCGATGTGTTCAGCTACGCCCTCTGCCTTTGGGAACTACTTACTGGTGAAATCCCATTCGCTCATCTAAAACCAGGTAAAGTGTGTAATTTTGTCTGTGGTCCCTACCATATTCTGCTTCAGTTACCATCATTATTTCCTTCCATCAGGCAATGGGCATGGGCCCCCACACTGTAGAACTGTACTTTTTACAACAAAAATTGCATTTTTCAAAGGCTGCTGAGACAAGTAAATGTATATGTGTATGTCTCTTTTCAACAGACGCTCTGTTTTTAGCAATACTGTCTACCACCTGCTGGCATCCCATAGTGCTAAATGGTTTACCCATAGTTATACTTTTAGACCTCAAAGTGGTTGTAAACTTCAGACATGAAATATGAACAAAGCATACCCCTCTACAGTGTGTACTTGTCTCAATTAAGAGCACTAATGGGGCGTACACACGGTCGGACTTTTCAGCTACAAAAGTCCGACAGCCTGTCCGACAGACTTTCGACGGACTTTTGGCGGACTTTCGACGGACTTGCGGCGGACTTTCTAACGAACAGACTTGCCTACACACGATCACACAAAAGTCCATCGAATTCTTACGTGATGACGTACACCGGACTAAAATAAGGAAGTTCATAGCCAGTAGCCAATAGCTGCCCTAGCGGGGGTTTTTGTCCGTCGGACTAGCATACAGACGAGCGGATTTTTCGACCGGACTCGAGTCCGTCGGAAAGATTTGAAGCATGTTTCAAATCTAAAGTCCGTCGGATTTGAGGCTAAAAAAGTCCGTTGAAAGTCCGGAGAAGCCCACACACGATCGGATTACCAGCCAGCTTTAGTCCGTCAGCGTCCGTTGGACTTTTGTAGACGAAAAGTCCGACCGTGTGTACGCGGCATTAGTGTCATTTCTGTCTGTTGCTTCGTTCCTCTGTTATCAGCATAAACCACTTCTGACAAGTTTTCCTGACGCCAAGAGAAAAATGGTGACAGGAGAGGGACCGCCAGCAGATTGACAGTTTCTGCTCTGTTCCTGTGGGCTGTGAGGAGAGGGGGGGGGGGGTGTCTCTTCCCTCGAATCAGCTCTCAAAGCTCCCCTCACTGAGCTCTGCAGAGTGCAACTTCAGCTCTCCGCCCCTTTTTTTCTGAACTTCAGATAAGCTTTAAAAATTCTGGATTTTGAATGCATGTAGAGCAGGAAAGACAGCAGATAATCAGGTACAACTTATGTAGGAGGATTTGTTTCATCTCTGTGTATCATCTGAGGCCAGTCACTTCACTGGGTATATATATGTAAGGGTTTACAACCACTTTTAGGCTAGGTTCACACTGCTACAATCCGATTTTGATACGATTTTCAGTGCGATTATGTAGTGCAACTTGGATGTGGTGTGCATATTTTATGGGGACAAAATCACACAGGAATCACACCAAAGTAGTACAGGAACCTGTTCCAAAATTGCTCCGTGCTGAGTTGCATTGATCTGAACAGGCACCATTGAAAACAAAGTGATTTCCAATGTCATGCATCTGAAATCACAGTGTGAAGCCACATCAGAAGAACTGGGATTTCACTCTGGGTTCCTGTATGCCCATATCCGACGACTCATGCTGAGGGTGCTGGCTTTGGAAGAGCCCGTCCTGGCTCAATGTATGCAATGTGAAGAGGAGAAAAAGTTCCAAGTACTGCACACCAACAAAGCCCAACAATCCTTTAGGATGGAAGAAGTTTCAGCCTGGCTCTGTCCAGGCCACACCCCTCCAGTGCGTTTCACCCTACCCATGGGGCTTAGTCATGGTGGAAATCACAATAGTGTGAAAGAGGTGTGGCCACATGCAGATTTAAAAGTTTCATGATGAAGTCAAGGGTCAGCCCACATTCTGGGGCTGGAGCTGGAGTGAAAAGGAATCGCCAGACCCTGGAAAAAGTAAGGTAAGTAATTTAGACATGTGCGCCGTCAACAAATTTGTTTCGTTTTATTCCATTCCGTTTCGTATTAGAATTCATTCGTAATTCGTGTCCGAAATTCAATTTAAATTTGTACGAAATACGAACTTTTGTTACGTTCGTTAATTTTTTCGTAACACGAATGTGCGAATGTTTGTTATGATGAATTTATCATTATGAGGGGCTCCCACCATCCCTGTGCTGTGCTGACTTCCTGGGTTTTTATCTTTTAGGTTCGTTAACTTCTCGTAACAATTACGAATATACGTTATGAATAAACAACAACAAAGATGGTCCCCTATTGGTGGACTTTTTAGGCACATATACAAACCATAGAAAGGTATAAATTGGTACAAATATAATTTAATAAATTGACACAATAAAAATATAACAAAACTATAGCATCTATTGTTAGGAATGTGAATTAAGCAGTGTTGCAATAATGCATATACAGTGTTTGAGACAGTACTCTTGCACCCGACGCGTTTCGGAGTCAATCAAACTCCTTCCTCAGGGGTGGTGTACATTTGAGATAGATCTATATTAGAGAAAATATAATGAGAAGATGATAATCAACATATGAGTATCAATCAATAATGCATTTCATAATATATTTTTTTGTCTGATACACTTACATTAAACACTGTGTTGGCTGACTTGGCATTCCATACAGTTTTTGGTTAAAAACAACGACAGTGACATGGTCTGTCTACCCAATATGCTCTTGACTCCGACACAAACAGACATCTATGTATTAGGGGTGGTATAAATCTTTATGTAGGTGGGAATGGAGTTTATTCCACAGAAATATATATATATATATAGTGTTCTCTTCAAAAAGAAGAGAACTCTTTGTTGTTGTTTATTCAAATTTTGGATGTGGCACAAATTTACAGTCAGATGCTGATCTACGTTTTACAATATTCGTTATGATGAATTTTTATTATTATGAGGGGCTCCCACATCCCTGTGCAGTGCTGACATCCTGGGGTTTTTAACTTTTAGGTTCATTAACTTTTCGTAACAATTACGAATGTTCATTAGGAATTTGAATCCAAAATTCGTAAACGAAATTTCGTATTTCGTACTAAATTCGGAAGCATAGCAATTCGTATTTCGGATCCTCCGGAATGTACGAATTTACGGAAATTCGTACAAATTTTCGATTGGTACGAAACTAATTGCACATGCCTAGTAAGTATTCCTCTGTATACTTCCCTAAACTGAACAAGAAATAATTCCTTAATTTATGGCAGGGGGGCGCCAGGGCACCAACATAACAAGTTTTTAATGCTGACCGAAGTTAAGCTTTAAAGTGGTTCTAAAGGCAGAAGGTTTTTATCTTAATGCATTCTATGCTTTAAGAATAAAAAAAAAAAAACCTTCTGTGTGCATCAGCCCCCCTAATACTTACCTGAGCCCCACCCCGATCCAGCGATGTTACACAAGAGACTCGGGTGTCCGGGACTCTCTCTCCTGATTGGCGAAGACACACAGCGGGTGTATTTGGCTCCTGCAAAAGTCAGTGAGCCAGTGAGGAGAGAGAGGGGGCAGGACTGAGCGGCGGCTCCGTGTCTGAATGGACACACAGAGCAGTGGCTGGGCTCAGGTGCCCCCATAGCAAGCTGCTTGCTCTGGAGGCACCCGGCAGGAGAGAGGGGCGAGGAGCGCTGGCGGGGGGACCCGAGAAGAGGAGGATCTGGGCTGCTCTGTGCAAAACTATTACACAGAGCAGGTAAGTTTGTTATTTTTAAACCAAAAAAAAGCAAGACTTAAGTATCACTTTAAATACTTGAGAATATATTATGCTTCCAATTTAGACAAAAATTGTGCTTAGTTCATATTTAAACCTCAAAACTATTATTAGTGCTAAACTAATCTAAGGCGCTATTTGCTTCTTCTACGATGATTTGAAGGATCTAACAGGCATTTGAGAGACGAAGTCTGACACAGTATAAATATTTGGAATGTATGCATATTTATCTTTCATGAAAAAAAAAGTGTTTCTGTATCTAAAGCAATAAGGACTGATTGGTGTTCAATTATAATTATATGCTTATCAAATTTTAGCCTACAATTTTTGTGCTTAATCACATACTCCCACGCTGTTATTTGCATATGGAATTTTATTTTTTTTAAGTTAGATGTGATCAAATGTTATAACGATTTCTAAAGTTTAATGAGAAGATCTGAAATCTCTACATAAAATGCACAGTAGGCAACTTTTTTGTTTTTTTAATATAGTTTGAGTTCATTAGAAGTTAGATGATAACCCAACGTTAAGCTCCATAAATTCAAAAAGAAGCTCCTGTTTCTTTTATTTATTTATTTTTTGGATATCGACACAAGGATTACTTTGTGTGTTGGATTTTTAGTGCTAGGAAAAAAAAAAAGGGTAGGGCAGTGTTTCTCAAACTTTTTTTCAATCAAAGCGTTCCGTCTCCCGGGGGCGGCGTGTGTTCCAAGCCTCGATATGGTGCAGGATGGGGCAGGAAGTGACGTCGGCGTTACCCAGGTGCCCTTCCTGAAGACGCATGATTGGATGCGAAACATGTAGAGGCTTCTGGGTAACGCCGACGTCACTTCCTGCCCCAACCAGCACCATATCGAGGCCTGGATCGCACGCTGACCCCGGGAGACGGAACGGCGCATGTTAACCCCAAAAGTATCGCTGGAAAGACTCGTTGCCGGTCTATAGGCACTATATTTGTGAGTGAAAATCTTTTACATCTATTTTATTGATGGAATCAGGCATAATATGTTGCGCAATGATGGCTGTTTGCTTTCTACGAGATCCTGAGATCAACCAATGTGGAGATGCATGGAGTGATTACTGGCATACTGTTTGGAAATCTTCAGATATATTCATATGAGTGGAGTGGTTAACCCAGGCATAAACCAAAGGCGTCTTTTTATTTTATTTCTGGTGAGTGTTCATTTTAGAAGGTGGTGGTGTCTCACGAATTGGTGGAAGTTTTCCAATCACGGATGTGGATTTGTGCACGTGGGATTCGGATAACCAGTTCTTGAAGAGGAATACTGGGACTATCCTTTTTTTAAACACATGATTTTCATTTATTCACCAATATTTTATATTAACCTCTTGGCGACCAGCCACCGTCATTACAGTGCGGCAGGTCGGCACGATCCCGCGAGCCGTTAGCTATAAGTCAGCTCCTTTAAGCGGGATAGCAGGCACGTGCCCGCTGCGCGGCGGGGGTGTCGATGCTCGTGCCCGGCGGTCGCAATGACCGCCGGCCGCGTGCTATCGTGGGCATGAGAGGCAGAACAGGGATGTGTGTGTGTGTGTAAACACACACATTCCTGTTCTGTTCTGTAGTGACAGATCGTGAGTTCCTAATAGCTAGGAATCACGATCTGTCATTTCCTCCTACAGTTATGCCACGTACACACGAGCGGAATGTCCGACAGAAAAAGTCAGACGGAAGCTTTTCATCGTATATTCCGATCATGTGTGTGCCTCATCAGAATTTTTTTTTTTAAATTCTGACGGACCTAGAAATAGAACATGTTCTAAATATTTCCGATGGAACCAATTCCTATCGGGAAAACCGCTCATCTGTATGCTGTTCCGACTTACCAAAAACGACTCATGCTCTGAAGCAAGTACGAGACGGAAGCTATTAGCTACTGGCTATTGCACTTCCTTTTTCTAGTCCCGTCGTACTAGTTGTACGTCACCGCGTTCTGGTTGGTCGGACTTTGGTGTGATCATGTGTACGCAGGACAGCTTCAGCGGAATTCCGTCGGAAAAACCTTCAGAGTTTATTCCGACAGAAAAAATGGTCGTGTGTATGCGGCATTAGAAACACACACAGGGAACACACTTAACCCCTTGATCGCCCCCTAATGTTAACCCCTTTCTTGCCAGTGACATTTTTACAGTAATCAATGCATTTTTATAGCACTGATCGCTGTATAAATGCCAGTGGTCCCAAAAATGTGTCAAAAGTGTCCTATGTGTCCGCCATAATGTCGCAGTCCCAATAAAAATTGCAGATCGCCGCCATTACTAGTACAAAAAAATAATAATAATAAAAATGCTATAAATCTATCCCCTATTTTGTAGACGCTATAACTTTTGCACAAAGCAATCAATATACGCTTATTGCGTTTTTTTTTTTTACCAAAAATATGTAGAAGAATACATATCGGTCTAAACTGAGGAAAAAATAGCTTTTTTTAAAAAAAAAAAAATGGGGATATTTACAAAACATTGTGTTTTTTTCAAAATTGTCGCTCTTTTTTTGTTTATAGTGCAAAAAATAAAAACCGCAGAGGCGATCAAATACCTCCAAAAGAAAGCTCTATTTGTGGGGAAAAAAAGACGTCAATTTTGTTTGGGTGCAACATCGCACGACCACACAATTGTCAGTGAAAGCAACGCAGTGCTGAATCTCAAATAGTGCTCTGGTCAGGAAGGGGGTAAAATCTTCTGGGGCTGAAGCGGTTAAAAATGTTGGTCTGAGGAGCTACTTTGTAAAAAGCATTTACTACCCATGCCTTTTGAAGATAAAGGTCTATTTGGAGCAGGTTTAGTCACCCTAATAATGGACGCTACTGGGGTAAGAGTACTCATTCACCCAACAAAAAAAGCCTAAGAGGCCACGAGTAGGGAAACCTCAACCCTAGTGCTTTGAGGGCCTTTTTAAGGGAACGATGAGAGCAGGGGCGTTGCTAGGTGGCAAAAAGACCAGGGGCTTCAGCCCGAAGTCCAAAAACCGGGGGGGGGGGGTGGCGCGGCTTTTTTTTTGGGCTGGGTGGTGGGGTTGTGTGACTTACCAGTGCCCATCAATGCTGACCAGCAGTAAACACACCTGCAGGTGTGTCAGGCAGGTCAGTGGTCAGTGTATGTAGGTTAGGCAGGTCAGTGTATGTAGGTCAGGCAGGTCAGTGTATGTAGGTCAGGCAGGTCAGTGTATGTAGGTCAGTGTATGTAGGTCAGGCAGGTCAGTGTATGTAGGTCAGGCAGGTCAGTGTATGTAGGTCAGGCAGGTTGGTGTAATGGTCAGTGTCAGGCAGGTGTGTTTACTGCTGGTCAGCATTGATGGGCACTGGTAAGTCACACAACCCCACCACCCAGCCCAAAAAAAAAAGCCGCGTCACCCCCCCCCCCCGGTTTTTGGACTTCGGGCTGAAGCCCCTGGTCTTTTTGCCACCTAGCAACGCCCCTGTGCTCTCATCGTTCCCTTAAAAAGGCCCAGAAAAAAGCTTTTTCAAAAAAACGTGATGAGCTTCTTGCTATATCCAAACCTTCATGCCAGGAAAGTAGTGAGCAGAACTTTCCTAGGATTATCACCAGGTATGGTTCCCAGTGGAAAGTGGTACATGGGATTCTTGATAAACTCTGGCATATCTTAAAATCTGCTCCACTGATTACCAATCTTGTGAGCCCCAGACCACTCATGACAGCCAGAAAATCACGGAATCTTGGGGATCTCCTGGTTCACTCTGAGTACACACCGACAATTAGCAAAAATTGGCTCACTAGCTCTAGGCCTCCTTCTGGTATGCACGCCTGTGGACACTGCAACATTTGCAAATATGTAAACCAGACCAATGTGTTCACCAATCCACGCGGTAGAAAAGATTATAAAATTAAACAATTCATTAACTGCACAACAACTCGGGTTATCTATATGCTTATATGCCCATGTAATAAAAACTATATAGGTAAAACAAAACGTGCTCTCCGCATAAGGATTGGCGAACACATTGCTGGTATTAAAAAGAAGGACGATGAACTTCCGATTCCCCAGCATTTTTCCACAATCGTGATCCAACGGGTTTGACTATGAAAGGAATTTATAGACTGAATCTGCCTGCTAGATGTGGTGATTTTGATACCATTCTCCTCCAGAAGGAAAAAATGTGGACATATTATTTGGATTCTATGGTCCCAAAAGGGTTAAACACTGAATGCAGCTTACAGCCCTTCCTAGAGTAAAGTAAATGCCCTGCCTGCTTCTTTATTCTTCACTCTGTAGTATGTGAATATATAAATTCTGTTTTTTATCTATACTTCTGTGGTACCCCACGTTTTTGTGGGCGTCCTTTATTCATTTATTTACCTAGTTTTCAGTTTCCATCCGACCTAAATACAATATTTATAGCAGGCCATGATCGATCATCTATAGTCAGTGGGGTTTATTAATTGGAACTTCCCCTGCTGAATGTTCGTAATAAGCGGTGACCTTGGATGACATCTGGTGGTTATGGTTAGTAATTTCACTATATTGCCCTGCCTATTTAAATCTAATCCACGGACTCCTCCCTGCTCTGAAGAAACCAGCGTTCATTGGCTGGTGAAATGCGTCAGCACGTGACGTCAGCACATCATCCCGGAACCACGTGCACATTGTGGATGGAGGATCAGCTGGGACTAAACAGCTGATGACCGGCGTTCTCAATACTCACATGACTTGTGACTAATGGCGCAGACAACGCAGCGAGGACAGTGATCTATGAGCATGAAGGTGGCTCTACACTGACTTACTCTCCAAGCCATCTCCCGGGGTTGAGTACGGCGGTCTGCGAATGCTGGATGCCGACTGGGTGGTGAGAGATGTATTGCCTTAATGTATGATAATATGCCTCTCCATGCTGCTCATACTCCCCCTGCTTGCTTCTGCCACTAATACCACTGCTCCTTTGCTATAGACTTATCACTGCAACCTTGCTCTTGCTAGAGACTTGCCACATAAATTTGCTACAAATTTGAAAAGTGTCAACTAGAACTTGTGCTTCAAGTGCTCTGCAAGTGTACAACTTGCCAGTGAAAATGTGCAGCAAGTTAACAGACTTACAATTCAACACTGTCACAAATATGTGGCAAGTTGTCCTTGCTATCTGGGGAATGGTCCGGCATTCTTCTGGGACCTGTGACGTGTCCCAGAAGACTGCGGGAGGGAGGGGGGAGAAGGAGAACTGTCAAAATCGTGTACCTGCTCCCCCCCCCCCCCCTCCTCCTCAAAAGCTCCATTTCACGAACAGAAGTCGGAGAGGAGGCCCTAAAGCAGAACTTCCCCTTTTGGGTGGAGCTCTGCTTTAAGAACTATCTTTAGCTTAAAGAACAACAAGTTCTGGAAGTGATGGTTTTGCCCCCTGATCTCAACATCAGTCTGTCTGGGATTACATGAAGAGACAGAAGGATTTGAGTCAGCCGACATCCACAGAAGATCTGTGGTTAGTTCTCCAAGATGTTTGGAACAATCTACCTGTTGAGTTCCTTCAAAAACTGTGTGCAAGTGTACCTAGAAGAATTGGTGCTCTTTGTTGAATGCAAGGGGTGATCACACCAAATAATGATTTGATTTGGATTTCTCTTCTGTTCATTTACTTTTCATTTTGTTAACTAATAAAAATAAACTATTAATACTTCTAATTCCTAATCATCAATGATTTGATCGTGAAGGGACAGCAATATTATAGTCAGGTCATTTTTATGCTCCCCTGTCCTGTCAGCGGGCTTCCTGTGTACTGCGCAGTGAAGCTCATTAGCCTAAAATGCTGTTCCTTCTCAGAATCCTATAGTGCTACAGGAGGCTAATATAAAGAAAGACTAAGCTACTATTTAAAGATGCATTTAAGATTTTTTATTTTTTTTTGCATAACTGGGTTAAATGAGGATATTCTATATCTGCCTTTGCTTTCAACATTTTTATCTTACATCTTGAGATTCTAGCAATCGTCTTGAATTTATAATACACAGTCTCTCACTTAAATTCACTGAAAAGGGAAAACCAACATATTTTATTCCACTGGAAAAAAAAAAAAACCTTTAAAATCTGCAGCACAACATATAAAAAAAATATAAACATTTTTCAGTGAACTAATATTTCACAGCAATATTCTTAATTACTATGCACAAATACATAGGATCCCTGTTATTAAAACAATTAAAAAACAAATCACCAGCCCAGGCAAATTTCTATTCCTTCTTGCTAAAATGTGACCTAAAATTCTTGTGCTAAAACATAATACCAATCCCCTACAGGCAAATTAATCAACAAATTAAACCTAGTATACCCACAATTCTTTATTTAACACAGAAATAGGAAATTAATATTCATATGCTATAAATAAGAACTGGTGTAATAAAAATGCAGTTGAAGCTTAATCTTAATGGGTATACACGTACCAAAATTTGGTCAGTTCAGCAGGAAACAACTGAATTTTGGTATGTGTGTACCCAGGGCCATCTTTAATATTAATTGGAACCTGGAACCCCCCCCCCCCCCCGATTCTGAGATATTCATTAAATAGCAGCTAGACTCAAAATCAGTTTACTGCAGCAGATAAGGCAGCAATTCCAATTGGTTGCCAGAGCTTGCAGCATATCATTGCCACTCACTGACTGGTTGCTAGAAGATAAAACACATTATTTTTCTGCTTGCTGATTGGTTGCTAGAGGTTACTGAAAATCCTTACTGCTCACTGATTGGTTGTTAGAGGTTATTGCGCATCATTACCGCTCACTAATTGACTGCTATAGGTTACTGCACATCATTACTGCTAACTGATTGGTTGCTAGAGGTTACTGCACATCATTATTGGTCACTGATTGGTTGCTAGAGATTATAGCAGATTATTACTGTTCACTGGTTGCTAGAGGTTACTGCACATTACCGCTGCATCAAATTGTGAGTGTGGCTAAACTGCACTAATGCCCCGTACACACGAGCGGAAATTCCGCCAGCAAAAGTCAGATGAGAGCTTTTGGTCCGAAAATGCGACCGTGTGTATGCTCCATCGGACTTTTGCTGGCGGAATTCCAGCCACCAAAAGATTGAGAGCATGTTTTCAATTTTTCGGTCCGAAAAAGTTACGATCTGAAATTCCGATCGTCTGTACCAATTCCGACGCGCAAAATTCCTACGCATGTTCGGAAACAATTTGACGCGTGTTCAGAAGCATTGAACTTCATTTTTTGGCTTGTCGTAGTGTTGTACGTCACCGCGCTCTTGACCTTCGAAAGTTCAGCAAACTTTTGTGTGACCGTGTGTATGCAAGCCAAGCTTGAGCAGAATTCCGTCGGAAAAACCATCCAAGATTTTTCCAATGGAAATTCCGCTCGTGTGTACGCGGCATAACAGTGAGGCATTGTTATAAACCAGGATTTCAGGACTGCACTATATACAGACTGCAGGGTTCTGGAGTGCAATACATAGAGTACAGGGTTGAGGAGTGAGCTACGTACAGAGTGCCAAATTGAGCTATGTACGGAGTGCACGTTTGAGGGGTAAATTTTGTATAGAGTGCAGGTTTGTTGGTCTACGTTATGTATGGAATGCGGGGTTGATGGGTGCGCTACATATGGAATGCAGGGTTGAGGGGTGCGGTACATATGGAATGCGGGTTTGAGGGGTGCACTATGTATGGAATGCGGGGTTCAGGAGCGCGCTACATATGGAATGCTGGGTTGAGGGGTGCGCTGCGTATGAAATGCAGGGCTGAGGGATGCGCTACGCATGGAATGCGGGCTTGGGGGGTGTGCTACGTATGGAATGCTGGGTTTAGGGGTGCTCTACATATGGAAAGCTGTGTTGAGGGGTGCGCTACGGTGGAATGCTGCGTTGAGGGGTGCGCTACGTATGGAATGCTGGGTTCAGGGGTGAGCTACGTTGGAATGCGGGGTTGAGGGGTGCGCTATGTATGGAATGCGGGGTTGAGGGGTGCGCTATGTATGGAATATGGGTAGAGATTTTCTCCCTCCCCAAATCCTCTCCTAGCATCTAGAAAACCTCACAGTCAGATTGCAGCTAGCTACAAAAGATCAACTAAACTTACAGGACATCTGTCCACGCAGGCTGCGGGCTGCTTCACGAGGAGCTTCTGCCTGTGTACATTCCCCGCCCCCTCACTCTCTCTTCTCTGCTCCCAGTCCTCTGCTCTCGTATAGAGATGTGTAGAGCGGAGAGGGATCGGAGCGGCCGCCGACAGACAGAGGAGCGCTGTCACTTGTAAATACAGGAGCAGCGCGTCTCTGCATCTACAACTGACAGTAGTGAGCGACAAGTGGTGGAATTCTTTCGGGCAGCAGCGTGGGCTCAATTGAGGCCCCCAAACAGTGATTGGGCCCGGAGCAGCTTCCCTATTTGCCCTGCGCTAAAGACGGCCCTGTGTGTACCTGTCTCTGTCTAACATCCGGCTTCTGTCGAATGGTCCTGCTAGAAAACCAGCATTCGATCAGCCCTTGCAGCCAATGGCTGCAATGCCGAGCCGTGTATTTTGACGGGAGGAGTCCCCACTGTCAGAATACAATAGAACAGCGGAGGATATCCCTGTATCCACATTGCTTGCATTGATCCAGGGATCTGTGAGGGTGTTTTTTTTTGTTCTACCCACTGGTTGGATGAAAAAAACTCTATGTACATAACCAGCTTTACTCTCTCAGTCCTTGAGTGACAACGTTTTCAACCTACTTTGGTATTTATTGGTCTGGTTGTTTATTTATCTCCTTCACCTTCAAATCCATGCAGTGGATTTAGTCATGGTTGGTGGTTGTAGCCATATTGTGGCTGATCCAAACTTATAGAGACGTCAGAACATCCTCATGACATGAAGCACAACATGGTCGTCTTTCTCCCATCATTCTGTTCCAAATTGTATCCTAACCATGACTAATCTACCAACACAACAGAATAAGCATGTTGGGAGATCAACTGATCCATCACTAGTGTGACAGAAGCCATTGAACCATTGAGGTAGAATAAGTAGACATGTGCAGAACGGAAACATTTGTTTTGTTTTGTTTCGGATAGATTTGTTATGTTACTTATTTTGTTTCATTGATTCATTTCGGAATTCAATTTAGTTTATTTAGTGTCATTTAATTTTGTTTTCTTTCTTAATTTTCTAACGAATTCCAAATTTTTGGAACAATTCGAATCGGTCGAAAATTGATCGACCAATTCGAATTCTGTCCAGGGTGGTGGGGAAGAGGCCCTTGTCTCCATCAACATGGGGACAAGGTGCTTTGGGGTGGGGGGAGCAGAGCCCCTCCTGCCCCAAAGCATCCCCCATGTTGAGGGCATGTGGCCCCCCTTTTCCTGGCCTGCCAGGCTGCATGTTCGGATAAGTCCGGTATGGACATTGTGGGAACCCCACACTGTTTTTTTTTTTTTAATTCCCCTTAAAATTTATACCAGACCCGAAGGGCCTGGTATGGATTGGGGGGGGGGGGGTACTTCTTTTTTTCAGAATTTTCTTTTGCCAGCATTATTTTGTTTCCTGTGTACTTCAGCTCTTAGTGGGGAAGCCCGTTGACAGCTGATGAGACATCGATTGTTAAGGATGCGGCGGCCAGCTGCATGGAATGCTGCTTAACAACCAGCTATTTTTCCCACAGAATTAAAATTGGACGATCATTTTTTGAGTGGTCCGAATTTAAATTGTTCCAAAAATTTGGAATTCGTTAGAAAACAAATAAACGAAATGAAATTGAATGAATTTCAAACTAAATTTTCTACTATTTCATTCAAATATTCGGATACATCCAAATCTCAGAATAACCAAAAATTAGTCTGAATTTACATTTGGACTGAAACAAACTGCACATGTTTAAGAATAAGTACTGACAGGATTAGCCTTTCTCAAGATTTTTAATACATAGAAACCCTTGAAATAATTTTCATGTCTTGGGGAACTCCTGCTAAATTATTACATCTCAAGCTCATGGCACGTTTGCATGGTCAATAAGTTACAAAATACAATATTACATAAAAGAATAAAGAATCTAGTGTGTCTAGCATATTTGACACCCAGAGCAGATGGTCCAGAAAATAAAAACCAACACTGAAAATTGCTGTGCTCCTTACATTGGTGATCGATTGAAAAGTTCTTTCTTATATTGGTAGTTGGTGTAGTGGTTCCATAGTGTGAGAAGGACCCCTTATATTAAAAGTTAGTGAGAGGACAAACTCTTACATAATTGGTAAGGTTGAATAAAGATACATTGTTGACCAGTGGGAAACCTGCCCCCTCCCTTGAAGAAATCAGTGGTTACTGGGAGTTACAAACTCTTCATTGCTCGAGGAACTCCTAGCAACCTCTGGGAGAACCCCAGGGTTCCATCGAACCCCGGTTAAGAAACCCAGCCTTATGTTTTCTTTTATAAAATGGAGCTCAAAATGGCTGCTTTACCATAAAGCCCACTTTATAATTATCATACATAACTAAACTAAATTCGTTTTACACCTTTGTAGAAACTTTAATACTTTTTGTGTCCAAGCCAGACACAAATTCTCTATAGGTTCCATAATATCACATACTGTATCGCGGTCTACCTTTTATTATCCATTTCTGGTATTCACTTAAAGTATAACTAAAGGCAAAGCTTTTTTTTCATTTTAGATAGAGTGGAGAGGGATAGAGGGTAAATCGTCCAATGGGGATATTGGTTTTGGTGATCCTGGTGACAACCAAATATTTTTCTCACTGTGAAGGGATTTTATCTCACTTCCTGTTTTGGCTATGCGGCAATCTCCACTATGAAACAGAGACAGCAAAAAAATGAACAGGGGTGATAATCCTCCCTTACTCTATCAAAAACAAGGGTTTGCCTTTAGTTGTACTTTTTAAGTGTCTGTCCACCCTTCTATAACATGCAGCATGATAGTAGGTAATTGGAGTTATAAGAGGGGACATAGCAAAAATAGGGTTAAGAAAATTGCTAACTCATTATGAAGAAAACTGTATTCTGTAATATTCTTCACCCAGTGAGAAACTGTACAGTATTTCAAAGTAATTGAAAAGTCTTCCTGTATGACAGGATCACATAGTGCACCTGCTCCTCATTCCAGCATCCTGGTGTTGGCTGTTGCATTCTCCCTGTCTGTGTTTACCTGCAACGTGATTGGTGATCAGTCACCTGTTATAAGCAAAACGAACACTCTATCCCTTGCTTGTGATAGAGACAGAGTTACCTGCATTGTTCCTGATCATGCCTCCCGTTTGTCTGCTCTGCTTTGCTGTTGGATTTCCCTGTGCATGACCTGGATCAGATATTGGACTGTTCCCTGTACTCTGCCTGCCTTTTACCTAGACTGTCATTGGATCAGATATTAGACTATTCCCTGAACTCAGCCTGCCTTTTACCTGGACTGTCATAGAACCACGCCATCTGTCTGCTAAACTGCAAGTAGTCTGTTGTTTGCTCTGTTCGCGTCTTCCCTGGTCTGGTGGCCAGACACTATAGCATTGTGTATAAGTCCTGGGGGCAATCAAGTACCGGTAGGCCTGCTTGCCTTAAAGGAAAGGGGGCTGCTATAGGTGAAGCAGACAATAGCTAGCTATAGTGCCTGACCACCTGCATTGGGGTAGACATGGCATTCGTGACACTGTAGTCTTGGAGATAGCAGGATTATTTTACTAAAGTAAAGGCTTTCGCCTTAGCAAAATTCACTTTGCATGGTAAATGTTACTAAAAAAAAGTAAACCAGTAAACTCTGGTCACTTTATATACCCAATCATGTGGGAGGGAAATTTAAAGAAAAACACCTTTACCTCCTGTATTCACCCAGAATAAAATGAGACCACATGAAAGTGAGATTTAACCGTAGTCACAGTAGTCTTTTATTGCCAAACCAGTTCAATATATATATAACAAAAAGGATGGTTTGATGACCTTACAGGCACCAAAAGAAAAAAAAAAACATCCAACCAGAGCTTTGTATCTGCGTCCCAAATTCTCTAATCCGGTAGGCCCTCAGCTGCACCACGCCAGCTCAGGGAATGTTACAGCAGAATATCCATCCATACCTAGATCCTGGGGATCAACAACTGGACCACACTAGAACGGGGCTCCATACCTAAGATGGCTTCCCACCACTTTTACACAAATGAAAGCCTTCAAAGACCCTCAAACTGCACACTAGCTGCCATGACGGACTAAACAAAGAATGAATAAATTAAATTAATCAATTTCAGGGAGAAAGGGTGGGAAGCTTAGCAGTCAATGGTCAACTTGGGGATACCACTGTCCTGCTTCCCCCCCCCCCCAGTAACCAATCAGATAAGAGGACCACCTTTAATTTTCAATTCCTAAACCCCACAGCTGCCTGGCATCCCTACCGCCCTGTCATGTGGCCCCTATGTCCTTATTTCACTCCGAGCCCTTCTTTGGCAAAGAAAATCCTGCTTCGGTGACCTGAGGCTCCAAAACACATCAGCACATCATCAATCCCCTCCGTCCATAATAGAGATACGGTAAATTAATATTTTTTTATAGGAATATTTGGTAAATTTGAACTTGCCACTAGAATGTATTAGTCTCCAGATATTGCTGTCAGCAGTCTTTTTCCTGGATTTTATATTGCAGTCAGTAGTTGTCCGGCACAGTCTCCAACTACTCCATGACCTTTGCCAGAAATACCTTGAGCAATAAACCTTCACCCTCCATATATTTAATTCCCCTTTGATGAGATTTTGTGGTTCAGTCACATGAATAAATCTGGTGTTTTATTCCTTTCCTTGGACTTTGATTTAGTGGTTAATGTTTCCATAATCTGATGGATGATAGATATTTGACTCAATATATACCAAGCCTAGCAGCTAATAAATTAGATTCCTTATGTAATCTAGTGAAGTTGGCTTTGCAATTTTTTTTTTTCTGCGTTGAAACAAACTAATATTTTTGTATGCCTCGTGCATTTCATCCCTTTCACGTCCTGCTCTCCTCAAATTTAAATATTTGAGTTCAACAGCATCTAAAGAATATGAGTTGAACTTGGATTATTACGAGAGGGAGAAGGTCAGAGCTTCAAAGTAGAGGCTAAATAGAGGCGCTGGATGAGGCGTACCAAACACTTTCAAACTGTCTAAAATTAATTTGAGGACAAATTTGCATATTGAAAAAATAAACTCTTCTACTTTCCTTGTAACAGTTGATAAAATAGCACTGGATATTTAAAGGGAAACTCAGGTTTTTTTTTTCAGTATCTGTCGCTTTTTACGTCTATGAAACACCTGTTTTTATGCAAGTTATGACATTTATAAATATGTATTGCCAAATGTCTGTTTTTAGGATGACATGATTCCATAAATATGCAAGAAGGTCCTTAAAGCTGAAATCTGTGCTAAAAATATATTTTCTAAATCCAAGAGCCGTGTTTTTTCTGACTTGAGTCTTGGGGTGCTTTTAGAATTTCTTCCAAAACTGCAGTAATCCATCATGAAACAACTCCTGCCCTTTACCTCTGTGCAGGACCTTCCTGTGAAAAAAGACCAGCCACTGCTGTTCTCTCTGCTTGTGCAGGGTGACTGGTCTTGTCTCCACCCCTTCCTGTAGATTTCTTCAGGCAGCCAGTAGTAGGTGGAGCCTGCTGGGCCCCTCCCACAGCTCTATTCTCTGCACAGGCTATATGCAACACAGTGTTGATGCCACTGCTACTTTTGCAATATCTGCTTTTTAAAGGTATTTGGTGCACCCAAAGTGGGCAGCACAGTGGTTAGCTCTTCTTCCTGGCAGCACTAGGGTCACCGGTTCAGATTCCAACCACGGTACTACCTGCCTGGAGTTTGCTTGTCCTCCCTGTGCCTGCTCCGGTTTCCTCCCACACTCCAAAGACATGTTGGTAGGTTAATTTTCTCCTGTTTAATTTGGCCCTAGTCTGTGTGTATGAATGAATTTGAATTAGGGACCTTAGATTGTTAGCTACTTGATGGCAGGGACTGATGTGAATGTGCAATATACACTCACTGGCCACTTTTTTAGGTACATCTGTTCAATTGCTTGGTAACACAAATTGCTGATCATCCAATCACATGGCAGCAACTCAATGCATTTAGGCAACTAGACGTGGTGAAGACGACTTGCTGAAATTTAATCCAAGCATCGGAACGGGGAAAAAAGTAGATTTCAGTGACTTTGAACATAGCAAGGTTGTTGGTGCCAGACGGGCTGGTCTGAGTATTTCAAAAACTGCTGATCTACTGGGATTTTCACGCAGAACCCTCTTTAGAGTTTACAGGGAATGGTCCAAAAAAGAGAAAATATCTAGTGAGCCCCAGTTGTGTGGTTAAAAATACCTTCTTGAGGTCAGAGGAGAATGGGCAGACTGGTTTGAGATGATAGAAGGGCAACAGTAACTGAAATAACCACTCGTTACACCCAAGGTATGCAGAATACCATCACTGAACACACAACACATTGATAATTGATGGGCTACAGCAGCAGAAGACCACACCGGGTGCCACTCCTGTCAGCTAAGAACAGGAAACTGAGGCTACAATTCGCACAGGATCACCAAAATTTGACAATAGAAGAATAGAAAAAGGTTTCCTGGTCTGATGTGTCTCTATTTCAGCTGCGACATTCAGATGGTCGGGTCAGAATTTGGTGTAAACAACATAAAAGCATGGATCCCTCCTGCCTTGTATCAATGGTTCAGGCTGGTGGTGGTGTAATGGTGTTGGGGGATATTTTCTTAGCACGCTTTGGGCTTCTTAGTACCGATTGAGCATCGTTTTAATGCCACGGCTTACCTGAGTTTTGTTGCTGACCATGTCCATCCCTTTATGACTACAGTGTACCCATCTTCTGATGGCTCCTTCCAGCAGGATAATGCTCCATGTCACAAAACTCAGATCATCTCACCACTGGTTTCTTGAACATGACAATGAGGTCACTGTACTCCAATGGCCTCCACAGTCACCACATCTCATCCAATAGAGCACCTTTGCGATATGCTGGAACGAAAAATTTGCATCATGGATGTGCAGTCGACAAATCTGCAGCAACTGCGTGATGCTATCGTGTCACTATGGACCAAAATCTATGAGGAATGTTTCCAACACCTTGTTTAATTTAGGCCAAGAAGAATTAGGGCAGTTCTGAAGGCAAAAGGGGTCCAGCCCGGTACTAGCAAGGTGTACCTAATAAAGTGTCCGGTAAGTGTATATTTAAAGCGCTGCATAAATTGACTGAACTATATAAGTACCCTATTGCAAATGGCCCTATTCGCAAGTGTGAATGAGGCTTAATGCAGTGGCTAGGACATTGACATTGGTGAATCATTCCTTGTAATTTAAAACACAATCACCTGTAATGAAAGTTTGGTTGATATCACATTCAATGCTTTATAAATATGCCTTTGCGGTTCCACAGCTTGTTCCCTACTGTGCATGCTCGAAGTGCGCTGCGCCTTGTGAATGGCCCGGCGCGGGGGAAGGAGAGGGGGCTAAACTTCCGTCTGAGCGGCGATCTCAGCCAGAAGTGGGAGTGGGCACCTGTAAAAACCAGGTACCCGCCCCTTCTCCCCCCGAAAGGTGCCAAATGTGGCAGCGGAGGGGGGGGAGGTAAACAAGCGGAGTTTCCCCTTTTGGTTGGAGCTCCGCTTTAAGTAATAAAGGAGAACTAAACCCTCATATCATTTTCAGCTAACCGTCATTTGATGGTTTGACAGTTTGGTTGAGGACACAAGCAAAGGGGACCATTACATTCTTGGCACATGCCTAAAACAAGGGACACTTTAGAATTTTCACTTGTTTCTAATGCCGCGTACACACGGGCGGACTTTTCGCCCGGACTGGTCCGTCCGTCGGACTTTCTGACGGACTTTCGAACGAACGGACTTGCCTGCACACGATCAACCAAAGTCCGACGGATTCGTACGTGATGACGTACACCGGACTAAAACAAGGAAGTTGATAGCCAGTAGCCAATAGCTGCCCTAGCGTCGGTTTTTGTCCGTCGGACTAGCATACAGACGACCGGATTTTTCGACCAGACTCGAGTCCGTCGGAAAGATTTGAAACTTGTTTTATTTCTAGGTCGGTCGGACTTTTGTGAAAAAAAAAGTCCGCAGGAGCCCACACGCGATCGAATTGTCCGACGGACTCCGGTCCGCCGGACCTAGTCCGTCGAAAAGTCTGCTCGTGTGTACACGGCATAACAGTTAAAGCTAGACTTCTGTGTCTTGTAAATACTGGTAGACCTCAGTGTCTAGCAGGTAAATGTAAAGCACTCAGATAGTACTGTCCTTGACATAGAGCATTTTATACTGACAAGTTGGGCAGGCTGGGAAATGAGGGACACAAGCAAATAATTGCTGCACTTATTTCTGAAAATCTAGGCGGAATTACAATTTAATTGCTAAAGTTGAAAAGGTGAAGAAATGTTCCTCTTCATTTTTACCGTTTCACAGTTTTAAAAACGCATCGATTTTAGACTGCAGTGAACCGTAAATGTTAAAAAAAAAATGTTGACGAAGAGGAGAAGGTTTTTTTTGTCGCCTGTGACAAAGATCAGGGTTCGTAGGGAAGAAAACATTTTAATGATCAAAGGCTTCAGTGACATGGAAAGCACTGCTCGTTCAGATTAAAGGATGACACCAATTAGAAAATGAACTTCTATGGGAGCAAGTTCCAGAGCAAAATCATCTGATCACAGGATGGTGGGGGTGCGAATCTATCGATCTGAAAGGAAGAAAGAGAATAAATAAAACGGGCCCTACTGAAGTGGTTAAAGAAGTACAACTAAAGCGGCATTAATATTTTAACCGCTTGCCGACCGCCGCAAACAGATGTACTTTGGCAGAATGGCACAGGCAGGCTAATGGGCGTACCTGTACATCCCTTTAAACTTGCCGACTGTCGGGCCCGCGCGCGTGCTCCGCACGCTGTGGGAGCGTGCCCGCGGGTCCCGGGAACACAATGTTCGCCGTTGGCCCGCGATTGCGGTGTAGAGAGGTAGAACGGGGAGATGCCTATGTAAACAAGTCATTTCCCCCTTCTGCCTAGTGACATGACAGGGATATACTGCTCCCTGTCATCGGGAGCAGTGATCGCTGTCATGTCAGTGGAAGCCCACCCCCCCCCCACACTTAGAACCCCTCTCTAGGACACACTAAACCCCTTGATCGTCCCCTAGTGTTTAACCCCTTCCCTGCCATTGTCATTTACACAGTAATCAGTGCATTTTTATAGCACTGATCGCTGTATAAATGACAATGGTCCCAAAACGGTGTCAAAAGTGTCCGATGTGTCCGCCATAATGTTGCAGTCATGATAAAAATCGCAGATTGCCGCCATTACTAATAAAAAAAAATTATAATAAAAATGATATAAATCTATCCCCTATTTTGTAAACGCTATAACTTTTGGCAAACCAATCAATATACGCTTATTGCGATTTTTTTTTTTACCAAAAATATGTAGAAGAATACATATCGGCCTAAACTGAGAAAAAAAATTGTTTTTTATATATTTTTGGGGGATATTTACTATAGCAAAAAGTAAAAAATTTTGCTTTTTTTTTCAAAATTGTCGCTCTTTTTTTGTTTATAGCGCAAAAAATAAAAACTGCAGAGGTGATCAAATACCACCAAAAGAAAGCTCTATTTGTGGGAAAAAAAGGGACATCAATTTTGTTTGGGTGCAACGTTGCTCGACCGCACAGTTGTCAGTTAAAGCGTCGCAGTGCCGTATCGCAAAAAGTGCTCTGGTCAGGAAGGGGGTAAATCCTTCCAAGGCTGAAGTGGTTTAAGTGACCTTTGCACTGATGGTGATGGTGCGCTGGGTGGTGATATTCCTCTAGACTGGTTTGTAGAGCTTGGAGAAAATCTGTCATCAATAAAATACAGAGGTGCCTGTAAACTTATCCTAATGCACTGGATCTCCCAGACCATACCAACAATGCAGATGCAGCAGCTAGCTACCAGCACACAATTCTCTTCTCTAATTCTCTAATAATGAAGCTGCTTTGCTGGTGATACTGATGGAGTTATTGCAAACAAATTTTCAAAGGCTTTTTTTTTCTAGTGATATCAGGAATAATATTACTATGCTTTTTTTTTATTTGGGCAAGTTACCACAACACCATTATCCCGTAGTTTTTAAGATCAAAGATACAACTATGTTGGTGTCCCTTGTTAATTTTACATTGTATTTTTTAAAATGTAACTGCCGACTCCCAAACTGTCATTTGAAGTAAAACACATAGACAAGTATTATTCTACACAATATTTTTATTGTGCATTAAAAAAAAAAATTAGACATGCTATCTGCCAATAGAACTTAACCAAAAAGTGCTTTCTTTGCATCCCAAAATATAGAAAATATATCCCGAATCGAATCATTATTATTCAACCAAAAAAATAATGTCAAAGCAATAACTCCAAGGCCAATAATAAATAACACGTTATCTCTTCCGATTCCGCAACATGTCTGGTTGACGAATGGCCGTTTAGAAACGAACTGAAAAGCACAAAATGAAAAACGCAAAAAGAAAAGCACGAATCAACACTCACCAAAATTCTACTAACGCAAAATTAGCAGAAGGAGCCCAAAGGGTGGCACTAAAGAGCTGAAAAACCACATAGTACGTCTAGTACGTCACTACATTCGTAATTGTTGGCCAACAATTGTGTGACCGTGTGTATGCAAGACAAGTTTGAGCCAACGCCCTTCGGACAAAAATTTCCACGGTTTTGTTGGCCAACAATCCGATCGTATGTATGAGGCATAAGAGGTCCCAATCCTTCTCCACTTTGTCCAGAACAAAAAAAAAAATGAATGTCAGTACAACCTGAAAGGCAACATCAGAATCTGAACATAAATCAGTCATGAAGTCTGTAGGCTCAATTCACAAACCGTAAGAATACTTAAGTGAAAATTATTTGTAGCTGCATCCAATGAGATTTGAAAATTAAAGTCACATGGCTGAAAAAAGAAGACAGCCCTATGCTTGTAGAAGGATAAATTTGGGTTTTAGGAACAAAGCAAAAATCATACTAGCCTAGATGGGTGCCGCATCTGTCCAATGCTGCATCTGTCCCCCACTGCTTCTGCTCAGTTCTTAGCTTTCAGTGAGCAAAGAGCTGGAGACTCAGTCACCGGCTCTCTGCTCTCCCCCCCCTCCCCCAGCGCTCACTGGAGCTCTGAGCTGTGGGTTGAGGCGGGAGCGGCTGGCTCGGGCCCTCATCGGCTCACTGAGAGCCTCAGCCAGCTTCCGGTCTAGGCATCTGGGTGGATCCCGAGCATATGGTCGGGATCTTTCCAAAGCCTGGACTGGCTCTGTGATATCAGGCCCACTGTCAGCTGAAAATGGGTCATAGAAGTGTAGAATGAACTGCACTCTTGTGATCCATAGAAGTATAGCCAAAAAAGCTTTGGCTATACTTCTCCTTTAATTAAAGGAGATACTTGGTCAAAACTCTTTTGGCCATACTTCTCCTGTTAGTCACACTTAGTTCTGCATTCCTGTGGGCTAGACTAAAGCCTGCTGTCAGCTGACGCCACAGAGCCAATCCAGGCTCTGCAGGGATCCTGTCAATAATATAGGGATCCACCGAGATCCCAAATAAAGTGGTTAAGGATTCCAGCAGGAGATAGGGCAAAGATGCTGGTGCCAGTAAGGGAGCTTGTGAACGTGAAGCAGAGGTGAGTATAGGTGGCTTTAGTTCTACTTTCAGTCTTTACACATACTGTATATATTACCTTTCATTTATAAGTACTTCTCAAAAAGACCCCTTTACGTGTTCATTTTTTGATGACTAGGGTTATGCAGTATTTCCCATAATGTTATTTCTGGGTCAACACCGAGGACAGAAGGTATGAGGGGCAGCGCCAAGCCTCAAAATGTACAAATTGTGGAGATTTTATTGTTATTTAGTTTCCTTTCACTGGCCACCTCTGAACATTCGTAACTGAAGACAGTGGATTATTTATAGATGACACTGTGTACATAGGAAGGTGAGAGGAGAGTCAGGAGACTCGTTATAAGTCAAGAAACCTGAAACCATACCTTTTCTCTTATTTTGGTCTTTAAACGTAAAAAGCAGACTGCATTCTGCCTCCAATAGCACATTTTAACATTCCTTTTACTAAAACATTCATGTCACAAGGGGCTCAGTTTATACAAAACATTGTTCAGGTGTGCACAGATAGTGTAAAGCCCTGAAACCACCTGGCAAAGTGAATACTATGCAAAGCGATGTTGAATTTTCTAAAATTCACCCGTGATTTCTTATTACTTAGAAAACATGCACTTGAAGTTGTAGCATCCTCTAGCTAGGTGCTAGTGTACATAGTTGTTAGTGTAGGTAAATTAGACTGGCTGAGAGCCAGGCTTAGGTTGAATCTGGAACGGGGGCTGAGTGACTCAGGGAGGGCTGGTAACTCCCCCTACTCTCTGGAACCTTGGAGAAGCTTCCAGAAATAGAGGGTGGAGTCTAGGAGGAGCTGCTTGGAGTATTAATGAGGGTCCCAGCCAATCCCCAGCAAAGTGGGCTGGCAGGGGATGGGCACCTCTTAACCACTTGCCGACCGGCTCCTGTACATATACGTTGGCAGTTTGAAGATGGATATCTCGGTAACGGCAGCAGCTGCTGCCACAACCGAAGTATACATCTTTAGAGCCGGCGGTTCTGTTTATGATAATGGTGGTCTCTGCGGCAGATTCGCCGCGAGATCACCGTTATCAGCGGCGGGAGAGGGGACACCCCCCCTCCTGCCGCTCTCCCATGCTCTCCGCCGCTTACTGGAGCCGTCGGCAGCGGCGGAGGCGATCGGGACCTGTCCGTGGCTGGGTATGGAGACAAGTGAGGGGAAGATGGCCCTCACCCGTCTCCATACTATAGCAGGGCGGAAGCGACGTCAAAACGTTACTTCCGCCCATACGTCTTAAAGGGCCATTTTTCTGTTGTCATTTTTTCAACAATTTCATTTCATTTCAACAATTTTTTTTTTTTTTTTTGCATTTAAGTCCAAATATGAGATCTGAGGTCTTTTTGACCCCAGATCTCATATTTAAGAGGACCTGTCATGTTTTTTTTTCTATTACAAGGGATGTATACATTCCTTGTAATAGAAATAAAATTGACCCAATTTAAAAAAAATAAATAAAAAACAGTGAAAAAATAAATAAAATCAAGTAAAATAAATAATTAAAAAACATTTTTAAAGCGCCCCGTCCCGACGAGCTCGCGCGCAGAAGCGAACACATACATGAGTAGCGCCCGCATGTGAAAATGGTGGTCAAACCACACATGTGAGGTATCACCACAATCGTTAGAGCGAGAGCAATAATTCCAGCCCTAGACCTGCTCTGTAACTCAAAACATGCAACCTGTAGAATTTTTTAAACGTCGCCTATGGAGATTTTGGAGGGTAAATGTTTGACGCCATTCCATGAGCGGGCGCAATTTTAAAGTGTGACATGTTGGGTATCAATTTACTCGGCGTAACATTATCTTTCACAATATAAAAAAAAATTGGGCTAACTTTACTGTTGTCTTATTTTTTTATTCAAGAAATTAACTTTTTTCCATATAAAGTGTGCTTGTAAGAGCGCTGCGCAAATACGTTGTGATAAAAAGTATTGCAATGACCGCCACTTTATTCTCTAGGGTGTTAGAAAAAAAATGTATAATGTTTGGGGGTTCTAAGTAATTTTCTAGCAAAAAAAACTTGTTTTTAACTTGTAAACACAGAGTCTGAAAAAGAGGCTTGGTCTTTAAGTGGCTAAATACTCATGGGTCATGTCAGCAGGGGCAGTTGGGTGGAAGATGAAGATGGAGTGCTGATTAGGCTGTCAGTGGCCTTTGAGGGTGCCCCCTAGTCTGGGGGGGGGGACCTCGGGCCTGGGGCTTGGGTGCTGGAGGATCCCTCTACAACACACAGAGGAATCCTTTCCTGGAGGCACAGAAGCAAGTGTCAGGACAGCAGGAGCAGGTCAGCACGTCCTGGAGATCTCCTGAGGAGTCATCCAGGTGGGCTGGTGAGTGAGCAGACAGGGAGGACTATGGAGAGAGTGTCAGTCTGGGAGGACTGTGAAGAAGTTAGCCAGGAGGGCTAGTGAAAGGGGAAGCTGAAGCCAGGTGGGCAGTGCCTGAAGAGGTGGTGCTGGTGTCAGTAGCCACAGGAATGCAAGCTGGACACTGGACTTTGCTAAACAATCAAGAGACCCGGGGGGTTCCTGCCTGTAAAGGGCTATTGCTCAAAGTCTGAGTTCTCTGTATCAGTTTTGCAAGCAAGATTAGTGCTGGTGGAAGAGAAGGATTGTATATAGACTGTACATAGGAGAAGTTGTCTTTGAAGTTGATTGAAGTCAAGTGGGCATCCCATAATCTTCCCTATCCCTATCCAAGTTTTATCCCCTCAATAAAACAACAAAACAAAGTATGGGACTGTTTTCTGACTCTGGGGGACTGTGGAAATTCAGTGTGCCTGACTGTGCAGGGTGGGGGGATCCCATTTCACTTGTGGCTCCTACGTGGGGTACGCTACAAACTTATTTATATATATATATATATATATATATATATATATATATATATATACACGGTCCATAGTGTTATTTTGGGCACATTTGGGAGTTTGTGACCTCCTGGACTTCATAATTGTAAGGTCAGAGGCAGAATGCTCCAGCAGCCAAGGTCCCCATTGTCCCCCAATGTAGTGCAGAATCTATGCCGGGTTGACCATGAGAAGTACAGAAGTAGCCAGTGTTTCCCATGGCTATTCAAATGGCAGATTCTCCTTTCTCTGCAGTTGTGGAGTGCTAATTAAATCATGGCAAGACGAATTAGTCATGTCTGTCTATCCCTCCCCTCATTATTATGATACAATATTGATATAAGCCGTGCTATAGGTCCCCAGATATACATTACCATAAATTGATATTTTCCCCTTTGAAACGAGTTTTATATCCGTCATGATCGTTTTAATTTTACATTCGCGTCTCACCCATCAGTAAGAGGTCACAGTGAACTTGTGATGGGCCCTTGCTGGGAAGCCGTCATGGACAAGAAGCAGAGGGCCAATTAAGTGCAAGCGTGTAGCGTATCTTGTACCCATCTAATTAACATTGCAATCTCATGACAGCTATTGATGTAAGTGGTATATTTATATGATTCTAATTTAGCTGCAGTAATTGAAGGCTTTTAGGGAGATTTTCTTAGCGCAGATAGATAGAGTGCCGATACATTTTTAGGCGGTGCAGGATCATAAAGTCAGATTTCACTTGCTCAAATGTGCTGTCCTCTGAAATTTAAAGGGGAGCTCTAGAAAAGTAAATTCAGTTATTAAACTGATAATTCCGCCTTGGAAACAGATAGCTGTCCTATATAAGAAAGAGACATTGCATGAGCAATGGGATAGTGCCTCCCCAACTCACTTATACTCTATTGCCGAAAAAAGCAGAGCTTTTGGATATGGGGAACCACCTCCATATGACAGTGGTCAGTCCCTTTATTATTTAAAGAGGAGTTCTGCCCCCCCCCAGCAAAAAGATAAAAGTCAGCAGCTACGCATACTGTAGCTGCCGACTTTTAACCACTTAAGAACCAAGCCTCTTTTTGAGATGTGTTGTTTACAAGTTAAAGTGGAGGGCCACCCTGAAAAAAAAAATTGCACCAAAAATCCTAAAAGAATAAAAAAAAAAAATTTGAAAAAAATTTTTTTTTAAACTTACCTGAACACTTGTTGCTAGGCAGTCTTCCTAATCTGCCTCTTCCTATTCCGCGGCGTGTTCTGCTCCTAGCTGAGCGGCCGCGTTGCCTTCTGGGAACTGTGTGTTCACAGAAAACCACGGGGCCACTCACAGATCACCGCGCCGCAGTAGGAAACTGGCAGTGAAGCCGCAAGGCTCCACTGCCTGTTTCCCTTACTTAGGATGGCGGTGCCGGGACCCGAGAGCCGAGGGACGGGTCGGCCTCGGGCGGCCGACATCGCGGCCCCCCAGGACAGGTAAGTAGTTATTTAAAGTCAGCAGCTACAGTGTTTGTAGCTGCTAATTTTTAGAAAAAAATTATGGTGGCCGGAATCCCGCTTTAAAAACTTTTTTTTTGCTAGAAGATTAATTAGAAAAAAAACGTATAATGTTTGGGGGTTCTAACACCCTAGAGAATAAAATGGCGGTCGTTGCAATACTTTCTGTCACACTGTATTTGCGCAGCAGTCTTACAAGCGTACTTTTTTTGAAAAAAATACACTTTTTTGAATTAAAAAATAAGACAACAGTAAAGTTAGACCAATTTTCTTTTTATATTGTGAAAGATAATGTTACGCTGAATAAATTGATTCCCAACATGTCACGCTTCAACATTGCGCCCGCTCGTGGAATGGCGACAAACTTTTACCCTTAAAAATCTTCATAGGCGACGTTTAAAAAATTCTACAGGTTGCATGTTTTAAGTTACAGAGGAGGTCTAGAATTATTGCTCTCGCTCTACCGATCGCGGTGATACCTCACATGTGTAGTTTAAACACCGTTTTCATATGCGGGAGCTACTCACGTATACTTACGATTCTGCATGCTAGCTCGGCTGGACGGGGCGCATTTAAAAAAAAAAAAAATTTGTCTAATTTATTTTACCTTTTATTTTTTATTTTTACAATTTAAAAAAAAAAATTGTGTCACTTTTTTTCCTGTTACAAGGAATGTAAACATCCCTTATAATAGAAAAAAATGATGACAGGACCTCTTAAATATGAGATCTGGGGTCAAAAAGACCCCAGATCTCATTTAATTAAAAAAAAAAAAATAAATAAAAAAAAAAATGGCCCTTAAGAGCTATGGGCGGAAGTTATGTTATGATGTCGCTTCCGCCCTGCATTGTTATGGAGACGGGTGGGGGCCATCTTCCCCTCACTCGCCTCCATACCCAGCAAGGGTGAAGATCCGATCGCCTCCGCCGCTGCCGACGGCTCCGGTAAGCGGCAGGGGGCACCGGAGCGCGGCGGGAGGGAGGGGCCGCTCTCCCGCCACCGATAAAAGTGATCACGCGGCGAATCCACCGCAGAGACCACTCTTATCGGAAAACCGGACCGCCGGCCGAAGAAGAGGATACTGGGGTTATGGCAGCTAGTTGCTGCCATAACAACGATATCCACCTTCAAAGTAAGGACGTATATCGGCGTGTGGCGGTCCGGAAGTGGTTAATATTAGGACACTTACCTGTCCTGAAATCCAGCGATGTCGGCACCCCAGCCAATGTTTCCATTGGCTCTCAGGTGCTGCCGCCACCATTCGTAGTAAGGGAACCCGTCAGTGAAGCCTTTCGGCTTCGCAGTCCGTTCCCTACTACGCATGTGTGAAGTGGACTGCACTTTCTGAATGGCCCGGCGGCGGGGGAAGGAGGAGGGGGGCCTAACTTCCGAGAGATCTCCTCACGTCGAAAAGCCCCCCCTCCCCCCAAAGGTACCAAATGGGGGGGGGGGGGGGGGAGTCTGATACGTGGAGGTTCCACTTTTGGGTGGAACTTTGCTTTAAGTTTCACAGAGTTTAAGAAGGTAGGGCTGTCATAGCTATGGCATAAAAAAAAAAAAAAAAAATGGTTTAGGCTTATATCATTTAGGGCTGTTTAAAGGCTGCAGGTAGTGTTTCCAAAAATGTGTTGTAGTGGGTTGCCAAGAATTCATTAAAAAAAAAAAAAACCTTATATTCAGAATTTTCATGGATCCCAAATATAGTCATTTTTTTTTTTAATCTTTTGCTTGATATATTAATATATTATATAATTACAATGACTTGACTTGACTTGGATGTTTATACTGTGGATATTCCAGTACAAAATCCTGTAATGTAGTAAACATGGTGATCTTGGATCAATCACACTTTTGCTACATTGGTTATGAGGATATTTGACGGATCGCTCTTTGTTCCTGTTACAAGCATCTCACATGTTTATGGCTCTGTAATGGATGCAAATGAGCAGCCATTAGCCATATTCTCTGCATAGTTAATTTTTAGTGCATAGAAGACAGCAGATAACTTAGTAGTTTTTGAGTTAATTAAAAGAGTTAGTTGGAGTAAAAATAACTTAAAGAAGTTTCCCAGTTTCTGGGAAAAGGTCCACATGGCCCACTCAGCTGCTAATTGGCTCCTCCACAGATAAACTTCCTTTTAAAGAAATGTTTATATTAAAAAAATGTAAAAGTGAGAACAGACAATGGATAGGATGAGAAGTATTCCCTATAAAATAGCCAATAAATTAGCAATGAAAAAAGGCACAAAATATCCACGCTAACTGTAGTAAAGATTGAAGAAATAGCAGCCAGCAATAATTTGTTGATTACAAATACAAAAGAAAAAAAATCCTGAAATGCAGCGCTAATCAGATATAGTACATATATAACATACAAAAAAAATCACATATTGGGTGCTTAAAAAGACATACACATAACTGCCCAACTTTTGGAGATGGGAATGAGGGACACCTATCAGCAAAAGTATGCAGGCATAGGACACACCCCTTGCCACACCCCCTTATAGGTGAATTGTACAAAAAAACAAGATTGGTTAAACCCACAAGTGCTTTTTTTTTACCACGACTATTCCTTTATATTGGCATTTGGAATTTACAAATGCAGCAATTTAGAAATCAGATAAAAGGTTTAGCACTGGAAAACGCTTTTTGATAGATAAAAAGTGCATTTTATATACATCTATATTGATTAGGCCAAAATGAGGGACAAATGGGGAGGAATGAGGGACAGAGGGACATTGCTCCAAATCAGGGACATTCCCTCAAAATCAGGGACAGGTGGGAGCTATGCATGTATAGTCCATGTGATGAAGGTTGGAGAGACAGATGAAAGCCCCACACCAGCTTCAGCATGATGAATAATGCACACAACACCACAGTATTTCCAGCAAGTCTTCTTACCAGAGAAGTTGGACCCTCAACCTATATAGTGGTCATATAGGCATGTGTAAAGTATATATCCAGTAATCAGCACCAAGCATCAGGTAAAACGACTCTGATCAACACTCTATGCCAGTGGTCTCCAAACTGCGGCCCAAGGGCCGAATGTTGCCCTTTGCTTGCCTTTATCTGGCCCTCTGGCACTATTCCACCAACTGACATCAATAATGGGGCACCATTTCCCCTATTGACAACATCAACGTATTCTTCCCGTTAATACCAGCAATGAGGCACTATTCCTAATGTTGATGCCAACAATTGGGCACTATTTCTCCCATGAAAACCCAATGAGGGGGGACTGGTTCTGGGGCATTTTCTACTCTTGCTGGCCACAGTCTGGCCCCCTAAAGCCTGAAGGATAGGAAGTTGGCCCTTTGCTTAGAAAGTTTGGAGACCCCTGCTCTATGGGCTGTGTATGTAGACTTCAATACGCAAAAAGGATTCAAACAAAAGGGCTGCATGACCGTATGTTTAGACTGGCTCCCAATTCACATGAATCTCAGCAGGGTAATGAACCTAAAGATTCCCATACTGAAGCATGTTATGGATTAATCAAAAGCTTTATTAAAAATATACTTACAAACATTCAGTAAAATCAAGCATCAAACAGATAAATCAAAATGGCCACGGCTGTTAGCATGCTTGCGTCATACGCCAGGTCCCGCCTAACGTGTTTCGTCATCAGTAGACATCAGAGGGCACTGGATATACCTTTTACACATGTCTATATGAACACTCAATAGTTTGAGGGTCCAACTTCTCTGGTAAGGAGACTTGCTGGAAACACTGTGGTGTGTGTGGTGTTGTGTGCACTATTCATTGCACTGAAGCTGGTGTGGGGGTTTCATCTGCCTCTCCAACGTTCATCACATGGACTATATATGGTATGTCTTTTTAAGCACCCAATATATGATTTGTTTGTATGTTATGTTATATAGTATATCTGATTAGCGCTGCATATCAGGATTTTTAATAAATTAGCAATAGAATACAGTTTTGAACAATACATGGTATAACCTGTACAAATGTTCAATAGCAATCAACATTGTAAAAAGGTATCGAGTGCGGCTGTGAGCCATAGAAAACAGTGACAGTTATGATGATACAGATCAATAAGCAAGGCATAATATGTTAGGTTTACAATAACAATACACATATTATGAGCTACAGGGATAGGTAGGAAAGGGGAGGTGGAGGGAATGGGAAGGGGGTCAAACGTGTAATGAACGTAAACGGGGAGTAACTCTCAGAGTAGATATGAGAGTTAGGCGTTGCACAAAGATAACCAAGAAACGTAGCTGTCAAAGCCTCCCAGAGCAGGAGATCTCAGTTTTTAAACATCTATACATGAAGAGCAGATATCTCTATCTGTTCTATACTATATACTGTAATGTAACTCTACACCATGGCCTGGGTTTTACAGTCCATTCATAAAATGCATGCTGTGATGTAGAGCCTGCGGTGTCCCATGGATTTCTCTCTGCTTAATGTAGATTGGAAGAGAGGCCAGCCACATGACTTTGGCAGTAGAAAATAGGAAAAAGTCCCCCGAGCGGGGTTTTTAGGCAGCTAGCTATAGATATGAGCAAAGCATTAAGTAAAATATTAAAATTCTTTATTGAAGGGTAATGGATAAGTGTAACAACATATAAATATAAATTGAGAGCTCAAGTGGGAAAATACCCATACCAAATACATATAATAGCAAACATAGGTTATACACAGCATGTGATAAGGCTATTGCATAACAAAAACTGACGCGTTTCGACTCATGAATTTTGGGGTCTCTTCAGAGGATGAGTTTGCTAAGGAAAAAAGAAAAATGTATAATAGTATGTCCAGCTTATTAAAAGAGTTACAGCATAGGCAAGTTTGTTTATCAACATGTTTAGTAACACTTTGCACATAATTACATATAGTCAGTATACCTGATCCTGGGCCCTTGATTCCCCTATGTATGGTCTATCCTCTTATCCTTGGCTGGCTGGTCCCTCCACCCCCCACCTAGCCTGCTTGTCCATCTGGGCGCCAGGATGGGGGGAGTGTACTGGACTGAATTTCCCCGCCTCAACCCCGGGGGAGACCAACATACCTAGGCTATGTTCATCCCAATACAGTAGCAATGGGTATATACCCACTGGATACCCTACAGGTTAGTACTATCATTACCTCCTTCTATTCTAACTAGTGAGCCTAACACAATATATAGGTATCTGACGTAGGTAAATTTACTTAATTATCTTTTATTTTTATTTTTATTTTTACTTATTTTTTAGCATCCTACTCCTGATGATTGGCTTTAAACGCCATGAAACGCGTTGAGTCCATACTCAAGGGTGCCATGTTTACAGCGTGTTTCTATATTATGAATTCATTTTACCATGTTGTTAATTATTGATTATTACCAATTTTGTACATTATTCTTCATTATTGTTGTCTGTACCAATCATGTCCTCCTATGTATAAACATTAAATATGTGACTATTGTGCATCGAATATGTTTATATCGTGCCTATATTGTACACAAGAAATATTTTATTTTATTCATTACAGGGACTACCCTTAGGGGATTGGTCACTACCAATAAGTTGACATTCCATATTTGCAGAGACATACACCTCATTTAAAGTCCCACAATTGTTTCTTTTAATGCTCTTTTTATAATGTCCCAGGGATGGAGGTGAGTCTCTGTTTTTCTATGCTTGGGCGGATGTGGGTCACATTTCAGTTTCTTTTATATACTGTAATGTAACTCTACACCATGGCCTGGGTTTTACAGTCCATTCATAAAATGCATGCTGTGATGTAGAGCCTGCGGTGTCCCATGGATTTCTCTCTGCTTAATGTAGATTGGAAGAGAGGCCAGCCACATGACTTTGGCAGTAGAAAATAGGAAAAAGTCCCCCGGGCGGGGTTTTTAGGCAGCTAGCTATAGATATGAGCAAAGCATTAAGTAAAATATTAAAATTCTTTATTGAAGGGTAATGGATAAGTGTAACAACATATAAATATAAATTGAGAGCTCAAGTGGGAAAATACCCATACCAAATACATATAATAGCAAACATAGGTTATACACAGCATGTGATAAGGCTATTGCATAACAAAAACTGACGCGTTTCGACCCATGAATTTTGGGGTCTCTTCAGAGGATGAGTTTGCTAAGGAAAAACGAAAAATTTATAATAGTATGTCCAGCTTATTAAAAGAGTTACAGCATAGGCAAGTTTGTTTAGCAACATGTTTAGTAACACTTTGCACATAATTACCACTGAGTTTGGATGTACCCCTCGATCAGAGCCTCCCCACATAGCAGCCAGACCATCCAGTGTGCCCGCAAGTAGCAGCACCCCGGGGGAAACAGGGATCCACTTGATATGGCTTGCAAGGAGTCACACGTATAATTGCCCCCCCCCCCCCCCCACCAACACGCCATAGGGGAGGTGGGGCCGGAACCTACGAAAATTGTCAGAGCGTTAGCTCATGAATATACCCATATAAGTTAATGGTTAGATTTAACTGTTGGGCGGTCAGAAGGTGTTGTAATAATCTATTACAGCTTGAATTAATCATGTGAAGGATAATAATATTAGTAAAGTGACTATATTGGTATAACTAATATAAAATATGTCAGGGATGACCTTGTCTTTGAATGCTGACAATGGCACATTCCTTTTTTCACATTTTCTTCATACCTTTTATATTTATATGTTGTTACACTTATCCATTACC
This sequence comes from Lithobates septentrionalis, assembly GCA_037952835.1. Classification (NCBI taxonomy): domain Eukaryota; kingdom Metazoa; phylum Chordata; class Amphibia; order Anura; family Ranidae; genus Lithobates; species Lithobates septentrionalis. The sequence goes on along the minus strand of JBBDGP010002524.1, from coordinate 1,017,620 downwards.
CTTCAATAAAGAATTTTAATATTTTACTTAATGCTTTGCTCATATCTATAGCTAGCTGCCTAAAAACCCCGCTCGGGGGACTTTTTCCCATTTTTCTTGTCCATATTGGGGTGAGCAGCATTGATATCTCTCCTTAATGTGTCTTCCCTCTTTGCTGTAGAAAATAGGAAAGCCTCCAAAGCCGGCCATAGATGAATTGAGTCTCGGCAGGAACGGGCCAAGATTCGATCCATCTATGGGCAGTCTAGTTGTACTGAAGTCGATCCATCTATTAACTTCAGTGCAACCAACCTGTGGGATTTTTCTCATGTGCTCACTGCCAGCGGCTATAGCAACCAGCAGCGATCATGGTGTTGTGTCAGTAGGGAAGGTTCCTCGCTCTCCCTGCATGCAGAATGCAATAGCGCAGCGGGAGTGATTCACCCATCAGCACCGATTGTGTTGATGGGGGAATTGAGCTATTTTATTTTCTTCCACCCGTGGTGGAAGGAAAGAAAATTGCATAATCTATGCTTAAGGGTACTTGAAAATCCACAGGTATATTTACATTGACGTTTAATGGCTGAAATAACACATAATGTGCAATGTGCCAAATAGCCTCAAGAAACAGAACCTCCAACATGAAGAGGATCTGTATTAGGCAAATCGATCGTATATCTTCAGCAAATGGTGCCAATATTTTTACTGAACAAGATGAAATTGCTTCAATTGGAATCGGTATATAACACTAACATGGAAAGGCTTAGCTGGAGTTGTTTGGTGAATAAACAATCCACAGCATTAGTCCTTTGTAAGTTCTATGTCTGAGAGGCAGGATGGAGCTGAGGAACCTTATCTGATGAAAAGAAATACGGTTAAAAAACTCCAATTCATTACAAATATTTGAAAATAACTCAACACATTTTAGAGCAAACATCTCTTCTTCTTCTGGAGTAACAAAATGAAGAGACCAACAAACAACTGTACATACCAACTTACCTACCACTGTATGTTTATGAAGAATGTAGAGCAGGAAGCTGTTCTGTCTATAAACAGAACTGGACACCTTGAGCAGCCAGTGCAACCGTTAATGGCTGGGTTCCCTGACCCAGTGTACAGAGTGGATCCGAGTGGCTCTGTACCATGTAAACAGTGTAGTGTCTACATTGGTAGTCCCACATCTTTCTCTTACAACAGGGGGAGGAGGAACGAAAGAATAATCTACTCATTCTCCCACCCCGTATATCTCAGATCCATGTCTCTGTAGTGACCTCTGTATTAACCCTTTTCTTATCCTGCACATCTAAAAATTAGCCCCTTTATCTTCATCCCATCACTGTATTAGGTGACCTGTATATTAACCCCTTCATTTCCTCTTGTACTGCATATATACGGCGGCAAAGGATCACGTACCTGTACTGCAGCTGCTGACTTTTAAAATAAGGACACTTACCTGTCCAGGGCGTCCACGATGTCGGCACCCGAAGCCGATCTGTCCTTCGGCTCTCGGGTGCTGCCGCCGCCAACTTCGGTAAGGGAATCCCTACTGCGCGACTCGCACTGCACGTTCCCACTGGTCCCTGTTGTCTTGTGGGACCTGTGTGTCTCCCAGAAGACAGCAAGGGGACGGAGAAGGCGTCAGAAGTGGCGTAGATACCCACAGGTGGCTCGGGTATCTATGCCCAGAAGTGGGAGCAAAATACCTGTATTAGACAGGCATCTGCTCCCTCTCCCCCCTGAAAGGTGCCAAATGTAACACCGGAGGGGGGGAGGATGGAACTCCGCTTTAAAGTCCAAAAAGTCCAAATTAAAAAGTGCTCAGTCCCAACAAAATGTAGTAGTATCCAAGATAGAAATCCTTTTAACATATGAAATAGTTCTGTGCTGTGTCTGCAACAGTAATAATCACTTGGTGTCACCCAATCACTATATGATTGAAGTAAAGGCCCCCACTCACCAGATGGCATTGACCCCCCTTGTTATATAACAAGAAGAGCCAAATATCATTTGGATGGTCATCCGTGACCAAAGGCTATCCTCCAGCCGCTCTCCGGTGCCTTTATCTCCTGGTGTAAATTCCACCTGCTCTGAGAGTTACGCACCGTGCGTTCCAGCTTGACGCGTTTAGTCACTGCCTGACGTCTTCAGAAGCCAGAATTGCCAAACTCATTATATACTCCCGGAGTAAAAATCTAATATCATGTTATTTATGGTATTAAGGTTTGAACAGATGTTGTGATATATAACGTCTTTTTAAATAAAGCCAAACTTCATAAACAAACAAATATATTGCTTTTTGACAAACAGAAGTGCAACTTTGAAATATAAAAAAAATCCCCAAAACTGTAAACTTTATTGGCTGTAATGCACATTGCACATATTACCTGAATATATTACCAACATTAAATATTAAGAATAAAAATAAGAAAAGCCTTTTTCCTAATTGTTTTTCTTTCAGCAGCTTTCATATGTGGTAGTGCGGTGGTAATTTTGATGTCAAATTTTCAATTTAGTTTTAGTCATAGTCTTTTGCCATTTTAGATTTAGTTGTATTTTAGTCATCTGAATTGGTTTAGTTTTAGTTGTATTTTAGTAGACTAAAATAGTGTTAATTTAGTTGACGTTGACTAAATTAACACTGCTGATTAGAATTGTATTGCACATGTATACAACATTATGAATACGTAGATATAATGATTACTATTTCGCCCACAGGGAATATACCTGAATACAAAACAATTTTCTTTGTAGCGTATACAAATAGGATTATTCACTATCAATTAAAATGGATAAGAAACAAACACTAAAAGCAATATGCAAATAATGATGTGATATACAGAAGTATATGTGCGAAAAGAGAAATCCTATATGGGATAAATAGATGAATGTGTATGTAGATGAATCGTTAGTGACAAATACATATGAAACAAATAGTGTGTAATTATGTGTGTGGTATAAACTGAATAAAGAATAACAAATATGTGGAAACAGGATAAGTCCTCATGCACACGGACGTTTTTACAGCCACTTTTTTGAGCTTTTTTTGCAGCTTAAAAAGGCCTGTCTATGTTAGTCTATGGCTTCATGCCCACCTAGGCGTTTTTGAGCTGCAAGTGGCATAGGCGTTTTTAAGCTGTAAAAAAAACCCAGGACCAGTGGGTTCTGAAAGACGTTTTTCAGCTGTAAAAACGCTCTAACGCTCAAAAACGCTCAAAAACGCTCAAAAACGTCATTCACCAACGTTTTTTAGCGTTTTTGATCCATTGAAAAAAAAAAAAAAAAAAATTTTGAAAAAAAAAAAAACGCTCAAAAACGCTAACGCGGAAAAACGCTCAAAAACGCTAAAAAACGCTATTGCAAAAACGCTGAAAAAAGCTGAAAAAAGTCACTGCAAAGATACTGGCGTTTTCATAACGTTTTTTTAACAGCCTGTGTGCATGAGGGCTAAATATAACTGTAATTGCAATGTATACTGTTTACTATAGACTAAATGGAGCCCAGTAACAAAAATGTGAATGTAGATTTACTGTATACAAAATAAAATTAGATGGTAGATATGATGCATGGACAAAATAACTGTAATTATGTGTTTAATGAAATTAAAGATGGATGTACTGCTTGCAAAACAAAGGACCGCAAATTTTATTTTTAACTCCTTCACACTTAAGGGTAAAATAAATGTTAATGCCTAAGCAGAATTTTGCAACTTTGACATGTGTTAGTAAAACCGCACATATCACAAATACTTTGTGCATCCAGGTGGATTATAACACGTTTATTTCATGACAAATTGGGCTTTCGTTTGGTGGTAAATGGTAATGGATATTCCCATTGAGGAACTCCTAATTTATTTTTTATCATCAAAGGAAAATTGGCCCAAAATAGTAAAAAAAATAAAAATATTTTTTTTTAAGTTATTTGTATATTTCTTGCTACTACCATAACCTTCCACCAAAGAACAACCCAAAATAAATTCTCCTGCTCCTGCTGATTGCAGCGATACCACATATGTGTATGTTAGTTGTTGTTTGTACCCGTAGTACAGCCCAGAAACAATACCATCTCTCTGAGCACCAAAGCCAAAAGCCTCGGCGTTATCTTTGACTCAGAAATGACAATGGATGTACAAATAGGATCGGTAGTTAGCGGATCCCACCATCTCCTCCGCCTGTTAGTTAGACTTGTCCCCTTAATCCCAGAAGAGGACAAAGCAGTAGTAGTTGGAACAATCATCAATTCCCGACTCGATTACGCTAACTCGCTCTATATAGGATTACCCCAATATCAGCTTGCGTGCCTACAGGTCATCCAAAACGCGGTGGCAAGACTGTTAACTGGAAAAAAACCCTGGGAGTCCATTTCCCCATCCCTAAGGAACCTACATTGGCTAACCGCAAAGAATCGGATCACATTCAAGACCCTCTGCCTCACCCACAAATGCATACAAGGAAGCGCGCCTCAATACCTTCGAGAGAAAATAAAACATTACACACCCAATCGCAATCTTCGATCGTCTAACCAAAACCTCCTTCTCATTCCCAAATACTGCTACAAAGCAAAGGGATAACGAAGATTCGCAGTCCAAGGACCTCGGCTATGGAACGCACTTCCGCCCCACATCCGCATGGAAGAAAATCACCTGGCTTTCAGGAAAAAACTCAAGACCTTCCTCTTCTAGAAGCTGACAACACCAAACGCATTTAGCGCCTTGAGGCGATTCAGTTCGCATTAGCAGCGCTTTATAAATTTTTCATTCATTCATTCAATAGTGCGCATTTTGATTCAATTTTTTTTATCGTACCTAAAACACATCGACACTGAGGGCTCATGCACACTGCATCTCAAAGAAGTTTAACCACTTCAGGCCGGGAAGGTTTTACCCCCTTTTTTGCGATACGACACTGTGTTACTGACAATTGCACGGTCGTGCGACGTTGTACCCAAATAAAAGTTATGTCTTTTTTTCCCACAAATAGAGCTTTCTTTTGGTGGTATTTGATCACCTCTGCGGTTTTTATTTTTTGCGCTATAAACAAAAAAAGAGCGACAATTTTGAAAAAAAAAAACAACTATTTTTTACTTTCTGCTATAAAACACATCCAATAAAAAAAATGTAAAAAAAATCAAATTTCTTCATCAGTTTAGGCCAATATGTATTCTGCTACATATTTTTGCTAAAAAAAATAAATCCCAATAAGTGTATATTGATTTGTTAGCACAGAAGTTATCGCGTCTACAAAACGATGGGATGTTTTTATGGCATTTTTATTTATTTATTTTTTTTACTAGTAATGGCGGCGATTAGTGATTTTCGGCGGGACTGCGACATTGCGGCAGACAAATCGGACACCTGACACTTTTGACACTTTTTTTGGGACCCAGTGACATTATTACAGTGCTACAAATATGATGACACTGGCAGGAAAGGGGTTAACATCAGGGACGATCTAAGGGTTAAGTCTGCCCCTAGTTGGTGCTTGCTAACTGTGTGGGGGATGGTCTGACTGGATGAAGGCAGAGATCTGTGTTCCTGCTTAGCAAGAACACAAGATCTCCATCTTATTCCCTGTACACACGGTCGGATTTTCCGACGGAAAATGTGTGATAGGACCTTGTTGTCGGAAATTCCGACCGTGTGTGGGCTCCATCGGACATTTTCCATCGGATTTTCCGACACACAAAGTTTGAGAGCAGGATATAAAATTTTCCGACAACAAAATCCGACGGATAAAGTGCCACGCATGCTCAGAATAAATAAAGGGATGAAAGCTATTGGCCACTGCCCCGTTTATAGTCCCGACGTACGTGTTTTACGTCACCGCGTTTAGAACGATCGGATTTTCCGACAACTTTGTGTGACCGTGTGTATGCAAGACAAGTTTGAGCCAACATCCGTCGGGAAAAATCCATGGATTTTGTTGTCGGAATGTCCGAACAAAGTCCGACCGTGTGTACGGGGCATAAGAATGGAGATCTGCCTTGTTTACATAGGCAGATTGCCATTCTGCCTCTCCGGGGAGCGATCGCGGGTGGCCGTCGGACATCGCATCCGCCGGACCCGCTGATTGGCTCCCCCTCTGTCAAATCAGCGCGTGCCCCCGGTGTCTATTGCACGAAATGACGTACAGGTACATCGTTCCGCGCAATAGAGCCGACCTGCCGCAGTATATCTGCGATAGGCAGTCGGCAAGTGTTTAACCACTTCCATACAGGGCATTTTCACCCCCTTTTTTTATTATTATTATTATTATTATTATACAGGATTTATATAGCGCCAACAGTTTACGTAGCGCTTTACAACTTGAGGGTAGACTGTACAAATACAATACACTTTGATACAGTAGGAATCAGAGGGCCCTGCTCCTTAGAGCTTACAATCTAAGAGGGAAGGTCAAGAGATACAAGAGGTAATAACTGTGGGTGATGTGCTGATTGAGAAGATAAATGTACAGTTGTTAGGTGGTGGGCAGATAGGCTTCTCTGAAGAGATGAGTTTTCAGGGATCGTCTGAAAGTGGATAAAGTAGGAGAAAATCGGACGCATTGGGGTAGAAAATTCCCGCCCAAGCCAATTTTCAGCTTTCAGCACTGTCGCACTTTAAATAACAATTGCGCGGTCATACAACACTGTACCCAGTTGAAATTTTTATAATTTTTTTCCCCACAAATAGAGCTTTCTTTTGGTGGTATTTGATTACCCCTGTGGTTTTTATTTCTTGCGCTATAAACAAAACAAGAGTGACAAGTTTGAAAAAAACACAATATTTTTTACTTTTTGCTATCATAAATATCCATTTTTTTTTATTTTTTTTTAAACAATTTTTTTCCTCAGTTTAGGCCAATACGTATTCTTCTACATATTTCATATTTTTGGTAAAAAATATCGCAATAAGCGTATATTTATTGGTTTGCGCAAAAGTTATAGCGTCTACAAAATAAGGGGATAGATTTATAGCATTTTTATTATTATTATTTTTTTTTTTTTTACAAGTAATGGCGGTGATCTGCGATTTTTATCATGACTGGGCTATTGCGGCAGACACATTGGACACTTTTGACACATTTTTGGGACCATTCACCTTTATACAGCGATCCGTGCTATAAAAATGCATTGATTACTGTATAAATGTGACTGGCAATGAAGGGGTTAACCAGGAGGGGGGGCTGTAGGGTTAATTATGTTCCTAAGGAGTGATTCTAACTGTAGGTGGAGGGGACTCACAAGGGGAGGAGACCGATCGGTGTTCCTCTGTACAAGGAACACACCATCCGTCTCCTCCCACCTGACAGGACTTGGATCTGTGTGTTTACACAGATCCACGGTCCTGCTCAGTTACCGGGCAATCGCGGCCGGGACCCGAGTGGGGGGCCTGGAAGGCCGTCACGTCATATGACGGCGGTCCAGGATAACAGCTGCACCGTCCCGCCATTATATGACGGTGGGCGGGCAGCAAGTGGTTAAAGAAGCGGCTCCTACAGGCTTTTAAGCTTTTTTTGAGCTTTTTCTGCCTGGAATCACACCTCCATGTTGGCCAATGTGTCTGTGCACACTGTGGCTTTTTCAGGAGTTTACAGGCAGAAACAATGCCTACCAAACTTGTGTTTTTTTAGAGGAGCTTTCGTGCCCAAAAACGTGCAAAAAAGCATGAAAAGGCTCCAAAAAAAAAAATTAAAAAAAAAAAGGAAGAATGAGCTGAGGGGGGGGTTTGTGAAAAAAACGCTTATGCTCAAAAAAGCTCATAGAAGCTCAATAAAAATGTGCAAAAGAGCACAAAAAAGTACAAGCTTCTTCAAGCTAAAAAAAAGCTCAAATGCCTGTAAAAGTAGATTTTTCTCTTGAGCTGCAGTGTACATTATTATTTTAGTATTTTTTTTACACACAGTTGTTTTTTGAGAGAGAGAGAGAGAGAGAGAGGTGTATCTCTCTCCTCCTTTCAGAGAGAGAAAACACAGGGGCGGGCCTCACAGTGACTGATGACTATGATAGCCAATCAGAGGCTATCACAGCGATCAGGTGACCCAGAATCGGGAGTTGCAGGTCCTGATCGTTAGTACGGGGCCCAGGGCTCTCGGTAAAACCCCGGTCTCTGTGCTGGGAGCGCACCGTGTGGCGCGTTCCCTGCACAAAGACAGATACGCAAATATGGGGCCCCATGGAAAAAAAACCCAGTCCAGTGGGAACGCATATTTGCGTACGCTCGGCGCCAACAGGTTAAAGTATATGTGAACCCTTACCTTGTAAAGAAATCTCATTCAATTTAAAATAGAAGGAAAGGAAAAACATTTGTATATACAGTATATATAATAAACATTATAAACACCTTATACCATTATAATCTGTGTTCTCAGCTGCATAGGGGGTTTTGAGAGCTGAGGGTGGAGAAACAGCAGTACACTGATCTTCTCAATGAACTGGCTCTGTGTCAGCACAGGTCTTGGGCATTGGTGGAGAGGCAGGATGTGCTCCAGGCACAGCCAAAACACTGACCACATTGAAATAGATGTGTTTTCATGCCTAGCACCACGCAGTCAGTTCGAAATAGAAAAGGATGAGGACTGAAAGGATACCGGGGATTTCACAGAAAGGAAGAAATACAACTAGAATAGAACTACTTTATAACACATGTACATGGCACAGCAGCCACATATGTGTGTGTAAAACAAATAAGCGGCAAAAGTGAGTATTTGATGTATGTCAGATAACAATGGGTGAACAAATGTATAGGAAATGAATACATTTACTAGTGCACATGTGTAAAGTATATAAGCAGCAACCAGTGGCGGGACAAGGTCACCTAGAGCCCAGGGCAAACATGTCAAATAGCGCCCTCAGCAAACCCCCCCCCTACCCCAAAAAAATTGAGCACTAATCAGCATGCTCCCCCCTTCCTCCCAGTACAAATCCACCCTGTGCTAAATACCTCTCTCCTGGCACAAATCTCCCCCCCCCCCCCACTACCCCAGCTCGAATCTTCTCTTTCTCCATATGCCACCAGCACAAATTTCCCCCCACCCAAAAAAAAAGTCCCTCTCCTACCCCTCAAATTTCCCCTCCGAGCACAAACCCTCCCCCCCCCCACTCCAAATCCTCCCTCCTACCACAAATACCCCCCAATCATCCCTACTAGCATAAATCCCCCCCTCCCAAAAAAAAAATTCCAATCTTAGCAAAACCCCCCCCCCTAACATTTTTTCTAGCACAAACCCTCTTCATCCATCCCCCCTCCCAACACAAATCCCCCCAACCCCCTAAATCAATCATCCTAGCACACCTCCCCAAATTTCCCCTCCTAGAACAATTCTTACCCCCTGCCAGCCCCCCCTCCAAATTCCCCCTCCCAACACAAATTCCTTCCCCAATCTCCTCATGGTGCCCCCCCCCCCCCCTCACATAATGCCATCACAGTGCCCTCGTCCTGGCAGCAACTGTGGGTCTAATGTATACTGAATAAAATAGGTAATTGAATGTGTATAAAGTAAATACAATATACAGTGCCTTGAAAAAGTATTCATACCCCATTGACATTTTCAACATTTTGTCATGTTACAAACAAAAATGTAAATGTATTTTATTGGGATTTTATGTGATAGACCAACACAAAGTGGCAAATAAGTGTGAGGTGAAAGGAAAATGATAAATGATTTTCAAACATTTTTTCAAATAAATATGTGAAAAGTGTGGGGTACATTTGTATTCAGCCCCTCTGAGTCAATACTTTGTAGAACCGCCTTTCACTGCAATTACAGCTGCAAGTCTTTTTGGGGATGTCTCTACCAGCTTTGCACATCTAGAGAGGGACATTTCTGCCCATTCTTCTTTGTAAAATATCTCAAGCTCAGTCAGATTGGATGGAGAGCGTCTGTGAACAGAAATTTTCAAGTCTTACCGCAGATTCTCAATTGGATTTAGGTCTGGGCTTTGACTGGGCCTTTCTAACACATGAATACGCTTTGATCTAAACCATTCTATTGTAGCTCTGGTTGTATGTTTGGGGTCGTTGTCCTGCTGGAAGGTGAACCTCCGCCCCAGTCTCAAGTCTTTAGAAGACTCCTAACAGGTTTTCTTCTAAGATTGCCCTGTATTTGGCTCCATCCATCTTCCCATCAACTCTGACCAGCTTCCCTGTCCCTGCTGAAGAAAAGAATCCCCACAACATGATGCTGCCACCACCATGTTTCACAGTGGGGATTGTGTGTTCAGGGTGATGTGCAGTGTTAGTTTTCCACCACACATAGTGTTTTACTTTTAGGCCAAAAAGTTCAATTTTGGTCCCATCTGACCAGAGCACCTTCCTCTTCCACATGTTTGCTGTGTCCCCCACATGGCTTCTCACAAACTGCAAACGGGACTTCTTATGGTTTTCTTTCAACAACGGCTTTCTTCTTGCTACTCTTCCATAAAGTCCAGATTTGTGGAGAGCACGACTAATAGTTGTCCTGTGGACAGATTCTCCCATCTGAGCTGTGGATCTCTGCAGCTCCTCCAGAGTTACTATGGACCTCTTGGCTGCTTCTCTGATTAATGCTCTCCTTGCCCGGCCGGTCAGTTTAGGTGGACGGCCATGTCTTGGTAGGTTTGCAGTTGTGCCAAACTCTTTCCATTTTTGAATGATGGATTGAACAGTGCTCAGTTATATGTTCAAAGCTTGGGAATTTTTTTTTTTTAAATAACCCTGCTTTAAACTTCTCCACAACTTTATCCCTGACCTGTCTGGTGTGTTTCTTGGCCTTCATGATGCTGTTTGTTCACTAAGGTTCTCTAACAAACCTCTGAGGGTTTCACAGAACAGCCGTATTTATACTGAGATTTAGGGTTGCAACTAACGATTATTTTCATAATCGATTATTTGGCCGATTATTGTTTCGATTAATCGGATAATAACCTTAAAAAAAAGTGTGGTGTATAATTTAGTTAATATGTAAAGTATAAAAAAAAAAAAGAAAAAAGAAAAGAAAAAGAGATATACTGTATATATACTATTAGAGGTTGAATCCAATAAATATCAGATTCTGAACGAGCCATTGTTGGATAAAGAAGACATAGTGGAGAAATTAAGGATTAGGATAAAGGAGTATTTCGAAATAAATAAAACGGAAGGAGTGTCAGATCAAGTGGTGTAGGAAGCACACAAAGCGGTTGTGAGGGGGGACTTAATTGCCTTTGGCACATATATGAAAAAGGAAAGCAAAGGGGAAATGGACGAATTACTAGAGAAGATCAGAACCCTAGAGATAAAGCATAAGGAAAATATCGATCCAGTGGATGGTAGATGTCTGGAGAGTGTACGGGCAGAGCTTGCGCAATATTTAGAATATAAAGCAAAGAACAAAATTAGGTTTTTCGCAAATAGAGCATATGAACAAGGAAATAAATGCGGTAAGCTACTGGCAAAATAACTTAAAAAACAACAGGACTCCAGACACGTGCACAGCTTACTAGTTCAGGGTAGGAAAATAATAGACACAAAGGCGATAGCAAGAGAATTTAGTAAATTTTATGAGGTATTATATAACATCTCCAAAACAGAACCATCTGAAGAAAGGGAAAGCGAGGAACAAAGGAGAGATAAGATCAAGGATTACATTGAGAACGCAGACATGCCCATACTAAATAGAGAAACCTCCGAGATTATGGAACGCCCAATTACGGTGGAAGAGTTGAGCAGAGTGATAGCAGCCCTACCCCTAGGGAAAAGCCCGGGCCCGGATGGGCTGACAAACATATATTACAAGAAATTTCTCCCAATTTTGGTAAGGCCACTTTGTGATTATTTCAACTCTATGGGTGTTGGAAATCCACTCTCCTCAGAAGCATCACTGGCGTACATAACGGTTTTGCCAAAAGAGGGAAAAGATCCCCAGGTATGTGCCAATTACAGGCCAATCTCTCTGCTGAACTCAGACACCAAGATACTGGCAAAAATTCTGGCCCTGAGACTACAGGAAGATGTAGGAGATTTAGTGCACCCAGATCAAGCAGGGTTTGTAAAGGGGCGAGAAGCAAGAGACAATACCACCCGCGCACTCCATATACTGCATTGGATGCAACATGGCCCAGGTGAAGCCCCAGGAATCACTCTGTCGATGGATGCGGAGAAAGCCTTCGACAGAGTGAACTGGGGCTTTATGAGAGAAGTACTGGGGAGGATAGGACTGGGGGAGAGAATGCTGGGATGGATTATGGCACTATGCACAAAACCAAGAGCAAGAATTAAGGTAAATGGGACAGTATCTGAATGCTTTAACATACAAAACGGTACCAGGCAGGGGTGCCCACTGTCCCCATTGATATTTGCAATAGTAATGGAACCCTTTTTGCGTAGAATCAGAAAGAACAAGGAGATAGTGGGGACGCACATAGGCCATACGGAACATAAAGTAGCAGCATATGCGGACGATTTATTATTTTTTATGTCCACTCCCCAGACATCTATAGCCGCAGTGATGGTAGAAGTACAGAAATTTGGAAGGGTGTCTGGCTTTAAGATTAATTTCGAGAAATCAGTCATCCTTCCCAGTCACGTCCCAGCGGAGATGGAGAGAACACTGAAGGAGAAATACCCATTTATATGGAACAGGGAGTCGCTGACATACCTGGGGGTACAGATAAGCGCAGACTATGAACTATTGTTGGAGCATAATTATGGCTCATTAGTGAAAGAAATAACAGAGGAATTAAAGAAATGGAAGGGGAAATACCTGACCTGGTTCGGAAGAATCAGTGCCATAAAAATGAGTATACTGCCCAGAATAGTTTATGTGCTGCGTACAGTGCCAATCAGGTTGCCGGCGAGTCTCCTTAAACAAATGCGTCGGCTATTAATGGCCTTTATATGGAACGATAAAAGGCCTAGATTGGCGTACGACATTTTAAGAAGGAGTAGAGCGGAGGGTGGCCTAGGACTCCCGGATATAACATCCTATTATAAGGCCATGGCGCTAGTTAGAATAATAGACTGGTGCCATGACCTAGATAGAAAACCATGGGTACAGGCAGAAATGATGATGGCGGGGAGAAACCTGGCAGGAGCACCATGGATCCAAGGGTCACTGAGAGGGCTGTCACAATGGACATCACCAATAACCCTGAATACATTAGAAGTATGGGATAGAATGAATAAAGAGGGCAGGTATGCCCCACAGACCTCCCCTCTGACTCCTGTGGAGGGATTTCCGTGGTTCCTCCCGGGGGAGAAGACGGGAAGTCTGGGGGCGTGGGGACAAGATGGGAATATTAGATGCGGTAAGTTTGCCCCAAGTGGAGTTTTAATACCACTGACTGAGATGATCTTGAAATTTGGGGAGACAAGAATGGCAGAATGGAAATACCGTCAAATGACGAGCTTCCTTAAGAAAATAAAACCGTTAAGATCCATAAATACACTTACCGCATTTGAGAGGAAGTGTGCACAGACATCAAAAGATGGGCATATATTATCCTGGACGTACAGAATGATCCTAGGAGAACAAGAAAAGAAACCCCCATACTTCATAAAAGAATGGGAGAGGGAGCTAGGCCAAGTGTGGACAGATAAACAAATAAATAAAATGATATCGTTAACATTTACTACCTCCATAAGTACAAAGGTGCAAGAAATGACATATAAATTCCTAGCGAGATGGTATAGGACACCAGTTAAAATGGCACAAATCTCTTCAGAAGCTGATGACAAATGCTGGAGGGGCTGTGGACAGAGGGGAACTTTTCTTCATCTATGGTGGACGTGCCCAATAATTAAGCGTTTTTGGGAATTAGTAGCCCCCTGGATTAAGAAAATGACGACAGAGCACATAGAGTTTGGGCCCATACAATATTTATTTCATGGAATGATTGGACCTATCAAAAAATATAGAGAAAGTATAACCCCACATTTGTTAAATGCAGCAAAAAAACGAATTCCGAAGTACTGGAGACAGGACCGGATTCCGTCAGTCATAGAGTGGAGAAACGAGGTTAATATAATAAAGGAAGCAGAGAGATGGGTTCATGTGGTTAAAAACCAAAGAAAGAAATTTGAAACGACATGGGCAAACTGGGAACAATGCGCTGAGGAGATAATAGAAGAGGGAAATACAGATGGGTAGGAGGAAGGAATGGTATAGTCATTTAGAATAGAGACATAAGAAGAATGGCCTTGAAGGGTAGATGTAAATAGTCATATAACTTCTCTAATGCTAATCAAAGAGGGAGGGGGGTAAGATAATGTATGGTTAAATGTATATGTGGTCTCTGTTTTTTTTTTTTTTTTTTTATTATTTCCCTCTTGTCCCAGTTTTGACAAACATTGGTGGTGGAGGGGGGAAGGAGATAGGCACACGATTAATAATAAATTATAGGGAATCCCCCCCCCCGCTTTTTTTTTTTTTTTTTTATATATTTTTTTATTTATTTATTTATTTATTTATTTATGTATTTATTTTTTTTAACACATCTTCATAATTATGAATTTTAGTGGTTAGTGACACGAACTAGAATAAAGGGGTTGTATTTGATAATGAACTGAAGTAATTAGTGACACGAATTAGAATAAGGGGGGAATGTACTTATAAATTTATCATTAAAAACACTTTATAAATTATATAAATACAAACACGAATATACACGGAAGGGAAATTTTTAATTTTTTTTTTTTGTTTTCACAATACATAACAAGGAATTGTAGGGACTAAAGACACTAATCAGAATAAGGGGGGAACTCCCCTCCCCCCCCCCTTTTTTTTTTTTTGAAGTGATTAATGACACTAATAAGAATAAGGGGGAACTTATTTATAATTTTATTTTTAAACACTTTATAAATATAAACACGATAAACACGGTGGGGTGGGTACTAAATGTATTTTATTTTTTTTTCTCTTCACACAATATATAATTATGAATTGAAGTGATTAAGGACACTAATAAGAATAAGGGGGAACTTATTTATAATTTTATTTTTAAACACTTTATAAATATAAACACGATAAACACGGTGGGGTGGGTACCAAATTTTTTATTTTTTTTTTATTTTTTTCTCTTCACACAATATATAATTATGAATTGAAGTGATTAAGGACACTAATAAGAATTAGGGGGAACTTATTTATAATTTTTTTTTTTTTAACACTTTATAAACATAAGCACGATAAACACGGTGGGGTGGGTACCACTTATTTATTTTTATTTATTTATTTTTTTTTTTTTCTCTTCACACAATATATAATTATGAATTGAAGTGATTAAGAACACTAATAAGAATTAGGGGGAACTTATTTATAATTTTATTTTTTTAACACTTTATAAACATAAGCGCGATAAACACGGTGGGGTGGGTACCATTTATTTATTTATTTATCTATTTTTTATTTTTTTTCCCCCCTCGCATATGTAAATGTCGGCCGCTGGGACAGGGGGGAAAACGGTGGTAGGTGATGTAGGATGTAATGTGTAGTATGTTTCTATTGTTTGAACAAAGGGGTATAGAATGTTGTATAAATGGTGTATATATAAATTAAATAAACAATAAAATTTTGGATTATCAATAAATATCAGATTCAGATCAAATTTTTTATTTAACCACTTGAGCCCCGGACCATTATGCTGCCTAAGGACCAGAGGTCTTTTACCAATTTGGCACTGCGTCGCTTTAACTGCTAATTGCGCAGTCATGCAATGCTGTACCCAAACGAAATTTGCGTCCTTTTCTTCCCACAAATAGAGCTTTCTTTTGATGGTATTTGATCACCTCTGCGGTTTTTATTTTTTGCGCTATAAATGGAAAAAGACCAAAAATTTTGAAAAAAAATTATATTTTCTACTTTTTGTTATAAAAAAAATCCAATAAACTCAATTTTAGTCATACATTTAGGCCAAAATGTATTCGGCCACATGTTTTTGGTAAAAAAAAATGTCAATAAGCGTATATTTATTGGTTTGCGCAAAAGTTATAGCGTCTACAAACTAGGGTACATTTTCTGTAATTTACACAGCTTTTAGTTTATGACTGCCTATGTCATTTCTTGAGGTGCTAAAATGGCAGGGCAGTACAAAACCCCCCCAAATGACCCCATTGTGGAAAGTAGACACCCCAAGGAAATTGCTGAGAGGCATGTTGAACCCATTGAATATTTATTTTTTTTGTCCCAAGTGATTGAATAATGACAAAAAAAAAAAAAAATATTTACAAAAAGTTGTCACTAAATGATATATTGCTCACACAGGCCATGGGCCTATGTGGAATTGCACCCCAAAATACATTCTGCTGCTTCTCCTGAATATGGGGATACCACATGTGTGGGACTTTTTGGGAGCCTAGCCGCGTACGGGGCCCCGAAATCCAATCACCGCCTTCAGGATTTCTAAGGGCGTAAATTTATGATTTCACTCTTTACTGCCTATCACAGTTTCGGAGGCCATGGAATGCCCAGGTGGCACAAAACCCCCCCAAATGACCCCATTTTGGAAAGTAGACACCCCAAGCTATTTCCAGAGAGGCATATTGAGTCCATGGAATATTTTATATTTTGACACAAGTTGCGGGAAAGTGACACTTTTTTTTTTTTTTTTTTTTGCACAAAGTTGTCACTAAATGATATATTGCTCACACAGGCCATGGGCATATGTGGAATTGCACCCCAAAATACATTTAGCTACTTCTCCTGAGTACGGGGATACCACATGTGTGGGGCTTTTTGGGAGCCTAGCCGTGTACGGGACCCCGAAAACCAATCACCGCCTTCAGGATTTCTAAGGGTGAAAATTTTTGATTTCACTCTTCACTGCCTATCACAGTTTCGGAGGCCATGGAATGCCCAGGTGGCACAAAACCCCCCCAAATGACCCCATTTTGGAAAGTAGACACCCCAAGCTATTTGCTGAGAGGCATGGTGAGTATTTTGCAGCTCTCATTTGTTTTTGAAAATGAAGAAAGACAAGAAAAAACTTTTTTTTTTTCTTTTTTCAATTTTCAAAACTTTGTGACAAAAAGTGAGGTCTGCAAAATACTCACTATACCTCTCAGCAAATAGCTTGGGGTGTCTACTTTCCAAAATGGGGTCATTTGGGGGGGGGTTTGTGCCACCTGGGCATTCCATGGTCTCCGAAACTGTGATAAGCAGTCAAGAGAGAAATCAAAAATTCACGCCCTTAGAAAGCCTGAAGGCGGTGCTTGGTTTTCGGGGTTCCGTACGCGGCTAGGCTCCCAAAAAGTCTCACACATGTGGTATCCCCGTACTCAGGAGAAGCAGCAGAATGTATTTTGGGGTATAATTTCACATATTCCCATAGCATGTTTGAGCAATATATCATTTAGTGACAATTTTGTGCAAAAAAAAAAAAAAAATTGTCTCTTTCCCGCAACTTGTGTCGCAATATAAAATATTCCATGGACTCGACATGCCTCTCAGCAAATAGCTTGGGGTGTCTACTTTCCAAAATGGGGTCATTTGGGGGGGTTTTGAACTGTCCTGGCATTTTATGCACAACATTTAGAAGCTTATGTCACACATCACCCACTCTTCTAACCACTTGAAGACAAAGCCCTTTCTGACACTTATTGTTTACATGAAAAAGTTTTTTTTTTTTTGCAAGAAAATTACTTTGAACCCCCAAACATTATATATTTTTTTAAAGCAAATGCCCTACAGATTAAAATGGTGGGTGTTTCATTTTTTTTTTTCACACAGTATTTGCGCAGCGATTTTTCAAACGCATTTTTTGGGGAAAAAACACACTTTTTTAAATTTTAATGCACTAAAACACACTATATTGCCCAAATGTTTGATGAAATAAAAAAGATGATCTTAGGCCGAGTACATGGATACCAAACATGACATGCTTTACAATTGCGCACAAACGTGCAGTGGCAACAAAATAAATACATTTTTAAAAGCCTTTAAAAGCCTTTACAGGTTACCACTTTAGATTTACAGAGGAGGTCTACTGCAAAAATTACTGCCCTCGATCTAACCTTCGCGGTGATACCTCACATGCATGGTGCAATTGCTGTTTACATTTGACGCCAGACCGCCGCTTGCGTTCGCCTTAGTGCGAGAGCAGGGGGCGACAGGGGTGCTTTTTTTTTTTTTTTTTTTTTCTTTATTATTTTTTTGCTTTTTTATCTTATTTTTAAACTGTTCCTTTCATTTTTATTTTTTTTTAATCATTTTTATTGTTATCTCGGGGAATGTAAATATCCCCTATGATAGCAATAGGTAGTGACAGGTACTCTTTTTTGAAAAAATTGGGGTCTATTAGACCCTAGATCTCTCCTCTGCCCTCAAAACATCTGACCACACCAAGATCGGTGTGATAAAATGCTTCCCCAATTTCCCAATGGCGCTATTTACATCCAGCGAAATCTAAGTCATAAAATGCTCGTAGCTTCCGGTTTCTTAGGCCATAGAGATGTTTGGAGCCACTCTGGTCTCTGATCAGCTCTATGGTCAGCTGGCTGAATCACCGGCTGCATTCTCAGGTTCCCTGTTGAGACAGGAGAGCCAGAGAAAAACACGGAAGACGGTGGGGGGGGGGGGGCATTCCCTCCCACGGCTTGTAAAAGCAGTCTAGAGGCTAATTAGCCGCTAGGATTGCTTTTACATGAAAGCCGACCGCTGGCTGAAAAGAATGATACCAAGTTGATACCTAAACCTGCAGGCATCATTCTGGTATAACCACTCAAAGTTGTGAATGGCGTACCTGAAGACAAAAAAATGGTTAACAATAAAGCACAGTAAACGGTAAAGTATAAAAAATTGCATACCTGAAAAGCAAACATGATAAAACATAATAACAATAAAACATTGCAGAATAGAATACAGTAAAAAAGAGCAGAACAATAGAGAGAATAGAGAGAGAGAGAGAACAATAAAACGACAACTATTTTTTTTTATTTTATATATATATATATTTTTTTTTTTTTTTTTTACACTTTTTTTGTAACTAACTTTTATAACTGTAACCGGTTCCAGGTTCGGGTCTCTCAAAATGCGATGGCATCTTGGGAGACCCTGTGAAAGTGTGCCTAGTCTGTGCAATGCTGTACCCTACGCTAATACTCAACTAGTGTATGGTAGCGTTCAAAACATTCACCAATGCAAAGACCAGGATTGTCAGGACAGGAGGGACAATAATAGCGGGTGTCACGCCTATATCCGCGCTAGCTGCAGACACAATATCTTTTTGGGGGGCGTTCGCTGGGTAGGGGTACTCGGGAGGACATAAAGAAAATGCCTCTCATGCAGCCGACTGCATTTGGTTGGGGATGTGAATGGGGGAAGTACGGGCGCTGCAGAAGCGGTGGGTTCCCAATTAGGATTGGCGAATGCAGCAGGAAGGGCACTATGGGCACGACGGGCCTGTGTTTGTCTTTCTGGTGGCAGCGGGACACTACTTGTGCTTGCCACCTCACCAGCTTGAACTGCACTTATGGGACTCGCCACGTCACCAAGTGTTACTGCAGTGCTGGTTTGACTACGACCGGGGTGTACTAGGCCGCTGGCGCTTGCCAGTTCACCAAAACGCTACCAAAAAATCTGTTAGCGATCGCAGGGATCAGGCCTGACTCTGCGAACGCTGCAGTTATGCGTTTTAGTCTTTTGTAAGTGACAGTGATCGATCGATACTGCACTTGGGTGGGCTGGGCTGGGCCGGGCGGAGGGGCAAAACGCAGGTGCTAGCAGGTATCTGGGCTGATCCCGCTAACACTGCGTTTTTGGGAACCCTAAACTGCTGGGGACGCTAGTATAGATCTGATCGGATCAGATATTGATCCGTTCAGATACTATACCACTAAGGGTGGTGTACGGTGCGTGCGTGGGTGTTAGCGGTACTGGCGCTAACCTGACGCTGCCTGGGGCTGGTGCTTGCCAGTTCACCAAAATACTACCAAAAAAACTGTTAGCGATCGCAGGGATCAGGCCTGACTCTGCGAACGCTGCAGTTATGCGTTTAGTCTTTTGTAAGTGACAGTGATCGATCGATACTGCACTTGGGTGGGCTGGGCTGGGCCGGGCGGAGGGGCAAAACGCAGGTGCTAGCAGGTATCTGGGCTGATCCCGCTAACACTGCGTTTTTGGGAACCCTAAACTGCTGGGGACGCTAGTATAGATCTGATCGGATCAGATATTGATGCGTTCAGATACTATACCACTAAGGGAGGTGTATGCTGCGTGCGTGGGTGTTAGCGGTACTGGCGCTAATCTGACGCTGCCTGGGGCGACGCATATCACCGCCGGGCGATCAGGGGGCTAAACCTTTATTCGGTAATAAACGGCGGGTGCCCTGACACTATAAAAAATAAACAAACTAACCAGCGTCAACCGTAACGGTTATACGGTGATCAGTGGTGAAAGGGTTAACTAGGGGGCAATCAAGGGGTTAAAACATTTATTCGGTAGTATATGGGGGTCCCTGACGCTATAAAACGCTGGCGGCGAACCTAAATATTTATGTCCCTAACTAGCGTCACCAGCGACACTAATACAGCGATCAGAAAAATGATCGCTTAGTGACACTGGTGACAGGGGGTGATCAAGGGGTTAAAACTTTATTAGGGGGGGTTAGGGGGGTACCCTAGACCTAAAGGGGGGTAATACTCACTGTCCCAACACTAACTGTCACGGGGGGGGGTGATTGGGGGGGGATCGGGGGGCGATCGGGGGGGGGATCGGGGTGTTTTGTGTGCCTGGCATGTTCTACTGTGTGTGTGTGTGTTGGTGCACTCACATTGATGTCTTCTCTCCTCGGGCCGGAACGGAAATTACCGACCCGAGGGGAGATGACATCATTTCCTTTGCTGCTGTTTAGCATACAGCAGCAAAGGAATGATTCGATTGGCCGGCGGCGATCGCGAGGGGGGGGCCACGAACGGATGGTCTCCCCCTCACCACCGATCGCCGCTGGACAAACGGCGACCGCCTCGGGCACCGGGGGGGGGGTCCGATCGGACCCCCCACCCGCAGAAGGCAAATCACGTACACTGTACGTGATTTTGCCTGTCCGTGCCACTTTGCCGACGTACATCGGCGTGAGGCGGTCGTCAAGTGGTTAAAGAAAAAAAAAATTAAACACTGTTTTGCTGATTTTCAGACAGAACTGCAATATAATATATTCTGGCCATACAAAAACAATGACTTCCTTAAAAAAAATGTCGTTTTAAGAACGTTCGTTTGATTTTCTAATCGTTGGTGGGGTCAAATCGCCGTTATTTTCGACCACAGTGATGGGACAATTCGAAGGAGCAGAACAAAAAATTTCTTGGTCAACGGAATTTTCAGACAATGTATGTGGTTTTCATTCAGAAATTACATTCATTACATTCATTTTAAAACTGAATGTTAAAAGCAAGTGAAAATTTCAAAGACATTCTTTCATTCAGCGAATCTACAAAGATTTTTCGTATGAATATTCTTGTCTGAAAATTGATCTGTGTGGCCAGCATAAGGCTCGGTTCACACCTATGCAGTTTGCTTTTGATCCGTTTCTACACTGCTTTTTGCATGCGCAATTTTGCTGCATTTTGCATTTTTTTAATGCTTTTTTTTTTTGGTCAATTTGTTGTTGGGCATATTAAAAAAACACTAATTGTTGCAAAAACCCACTACATACACGCGTCGGGTGAAAAAGTACTGCTTCAAAACTCTGTATATACACAATCATAATACTGATGGATTTACATTCCTAACAATCAGGGCCATCTTTAATATTGATTGGACCCTGGGCAAAAATTTTCTTGGGGGCCCCCCCCCATGCAGTTTTGCTCTCCACCTGCTCTGAGACATACAATAAATAGCAGCTAGACTCAAAATCTGTTTACTGAATCAGATCAGACAGCGGTTGCCAGAGGTTAAAGTGTATCATTACCGCTCACTGACTGGTTGCTAGAGGTTACAGCAAACATCTCGGCTCACTGATCAGTTGCTAGAGGTTACAGCACATGATTTCTGCTTGTTGATTGGTTTCTAGAGATTACTGTACGTCAATACTGCTCACTGATTGGTTACTGCACATCATTACTGCTTACTGATTGGTTGCTAGAGGTTACAGCACATCATCTCCTCACTGCCTGCACACCATGGACTTGACCTTGCTCACCTGTGCACCCCAAACTGTAATTCCTTCTCTGCCTACCTCTGCACACCCCACACTACCCCCTCCTCCACTAATTTGCTTACCTTTGCAGAACAGGCTGATGGTAGGCTTAATTACCTCAGTTGTAGGCAGGACTTTCAAGCATGCCCCCCTGTGGGTAGCATTCAGTATATGTGATGGTGGATATGACCTCAGGGGGGCATGATATACATATGAATACCACCTCTGTTTACATAGAATGCTGCCGGTCCACCACTATTTACATATGAATGCCGCTACTATAGTATTTACATATCAATGCCGGTATATACATGTAAACACAGGGTCTGCAGGTGAGTCATCTGTACACAACAATAGGGCAGAGCTGGGCAGCATTAGTAGCAGCACTTCACACTGAGATACTGGGAAGCAGCATGGGACTAAACCTCAAAGGATGAGGGAATTTAAACTGGGATAGTTGGCAAGTATGAGGCAGCTGCTTTGGGCCCCACAACAATGACAGGGCCCAGGGCAGCTTCCCCTTTTGCCCTGCCCTAAAGACGGCCCTGCTAACAATAGATGTTACAGTTGTTGTCATATTTTATTATGTTAATTCAATAAATTATATTTGTACCAAGTATACCTCTTTTATGATTGCTACATGTGCCTGAAAAGTTCACCACTAGGGGACCCCCTTTGCTGTTATGTATAAATAATTTTGAATGTGGCACAAATTCACAGTCAGATGCTGATCTACAATATAAATCAGTCTCTCATACTGGTCACTGGAAGTTCAACATGGCACCTCATGGCAAAGAACTCTCTGAGGATCTGAAAAAAAGAATTGCTGCTCTACATAATGATGGCCTAGGCTATAGGAAGATTGCCAAGACCCTGAAACTGATCTGCAGCACAGTGGCCAAAACTATACAGCGGTTTAACAGGACAGGTTCCACTCAGAACAGGCCTCACCATGGTCGACCAAAGAAGTTGAGTGCACATGCTCAGCGTCATATCCAGAGGTTGTTGTTGGGAAATAGACGTATGAGTGCTGCCAGCATTGCTGCAGAGGTTGAAGGGGTGGGGGTGGGGGGTGTCAGCCTGTCGGTGCTCAGACCATACACCGCACACTGCATCAAATTGGTCTGCATGACTGTCCTCCCAGAAGGAAGCCTCTTCTAAAGATGATGCACAAGAAAGCCCGCCAACAGTTTGCTGAAGACAAGCAGACTAGGGACATGGATTACTGGAACCATGTCCTGTGGTCTGATGAGACCAAGATAATTTGGTTCAGATGGTGACAAGCGTGTGTGGCGACAACCAGGTGAGGACTACAAAGACAAGTGTGTCTTGCCTACAGTCAAGCATGGTGGTGGGAGTGTCATGGTCTGGGGCTGCATGAGTGCTGCCGGCACTGGGGAGCTACAGATCATTGAGGGAACCATGAATGCCAACATGTACTGTGACATACTGAAGCAGAGCATGATCCCCTCTCTTCGGAGACTGGGCCACAGGGCAGTATTCCAACATGATAACGACCCCAAACACACCTCCAAGACGACCACTGCCTTGCTAAAGAAGCTGAGGGTAAAGGTGATGGACTGACCATGGTTGCCGCATGTCTCCAGACCTAAACCCTATAGAGCATCTGTGGGACATCCTCAAACAGAAGGTGGAGGAGCGCAAGGTCTCTAACATCCTCCAGCTCTGTGATGTCCTCATGGAGGAGTGGAAGAGGACTCCAGTGACAACCTGTGAAGCTCTGGTGAACTCCATGCCAAAGAGGGTTAGCGCAGTGCTGGAAAATAATGGTGAGCACACAAAATATTGACACTTTGGGCCCAATTTGGACATTTTCACTTAGGGGTGTACTCACTTATGTTGCCAGCGGTTTAGACATTAATGGCTGTGTGTTGAGTTATTTTGAGGGGACAACAAATTTACACTGTTACACAAGCTGTACACTCACTACTTTACATTGTAGCAAAGTGTCATTTCTTCAGTGTTGTCACATGATAAGATATAATAAAATACTTACAAAAATGTGAGGGGTGTTCTCACTTTTGTGAGATACTGTGTATATATATACATAAAATAATATAAAATACACCCAGAAGTAGGATATATGGGCATTTTAACTAGGAGTCAGACATGACGCTATATGAAGGGTGGAAGGGAGATATAAATGTTTTATAATAATGTAGTACAAAAATCTGAGACTTTTTTTTTTTTTCATGGATATGATCATTTTAAATATAATGTACAATACTGGTAAACTTTTACTTTAAATGTAATTGTAATGCCTTCTATTACCTCCAGTCTATTCGCCTCCACCTTCTCTGGGTTCAGATGCTGATCTTCCCTGCACACTGTCTTTAAAGCGATTATTTTTTTTTAACAATAAACATGTTATTATTACCTGCTCCGTGCAATGGTTTTGCACAGAGCAGCCTTGAATCTCCTCTTCCGGGGCCCCCCACCGACGCTTCTAGCTCCTCCTGCCATCAGAGTGCCCCAATAGCAAGCTGCAAATTATAGTATAGAGTGCCCCTATAGCAAGGTAAAAAAAAAAACTGCTGACTTTAGAACCACTCACTTCCTGCCCAGGACTACATGTCCCATGAGACAGTGCTCCTCACACATTACCATTCACAAGTTCTCAGACACTTGCTGACATCAATGGATGGTGTACTGAGCTGTATGTGTGCTGCAATGTATTTCCTTATATGTAAACAAATAATGCATTCTGAATGCAGGCCGATTTAATCGATTATGCAAATAGTTGACAATATCTTCATAATTGATTAGTTGTCGATTAATCGATTTGTTGTTTCGGCCCTACTGAGATTAAATTACATACAGGTGGACTCTTATTTACTAATTAGGTGACTTCTGAAGGCAATTGGTTCCATTAGATTTTAGTTAGGGGTATCAGAGCAAAAGGGGGCTGAATACAAATGCACGCCACACTTTTCACATATTTATTTGTAAAAAAAATTGATAACCATTTATCATTTTCCTTCCACAGTTATTGGTCTATAACACAAAAGCCCAATAAAATACGTTTTCTGTTTTTGGTTGTAACATGACAAAATGTTGAAAATGTCAAGGGGTATGAATACTTTTTCAAGGCACTGTAGTAATGGTTGTGTGTAAAAAGGATAAGCAGCAATGTCTGCGTTTGGTGTGTACTGCATAAAGTTGGCTGAACAGATGTGTATAAAATGCATTAAACTAGTAATGGATGTGTATGGTATGGGTCAATAGTGTACCGGATATATATTGAATAAGACTGGTAAGTTGCCAGTTTCCTGCGGAGGAGGTTAAGGATCTGACTATGCTGTCTAGCTGGGGGGTCTGGATCACAAGAATGATTGAATAAAATTATAATTTATTTTTTCTAGGCAAACTAGTTCCATTATATGTATTCCAACAATGCCTTTAGCTGAAAGCCCAGAATTAAGCTATTAATAGATGACTCCATAATGTGTAAAGGATAAGGTGAAAGAAAAGTGCACAGTGATAATGTAAATTCACACTTGCAACATTATTCCACAGAGATTATGAACCACCATCTCAGTAATTATAGGTCGAAAGTGTTCCGTACATCACCTACAGGAGTCCAGCGTAACTAAGGAAATACAAAGATGCACGGATTAGCGACATAATACATGGGAATTAAAAGTAATCATTTATTAAGTTATTAACTACTTCAGTACCAGGCACTTACACCCCCTTCCTGCCCAGGCCAATTTTCAGCTATCAGCGCTGTTGCTGTTTAAATGACAATTGCGCGGTCGTGCTACACTGCACCCAAACAGAATTTTTATCATTTTGTTCCCACAAATAGAGCTTTCTTTTGTTGGTATTTGATCACCTCTGTGTTTTTTATTTTTTGCTAAAAAAATAAAAGTTTGAGAAAAAAAAGTTTTTCTTTTGTTTCTATTATAAAATTTTGTAAATAAGTAAGTTTTCTCCTTCACTGACGGGCACTGATAAGGCAGCACCAATGAGGTGGCACTGACGGGCACTACCGATGGGCACTGATTGGCGGCACTGATGGGCACTGGTAGGCGGCACTGATGGGTGGCACTGATATGCAGCACTGATGGGCATTGATAGGCGGCACTGATGGGCACTCATGGGTGGCACTGGTGGGCACTGTTTGGCACTGATAGGCGACGCTGCTGGGCACTGAAGTGCTGCACTGATGGGTACTTATGAGTGACAGTGATAGGCGGCACTGATGGGTCTTGTTAGGGCACTGTATGACAGTGATTCCGCGCTTAGGAAGAGAAGGGACTGCTGCCCCCCTACAAATGAATATCACCGAGGTGATATCCAAAAATGGGTAATGATCTAAACAGGGGTGTTGGCGCTGTCCGGCTATATGCACATAAAGGTATATAAAAACTACTTAGATAAATAAAGCAGAAATACTTGTAAAAGAGGTGGTGCGTGTAAACAATACGTAACAGGGCTAGGGTGTATTAAATGCAAACAATACCCTTGGCAGATAATAATACTAATAAGGTGCTACGTGCTCCTAAAAATGAAGAATGTGCCTTAGTTCCAATTTATCAAATGTCCATATGTGTGTAAAGGAATATACCACAAATGCAACGTGTGTAAAATACAAACAATCTCCCTGGCAGAAAATGCAGTAAAGTGCAAAGTGCTCCTGAACAGATGTGTAAATGTGCCTTAACCTCAATGTATCAAATTCCATAAAAATAAAAAATGTACCCGCAGGTGAATAAACAATAGTGGCAATCAAAACAGTATTTTGCAAATCAGGCAAACAATTTGTGGCATAAAAATGGAAAAAATTATTTAGAAGATATCCCCAACAAGTGTGCATAAAAATCGAAAATATATAGAAAAGTATATAAAAAATGTGTGAAACATAAATGTCCAAAGTTCAAAGTCCCAAAAAATGTGTCCTTATAGTGGAAAAAAACGGTGATCTCAGCTTTAACTGATATAGTCCCCGTCCTCCACCGCACCCCCACTCGTGCTTGCACTCACCGTACTACCTCACCCCTCAGGGGTAAAGGCATATGTGGAAAAATCCTGCGATGGCGAATCCAGGGGGGGTTCCTCCGTTGAAGGGTGTTATGTCCTTAGATCGAAGCTGTTGCAGCGGTCCCTGCACACCGCTGTGACCAGCGACATGTCTCCCGAAGTTATTTCCGGGTTCGCGGGCTCCGGCGCTGTGATTGGCTGGTCGTGGCACGAGCGAGCCGTTTCTTCAGTGCCGATGATGTCGGCACATGAGGATACAGTGAATATCTCCTATTGTGGTTCAATGACAGTCCAGGTAAAAGACAGGCAGAGTTCAGAAAATAGCCGATCTGAGGTCATACACAGGGAAATCCAATTTAGCAGAGCGGGGTGGTTAAGCAAGCAGCTTGATCAGGTATTACACTTTCTGAACTCTGTCTGTCTTTTACCTGGACTGTCATTGAACCACAATAGGAGATATTCACTGTATCCTCATGTGCCGACATCATCGGCACTGAAGAAACGGCTCGCTCGTGCCACGACCAGCCAATCACAGCGCCGGAGCCCGCGAACCCGGAAATAACTTCGGGAGACATGTCGCTGGTCACAGCGGTGTGCAGGGACCGCTGCAACAGCTTCGATCTAAGGACATAACACCCTACAACGGAGGAACCCCCCCTGGATTCGCCATCGCGGGATTTTTCCACATATGCCTTTACCCCTGCAGGGGTGAGGTAGTCCGTTGAGTGCAAGCACGAGTGGGGGTGCGGTGGAGGACGGGGACTATATCAGTTAAAGCTGAGTTCACCGTTTTTTTCCACTATAAGGACACATTTTTTGGGACTTTGAACTTTGGACATTTATGTTTCACACATTTTTTATATACTTTTCTATATATTTTCGATTTTTATGCACACTTGTTGGGGATATCTTCTAAATAATTTTTTCCATTTTTATGCCACAAATTGTTTGCCTGATTTGCAAAATACTGTTTTGATTGCCACTATTGTTTATTCACCTGCGGGTACATTTTTTATTTTTATGGAATTTGATACATTGAGGTTAAGGCACATTTACACATCTGTTCAGGAGCACTTTGCACTTTACTGCATTTTCTGCCAGGGAGATTGTTTGTATTTTACACACTTTGCATTTGTGGTATATTCCTTTACACACATATGGACATTTGATAAATTGGAACTAAGGCACATTCTTCATTTTTAGGAGCACGTAGCACCTTATTAGTATTATTATCTGCCAAGGGTATTGTTTGCATTTAATACACCCTAGCCCTGTTACGTATTGTTTACACGCACCACCTCTTTTACAAGTATTTCTGCTTTATTTATCTAAGTAGTTTTTATATACCTTTATGTGCATATAGCCGGACAGCGCCAACACCCCTGTTTAGATCATTACCCTTGTTAGGGCACTGATACGTGGCACTGATGGGCACTGATATGCGGCACTGTTAGGCATCACTGATGGCACTGGCAGGCATTGGGGATGGGCACTGATTGGCAGCTGCCTGGGCACTGATTGGTATTTCGCTGGTGGTCTAGGGTGGCATACCTTGTGGTCCAGTGTGATGGCCATCCCTGGTGGCCCTGGCGGCATCCTGGTGTTCCTGGGTGGGCATCCAAGGGGGGGCTACACTGATAAGCAATCAGCACAGACCCCCCCCCCCCCCCTCAGGAGATCAGCCGAACGGCTCTTCCCCTTTACATCATGATCAGCCATGATTGGACACGGCTGAGCATGTGGTAAAGAGCCTCCGTCGGAGGCTCTTTACCGAGATCGGTATAGCGGTGTGTCAGAGTCAGTGTGTCACAGGCTGATGTCCACCCAGAACAAGAGCCGTGCCGCCCAGCTGTCATTTGGTGGTGGGCGGGCGGCATGTGTTTAAAAGAGAAGTGGGACCAAAGCTCTTTTGGCCCTACATCTCCTGTGGGTCACAGGATTGCATTTAGTTCTGCTCTCCTGTGATCCAGATTCAGCTGACAAATGATGTCACACATCCACTCCTGACACTGAAAGTATCCGGCCGTTAATGTTGGGATCCACCCAGATGCCTGAGGGGCAGCTGGCTCAACCTCTGAGTGTGCCACTGAGAGCCTGGGCCAGTGGCTCCCAACCCCATTTCCAGCCCAGCAATCCAATGAGCGCTGGAGGGGCAGTGCAGAGAGCCGGAGACTGACAGCCACCAGCTCACTGAAGACCAAGAACTGAGCGATCAGCAGTCATTGGTCGCTCAGTTTTCAATCTTTGAGGCCGTGAGGGAACAGATGCAGCATTGGACAGATATTGTATTCACCCAGATGAGTATATATGCTTGTTATTTTGAAATCCTGCACTTCTCTTTTAACTAAAACAGCCATTCTCAACCAGGGTTTCTCCTGCAGTTACTAGAAGTTCTTAGAGCTGTGGCTAAATGACCTCCTGTCAGAGGGTGCCTGAATAGTTCCAAGGTCAGCATCACTTGGCAGAGTGAGCTGCATGAACCCACTTATTATTCTTAGCTGTCTGTATGAGGAGCATTCTACCCACCAGGACCGGAGTGACAATAGGGTACACTGAGCATTTGCTCCTTAGGCCAGGGCCGCCAGGCCTGCATGACCTATCAAGAGCTGGCTAATTCAGGGATCCCTAACCCCTGGGCCACGGACTGGTAAGAAACTTTAAATGGGCAAGAAGTGGTGGGTTAAAAAGGCGGGGCTGACAATTTTACCCAGAAATGGGCTTTAAATAGGCAAGACGTGGTGGGTTAAAAGTATAGTCAGTGTTTATCATTGTTTATCTGGCGCTCAAAATGAAGTAATCCTTAGGGGTATAGTCTGTGGCTGTAATAGCTGGATGGTGATGAATCCATAGGTTGGGTGGTTGAAAAAGAAAGGGGTATTAAGAGTTAAAAAGGAAGGCAGCCATCCCTCCGAGTGTGTCCAGAACTCTGGAAGACATATAAGGAAAAAGCAGGGAGGGGGAGGCATGGACCTGAGTGTAGTATTAAAATGATCACTTTAATAGGATAAGAATAAAAACACTTACAAGATGATAGAAGATGCATGCTCGTCCAAGTAAAGTCCCATCCTGGCATTCCACATGGCTCTGCGGCCAATAGAAAGAGCAGCCAGATCCGAATGTGTAGCCTTCACCACTGCAGCCCTGATTGACAAGATTCCAGCCCTGCCTTGGTCCAATCAGATGCCGGCGACGTCACTTCCTGTTCCACGGTCCATGCTGGTCAGTGTAGAGCTTCCTGGTTCCTTGCTCCTGGAGAAACCCTGTGATCCATTCCGGCCAGCTGCCCATACTTATCCAGCTATCAGGAACAGCGGTGGGACCCACAAAGCCATGTGGAATGCCAGGACTGCACTTTACTTTGACGAGCATGCATCTTCTATCATCTTGTAAGTGTTTTTAATCTTATCCAATTAAAGTCGTCATTTTAATGCTACACTCAGGTCGGCGCCTCCCCCTCCCTGTTATTTCCGTGGTGGGTTAAAAGGCGGGGCTGACAATTTTACCCAGAAACTGGCTTTAAATAGGCAAGAGGTGGTGGGTTAAAAGGCGGGGCTGACAATTTTACCCAGAAACGGGCTTTAAATAGGCAAGAGGTGATCTGTTAAAAAGGCTGGGTTGACAATTTTACCCAAAATAGACTTTAAATAGGCAAGAGGCGGTGAGCTGAAAGGCGGAGCTAACCATTTTACCATTAAACAAACTTTAAATAGGCAAGACCTAGAACTCTTTGTATCATTTCTTACTTCAGATTTTCGAAAATACTTGTCAAAGCTCAAACATTAACTAGATTACCATCAGTCACACAATAAACCCGAACTCCGCCAATCAGAGCGCTATCGACATCTCTGTACTGATTTGCTTGCACCGTCTCCGAAGCGACTAAAAAATGCAGGCAATTTATTGGCGTTGAAACAATTGCAGCAATTGGTAACAATCTGCCACTGAGTAAACATTACAATGACCTAGAAAATAGTCCTGATTTTCTATGTCAGATGGAGACGCAGTCACGGTTGCCCTGGCAACCTTTACATGTTTTTCGGTGAATGCGATGCGCGCTAGGGTCGCAGAAAAGTGTCAGCTGAGGACAGGACGGGCACAGAAACACATACACAATGCTATTTAGCAGTGAAAGATGGCCTATGGAAACATCAGGCATACACTGGATTAAGTAGTGTATTGTCATGCTCAGGCCTTTCACTGGGAAGCAGGCTGAATTGATGAATGGTGCCCCAATTCCAGAGCCTGGTGCTGTACAAGCCTCTAATTTATATGGTAAAGTGCTGCCGTCTATCTTATGCAGCCGCTGATCACACGGCGGCCTCCTATTATCTGCTGGATGTTGTACTGGACTGTGGGGTGACATATCAGACACTACTGTGAGCGATGGAAGACGAGGGAACATTTTCTATACATCGGATTCTATAAATATAGATACACATTTGTGCACCTTGGAGGGGGTGGTGGTAACTGAATGTAGAATTATATAGAGCAGCAGTGCTCTCTAAGGGGGTAATACTGAGATTTTTAAAGGGAACCAATAATAATTCTGGGTCGATTTTAATTTTACTATTTTTTTTTTTTATTATAAAAATTTAAAGCCCAATATACAGTGGGGAAGGAAAGTATTCAGACCCCCTTAAATTTTTCACTCTTTGTTATATTGCAGCCATTTGCTAAAATCATTTAAGTTCATTTTTTTTCCTCATTAATGTACACACAGCACCCCATATTGACAGAAAGACACAGAATTGTTGACATTTTTGCAGATTTATTAAAAAAGAAAAACTGAAATATCACATGGTCCTAAGTATTCAGACCCTTTGCTCAATATTTAGTAGAAGCCCCTTTTGATCTAATACAGCCATGAGTCTTTTTGGGAAAGATGCAACAAGTTTTTCACACCTGGATTTGGGGATCCTCTGCCATTCCTCCTTGCAGATCCTCTCCAGTTCTGTCAGGTTGGATGGTAAACGTTGGTGGACGGCCATTTTTAGGTCTTTCCAGAGATGCTCAATTGGGTTTACAGTAAGTCAGGGCTCTGGCTGGGCCATTCAAGAACAGTCACGGAGTTGTTGTGAAGCCACTCCTTCGTTATTTTAGCTGTGTGCTTAGGGTCATTGTCTTGTTGGGAGGTAAACCTTCGGCCCAGTCTGAGGTCCTGAGCACTCTGGAGAAGCTTTTCGTCCAGGATATCCCTGTACTTGGCCGCATTCATCTTTCCCTCGATTGCAACCAGTCGTCCTGTATATCTATCTCTCTCTCTCTTTCTATATATATATATGTATAGAGAGAGATAGAGAGATAGAGAGATAGAGAGATAGAGAGATAGATAGATAGATAGATAGATAGATAGATAGATAGATAGATAGATAGATAGATAGATAGATAGATAGATAGATAGATAGATAGATAGATAGATAGATAGATAGATAGATAGATAGATTATATGATTGCACATTGGTACATATGGTGTTTTTAGGAATTGTGGTTACTTAATTTCAGTTTAAGGAATATTTTATTGAATTTATTTTAGCACTTTAACAGCACAACACTATTTTTTTTGTTTATTTAGATAGAAGTTGTCTTAGATACTTTGTATTTATTCCCTTCTATGTGTAGTGACTTGTGTTTTTCTGCACCCAATCAATGGCAGTAACCAAAGGGTGCATGAAAAACAATTCTTTTCTAAGTGCCCCTGTTACACCACAATGCTATTTGCTATTTAGTTATACTTTTAAGTTTGACCTTTTTAAACTGATGTTTTTATGATATGTATACCATCTTTTTTATATATATATAAATATGTAATACATGACAAAGAAATCTCAGAGCACTATGGGTTAGTTAAGGTTGAATGCAAAGCAAAATGCTGAGCACATGGATAAAGTACATACCTGTATATGGAGCTGTTTTACCTGCCATAGGATTTGTGTTTCTGTCCATACATTCCTGGGATTTACCAAGCTTTGCCACACAGCACTGCCCTTCAGGCAGGGCAGGAGAGTGTTTTTTCTCTGAACTTAGTTTACACTCACGGGTCTTCTTCCTCCCCAGGCAAGTGACTGGACATTGAAAAGTGAACAAGCAGACTTATAACCGCTTAAGCCCCGGAAGAATTTACCCCCTTCTTGACCAGAGCACTTTTTGCGATTCGGCACTGCGACGCTTTAACTGACAATTGCGCGGTCGTGCGACGTGGCTCTCAAACAAAATTGACGTCCTTTTTTTCTCACAAATAGAGCTTTCTTTTGGTGGTATTTGATCACCTCTGTGGTTTTTATTTTTTGCGCTATAAACAAAAAAATAGCGGCAATTTTGAAAAAAACGCATTATTTTTAACTTTTTGCTATAATAAATATCCCCAAAAAATATTTAAAAAAACATTTTTTTCCCCTCAGTTTAGGCCGATATGTATTCTTCTACATATTTTTGGTAAATCGCAATAAGTGTCTATTGATTGGTTTGCACAAAAGTTATAGCGTTTACAAAATAGGGGATAGTTTTATGGCATTTTATTAATAATTTTTTTTTTTACTAGTAATGGCGGCGATCATCGATTTTTATCGTGACTGCGACATTATGGTGGACACATCGGACATGTTTGACACATTTTTGGGACCATTGTCATTTATACAGCAATCGGTGCTATACAAATGCACTGATTCCTGTGTAAATTACACTGGCAGTGAAGGGGTTAACCACTAGGTGGCAGTGTAGGGGTTAAGTATGTCCTGGGGAATGTTTCTAACTGTGGGGGGGTGTGGCTACGTGTAACACATCACTGATCTCTGCTCCGATCACAGGGAGCAGAGATCAGTGACAGTGTCACTAGGCAGAACGGGGAGATGCTTGTTTGCATTAGCATCTCCCCGTTCTTCCTCTCCATGAGGCGATTGCGGGTATCCCCGCGGTGATCGGGTCAGCGGGTCCCGCGACCCGACTCACGGAGCTCCCGGCCGGCGGCGAGCACGCAATGGCACGGCGGCAAATTTAAAGGGACGTACGGGTACACCCATTTGCCCAACCGTGCCATTCTGCCGACGTACATCGGCGAGCGCCGGTCGGGAACCGGTTAAGCTTGTCGCTTTGTCACTCTACTCTCTATTAGCCTTGTTGCACATGAACACTACTAAGAAGATGATAAGTCAAATTCACATACTTACACAGCTTGTATTTAAAAAAAAAAAACATTTCATAATGTGAAATGCTTTTTTTTATAGCTAAATGGTCTTCAGCATTAAATAGACAGCACAGTAGTCGTTGTTTGCTTTCAGGTAGGCTGTTCATTAATTAAATCATGGACAGAACCATCCTTTCAGGGAGGGTTTGCGGCTCCAACTTATTCACATATGTTTCTAAATTTCAGCTTTGGTTATTGAGCTCCATAAACAGCAGTCTTTCTACAACAGAGGAGCAATTAGACGATGCGAGATAGAGCCTAAAGCTATATACAGTGCCTTGAAAAAGTATTCATACTCCTTGAAATGTTCCACATTGTGTCATGTTACAACCAAAAGTTGAAATGCATTTTATTGGGATTTTATGTGATAGGCCAGCACAAAGTGGCACATAATTGTGAAGTGGAAGGAAAGTGATAAATGGTTTTCAAACATTTTTACAAATAAATATGTGAAAAGTGTGGCGTGCATTTGTATTCACCCCCCCTGAGTCAATACTTTGTAGAACCGCCTTTCACTGCAATTACAGATGCAAGTCTTTTTGGGGATGTCTCTACCAGCTTTGCACATCTAGAGAGGGACATTTTTGCCCATCCTTCTTTGCAAAATGGCTCAAGCTCAGTCAGATTGGATGGAGAGCGTGTGTGAACAGCAATTTTCAAGTCTTGCCAGATTCTCAATTGGATTTAGGTCTGGACTTTGACTAGACCATTCTAACACATGAATATGTTTTTATCTAAACCAGGGGTCTCCAAACTGTGGCCCGAGGGCAAGATGTGGCCCTTTGCTAGCCTTTATCCGGCCCTTGGAGCACAATTCCTCCCACTAATATGAGGCACTATTCCTCCCACTGACACCAACAACGGGGCACTATATCTTCCACCGATACCAATGATGGGATACTATTCCTCCTACTAATAGGGGGAATACTCCTCCTCCTATTGACCACCAACCCTGAGGCCATATTTGTTCTCACTGATGCTGGGCCTTTGACATTTTCTGCCCCTGCTGGCCACAATCCGGCCCTCCTAAAGTCTAAAGGACAATAAAGTGGCCCTTTGTTTGAAAAGTTTGGAGGCTCCTGATCTAAACCATTCCATTGTGGCTCTGGCTGTATGTTTAGAGTCGTTGTCCTGCTGGAAGGTGAACCTCCGCCCCAGTCTTAAATCTTTTGCAGACTCTAACCGGTTTTCTTCTAAGATTGCCCTGTATTTG
Organism: Lithobates septentrionalis; assembly: GCA_037952835.1. Lineage (NCBI taxonomy): Eukaryota > Metazoa > Chordata > Amphibia > Anura > Ranidae > Lithobates > Lithobates septentrionalis. The sequence goes on along the minus strand of JBBDGP010002524.1, from coordinate 982,179 downwards.
GCTCCATCCATCTTTGCATCAACTCTGACCAGCTTCCCTGTCTCTGCTAAAGAAAAGCATCCCCACATCATGATGCTGCCACCACCATGTTTCACGGTGGGGATGGTGTGTTCAGGGTGATGTGCAGTGTTAGTTTTCCACCACACATAGTGTTTTGCTTTTAGGCCAAAAAGTTCAAAAAGTTTTGGTCTCATCTGACCACCTTCTTCCACATGTTTGCTGTGTCCACCACATAACTTCTCACAAACTGCAAACTGGACTTCTTATGGCTTTCTTTCAACAATGGCTTTTTTCTTGCCACTCTTCCATAAAAGCCAGATTTGTGGAGAGCACGACTAATAGTTGTCCTGTGGACAGATTCTCCCACCTGAGCTGTGGAACTCTGCAGCTCCTCCAGAGTTACCATGGGCCTCTTGGCTGCTTCTCTGATTTAATGCTCTCCTTGCCCGGCCTGTCAGTTTAGGTGGATGGCCATGTCTTAGTAGGATTGCAGTTGTGCCATACGCTTTCCATTTTTGGATGATGGATTGAACAGTGCTCCGTGAGATGTTACAAGCTTGGGATATTTTTTTTAAACCATAACCCTGCTTTTAACTTCTCTACAACTTTATCCCTGACCTGTCTGGTGTGTTCCTTGGCCTTCATGATGCTGTTTGTTCACTAAGGTTCTCCAACAAACCTGTGAGGGCTTCACAGAACAGCTGCATTTATACTGAGATCAAATTACACACAGGTGGACGCTATTTACTAATTAGGTGACTTCTGAAGGCAATTGGTTCCACTAGATTCTAGTTGGGGGTATCAGAGTAAAGGGGGCTGAATACAAATGCATGCCACGCTTTTCACATATTTATTTGCAAATAAATGTGAAAAACATTTATCATTTTCCTTCCACTTCACAATTATGTGCCACTTTGTGTTGGTCACAATCACACACGTTATCACATAAAATCCCAATAAAATACATTTACGTTTTTGGTTGTAACATAACAAAATGTGAAAAATTTCAAGGGGTGTGAATACTCGTTCAAGGCACTGTATAAAACACTATACCTAAACTATATTTCTTTAAAGAACTGCTTCAGTTCAGACTGTCCTTTCCAGAGGGAGATCTAGCATGTAGGATACGTACCATATATTGTTGGGTTTAGGATTTGCACTGTGGATTGATGGCCTGTTTGATGGGCTGGAAATGTAATTTTTCCCATGTTAGAATTTTTACAGTTGCCAAGTTGACATGTTTGTACACAGGGGTATTTGAAAAGGGAACTGGCTTCAGCCTTCCATAATGGTGCACTTACTAATCCACACAGGGGTCAGTACAGTGTTAGTTATGCGTAGTTATCGACATTCCTGGGATGAACTGGGAGCTCCCATCCTACTGTAGGAAAACATGGTGATGTACTTTACATGCTGCCTACTGTCGTGAACATGTGCTGTCCCTTACCAGGAGCAATATTCCATAGAATGGTATGTGTGGGGGGTGATTTGTGGAGTGGGGGGAAAGCCCTGCAGAAGAAGGATCCTGACTTCACTCCTTGTTAAGTGTGTGACCTGGGACCTCAGGGGAACATTCTATCATCTAATATGGTCCTGCCCCTCCCTTCAGGCCTACTGGTCATAGGTGGTTAAATTTCTCCACGATCGCATAGGTTTCCCTTTGACTTTGTGCCCTCGCCATTGTCTGTTAGCTCTCCTATCTATCTCAGAAGAAGCCAAATACCTAAACATATTTTTGCAGTCCCTGTTCCCGGCCAGAATGCAAATAGCCCGGTCTTGGATCAAAGAGTCGCCCCCCTTCTGTTCAGCAATGGATTAGGACTGTTAATGCAACTCTTCCCTATACAAAAAGTACTGTACTCGCACAGGGGCTGCCCGGCTAAATTTAACAAAATCTAGGACAGGTGGCTGGAGGAGTCCTCTACCTGCACAGACGAGGAGTAACCTTTACATATTGTACGGCACTCCGTGATTCCCACGCTATAGAGTTATATTCTTACTTTGAAGGCTTGCATGCTTCTCCATGATGAGGTTTCTCATAACTCCTGCTGCACTTCGTGTTGTTGTATGTTGACCCCCTATTCAGGTACACTACAGTTATGTAGGGAAAGGATCTTGAAGGCCTCTTGAGCCACCTCCCTAGGCAAAGAGAGCCTTGACTGATGGGGGCATGGCTAGGTGCCGGGACAAGGGGAACGATTGGTTGAAATATGGGGGATGGAATGGGCCTGAGCTAAGGGAAATTCCGGGTCTTTCAGAGGAGTCGGTTGGAAGAGCTGCTCACCCTCCCGCCCCTCTTTTCCTTTGTTATGGTATGTCACAACTTGCTGCGGTTTTCTTGACCTTGCCAGCAGTTAATGTTGCTGTAATGGGCTATGCCCTTGATGGAAAATTGGAAGTAGGCTGTCTGTCCAGCACTTATGGTAAGGACAGGCCCCTACTTCCCTCTTTTGGTTGAGTGCTCACAGTACGACTGTGACTGGCACTGGTTAAATATGTTTACATGTTATGTGTTGGAATTTAATAAAGCTGTGGCCTTGCCCTTTCCAATCTAATGGTTGTAAGTGTCTTATTTAATGGGCTAAAGGGCAAGGGTGGTGGGGGATTTGATCCCATTGTGTTACATTAATTGGGATCTAGGCCCATTGCGCCTCAGCAGTCATGACTATCCTCGATAACTTGACCTGTTATTCTTTATACTCAATACGGTTATGTCAATGCTTTATCCTTATGTATTGTGCATGTTTGCACTTTGTACTTGTTTGTATACTTTTTTTTAACATGCTCAAAAAACTTTTGATCAAAAAAAAAGTGTGTGACCTGGAACAACCATATAACCAGCCTGAAAAACTTCAACTCCTTTCCTGCCCACTTTCAGGACTGAGACTCAATAGGGGAGTCTGAATTATATTGAAAGCCTGCACCTTCAAAACTAATTTCCAGTTTTGTTTTTTTTTTCTGTTTGCATAAAGTAGAAAGGATAGAGCCTCGGCCAAATTTTTAATAAGGCTTACCTGTAGGTAAAAAGAATATCTCCTAAACCTGTACGGTTTAGGAGATATTCCCCCCGCAATGAGCCACAGACTTCAGCGGCGCATGCGCTACGGGGATTCTCGGTTGAAAGTCCGGCAGACGCCGGACCTTGCCGGAAAGAAGTCTCTGCGCGGGAGTGACGACATCGCGGCTCCCTCAGCACTCACAGTGCTGGAGTCACGATACCTGGAAGACACGGCGAGGAAAAATGTCAGCTCCCTCTGCGTGGATTGGGTGAGATACCAGCGCCTCGTTCTAAGGTAAGTATTTCATAATGGGCTGCTATGCGGTGCATACTAGCTCATTATGCCTTTTCCCTTACAGGTGTAGAAAAAAAAAGTCAGCGGGTTTACTACCGCTTTAGGCTTTGACAAAAAAAACAAAAACTGGAAGCCGATTGGCTTCTGCGCACAGCTGCCCCGGATTTTGTACTCTCCGGTTTTAGTAAATGAACCCTTTTGAATGCAAATATAATCTTATGGATAGATTCTTGTTAAATTGAATGGTCTGTCAACTGGATCTCTTTATACCAATAGATCACAACAACCACTGCTTTATGTATTGGTGTATTTGCCTTCCTCTGTGTCCCTTCAGTGCTGAGGACTAATTACCTCTACCATCCCTTTAGCTGCAGCCGCTGCTGACATGGCATACCATCACATTAGACCGCCGATAGGATACTCCATCCCAAAGCCGATTTCCTCCTTGTTAATGAGGGGCTGGAATGTCTGCCCAGAGGTAAGTGTCCGTTTTCTCTTTAGCATTTCATAGACCTGTCAAGGATTTGGCCCCAGAGGGGTTTGTATAATGCATTTTATGTCCAATGTAAAGTGGGGTACACACACTATAAGAAAAGATACACTTGTGTTTTTGCCATTGCATGCAGTTCACAAAATGGTTACAATCTGTTTTTTTTATTTAGCTTAATTAAAAAAAATTCAGTGAAATCATTTAAAGTGTTGTTGTCGGCCGAAATTGTACTTTTTAAATAAAAATACCCCTATAATACACAAGCTTAATGTATTCTAGTAAAGTTAGAATGTAAACTAAGGTCTGTTTTGTTAGTTTATAGCAGTAGTTTGTTATTTTATAAACTTACAGCAGGCCGTGGCCATCTTAAGTGTGGGCATCTGAAGCCAGACTGTATTTCTTCCTGGATCTCATCCTTGCAGATCTCGCACATGCTCAGTGCAGCACAAGCAGTGTAATAGGTTTCAGGTCAGGTTTCCATAGCAACGGCAGTGTCAGAGGAAGTTGCCGCCCCTTCCCAGAAGGCATTGCAAACAGGAAATGATGTGATGGGCCGCGGCCAGGGAGGAGGAAGTGAAAAATAAATACAGCAGATATACAGTAAGTGCTGAGAAAAAAAATAAAAAAATATCCAATTCGTTTACAGTGCACAGTTTAGTGAGGGATGCTGAAGAGTTGTAAAAGTGGGTTGAAGTTAAAGGTAACCTGGATATACCTGAGAATGTCATTTTAGTTCAATTTTATTGACAGGAACAAGGTAGAAAATGCAGTCTACATATAAAACATCATTAACAGTAGTAAGTAATGACATTAAAACATATGTATAGGGAGGTTACAAAAATATATTATTGTATCTGGTTGATTATGTGTATCAAAAAACAGCAGTTATGCCGCGTACACACGAGCGGACTTTTCGACTGGACTGGTCCGACGGACTATCCAACAGTCTTTCGACGGGCTTCCAACGGTCTTTCCGAATGAACGGACTTGCCTACACACAATCACACCAAAGTCCGACGGATTCGTATGTGATGACGTACGACCGGACTAAAATAAGGAAGTTGATAGCCAGTAGCCAATAGCTGGCCTAGCGTCGTTTTTTTGTCCCTTCGGAATAGCATACAGACGAGCGGACTTTTCGATAGGAACTGGGTCCGGCGGAGTTCCGGCGTAAAAATTTGAAACTTTCCAAATCTAAAGTCCATCAGTTTTTGATCGAAAAAGTCCGCTGCAGGTCCGATTAAGCCTACACACGGTCGAATTGTCCGCCGCCCGTCGGACCAGTCCGGTCGAAAAGTCCGCTCGTGTGTACGCGGCATAAGAGCAATATGTTGAGGCATAACATTGAGAAATATAAGACGCTCACATTTCAAAGGAGAATATTAAATGTAAAAATCAAATATTGGGCCTCATGTACACTGCTGCTGGTAAATGGAGGTCAGGGGCGGACTGACCATCGGGCAGTTCGGACGCTGACCGAGGGCCCGTGGCCAGTAGGGGGCCCCATGGCAGCTTCCACTTCGGGACCCGATCTACCCGTCATCTAGCTGTGATTGACGGGCTGATCGGGTCCCTGCTCACTGCTAAGAGACTGCAGTGTATACACACCTCTCGTGATGCGCTCCTCCTCCTCCCTGCCGGCCCCTCCTTCCCTCCCGTCCACCCCAGGTGCTTGTATCTGTCATCACCTCGGACGGACAGAAAAGAGGAGGGGCCGGCGAGGAGGAGGAGGAGCGCATCACGAGAGGTCTGTATACAGCCGCTTCCCGCGCTACTCTGCATCTAGGAAGCGAAGTACCACGTGCTGCTATTAGAAAGTTGCTGCACAGCTTCCCACCCACAGTGTCCCCCTGTGCCCCCCACAGTGTCCCCCTGTGTCCCCACCTCCCCACAGTGTCCCCCTGTGCCCCCCACCTCCCCACAGTGTTCCCCACCTCCCCACAGTGTCTCCCTGTGCCCCCCACCTCCCCACAGTGTCCCCCTGTGCCCCCCACCTCCCCACAGTGTCCCCCTGTGCCCCCCACCTACCCACAGTGTCCCCCTGTGCCCCCCACCTCCCCACAGTGTCCCCCTGTGCCCCCCACCTCCCCACAGTGTCCCCCTGTGCCCCCCACCTCCCCACAGTGTCCCCCACCTCCCCACAGTGTCCCCCTGTGCCCCCCACCTCCCCACAGTGTCCCCCTGTGCCCTCCACCCCCCACAGTGACCCCCTGTGCCTCCAACCGTGCCCCCCACCTCCCCACAGTGTCCCCCTGTGCCCCCCACCTCCCCACAGTGACCCCCACCTCCCCACAGTGCCCCCCACCTCCCCACAGTGCCCCCCTGTGCCCTCCACCCCCCACAGTGCCCCCCACCTCCCCACAGTGCCCCCCACCTCCCCACAGTGTCCCCCTGTGCCCCCCACCTCCCCACAGTGACCCCCACCTCCCCACAGTGTCCCCCTGTGCCCCCCACCTCCCCACAGTGCCCCCCACCTCTCCACAGTGACCCCCTGTGCCCCCCACCTCCCCACAGTGAGCCCCACAGTGACCCCCACCTCCCCACAGTGTCCCCCTGTGCCCCCCACCTCCCCACAGTGCCCCCCTGTGCCCTCCACCCCCCACAGTGACCCCCTGTGACCCCCACCTCCCCACAGTGACCCCCACCTCCCCACAGTGTCCCCCTGTGCCCCCCACCTCCCCACAGTGACCCCCTGTGCTCCCCACAGTGTCCCCCTGTGCCCCCCACCTCCCCACAGTGACCCCCTGTGCTCCCCACAGTGTCCCCCTGTGCCCCCCACCTCCCCACAGTGACCCCCTGTGCCCCCCACCTCCCCACAGTGTCCCCCTGTACCCCCCACCTCCCCACATTGTCCCCCTGTGCCCCCCACCTCCCCACAGTGTCCCCATGTGCCCCCCACAGTGTCCCCCTGTGCCCCCCACAGTGTCCCCCTGTGCCCCCCACCTCCCCCTGTGCCCTCCACCTCCTCACAGTGTCCCCCTGTGCCCCCCACCTCCCCACAGTGCCCCCCACCTCCCCACAGTGACCGTCTGTGCCCCCCACCTCCCCACAGTGACCCCCTGTGCCCCCCACCTCTCCACAGTGTCCCCATGTGCCCCCCACCTCCCCACAGTGCCCCCCACCTCCCCCCTCCCCACAGTGCCCACCTGTGCCCTCCACCTCCCCACAGTGTCCCCCTGTGCCCCCCACCTCCCCACAGTGTCCCCCTGTGCCCCCACCTCCCCACAGTTTCCCCCTGTGTCCCCCCACCTCCCCACAGTGTCCCCATGTGCCCCCCACAGTGCCCCCCACCTCCCCCCTCCCCACAGTGTCCCCCTGTGCCCCCCCACCTCCCCACAGTGTCCCCCTGTGCCCCCCCACCTCCCCACAGTGTCCCCCTGTGCCCTCCACCTCCCCACAGTGTCCCCCTGTGCCCTCCACCCCCCCACAGTGCCCCCCTGTGCCCTCCACCCCCCCCCCCCCCACAGTGTCCCCCTGTGCCCTCCACCTCCCCACAGTGTCCCCCTGTGCCCCCACCTCCCCACAGTGTCCCCCTGTGCCCCCCACATTCCCCCCCTGTGCCCTCCACCTCCCCCCTTCCCACAGTGCCCCCCTGTGCCCTCCACCCCCCCAAAGTGTCCCCCTGTGCCCCCCACCTCCCCGCAGTGCCCCCCTGTGCCCTCTACCCCCCCCAGTGTCCCCCTGTGCCCTCCACCTCCCCACAGTGTCCCCCTGTGCCCCCACCTCCCCACAGTGTCCCCCTGTGCCCCCCACCTCCCCACAGTGCCCCCCTGTGCCCTCCACCTCCCCCCCACAGTGCCCCCCTGTGCCCTCCACCCAACAGTGTCCCCCTGTGCCCCCCACCTCCCCACAGTGTCCCCCTGCGCCCTCCACCTCCCCACAGTATCCCCCTGTGCCCTTCACCCACCCCCCACGGTGCCCCCCTGTGCCCTTCACCCCCCACAGTGTCCCCCTGTGTCTTCCACCCCCCCCATGGTGTCTCCCTGTGCCACTCACACACAGTGTTCCCCTGTGCCCTCCACCCACCTACAGTGTCCCCCTGTGCCCTCCAACCCCCCCCCCCACGGTATCTCCCTGTGTCCTCCACCCCCACTGTGTCGCCTTCCCCCCTGATGGCTACCCTGAAAGACACTGTGTTAAGTCTGGAGGATCCCAGTGCTCTACTGTGTGCCCTGTGTTTTGGTTTGTGCCCTGCTATTTGCCCTACTGCGTGCCCCATGGCCTGTGATGTGCCCTGCTAGTGTACCCCCTTATGTGCCCTACTCTGTGCCCCTTGCCCTGTGATGTGCCTTGTGATGTGCCCTGCTGTGTCCCGCCTGTTGTGCTCTACTGTGTGCCCTGTAATGTGCTCTACTGTGTGCCCCATGCCCTGGGATGTGTGCCCTGATGTGTACCGCCTGTGTCCTGTTCCCAAGGATGTGCCCTACTGTGTGCCCTGCTGTGTGCCCTACTATTTGCCACATGCCCTGTGATGTGCGGCACGCTCCCTGCTGTGTATCTCCTGATGTGCTCTGTGATGTGCCCCGCTGTGTACCCACTGATGTGCCCTGTACCCCCTGTGATGCACCATGCTGTGCTCAATAATGTGCCCTGATGTGTACAGCATAATAAACCCTGCTGGGTGCCCCATTATGTGTCCTGTGATGTGCCCTACTGTGTGCCCCATGCCCTGTGCCCCATGATGTGCCCCGTGCTCTGCTGTGTGCCATGTGATGTGCCTTACTGTGTGTCCCATGATTTATGTAAGTGGGGCTTTGTGTAGGTGCGGCTTGCATGTGGGCGGAGACACAGGGGGCCCCATGATCTTCTATTGCCCGGGGGCCCCATGAGTTGTCAGTCCGCCCCTGATGGAGGTTGAGGCTCCATGCACATTAGGAGCAGAAAAAACATCAATGTTTTTAGCTTTAAAAACGTGGCATAAAAGACGCAAATTGAAAGCATATTGTACAAAGTTTAGGCGAGTCTATGAGAGTTTAAGAGCATTTCGTTTATAGACGTTTTTTGCACTACACACCCCTCTGCAAAAGCCAGGAAATGATGTACAGTGACAACACACCTTTTTTTTTTTACTAAAAAAATGTTGAAACTTGACGTTCAGAAGAGATAAGAGGAGTTTAGGAGAGATTGAAGTTCTTACAGCTCCTAAACTTCTCCAGAAAACGCGATAGAGAAGGGTTTTTTCCCTGCCTCTGAACGTCCCTGACAGAAAACGCCTGTAGTAGTCATAATGTGCAAAGACACATAGAACACAATAGAAGTTCTTCTAGAGGCAAGAGAAAAAAAACGTGAAATGCCGGTAGAATCAACGTTTTTTAAGTCCAGTGAGCATGGAGCCTTAGGAGCAGTTGGACATTTTTTTCAACTGCTCCTGAACTCTCCTTTATGTTATCTTATCAGTACATGTACACAGGGTCGTTTATAGAGAGAGACGTACAGTGGAACCTTGGATTACGAGCATAAGCCGTTCCAGGAGAATGCTTGTAATCCAAAGCACTCGCATATCAAAACGAGTTTCCCCATAGAAGTCAATGGAAACGAAGATAATTCGTTCCGCATTGACTTTTATTACATGCAATACTGCATATGGCCAGAGGTGGGGGAGCGCCGGAGAGCCTCGGAAATACCTGGGGACAGCTCGGCTGAACTTGGAAACCCTCGGAAAGGCTCAGAAACACTCGGGCAGTGTTAATTTTTCCAACTAAAATGACTAAAACATTTTAGTCGACTAAATGAATACTATTTTAGTTGACTAAAATACGACTAAAACTAAAACAACTGAGATGACTAAAATACGTCTAAAACTAAAATGGCATTTTAGTCAAAAGACTAAGACCCCTTTCACACTGGGGCGGTTTGCAGGCGGTATTGCGCTAAAAATACCGCCTGCAAACCGCCCCTAAACAGCCTCCGCTGTTTGTTCAGTGTGAAAGCCTGAGGGCTTTCACACTGAAGCGGTGCGCTGACAGGATGGTGAAAAAAGTCCTGCAAACCGCTTCTTTGGAGCGGGGAAGGAGCGGTGTATTCACCGCTCCTTCCCCGCTCCTGCCCATTGAAATCAATGGGACAGCGCGGCTATACCGCGGCAATACCGCGGCTATAGCCGCGCTGTACGAGGGATTTTAACCGTTTTTCGGCCGCCAGCGGGGGTTAAAACCGCACCGCTAGCGGCCGAATACAGCTGCAAGAACGACGGTACAGCAGCGCTAAAAATAGCGCTGTTGTACCGCCGACGCCCCCACCGCCCCAGTGTGAAAGGGGCCTAAGGCTAAAACTTAATTGAAATTTGACTTCAAAATTAACACTGGTCTTTAGTACATGTTCATACCTCAATACCTTAAATAATACCATATGAGATTTTTCACTCCAACAGTATATAATGAGTTTGGAAATTGTACAGAAATGTTTACTAATGCATTACAATTTAATTACACCCATTCGATTTCAGACGGCTAAAATGAGTTTTAATCGACTAAAATGTACTGGAGATTTTAGTCGACTAAAAGGTAGGAAGACTAAAATGGGACTAAAACTAAAATGCCATTTTAGTCCTAAGACTGAAACTAAATCGAAATTTGCTGCCAAAATTAACACTGCACTCGGTAACGAATTATTTCCGAGTGTTTCCGAATATTTCTGAACGGCTCTGAACCGTTCCGAGTGTCCCCGGGGGGGCCCCCGCACCTCTGACCAAATGTGGTACTGCACACCCCATTAGCTTGAATTTTGCTCGTTTTGCGAGACAACACCCGCAAACCGAGTCAGAATTTTTTTTAAAAAAGTTGATCGTCTTTCAAAACGCTTGTTAACCGCGTTACTTGTAAACCAAGGTTCCACTGTACCTGAGAGTCACCAACAGACGTTCCTCTGGTGGCACGCTTTTCCTCATTTTGGTGTCCATGCGAACTAGACGAGGTCTAACTTTTTCCAAGAGAACGTCAAAGGTGGCAATTGACATGCGTGTGCAATAAAAAAATTTCTCTGGGTAATTACGCAGCTGAACATATTAGAAAAGTATCCTGTGGACATACGTTGAGCCATCAATGGATGTGTCCAGTAGCGATGAACTCTGGTCCTCTCATGCAATTTTCTACGTCTTTGGAGCCTCAGCAAAAGCAACATCAGGAGCATTTCCTCACACATTTCCTCACACATTTCCTCACACATTTCCTTACACATTTCCTCACACATTTCCTCACACACGCTCATCATGGGATCCATATTAACAAACCAACCAAAAAATAACAGCTAGCTACAAGCACACTGCTTTCTCACAGAATGGCTGAAATCGTTTACAAATACAGTGGGACCTCGGATTACGAGCATAATCCGTTCCAGGAGTATGCTCGTAATCCAAAGTACTCGCATGTCAAAGCGAGTTTTCCCATTGAAGTCAATGGAAACGAAAATAATTTGTTCCACATTGACTTCAATAGGATGCAGTACCGCATGCGGCCAGAGGCGGGGGGGCGCCGGAGAGCCTCGGAAACGTCCGAAAAGGCCAGAGGACACTTCGGCTGACCTCGGCAAACCTCGGAAAGACTCCATTCAAGAGCCTTTCCGAGGTTTGCCGAAGTGCGCTTGGGCCTTTCCGTGCATTACCGAACGCCGACGATTGGTGCTGTTCGGCTCTGGCCCCCCCCTTCACCTCAGGCCAAAAGCGGTACTGCAAACCGCTTTTAGCCTGAATCCTGCTCGTTTTGTGAGACAACACTCGCAAACCGAGTTAGGATTTTTAGAAATACAGTGCTCGGTTTGCGAAACGCTCGTTAACCGCGTTACTCGCAAACCGAGGTTCCACTGTACTTGTTTATAGTGCTTTCTAATCATTTGGGAGGGTCTCCTGAGGTTATTTTTAGTAAATGCTCCTGAATGCAAACGCCGATAAACGCGGCTAAACGCAGCTTGTAAACGCTGCTAGACACACGTTTTTAAACGTGGATTACTAGCTGTGATGTTGCAGCGTTCAGGAGAGGTTGAGAAACGTCCCGTGTACATGAAGCCCAACTAGAAAACAATACATTTTCATCCAAGGATAAGGACTTTCATTGAAGTCATTGTACAAAGAAGTATGGAGATGGGAGTTTTGAGGTGCAAGAATTAATCTACTTAACACATAATCAAAATGATCAAAATTGTATTATATAAACATTAAAGATGTTAAAAACAACATATGAAAAAATCATACGATCATGGTACAAAGGGTTTACGGCTTAATGTATTACTACATTCAAACTTATTCTAAAAAACTGTTATGCTGTAGAGAAGTTAACCGTGAGAATCATATTTTGCATCAGGAGTAAGTGTTTAATGGATTCTGAGGGGTACATTTATACATAGAAGCAGGGCTTTTTTTCTCAAACAATAGGTGCTGGAACTTAACCACGGCCCCACAAAACCCCTCCCCCTACACACACCCTCCAAATCACATCAAATAGTGGGTGTGTTCAGTCAAATTTCACAAAAACAGTACAAGGGTCTTAAAGGGGCATTAAATACCAGAACTGCATTGCATACAGAGTGCAGAGCTGTCACTTGTAAACACAGAAACCAGACTTCTGTGTTTACAAGTGATTGTGGTGAGCAGGCACCAAAGGGTCGGAGCCAGAGGTGGTGGAACCGAGTTCCACCAAGTTCCCCCTGAAAAAAAGCCCTGCATAGAGGAGAAGGAGTTAAGATAAAGCAGGGGAAGCAGAAAAATTAGGAATAGGAATCGCTCCAACATGGTCATGAGGTGGCGTTGCTTAGGTCGCCCTCTGCCCAGGAGATGAAGTCCGATGAGTAGTGGAACACGGACCATGAAGTCCAAGTGAGAGAAAACTATTCGTCCATATTAGATTCCTCAGCCAACAGACGTTGAAGGTCCCTAATACGGTCTACTTCAGTAGCCGACTCCCCCAGGGAAGGTACACTCATCGTTCTCCAAAAACCTGGAATTACTATTCTGACCGTGGCCAAAAAGTGACGCAATACATATTTTTTAATGGACTTAAAGCTTCCCGGGAGCATGGATAAGAGAGCTATCTCAGGTGTAGGAGAGAGAGAGGTCGTCATCAGTTTTTGGTATAATAGGAAGATCTGTTGCCAGAATTTCTGTATGGGAGGGCACTCCCATCAAACGTGGCTGAATGGCACGGCTGGGTGAAACGACGTTATGTAACGTTGCTTCGCCCTGTGGCCACTAGGGGGCGCGTGCGTGCCCCCGCCCGCTCCCCGAGCTGATGCGAGTGCCCGGCGGTCTCCATCTCCGCCGGGCTCCCGCGATCGCTCGGGGCACACGGAGAACCTAGAACTGTGTGTGTTCTCTGAGCAGAGAACTGACAGATGCTCTGTTCATACAGAGTATGAACAGCGATCTGTTAGTTTCCCTGCACAGTCCCCTCCCCCCTTCAGTTAGAACACAAACTAGGACACACATTAACCTAGTGTTAATGCGTGTCCCCTAGTGTTAACCCCTTCACTGCCAGTGACATTTTCCAGTAATCAATGCATTTTTAATCGCACTGATCGCTGTATTAATGCCAATGGTCCCAAAAATGTGTCAAAATTGTCCGCCATAATGTCGCAGTCACGATAAAAATCGCTGATCGCTGCCATTACTAGTAAAAAAAAAAAATATTAATAAAAATGCCATAAAACTATCCCCTATTTTGTAGACGCTATAACTTTTGCGCAAACCAATCAATATACGCTTATTCCGATTTTTTTTTACCAAAAATATGTAGAAGAATACGTTTCGGCCTAAACTGAGTAAAAAAAAAAAGTTTTTTTTTTATATATTTTTTGGGGATATTTATTATAGCAAAAAATAAAAAATAATGCTTTTTTTCTAAATTGTCGATCTTTTTTTGTTTATCGCGCAAAAAATAAAAACTGCAGAGCTGATCAAATACCACCAAAAGGAAGCTCTATTTGTGGGAAAAAAGGACGTCAATTCTGTTTGGGAGCCACGTCGCATGACCGCGCAATTATCAGTTAAAGCAACGCAGTGCCGAATCGCAAAAAGTGCTCTGGTCTTCGGCCAGCCAAATGGTCCGGGGCTGAAGCGGTTAACTGCACTACTTTGGTCTGACTTTGATTCTACTTCAGTCCATTGAATACCACTGAAGTCGGATCAAAGTCGGATCACCGTCTTGACTGATCTGACTTTGGCATGCAACTTGCTCTCTGATGATCTTGAAGGGCAACTGCACGCCAAATAATAAAAAAAAAAAGCCGGCGTGGCCGGGGGCGGGGCCAAGTCCTGCTGTCTGTGTCAATAGACTCAGCAGCAGGACATGGGAGTGCGCCCGCACGGGTGTCCCGAGGGAGAGCAGCTCTCCAACAGGGCACTCAAAAATAGGAGGAGCCAGGAGCGCCACTGAGGGACCCCAGATAAGGAGGATCGGGCCACTCACAAAACCAACTGCACAGAGGAGGTAATTTGACATGTTTGGGGGTTTTTTTTGTTTTTTTCTGCTTTTTTTAAACCCGAACCTTTAGATATCCTTTAAGAAAAACAGCATTTTTGCTTGCACATGATTAGATGATGGAAGTCAGCAGAGCTTCTGCTCATTTACTAAGCTCTGGAGTAAATGCACTTGCAGAGTGCACAGTCTATTTGCCTTTCGTAAATCAACCCCTCTAAGTCAGTGACCCAGGACAAGTATACAGATCAGGATTTCAAACTTCCCTTTCTCCATCCTTTTTCCAGGTCTGGATCAGAAAGTCTTCAACTCAGAGGCAGCCAGGAAACCAGCATTTTTGGAAGGAGATTTACAGCTGACAGCCTTTCTATAATTACATATTATGTTGATCAACATTTAATTACAGAAGTTATGATAGGAATACCCAAAATTTGTCAAAGTGTAGCCAACGTTTTTACAGCTTATGCAAAGTCAGGTTACATTAATAAAAAATCAATAAAAATAAAGCAAAACTATTGACTAGTGCCCCTGCACTACCCACAACTCCCCTTTCCCAGCAGCCCCCTGAGAATAAGGACCACTGTACTCTGTGTGAGAGCAGCAGTCTTTTACCCATTGTCCACCACGCCCCCCTACAACCACTGTGCTCCAATCAGCAGGGAGCATGGACATTGCTGATTGGAGCACAGAACTTCTGACTGTGCAGGGGGTGTGGCAGACCGCTGGAGATGGACTGCTGCTCTCACACAGAGTGCAATGGTCCTCATCTTCATGATGCAGCTGGTGAAGGGGAGGTTCACTAATAACGAAGAATAAAAGCAAATAGGGTTGCCACCTTTTGTTCAAGTCAAACCCGAACACTTTAGCGCTGCAAAGCAATCTGTGAATATACTGTTGATTAATGTTTGAAACTGTAACATTCTTCTTTTACTGCTTTATCCTTCCCTTCTCCCATCCAAGTTTTTTTTCTGGTTTAGATACCTACTCTCAGGCTTGAGAGTTATTTTTTTTTTCCTTACAGACGCTGAGGACATCGTCTCCTTTAGTGGGGGGGGGGGGGGGGGGGGGAGTGTGTAGCCCCCTGTTGCTAAAATTTAGGCTATAGTGTAAATTTCGTTTTTGGCTGAGCTGTAACCAGCTCAGATTTGATTATATATTTGGTTCTGTTCTAAACTTGGCCGAATTGTGCATTTCCCACTGTTGCCAGTAGGTGTCACTGGTACCACAGGACAGTGTGAGAATTACAACTAGGCTGAGCTGTAATGAATATTCTTTATCCGGAAACAGCCCAGTAGGAGGTTCCTGGCCGCTGTGCATTCTGGGAAGGGGTATTTATTGGACAGATGCCATGTGCTCTAGTCAGTCGTTACCTCTGGGCCCTTCTGGCCTGAGCATGTGCTGCTGCCTATTCTGCAGTAGGCCCAGAAGCCTGTCTGGGGCCTACTAACCCTGAGGTGGTCCTTTAGGCTGTCTTGCCTATGTACAGGAAGCCAAGCCAAGCTGAGGAGATCCAGGGGAGGACCCTTGCCGGAGAGAGCCAGGATGAAGGCTGGTCTTTCAGAAGGGCCTGGTGACTCGTTTGGAGGACACACCTATATCATAACTACCCTTACAGTACCGCCGGGTCGGCTTAAAGGTTCTGGTACTGTTAAGCAGTTCTACAATCTAAATAAGCTAACTAGCTCCTGGCTGCTAAGTCTGTGAGAGAGACTTATCCAGGTATTCAAGGTCTAAAAAGAAAGCTGTTTGTCCTTTGGATTCAAGGAGTCTATAAGTGATCTGCTAAAAAGTGTATCTGAAACCTCCCCTCAACCTCTCTCCTACAACTCTTCTCAAGTTCTCATTAAAGCATTGAAAAATACCTAAAGTGATTGGCGCCTAAATTCTGTTCAACTTCCCATTATAGCCATGGACTCAGCCTTGGGGTGAATGTAAGCTCGCTCCCTGTATCTGGAGGTACTTCTTTGCTCCCAGTAGACCCAGGGGGGCGCTACACATATATTTTGCAGTTAAATAACATTTCTAATCAAATGAAGTAAATAACAAGAGTCCCCCTTTACATCAGAGTCCACAGAGTTCCTCTTTTACTTCTGAACTCGCAGAGTTCCCTTACACTGTAAAGGGGGGTGGGGGACTCTGCAGACTCTGATGTAAGGAAGAACTCTGGGGACTCTAACATAAGGGATGCTCTGGGAACCCTGAGAACTCTGATGTACGGAGCGGACTCTGATGTAAGGGGTACACTGTGGCCTCTGGTGTAAAGGGGAACTCTGATGTAACGGGTGCTCTGAGAACCCAGATTTACCTTAGTGTACTCACTCAGAGGCAGGAGAGAGAAGGGGGGAAACTTCAGTCACAGACAGCAATGGATGGTGAGCTCACTCACCCCTTGGAAGTCAGCACCTCTTATCCAGATGTAGCTGAGGCTGCTGGACTGTGGGCAGACACAGAGTTGTAGGGGTGGGAGGAAGAGCAGCAGATCAAGCCCTTTCTCCTCTCCTGTGTGGGTGGGGGGAGGAGTAATTGTTAGTGCTGGCTTCGGGCAGTGTGAAAGAGAGTGTAACAGACAGATTCTCAGTTTACACAACTGCAGCCAGCAACCCTGCTAGGAATCCATAGTCTGGTCTGAATAATGTGTCCGGGTTTCAGGCAGTCTGAAACTCCGAACGCATGATTCCAAACCCGAACTGTCAGGGTGAATCCCGGACAGGTAGCAACCCTAAAAGCAAACCAAAATAAATAGTTAATGATTCATGCCTGCTGACATTTTCTAAGCTGTAAAAGCACAGATTTCCATGGGGCTTTACCTTGCCCAGGTTGTACTGCGCTGCGATTGTTGGTTGCTTTGGTCGTCTCATTTAGACTGACATTGATAAGAACAGGCAACAAAATATGACTGGTTGCACACTGTGATTTATGCGCTGCAATTAGCTTATTTGCATCGCTTGATAACAAGCCACATCCAGACAAATAATCTCATATTTACAATGAAGATATAAATTGGTGTATTCGCATGCAAGAGATTGATTAAAAAGAGTCATTGGAACCATCTTCCATTATAAGAAGTCAAATGTTGCCACCCGGTGGCCACAAGTTGTATTTATTCATTCATTTAAGTTCATTTGGGGATTATACTTGCGTCATCCAAGCAGCATATATATGTACATAAATCCATCTAAGTCAGGTATCAGTGTACAGTTTAAACGGCTAGCTAAATATTTTCTTGTTAGCGCTGAAGCTTTGTGATTACCTCTCAATAGAGGTCATCATTGTAACTGAATTTATTTATGTTATTGATAAATACATTTTGGGCTGAAATGCTCAGAGATCTGTCCATGTAGAGTTTTCCTGAATGCAAGATTACCTAATGCTTAACCCAAAGCAAGCGGCTTATTACAGAGTTGAAATACTGCCAAAGGATTGGATCTTGTCTGTCCAGTCTTGAGATTTACAAGGATTTTTCACACCCTAGGCAAAACCTAATTTTGCCGTCCCCCCTGGCTCCACCACTGACTCCACCCCCTTTTCCCTGCCCATGTAAACCCCACCTTTTTAATGAAGTGCCCATCAAATGCAGCCTCACCAGCGCCCATCAATGCATCCTACCACTGCCCATCAATGCAGCCTCACCAGTGCCCATCAATGCAGCCTCACCAGCGCCCATCAATGCAGCCTACCAGTGCCCATCAATGCAGCCTCACCAGCACCCATCAAATGCAGCCTCATCAGCGCCCATCAAATGCAGCCTACCAGTGCCCATCAATGCAGCCTCACCAGCACCCATCAAATGCAGCCTCACCAGCGCCCATCAAATGCAGCCTTAGCAGCGCCCATCAATGCAGCCTACCAGCGCCCATCAATGCAGCCTACCAGTGCCCATCAATGCAGCCTCACCAGCGCCCATCAATGCAGCCTACCAGTGCCCATCAATGCAGCCTCACCAGCACCCATCAAATGCAGCCTCATCAGCGCCCATCAAATGCAGCCTACCAGTGCCCATCAATGCAGCCTCACCAGCACCCATCAAATGCAGCCTCACCAGCGCCCATCAAATGCAGCCTTAGCAGCGCCCATCAATGCAGCCTACTACTGCCCATCAATGCAGCCTCACCACCACCCATCAATGCAGCCTACCACTGCCCATCAGTGCAGCCTCAACAGTGCCCATCAAATGCAGCCTCACCAGTGCCCATCAATGCAGCCTACCAGTGCCCATCAATGCAGCCTCACCAGCACCCATCAAATGCAGCCTCACCAGCGCCCATCAATGCAGCCTACCACTGCCCATCAATGCAGCCTCACCAGCGCCCATCAATGCAGCCTCACCAGCGCCCATCAATGCAGCCTCACCAGCGCCCATCAAATGCAGCCTCACCAGCGTCCATCAAATGCAGCCTCATCAGCGCCCATCAAATGCAGCCTAACTAGCGCCCATCAATGCAGCCTCACCAGTGCCCATCAAATGCAGTCTCACCAGCGCCCATCAAATGCAGCCTCATCAGCGCCCCATCAAATGCAGCCTCACCAGTGCCCATCAAATGCAGCCACACCAGCGCCCATCAAATGCAGCCTCACCAGCGCCCATCAATGCAGCCTCACCAGTGCCCATCAATGAATGTTTGCTTGCTTCCATTCATTCGGGAGTCGGGACACAGACACAGTCCTCTGCCACCGCTGCGTCTCTGACACTATGTGCGAACAGTGTGCGGCTGCCTGCTGATGCTGAGACTTAGTTGCTTGCTGTAGAGAAAAGAGAGTGGGAAAACCAGTGGCCGGGCGCCCTATGCGGCAGGGCGCCCTAGGCGGCTGCCTAATTTGCCTAGTGGTAGCACCGGGCCTGCTTGCCAGGAAGCATCAACAAGTTGGTGACCAAACATTTCTGTACTGCATTTTAACACTTTAGCTACGTCATCTCTCTACCCATAGCCTTTGATTGGGCAGTGAAAGTGATGCAGAATGCTGAGCAGCTTGTTCCTTTGCTCTCCCCTTCTGTCAGCATGTTCACTATCAGCACATGCACATATGATTGGCTCCAATTACTGCCCATCCCTTTTCCAGTCTACTGTGCATGGAATGAGAGGATACGTATGGGAGATGGATTCAGGTACTTATTCTAGTTGAATATAAATACATTTTAATGATTTTGTAAATAATCACAATAATTATGTTACTGGAAGAAAGAGACTCCAAGCCAACGATACGATGTGCCAATGAATGAAGTGTGCAGTGCTACAACCTCCACATACAGTTTGTTGTCAAAAGTATTGCCTTTACACGGACATGAACTTTAATGGCATCCCAATCTTAGTCCGCATTTGTGAGGTCAGGCACTGATGTTGGATGAGAAGATCTGGCTCGCAGTCTCCACTATAATTCATCCCAAAGGTGTTCTATCGGGTTGCGGTCAGGACTCTGTGCAGGCCAGTCAGGTTCCTCCACCCCAAACTCACTCATCCATGTTTTTATAGACGTTGCTTTGTGCACTGGTGCACAGTCATGTTGGAACAGCAAGGGGCCATCCCCAAGCTGACACCTTAATGCCGCGTACACACGGTCGTACTTTTCGTCTACAAAAGTCGGACAGCCTGTCGGACAGACTTCCGGCAGACTTTCGGTGGACTTGCCGCGGACTTGCGGCCTACTTTCTAACGACCGGACTTGCCTACACACGACCACACAAAAGTCTAACGGATTCGTACGTGATGACGTACACCGGACTAAAATAAGGAAGTTCATAGCCAGTAGCCAATAGGTGCCCTAGCGTGGCTTTTTGTCCGTCGGACTAGCACACAGACGAGCGGATTTCGGGGTCCGTCGTAGGTACGAAGTAAAAGTTTTGAAGCATGTTTCAAATCTAAAGTACGTCGTATTTGAGGCTAAAAAAGTCGGTTGAAAGTCCGGAGAAGCCCACACACGATCGGATTACCAGCCAGCTTTAGTCCATCAGCGTCTGTTGGACTTTTGTAGACGAAAAGTAGGACCGTGTGTACGCGGCATAAGAGTTCTCTTCACTGGAACTAAGGGGTCAAGACCAACCCCTACAAAACAACCCCACACCATAATCCCCCCTCCACCAAATGATTTAGACCAGTGCACAAACCAAGGTCCTTAAAGACATAGATGAGCGAGTTTGGGGTGGAGGAACTTGACTGGCCTGCACAGAATCCTGACCTCAACCCGATAGAACACCTTTGGGATGAATTAGAGAGGAGACTGCAAGCCAGGCCTTCTCGTCCAACATCAGTGCCTGACCTCATGAATGCCCTTCTGGAAGAATGGTCAAACATTCCCATAGACACACTCCTAAACCTTGTGGACAGCCTTCCCAGAAGAGTTGAAGCTGTTATAGCTGCAAAGGGTGGGCCAACTCAATATTGAACCCTACGGACTTATGCCCCGTACACACGGTCGGATTTTCCGATGGAAAATGTCAGATCGGAGCGTGTTGTCGGAAATTCCGACCGTGTGCGGGCTCCATCGGACATTTTCCATCGGATTTTCCGACACACAAAGTTGGAGAGCAGGAGATAAAATTTTCCGACAACAAAATCCGTTGTCGGAAATTCCGATCGTGTGTACACAAATCCGACGGACAAAGTGCCACGCATGCTCAGAATAAATAAAGAGATGAAAGCTATTGGCTACTGCCCCGTTTATAGTCCCGACGTACGTGTTTTACGTCACCGCGTTTAGAACGATCGGATTTTCTGACAACTTTGTGCGACCGTGTGTATGCAAGACAAGTTTGAGCCAACATCCGTCGGAAAAAATCCTAGGATTTTGTTGTCGGAATATCCGATCAATGTCCGACCCTGTGTACGCCCTATAAGACTGGGATGCCATTAAAGTTCATGTGCGTTTAAAGGCAGGTGTCCCAATACTTTTAACAAAATATAGTGTAATTGAATCAGCTGGATTACCGGTGCTCAGGCCTTGAGAACATCAAATCCACACGGAAAACCAGTAACACAGTGCACAACAGTAACTGTAGGCTTTTTTAAACAGATGGGTGGAATACAGCTATAAAACGTCAACGTGTTTCTGCCGAAAAGGCCTTACTCATGACAAACACACTCTTCCGTTATACAGCTTAAATAGCAAAACACCAGTCACATGTGTGCACATAATTAGGAATAGTGTACTAAGCCTAGGTTCACATTGTAGCAATTTGGCATGGGATTTGACATGTCACATCGCATGCCAAATCGACGGCTTTTGCACCATCCGAAACAGTGCAACGCCGACTGAGAATAGTTTCTGTACTACTTTTGGCGACTTTGCGGTGCGATTTGTATAGACATCTGTGCAGCAACCCGCACAAATGTCTCTGAAACCGACCCCGAAGTCGGGACTGACATGCGGGAATGAAATTGTGCCAGTTCAGCTAAACTCGCACAATTTCAATCCCACTGTCATTGTGAACCTGGGCTCAATTACACAAATAACCAACTTCAATAAACCAATCTAGGTTGATTAGGCCGTATAACAGAAGTGTGTGTTTGTCTCGAGTAAGGCCTTTTAGGCAGAAACGCGTTGATGTTTTCTGGCTGTATTCCACCTAATTATTAAAGCCTACAGTTACTGTCAAACACCGTGTTGCCAGCTTTCCGTGTGGATTTAACGATATGATGTGGCCTGCATCAACATGCACAGGCACCCAGGAGGAATAGGTGGGGAGCACATGTGTAGTGGAATTATGGGACATGTAGTCACAAGGAGGGGTTACAAGGGAGACTTTCTCTAATGTGATGAGCACACACTCCTCAAAAAGAAGTTCAGGGAAATGGTGCACAGGAACTCAGAGGCTGCAGCAGTGAACAAATAACATGTTACTGGTTCTGAACATTTGTTTAATAAAGGGAAATAATACAGTTCCTACGCTCAACTAATGTACAAAAATATATTCAGACTAATTGTGAAGCTTCAGAACTACCTTAATTCTGTTATGATTAGGGGTTAGACGACAGCTTGTGTTAAGGCAGTCACTTTCATGTCCTATTCATTAAAATCCAAATCGTTGTTTTGGAAATGTCTTTGAGGGTCTACAAAAATTTTCAAAAATTCTTTTTCCCGAGGGTGCAACATGTTTTTTTTTTCTAAGTATAGCTTCTATATACATCTCTTTGGTATAGCCTCCATACGCATCCAAGTATAGCCTTCATATACATATCTTTGGTATAGTCTCCATACGCATCCAAGTATAGCCTTCATATACATATCTTTGGTATAGCCTCCATAGACGTCCAAGTATAGCTTCCATATACATCTCTTTGGTGTAGCCTCCATACGCCACCATATACATATCTTTGGTATAGCCTCCATATACATCTCTTTGGTATAGCCTCCATACGCATCCAAGTATAGCCTTCATATACATATCTTTGGTATAGCCTCCATAGATGTCCAAGTATAGCTTCCATATACATCTCTTTGGTGTAGCCTCCATACGCCACCATATACATATCTTTGGTATAGCCTCCATATATATTTCTTTGGTGTAGCCTCCATATGCCACCATATACATATCTTTGGTATAGCCTCCATATACATCTCTTTGGTGTAGCCTCCATACGCCACCATATACATATCTTTGGTATATCCTCCATATACATCTCTTTGGTGTAGCCTCCATACGCCACCATATACATATCTTTGGTATAGCCTCCATATACATCTCTTTGGTGTAGCCTCCATACGCCACCATATACATATCTTTGGTATAGCCTCCATTTGCATTCCAAGTATTACCACCATATACATATCTTTAGTATACACTTCATACGCATCCAAGTATAGCCTCCATATATATATCTTTGATATAGCCTCCATACGCATCCAAGCATAACCTCCATATGTGTGTGTGTGTGTGTGTGTGTGTACAGCATTTTAAGAATGTATGTATGTACAGGTATGTATCTTTTCAGTTTTAGACACACTACTATTTTTATTTTTTTTCTTTCATGAATGGATGCTAAGGGTTTTGTTGTACCTTTTACAAGATACAGTAGTTGTTTTTAATAACTTTTTGAACTTGTGAATCCTATTTTTTTTTTTTTACATCTGTGCAATAATGATGAATTTAATTTAATTTGAATTGGTTTATCTACATGTATTTTTTTTTATATGTACAATTGTATAATGGTATGTACTGACCATGCAGTATCTGATAATATTATTTCCAATGACTTAATTATGAATCACTTACTATCACTTATCATCTGATATTTCTTTATCTTCATTTCTATGTATGTGTATAGGGGTGTAGTTACAGGCAGTCCCCGAGTTACAAACAAGATTCTGTAGGTTTGTTCTTAAAGAGGAACTGCAGTCTGCTCACATATTTGTAATAAAAACAATCTTTGCCATTCTGAAGCTTCCCTCCAACCACTTTGCATATTATTTTATATATACTGGGATTCTGTAATTGCCAAATATTCTGCAGAAATCTCCCTCCAAGTCTGGCTGCAACCATTTTAACTGTGGGCAGCGGAAGTTGCTGCCTGTTCACTTCCTGGATTTACACAGACACACAGAGCCACACCTCCAGCTCGGCAGCTATCATTGACCCTCTTATGACTCATCCCCCCCTCCCTGCCTGGCAAACTCTCACGAGAGCATGATGTCATAAGCCTAGGCTAATGACCAGACAAGAAGCAGGAAGTGGGCTGTATAAGGTATTTACTGGGAGAAAAAAAATGTTTTACTATCCAAAGGTAAAAGAACAAGGGCAGAAGATTTAATAGATGGAAAGATGAAAAAAGGACTGAAGTTCCGCTTTAAGTTGAATTTGTATGTAAGTTGGAACAGGTACTTTTTTTTAAGTGTAACGTCAGCCCCAAAATTATTTTTACGTTTCTTGGATAGCATAGGGAAGGGTTTTCACCCCTGTAACATTTGTTTTGCTGTCTGTGCCCATGTTCAGAAGATTTCACCTCACTTTCTGTCCCTGTGACAATTGGATTTTGAAAAGTTTGGGTTGTTGTGGAAACAAGAATTGGAGATAAAGCTTCAGTGGAGACACCTTTTTCCCATGATAACTATTACAGGAGTGAATTTCCCTTCCTAGAGGTAGATTTCCTCTCACTTCCTGTTGTCTCCCTCCATTTGTAAATATGAGTCGTATGTAAGTTGGATGTTTTTAACTGCCTGTATGTATGCATGTATATGTACACATTTAGATATGTATGTTATCCTTGATTTTGTATGATTATTGAACTTAATATCAGTCACATTTACATTGACATTCTGTTGTGTTTTGTTGTGGTCCTGATGAAGTTCTGGTGACGTCCTGATGAAGTCCTAGCGAGTTCTTTCTGACTCCTGAAATGTGTTGGCTGTTTTTTAGTATAAACTAATGAATTAATTTGGAATTTTATCCTTTGGCCTGGCATTCCTTTCATTAGTGCATGTTTTTCTTGAGCTAAGGCAACTGACAGGATAGCAACTGTCAGATCTCATTGAACTAAATAGGGGGAAAAAAAATCAAAAATTTTACGGATGTCACCTGAACAAGAATAGAGGGAATATCTTCTAGTGGGGACACCTCTTTGGTGGCAACCATCAAAGATGGGATTTCTCCTCTCGCCACTCACTCCGCTTTACTTTGGGACAAGAAGTAAAACTGACAAAGGTTCTTTTCCTTTTACATTCTAACTAAAAAAAACTAAAGTTTTTCTGGATCTCTGCTTTAAGCAGTAAAGCATAGCTCTCAATTGTCCCTTGTGAGGGGCTGTCCCTCCTTTGGAACAAACTCCCTCTGTCCCTCTTTCTTCCTCCCCTGTACCTCTTTTGGTCTAATGTTCTGGTGCCCAACATGTGGCCTGCCAGTGCTCAGTGTGTGGCTTGCTGTGTTCTACCCTCACTACCCAGCCTGCTCCATTCCTGCTGCTTCTCCTCCAGCCTGCTCCATTTCTGGGCTCCTTTCTCCCAGCCTGCTCCATTTCTTGGTCCCCTCTCCCACAGACTGCCTCATTCCTGGCCACTTCTCATGAATGCTTCTGCAGTCCCCTCCACCTCTTTCCAACACTATTCCAGTTTTGGCCACTTTTCTCCAGCACTGCTTCAGTCCTGGCCACCTCTCCCCAACACTGCTTTACTCTCTGCCACCTCTGCCCAACAGTTTTTCAGTCTTTGCCACCTCTCCCCAACACTGCTTCAGGTCACTTCTCCTCAACACTGCTTCAGTCCTGGCTATTTCACCCTAACACTGCTCCATTCCCAGCCACCTTTTCCTAAATATTGCTCAAGTCCGAGCCACCAAGCCCAACACTGCTCCAGTTCTGGCCCTTTTCCCGACTCTGCTCTAGTCCTGGCCCCTTTCCCGACACTGCTTCAGTCCTGGCCCCTTTCCCAACACTGCTCCAGTCCTGGCCCCTTTCCCAACACTGCTCCAGTCCTGGCCCCTTCCCCAGCACTGCTCCAGTCCTGTCCCCTTTCTCAACACTGCTCCAGTCCTGGCCCCTTTCCCAACACTCCTCTAGTCCTGGCCCCTTCCCCAATACTGCTCCAGTTCTGCCCCCTTCCCCTACACTGCTCCAGTCCTGGCCCCTTCCCCTACACTGCTTCAGTCCTGACCCCTTTCCCAACACTCCTCTAGTCCTGGCCCCTTCCCCAACACTGCTTCAGTCCTGGCCCATTTCCTAATACTGCTCCAGTCCTGGCCCCTTTCCTAATACTGCTCCAGTCCTGGCCCCTTTCCTAATACTGCTCCAGTCTTGGCCCCTTTCCTAATACTGCTCCAGTCCTGGCCCCTTTCCCAACACTGCTCCAGTCCTGGCCCCTTTCCCAACACTGCTCCAGTCCTGGCCCCGTTCCCAACACTTCTCCAGTCCTGACCCCTTTCCCAACACTGCTCCAGTCCTGGCCCCTTTCCCAACACTCCTCTAGTCCTGGCCCCTTCCCCAAAACTGCTTCAGTCCTGGCCACTTTCCTAATACTGCTCCAGTCCTGGCCCCTTTCCTAATACTGCTCCAGTCCTGGCCCCTTTCCTAATACTGCTCCAGTCCTGGCCCCTTTCCCAACACTGCTCCAGTCCTGGCCCCTTTCCCAACACTGCTCCAGTCCTGACCCCTTTCCCAACACTGCTTCAGTCCTGGCCCCTTTCCCAACACTGCTCCAGTCCTGGCCACTTTCCTAATACTGCTCCAGTCCTGGCCCCTTCCCCAACACTGCTGGGCCGTTGTTAAAGATGTACTATTTAACTGCCAAAAATAATATACTACAGTAAACCTTCCATCTAATCTCTAAACTTTGTTACTTTAAACAGACAGTATCTAGGAAAAGTAGTAGTAAAAAGAAAAATAATTGTGTGTTTTAACCAATCAGTTTTTGCATATTATTTCTTTACAAATTTAACTAGAGGTAAGTAATGGCCCGGAGCAGAAAGTGCAACTGGGAGGGGGGCCAGCATGACTGGGGTGGGCAGTGAGGCGGAGGAAGAGTTGGGGGTAGGGGGAGGTATTATGGCACTTACCAGGATTGGTGGGTCCCGAGTGTGGGGGTGTTGCCCAGGGAGGTAGAGGGGCATTTCTTTTCACCAGTGGTCAGTCGGAGCTGGTATACCACAGAGGAAGGAAGGTTTTTCCCACCCTCCCTTTTTTAGTTTATATTTTCTCGGGGGTCACCTTTGTAATTCGCTGAGCCCGCACGAGGTAGGATGGTTTACACCTGGTGGGGCGGGCATTACAGGGGTTATGGTTTCCCTTGCATAGTAACATTAGAGATTTGTGATTTTCTTTTCTAGATAGTCGTAGCAAAAGCGGGAGGTCTATGGGGTCTTTAAAGGCGGTGCTGGAAAAATAATGGAGGTTTAGGGGGGTTGGGCCCATCTGGAGGTATGGGTGTCCCTTCCCTTACTAACAATACAATGGTAACAATGGTTTGTAGTTGGTTGTATCTGGAAGGAAGTAACTGGTGATTGTCCCTGAGCTGGCGTAATACACGGCGTGGGGCCTTTATGGGGTGTACAGATACAACTAGTTGGTCGAGAAAAATTCCCCTTCAAAGATCTCTAGACCGGGCAGGTTTAAACTGAGCTTTTATTTGGTTTAATGGTTATGTAAAATGTATTATATGCATTACTTTGTATGTTGAGAGTTTTTGTATTCTCAATTTGTTGTAATAAAAATGGCTGCTATGGCCATTCGACTCCAAAAAGAATGTGTCGTCTGGTCAATCTTTGGCTTGAATGAATACGGGGGTTGCTAGCTTTGTAGGAAACGATAGCCTCCATAATCTGCACATCCCTTAGTCATGTCAGGGGCTTTTCCTTTACCTAGGTACTTTGTGCTAAAAAGTGTCCCTCTTTCTCACCTCAGAACATGGCAAGGTATGGCAAAGTGCAATGGTTTATCCCAAACCATCATCACATTCACATTTGCTGGAAACTTGGCAAAACAGGTACATTTAAAGAAAATATGAAGAAAGTTTTTTAAGGAGTAAAAAGGAGGTAATTTGCTAAATTTGTAAATTTTCTTCAGAATATATTTTATATTTTATTTTAACTATATTTTCAAATATATTTTAGATATAGCTAGCCAAGTACCTGGAGCTCCCTGCATAGCAGGGCTCAGATTGGGAGAGTAAGGAACAGTACAGCAAGCCAAATAGACTCTACTGCATTGTACAATACTGACATACAGTATAAATTCTAGGAGCCTCCTGAGTATAGCAGGGAGTGAAAAGACTGATAACCATGTGTCTGCAGGATCCAATCACCAGATTTGTGGTGGGTCTATAGCCAAGCTTTACTGTTGTTGAGTGATGTCACCTACCTGACTATACTTTCCATAGCAGCGGTGCCTGGACCGCAAGACAGACCTAGAGTTCAGCTTTACCTAATGCCCCGTACACATGATCAGATTTTTTCCGACAACAAAACTTGGCTTAAACTTGTCTTGCATACACATGGTCACACAAATGTTGGCCCAAAATTCCAACCGTGGAAACGTGGTGACGTACAAGACGTACGACGAGCCGAGAAACAGGAAGTTCAATAGCCAGTGTGGCTCCTTCTGCTTGATTCCGAGCATGCGTGAACTTTTGTGCGACGGACTTGTGTACACACCATCGGAAATTCCGACAACAAGTTTTGTTGTCAGGAAATTTGAGAACTTGCTCTCAAACATTTTGTGAAATTCCGACAGCAAATGTTCGATGGAGAATACACACGGTCGAACTTTCCGACAACAAGCTCACATCCAACATTTGTTGACGGAAAATCCGATCGTGTGTACGGGGCATAAGAGATAATAGTAACCACTTCTGAGCATTAGTGGACACACCGGACCTGAATGTTGGCCAAAATATAAAGATCATGGAGAGTACTGTTTGCCCACAATTCCTGCAATGATGGACAGATATGTAAGACATTTTCCCACTAATGGTCTCCATAATGTTAATGAAAACAACACTGAAATTACATAAATATTGGTTAAAAACAGGTTACATACATATTCACCAGGAAAGCTCATTTTTGGACCTCTGCTAATGACCTCAGAATAATTCAAACCTGAGGAACTATTTGTCCAGGAAGTTGCAGTAGAACTGTCATTTTATTTTTTTGCTGCTTGGTTTGGGGACTCCAGTACTGGCCTTCTCAGGAAGAATAAGGCAGATTTTCTTCTTACTTACGTCTCCTGGAGTGCCTTCATTTTCATTGCAAGCCGGATCTGTACTTTTCCTGGCTTGGCGGCCGCTGCTTCGTTCGCTCAAATATTTCTGTATGTCAATTGTTTTGTTTAGGCTTTCGACGACGATGATGACTTTGGAAGTTTCTGACAGGCTGAGCCGTTTCCTCCTGGCCTCTACAGGCGGTTTGAAGTGATTGTTATTTGAGTTATGGGGCTCGCTATGCGGTGGACAACCAAGTGATGTATGAGAGTCTGTAGCCACTGGCAGCTCTGTGGTTTTAGGAGCAGAGTCTGAAGTTTCATTTATTTGCCTGGAAATTAAAAGCTCCTCACACTGTGCTGTCAATTGTGATTCGCTGTGTGACACCGAGGTCGAGACTCCTGCTTTTAATGGTGGCTTGTTGACCTGTTGTTGGCCTGCAGTCATTTCATCAAGTTTATTAACCTGAGTCCCTTGCATAAGCGGCGTATAATGAGCTTGCATATGCTCTGTTTTAAGGTGAACATCGTCAGCTGAGCTCGATTGGGCATTTTCCACTCCCGGTTGGCATTCCGAATTTACATCAGAAACCATTGTATTGTTATCTTGATTTTCCGTCTTTGCCTTCTCATTTCCTTCCAAACATTTACCTTCTCTATCAGGCCCTGTTTTTTTTGCCAAAGTCTCATCAGGCGAGATGTCAGTGTCCGCTCCAATCTCTCTATCTGCAGCTTCATTGTTTGCAATGTTTTTAATTGAATTATCGGGTCTAAGCAAGCAGCCCACGCCAGTAATATCATCTTCTCTATTGTCCTCAAAGTGGCCATTGACCTTATTACCCAGCAATGATGAAGCAGCAATATCCATTTCACACTTAACGTTATTTCCACATGACAGGCAGTCTGCTCCTCCAGAAATAACTGTGACATTTGACGACGTTATATCAGGCACGGTTCCGAGTAGCACGCCGGCATTATCTAGGCTCTCACATTGTTTGTGCAGTTTATCCTCTGTTAACTCTTCGCTCCTGTCTGGTATCTCTTGATCTCCAAGCTCAGCGTGGCTTCCACTTTGCTCAGTTGATATGTTTCCTTTTTGATCGCTTTCAGATTTCAAAAGCTTATCTTGCAAACATCGATTTTTGGATGTGTTCAGAATTTCACCTACTACGGTAGAAGTCTCCAAATTCGATACATCATCAGGTCTCTCCTTAAGTGGTCTGTTTTTTGCATAAATAGATTCATTTGTTATGTTATCCAGCAAGGTAACACTTGTGCCAGCCTTTGGTTTAGACCTTTTATCGGGAATGGTTTTGTTTTTGGGAAGTAAACTGTTTGCTTTATCTGCACCACCTTTAACAATATTCTTAGCAAGACTTGGACCGTTCAGTTGTGTTAGGGTTTGGGTTGTCACCTGTGTCACACCGTAAGCTGATAATGAACTACCACTTATTAACTTTTTCCTTCGTAGCAGTGGTTGGATCTGTTTAGTACTTTGGCCTTGTTTTGTAGCTTCTGGGCCACCACCAGTTTGGTGGGGATGGACTCGAACCTTACGAAATGGTTGCAGGTTAACCTTCACCCTTAAATAATTTTGCTCTCTCTTTGTGTACTCTGTGCCACATACATTGCCATTGATGTATACATCCTTCAGAGAATCTGCCAGGGTCTTAGTGTGTCTCGATTCTCCGACTTCATAGTCTTTTTTATTAATAGTCAGGATATACTTGCTCCCCAGGTGTGGATGAGAAAAGCCTTCCTGATGTAATTGAGGGGTGTTAACCTCCATGTTTAACTCTTGCTGTATGTTTGGTATATAAAAGCCAACACTCCTGGGATTATTCACTTTTTTGATCCTAGCTGGAAACACCATGTTGTCATTATTCAAAAAACAATTTTCTTCAGTGACACGAGTTTGAATTTTCCTTTCCTCAAATTTTACATTCTGTGTCTCCGGATCAGTTATTTGTCTTCTCGCTTCCTCTAATTTATCACATTCCATGTATTTACAGATAAGGTCGTTGTCTGACGCTTGAGAAATATCTCTCCTCTCATCCAGAAGAACACCGTGGCCACCTCTTTGTGATCGATGGGCACAAAGCGTCGGGCCAGTGGCATGTATCTTCATTTCCACCGAACCCTTTGTTGTTAAACGATTCATGACATCAGCACTTTGCTGGTGAGAAGGCATTTTTCTTTGTCCTGGCTCCAGCACGCTGTAGTATGATTCTGGTACGTGAGTGTTGGGTTCGTTCCCAGATCTCTTCTCTGTAGAGATGGATGACCTTCCTATGCTTGTATCACCTGAGGAATCCACACCAATAAAAGACATATTTTATTATTCACGGTAAAAGAACAAACCTATGAATATTATGACTTTACAAATATATACTTAAAGTGTATGTACAGTATATCAGTCCTGAATAGAGTAGGGAAGGCTTAAGACCTCTGTCAGGGTTTTAAAAAAAAATTGTTCCTAGCTCGGAGGATTCACCTCTTTATTTGTCCTGGTGGCCATTTTCAATGAGACAGAAATTGATAGCAAATACAACATTTTTGACTTATCACCAGAACAGGAAGAGGGGGGGGGGATTTCCCATAATGCAATGCCAGCTCCAGTGACGACTGTCTAAGGGGGGGGGGGATTTCCTTCACTGTGCATAGATTTCTTCTGAATGCATCAAAGTCTTCCCGCTGAAACACAGACCTCAAAAACAGGCGTTTAACCATTTCATTTTCTTTCCAAAATGAATTTAAAAGCCCTGTCTATACAATACACTTTGAATACCGCTATGAGATTTCTACAATCCCCTTTACACCGTAAACAGGCTGAGAGTGGGAGTGTCAGAACTTTGCACCAAACAGGCTCTTCTGCATTTGCATTCTGAAAAAAAAATAGTTTTTTTTAAGCACTGGGAACTCAGGAGTTTAGAAACCAAGGAAGAAAGCCTAACCAGTGTGGTGATGGTCATCTATAACAGTGTTTCTCAACTCCAGTCCTCAAGGCGCCCTAACAGGTCATTTTTTCAGGATTTCCCTCAGATGAAACAGCTGTGGTAATTACTAAGGCAGTGAAACTGATCAAATCACCTGTGCAAAATAAAGGAGAGCCTGAAAACATGACCTGTTGGGGCGCCTTGAGGACTGGAGTTGAGAAACACTGATCTATAATGCAATAGGCGGACTCATAGCTTCCAACTGTCCCTGATTTGGAGGGACTGTCCCTGTTTTGGAACAAAGTCCCTCTGTCCCTCTTTCCTCCTCATTTGTCCCTCATTTTGGTTTGATCTATATAGTTGTATATAAAATGTACTTTTTATCTTTGATATAGTGTTTCCCAGTGCTAAACCTTTCATCCAATTTCTAAGTTGCCACATTTGTAAATTTTCAAAAGCCACAGAATAGGAGTGGTAACAAAAAAGCACTTGTGGGTTTAACTAATCTTTTTTTTTTGTATAATTCTCTGTGTGGCAGGGGGTTTATCATATGCCTACATACTTTTGCTAGGTGTCCCATCTCAAAAAGTTGGGAGGTATGCAGGCTGCAGATAGGGAGGAGATACAGTAAGCTAAGGCCCCTTTCACACTGGGGCGGTGACGGTAAAACAGCGCCATTTTTAGCGCTGTTTTACCGTTGTTTTTGCGGCGGTATTCGGCCGCTAGCGGTGCAGTTTTAACCCCCGCTGGCGGCCAAAAAAGGGTTAAAACCGCTCGCATAGCGCGGCTATAGCCGCGGTATTGCCGCGGTATAGCCGCGCTGCCCCATTGATTTCAATGGGCAGGAGCGGTTTAGGAGCGGTGAATACACCGCCCCTTCACCGCTCCAAAGATGCGGCTTGCAGGAGATTTTTTCTTCTCCTGCCAGCGCACCGCTTCAGTGTGAAAGCCCTCGGGCTTTCACACTGAACAAACAGCAGCGGCTGTTTTGGGTCGGTTTGCAGGCGGTATTTTTAGCGCAATAACGCCTGCAAACCGCCCCAGTGTGAAAGGGCTCTAAAGGTCTGTAGATTCTGAATTTTGGAATTTCTCTCCAGCCAGCTAGTATGGCGCACATGAATTACAAAATTGCCTAAACAGAACTACCAATGTATTGGTAGGGAAACAATTTAGATATGTCTATTGCAGTCTGCTATTTAGCTGCTTTTCTGGATTACCTCTTTAAAGTAGAACTATAGGCAATTTTTTTATTTTTTTATTTTGGATAGAGTAAGGGAGGATTATAACCCTATAAGGTTTATTTTGGCCCCTTTCTCCCAATGGGAAGATTTACCTTCACTTCCTGTCCCATAGCCAAAACAGGAAGTGAGAGGAAATGCCTGCAAATTAAGGGAATTCCTTGGGGAACTAGTGTCCCCATTGTAAGATTTCCGATCTATTGCCACGTACACACGAGCTGACTTTCCGACAACAAAACCATGGATTTTTGTTCGAAGGATGTTGGCTCCAACTTGTCTTGCATGCACACAGTCACACAAATGTTGGCCAACAATTACGAACGTGGGAACGTGGTGACGTACAAGGCGTACGACAAGCCGAGAAAAAGGAAGTTCAATAGCCAGTGTGGCTTCTTCTGCTTGATTCCGAGGATGCGTGAACTTTTGTGTGTCGGACTTGTGTACACACGATCGGAAATTCCAACAACAAACTTTTGTTGGCGGAGAATTTGAGAACCTACTAGCCAACATTTGTTGGTGGAAAGTCCGATAACAAATGTTCGATGGAGCGTACATGCGGTCGGACTTTCCGCCAACAAGCTCACATCCAACATTTGTTGTCGGAAAATCCGATCGTGTGTACGGGGCATATTACTCTTGTGGGGACAAGCCAAAATTTTGGATTTTCTTTTACTTTCAATGATAATGGTAAACAGGACAAATAGAGAGGCTGAATCTCCTTAAAGGGGGTACAGACAGCACTAAAAACTGACAGGGGTTTTAATCCCTCTCCACTCTATCCAAAACCAAAAGAAAAAAGTTTTGACTTTAGTTATACTTTAAAAACATAACTGCATTTTAAAGCATATTCGCTTTTTAACCACTTGAGGTCCGGGCCATAGCCGAATGACTGCTACAGCGCGGACCTCAATCTCCGGGAGGACGTCATCCCCTGTACACGCGCACCGCGCGCTCCCTGCAGGGCGCGCGGTGTGCGCGCTGTGATCACCGAGTCACGGAGACTCGGATGATCACAGATCCGAGTAAGGGGCCGTTCCGGCCCCTTACCATGTGATCAGCTGTCAGCCAATGACAGCTGATCACATGATGTAAACAAGACTCGGTGATCGGTTTCGTTTTCTCCTCACGCTGAGAGCGTGAGGAGGAAAAAAAAGCCGATCACCGGCTTATGTGAAAGGGACATCGGTCCCGAAGAGGAAGGAGGCACAGATGCCTCATCTGTGCCTCCAAGTGCCATTTGTTATTGCCACCTGCCAGTGCCCACAGTGCCCACAAGTGTCACCAACAATGCCCCACAAGTGCCACCAACAATGCCCACAAGTGCCACCAACAATGCCCACAAGTGCCACCAACAATGCCCACAAGTGCCACCAACAATGCCCACAAGTGCCACCTATCAGTGCCACCTAGCAGTGCTGCCATCAATCAGTGCCCAACACTGCCACCCATCAGTGCCCATCACCGCCACCCATCAGTGCCCATCACTGCCACCTATCGGTGCCCATCAGTGCCGCCTCATCAGCGTACATCAACGAAGGAGAAAAATTACCTGTTTGCAAAAATTTATAACAAAATATAAAAAATATATAATTTTTTTTTTAAAAATTCTGTCTTTTTCAATTTTTTTAACAAAAAATAAAATACGCAGAGGTGATCAAATACCATCAAAAGAAAGCTCTATTTGTGGGAAAAAAAGTATAAAAATTTCATTTGGGTACAGTGTTGTATGACCGCGCAATTGTCATTCAAAGTGCGACAGCGCTAAAAGCTGAAAATTGGTCTGGACAGGAGGGGGGTTTAAGTGCCCAGTAAGCAAGTGGTTAAATACATCTATGGATACCAAGCAAGTTTGGAAATATAACCTCTGGCTTTTTTCTCTAAGCTTTCATAGCTCTCATCACAGAGCAAACATCCATTTGTGTACATTCCGCCTGTCTGCAGCCTGCACTGTAAAATGATATTTAGCTATGCCAGGGTGGGATTGTACATGTAGCACCCTTGTCCTAAACAAGGCTGCTAGTAAATTTAGTTGCGCTAGGTGGTAACTTGCCTGGCTACTTTTTAGTCTATTGATCAAATGGTTTTCTCCTAAGATTGAGTGGAACTGTGGTTCCCTCTGTAGCAAGGTCTCCGGCCCCTTTCAGTCTGATGAGAACCTCCAGGGCCAGAGATAGGTGACATCCTTCTGTGTATGGTGGGTTGCGAGGCATAGTGGGTGCAAGGTGGATAAAGTTATTGGGCGCCAAACACTTCTTGAATGCAAAAGAGATGTTTATTTCTCTTACAAACTTTTTGGGGGGAAGAGGGTTAGGGCCAGGACACCCTTAAGTAGTTGCAAGTTCAATTAGCAGACTCCAAAACTTATAGGAAACAATGGGAAGACAACCAACCGTGCAAGGAAAGGCCTCCAGCAAGATGCCACATCTGCACGTGCAGGGATGCTGTCTCCTATGGTAACAGTTCTTTTGCCTTCTCTACAACTTTTCCTTGTAGTTCTTCAGCCCACTGAGCTCCCGGTATCTCACTAGACTCTCTGATTCACTGCCACGGAATCCCTTGAGCTCCTGCAATCTTCACGGTGGTATCATCCTCAAGCTTCACCCCCGCCTCTCTGCTGGGTCCCTAGCTTGGCACTCCAGATACTTATCAAGCTTTACACCACTGGCCTGTTCGGTCCCTGGCTTGACACTCAAGGCTGCTCTGCAAGCCTCACCTCCGCTGGCTGGGTCCCTGACTTGATCTCCGCCTGAAGTTTCCAGATTCTCCACCGTGCCCGTTCGGTGAGAATACTGCTCCAGTACTTGCTTTAGTTACTCACTGTGGTCCCTGGTAATAAGGCGGATGGTCCCTTAGTGGCGACAGCTTCCCCTCTACCTCCGACCACGACAGGTTCTCCGGCCAGCAGAATCGTCAACTCTGGTTGGACTGCAAACCGCAATCCCAACACTGCGCTGCTCTCTTGCTTCTGGATAGGCCCTCAGACAGCCTAGCAGCCAGACGTGCCCAGGATAGGCCCAATCTCTGGCATAGCAGCCTGGGCAATACAACATTCGTCCACCCAGACAGCTGTCCAGGTGGCACAGAACAAAGATCCCCTGACTCCACCCAAAATATATAGGCTCTCCCAGCAGGCCTTGGGATTCAAAGAAACCCTTGTCACTTGGCTGAGATACCCACATACCCATAACTTGACCTTGCGCTGCCCTTCTCATATCTAGCACCACCAAGTGCCTGGCCACCTAGTGGTAGTAGAGACAAGTGCAACCAGGTCAAACTTAGGGAGTAATCAATAGATCTCTAACAATCAACCAGGATAACTACTCCTGGCAAGTAAATTTGTGAGGAGCATCCCTGCCTAAACTCCAGGGTGCTACATTTCTTTTGTCAATAGGTGGCACTGTTACCTCTGGCACTAGTAGGACAAGATTACAGTTAACTCAGGTTATGAGTGAATGTGCTTTGAAAGCCAGTCAGCAGGAGATTCTTTGGCTGCTGAGGCTGCTGGTATAGTCTATTTTTTTGGAGAGAGTCAGGTGATCAGGGTTCTTTCCAC
Organism: Lithobates septentrionalis; assembly: GCA_037952835.1. Lineage (NCBI taxonomy): Eukaryota > Metazoa > Chordata > Amphibia > Anura > Ranidae > Lithobates > Lithobates septentrionalis. The sequence continues at coordinate 945,657 of JBBDGP010002524.1, read as the reverse complement.
CTGGGCTGCGGCCTGGGTGGGTGCATGTGGAGCAGAAGCAGAGGTGTAGGCCTGAAGCCTGAGGCCTAACCACGTGTGTAGAGGCTTGGCCCAAAGGGGAGCCTGATAGTTGCTGGGGGTAAAGGAGAAGCAGTTGCCAGAGGGACGACCACTCCTGTTGCCGGAGGCAAGTTTAGAAGGGATGGAGATCTGAAGGAGTACCAGAGCAGACGCTTTACCAGCCAGGGACTGTGAAGTGGGAAAGCTTTAGTGGAGACACATCCAGGAATACAGCAGGTAGCTGTGAGTAATGCTTGAAGGGAAGTACAGCGGGTAGCTGTGTTTCAAGCCTGAGAGATCCAGTGGGTAGCTGAGAGTCCGAGGAACCCATCGAGTAGCTGGGGGTGAAGCTTGAGGGATCCAACGGGTAGTTGAGAGTCCGAGGAACCCATCGGGTAGCTGGGGGTGAAGCTTGAGGGATCCAGCGGGTAGCTGAGAGTCCGAAGAATACAGCAGGTAGCTGGGGGTGAAGCTTGAGGGATCCAGCGGGTAGCTGAGAGTCCGAAGAATACAGCAGGTAGCTGTGAGTTAAGCTGAAGAGTCCAGCAGGAAGCTGTGAGCTGAGCTTGAGGATCTACAGTGGGATACTGTGAGTGAAGTTTCTGCAATAGAAGACAGCCGCTACAAATACAGATCGCTGCAATCAGCTTAAAGGCCCTTTTTCTGTATTGCTATCTGCCTAGTTCTGTTTTTGTTCAAGGAGTCTGCCCAGTTGCTATTGCATTTGCCTAAGGGTGTCTGGTGCCCTAAACCTCTCTCTCCTGTTCCTGTTAAGAGAAATAAAACTCTTTCTCCATTTTTAAAAGTGACTGACGCCAATTTTTCCATCTTGCACAACACCCACCATGCCTAGTACCCGGCACCCTGAGGAGGAATGTCAGCTCTCCCTGACTCTGGGGGTTACCACCAGGCCTCTGGAGGTCGGGGAGACCTCTACATACAGAAAATTCAGAAGTAGTATCAGATCATTCAAGATTTACATATAGAGCTGAGCAAATGGTCAATGTCATCCAGCCAAGCTTGTGAGAGTGGGGAGAGAGGAGGGAAGACCGGCAAAGGGGCACAATGCTGGATTGATACAGGTAAATATTTTTTTTGGGGGGGGGGGGGGGGGCAGCAAGTGGAAAAATGTTTTTTTACCTTGATGCAGGGAGTGCATTAAATGAGAAGTATGGCCAACACTCTTTTGCCCATACTTCTCCTGTGGTTCACAGGATTGCACTTAGTTCTGCACTCCTGTGACCCAGGCTCAGTTGACAGAGGGCTAAACTCCGCTGCCGGCTGACGTCACAGAGTGGCTCCAGGCTCTGCAGGGATCCCGCCAATGTTGGGATTCGCCCAGATGCCTAACCAGCAGCTGGCTCAGCCTGTCAGCATGCAACTAAGAGCCGGAGTCATCCGCTCTGGCTCCCTTTCAGCCCAGTACTCCAGTGAATGCTGTAGGTGTAGAGCACAGAACCCTTAACTGACAGTCACCGGCTCTCTGCTCACTGAAGACTGAGAACTGATCGGTGGTCTTTCTTGGTGTGAAGCCGATGGGGGACAGCTGCAGCCATCTACTGTAGGTGAGTATAAATGTTTGGGTTTTTTTCAGATCCCACACTTCTCTTTTACCTTTAGAACCACTTTAACCTTGAATTTAATTGGTTAGATTTGAAGGCATGTAGTGATGATTTTTTTCTCATGTTTCACTGAAAACCCCTTCATCGAACACTCCCAGTGCCAGGTACTTGGAGTCAAAGTCTAAGTTAAAATCAATTTTCTTCTTCTTTGAGAAATGCTGTACAAATATTTCAACAAGAGTGTGTAAACATTTTTAAACTATCAGAGCACATTAAAGCAGATTAATAAAATGTGGGTGTTGTGCGGCAGAATCTTATCCTTTCACTAGGTCCCTACTGCTGTCCATGATCTAGTAGATCCCATTCTCGTCCCTCTCACCATTCTGTATGCTGTGCTGTATGCAGGGGCGGACTGATAACTCATGGGGCCCCCGGGCAATCAGAGATTATGGGGCCACACAGTATACACACACACAGTATACAATCACACAGTATACACATACATGTACACACAGTATACACAGACAGATGTAAAAAAACCACAGATTTATACCAACTGTCCCAGGTTTTACTGAGGCTGGCAACCCTGATGGGGCCCCCTAGTGGCCCAGGGCCCTTGGGCAGTGCCCGAGTCGCTCAATGGTCAGTCTGCCCCTGGCTGTATGTGACATATTCACAGTGTTCTGTGCTGCATGTTGCACTGCTTGCTCCATCCTATACAGTACATTCCTCAAAATTGCAGAACTCTACATGCTTTGCATGATCCTGGATGTTACATACAGCAAAGCAACTTCTACCTTGTGCTACATGCTACATATCCCAAATTGCTGTGCAATACATTACATTCCACAGACTACTGAACCCTGTACACTGTGCTGTACATTCATACCAATAGGAATTTTGGAATTGGGAATTGCATCCTATTTAATAAATTGGCAAATTTTTGGTTGCAAAATCACTTGGGCCAGGCTTAGCAGAAACTGCTGTATAACTGCTGTGTTGGATGTTTAGGGCCTTGGGCACCAGAGAAGTTCCAGCAAGGACGGCCATTCCATTCATTAGTGTGAAATCTATTTTGTTGAGAACTGATGTAGCCAGCTCAGAATATTTGATTCAGTAGAGTAAGGGTCTCCAACATTTCTAAACAAGGGACCAGTTTATTGTCTTTTCAGACTTTAGGGGGGCCGGACTGTGGCCGTTGGAAGTACAAATTGTACCGGCGTCAGTGGGAGTAAACAGTGCAACTTTGGCATTAGGGGTAGGAATAGTGCACCATCATTGGTGTCAGTGAGAGGAATTGTGCCTTATTGTCAGTGTTAGTGGGAGTAATAGTGCCCCATCATTTCTGTCAGTGGGTGGAATAGTGCCCCATCTTTGGTGTCAGTGGAAGGAATAGTTCCACATCATTGCTATTAGTGGGAGGAATAGTACCCCATCATTGGTATCAGTGGGAGGAATAGTGCCCCATCATTGGTATCAGTGGTAGGAATAGTTCCCCATCATTGGTATCAGTGGGAGGAATAGTGCCCCATCATTGGTATCAGTGGGAGGAATAGTGCCCCATCATTGGTATCAGTGGGAGGAATAGTGCCCCATCATTGGTATCAGTGGGAGGAATAGTGCCCCATCATTGGTGTCAGTGGAAGGAATAGTGCCCCATCATTGGTATCAGTGGAAGGAATAGTGCCCTATCATTGGTGTCAGGGGGAAATAATAGTGCCCCATCATTGGTGTCAGTGGGAAAGAATAGTGCCCCATCACTGGTGTCAATGGGAGAAATGATGCCCCATCATTGGTGTCAATGGGAGAAATGATGCCCCATTGTTGATGTCAGTTACAGGAATTATGCCCCGTTGCTGGTGTCAGTGGGAGGAAAAGTGTCCCAAGGGCCAGATAAAAGCAAGAAAAAGGCCGCATCTGGCCCTCTGGCCACAGTTTGGACACCACTGCAGTAGAGGTATTTTAGCACAAAATGAAGAACAAAATTCTTAACAGGTTATCTCTGATAAAACTTACCTTTATTACACCTTGACCATTCCTGTAAGCCCATTGTGTTTGTCCCATCCCATTGACTGGCATGAGCAGAGTCTTTCGAGTTGTCAGGGACTTCTTGAATTCTCTTTGAAAAGCGGCCCACCTCATTAGCATCAGACATTGCTGCCGGGGGAGGGGGGTGCCACTGCAACAATCGACATTTAAAACAGATATAGTAAGTGCCTGGCAGACTTTCCTTCCTGTTGCCTCTGTAGCATGCGTCCGATTCCCCCCAGTCATGTGTGGGGTATAATGAAGTGGGGTTGGTATTCAGAAGCGTTTTACCATTTCCCGATGGGCCAGTGAGAGATGTCACATGGGCAAACCCATCATCTTGCCTCAGATGGGGTTTAGGGATTCTTACTCCTGGAAAGTCTTGGACTTGCTCACAGCAGCATTTTGGGTGGTGACCTCGAAATATGTATGGATATAGGATGCATTTCAAAATGATGACAATAAAGCAAGATAGAACAATTATACCTATTTAAATAAGAAAAAAAATTGGATGCAGTAAATAAACATAATTTTATGTTAAAAAAAAGACTATCACACACTACATTTGGATTATTTACCACCTCTACACGTGCATATTCCTTTTTTGTTTAGAAATAATAAAGAAAAGGGCTGTGCAAATTGGCCAAGATTCACAATCATATGTCCACCAACCCCGTCTCTGGTTGGAGTCTATGCAATTTTTTCTTAAAGTAGAACGCAAACATTTTTAAAAATTTGTATAGAGTAACTCCTGGCAATTTTTTTTCTGTCCCATGTGGGAAATCTCCCTTCACTTCCTGTCCTATAGTTAAAACAGGAAGTGAGAAGGAACCCTTGTGAATTCTTGGTTGTCACCAGTTCTAGTGTCCCCATTATATGGTTTTCCCTCTATTCCTGTTCTGGTGACAACCCAAAATTTGGGATTTACTTTCACTCTTGCTGAAACAAATAGACAAATAGAGAGGGTGAATATTAGGAGGGGGGGGGGGGGACAAACAGCAATACAAACCTGACAGTTGTTCTAATCCCACTCCACTCCATCCAAAAGCTAAAAAAAAAAAGGTTTTATGGTTGCTTTACTAAAGGAAAATAGACTGTGCACTTTGCAAGTGCGGTTGCACTCTGGAAGCACAGTTGCCCCAGGTGAGACTTCACTTTACAAAGAATACCCAATAACATGCAAGGAAAATGAAAAAAAAACAAAACAGCATTTTTGCTTGCACATGATTGGATGATGGAAGTCAGAAGCGCTTCTCCTTATTTACTAATCCCGGTCTGATCCGCCGCACTGTACAGCATAGTTAGATGGACAAGCCAGGAGTCTGATTAATCCCGTACATACCCACAGACTCACCCACATTGCTGCCCATTAGACTGGAGTTCTCAGTAAAGCAAGCTCTTGATGCAATGGGTGGACCAGATAGTCTCAGACTCCCGGTCTGATCCCCACAAAGACTCAATGGGCAGCAATGTGGGCAGGACTGTGGACGTGTATGGGATGAATAGGTGTGTGGTATGGATCAGACTCCTGGCCTATGCTGTACAGTGGGCGGATTAGACCAGGAGTTTAAAACCATGGCGTCCATCCTCTGCAGTCGGTGGCCAGGGGAATTGATGGAACAGAGGCCACTGGTCTTATCAACAGGATATGAGGGGAACAGAGGGCTTCTCACAGAATAAAGAAGGCTGGATTTCTGACTTCCAAGGGCACCGTGCACTAAAACACAAATAAATTATTTAAAGGTATGGGAACACTTGTGTGTGTGTATGAGATATAGATAGATAGATAGATAGATAGATAGATAGATAGATAGATAGATAGATAGATAGATAGATAGATAGATAGATAGATAGATAGATAGATAGATAGATAGATATAATAGATAGATAGATAGATATAATAGATAGATATAACAGATATAATAGATAGATAGATATAATAGATAGATATAATAGATAGATAGATATAATAGATAGATAGATAGATATAATAGATAGATATAACAGATAGATAGATAGATAGATAGATAGATAGATAGATAGATAGATAGATAGATAGATAGATAGATAGATAGATATAATAGATAGATATAATAGATAGATTAGATAGATAGATATAATAGATAGATATAATAGATAGATATAATAGATAGATAGATATAATAGATAGATAGATAGATATAATAGATAGATATAACAGATAGATAGATAGATAGATAGATATAATAGATAGATATAATAGATAGATTAGATAGATAGATAGATATAATAGATAGATATAACAGATAGATAGATAGATATAACAGATAGATAGATAGATATAATAGATAGATAGATATAATAGATAGATAGATATAATAGATAGATATAATAGATAGATATAATAGATAGATATAATAGATAGATAGATAGATAGATATAGATATAGATATAGATATCTATATAGATATATATCTATATAGATATATATATTATAGCATAACATTTCTGCCCAGAGTTCAGTTTTAACTAGGAAGGTAGAATTTACACCTGGTCAGCACACCTGTATGAGTTGTTGAAAATCCCTTTCCAAAACCATGGGCCTTATTTTTTGAGTGCCCCCCCCCCCCCCCCCTCTGCAATTATAACAACCTTCACTCCTCAGGGCTTTCCACAAAATTACAGTGGAAGTCTTCGGGATTTTGTGCTATTCAGATAAAATACAATTTTTTCTGGCTTTGTGATGGGGCACTGCCATACTTGACAAGAAAAAAAGCCGCTACTCAAAATATTGCCACAAGGTTGGAGGCACACAGTTGTCTAAATCTGAAAACACCTGAACTCAGAAATCTTGAGGGGCAAACCTTTTTGCCATATAGTGTATATATTTTTTTTTTCGTTAATAAGTTATATATCTAGTGTATGTATTTATTTATTAATATATTATCTGATTATATTTATTAGCCAGTGTAATATTCATCAAGAAAGTCTACACAAGGAGGTGGATATTTCCTATATAGAAACAACCACCTGTACCTGTGCTTTGCTAATTTTCCATGAAGCAATGGCAGATACTTGCAGGAGAACCTATAGACCAGGGATATGCAATTAGCGGACCTCCAGCTGTTGCAAAACTACAAGTCCCATGCCTCTGCCTCTAGGTGTCATGCTTGTGGCTGTCAGAGTCTTGCTATGCCTCATGGGAATTGTAGTTCTGCAACAGATGGAGGTCCGCTAATTGCATATCCCTGCTATAGACAAACAGAGAGAGCTTCTTTGCTTCATGGACTATATATATATATATATCTGAAAATAGTTCTGTACTCCCAGCCTACTCTGTAAATGCAATTCAAAGCTTAGTATTGCAGAAAAACCATGTACTTTACCGGTCTCGCTCTGTCGATTGCCTTCTAATAGGACTTTTTTTATTTAATGGGAATTTGTCTAAAAGCTGAAAAATCCCTTTCAGCCAACAATATAACTCCAACTCATAAAAGTTACCTGCAATAACTAGGATAGATATAAATATAGCTTCTGTCGGCTCTCTGCTGTCTCTCTCCTTCACTGCAAAACTGACATTCTGAGATTTATAAAAACAGTTCCTCTCGGTCAACTGCAGCAGAGACTTTACTCTTGGGTCTCTTGAATACCTACATTGCAGTCCATTTCCATAATTCAGAGTTTCTGTTGAAAAATGTGTTGAGTTCCTTAAAAACTCAGCCACCCATCTAAGCTCACAGGTACAATTCCATTGGTTTTGGCCCAAATTTAGAAGAAAAAGATGAGGCAGTGATGGGAAAATATTTGGTAGCGTGCTCAGTCTGTTCTTAGAGAGGTCCAGGACCTTCAAACTTTGAAGGTGCTTAAAAGTTCCCTCTTGAATAAAGCCTATAAAATTATCAGATAATTCCAGATACTCAAGACGATGAAGAGCCCTAGACCCAAAACTCCGAAATGTCAGGTTAGTTATCTGGTTCCTATTTATCTCTAGCCTTAGGAGCTTGTTTGTGCCATTGAACCAATTCTGGTCGATGCTGACAAAGTAGTTGTTATTAAGCTGAAGAATTGCAAGATTTCCAAGAGGAAGGAAAACGGTGTTGATAAAGGAGGAGGCAGATATAAGGTTGTGGTCCAGAACTAAGGTCCTCAGCTTGCTGAGTTTTGTGAACACACCATCTTGGAGTTGATGGATCTTGTTCCCAGTCAGCCTGAGCAGAGTTAAATCCAAGAGATGGGAGAAATTGTTGGGACCAACTGACGTAATATTCCCCTCTGTGATTATCAAAATCCTGGTCTTGCTAGGAGCAGCTGCAAAAAAAAAAACATGGTGGAAATTAGATGATGGTACTGTATCTAAAATGACCTACATGAAAAAGAAAGTCAATAACTAGAATAATGAAATTGAAAGTTGCTTGTTCTCCAGCAACCATGTTGCCAGAGCTTGAGCTTGCATTCATGAGAATAAAAACCTGGTAACAATTATTATGCTATCACAGTAGGATATATAGAATGTGTCTCTTGTATTAAGACAATATTTGTTTAGTCTAGATCAGCAGTCTCCAAACTTTCTGAACAAAGGGCCAGTTTATTGTCCTTCAGACTTTGAGGGGGCCAGATTGTGGCCAACATAAGTTGAAAATGCCCTGGCATCAATGGGAGTAAACAATGCCCCACCATTGGTATTAGTGGGGGGAATATTGCCCCATTGTTAGTATTAGGGGAAGACATAGTGCCCCATCATTGATGTCATTGGGAGGAACAGTGCCCCATCATTGGTGTCAGTGGAAGAAATAGTGCTTCATCATTGGTGTCAGTGGAAGTAATAGTGCCCCATCATTGGTGTCAGTGGAAGAAATAGTGCTTCATCATTGGTATTAGTGGGAGGAATAGTACCCCATCATTGATATCGGATGGTAGGAACAGTACCCCATCATTGGTATCAGTGGGAGGAATATTACCCCATCATTGGTATCAGTGGGAGGAATGGTGCCCCATCATTGGTGTCAGGGGGAAAGAATAGTGCCTCATCATTGGTGTCAATGGGAGAAATAATGCCCCATGATTGGTGTCAATGGGAGAAATGATGCCCCATCATTGGTTTCAGTGAAAGGAATAGTACCCCATCATTGCTGTCAGTGGTAGGAATAGTGCCCTATTGTTGGTATCAGTTATGGGAATTATGCCCCATTGTTGGCGTTAATAGAAGGAATAGTGCCTTGTATTAGTGAGAGGAATAGTACCCCAAGGGCCTGATAAAGGCAAGCAAAGGGCCACATCCGGCCCCTGGGCCGCAGTTTGGAGACCACTGGTCTAGATCGGTGTTCTCCAAACTGTGGCCCTCAGGCCAGATGTGGCCCTTTGCTTGCCTTTTTCCAGCTCTTCGACACTGTTCCTCCCACTGATACAAGGCATTGTTTTTTCCACTAACACCAGCAATGAGGCACCATTCCTTTCACTGACACCAACAGTGGGGTGTAATACCTCCAACTAACACCAATGATGGGGCAATATTTCTCCCACTGACACCAACGATGGAGCATTATTCCTTCCACTGACATCAACAATAGGGCCCTATTCCTCCTCCTACTGACCACAGGCGCTATGTATTTTTTTTACTCCCACTGTCACTGGGGCATTTTCTACTCCCAATGGCCACAGTTTGAGCCCCCATAGAGTTTGAAGGACAGTAAACTTGCCCTTTGTTTAGTTTGGAGACCCCTGTCTAGATTTTAACTTTAGGTTTTCGGAAGGGTTAGAACCTTTGTCAGTTTTATTATTGCTATATGTCTAAGTCAGCCTATCACTTTTTTCTTGGTAGCCATTGTCACTGGGTCAAAAGTGAAAGAAAATCCAATGTTTTTCAATGTTCACAATAGGGACAATTGTTGGGATGGCCACCATCTAAGAGGGAATTTTCTTCACTTTAGAAATATTGTTTTTATCACTTCCTGTCCAGGACACAAGCTAAAGGGAAATCTCAATGGTACACAGACATAAAATAAAAACAAAACCTGATGAGTTTAAGCCAGTCCTCACTCTATCCAAATATCAATGTCGGTAGATGCACTTTAAGGCCTCATGTACACTGCTACTGGTAAACGGACGTTTAGGAGCAGTTGGGATTTTTTTTTCAACTGCCCCTGAACTCTCCTCTATGTTATCTTATCAGTACATGTACACAGGGTCGTTTATAGTCGTTTATAGGCAGTTGAGTTTAGCGCCATTTTTTGGAACGCGAAAAAAATGCGCTCAGAAGCTGAGTTTACAGGCATTTCAAATGCCGAGCGCTTCTAAAAGCAGCTAAACGACTCGCCTTTAGCCACATTTCGTTTACAGGCGTTTTTCAATTTTGGCTATTTTTAAAAATGCTTCTAAACGCACACGTGGCAAAACGCCGCTAAACTTGGCATGTAAACGTGGCAAAGCGGACGTTTTCAACGTCGGTTACTATCTGTCAAGTTGAATCGTTCAGGAGAGGTTGTAAAAACGTCCCGTGCACATGAAGCCTTAATTGTCACACAATCATAGGTGTGCACAGCCTATTGCATTAGGGTGTGCACCCCAAAGCTCAAACACAAATGAGTATTTAAACTGACGGTGTCAGTAGGGCAGAGACTGGTGTCAGTGGGGCAGTGAGTGGTGTCAGTAGTTTTTAATTGTATTTTTTATTATTTTTTAAAATTGTATCTATTTTTTTACATTTTTTTTTAGGAACCCCGTAATGCCACGTACACATGAGCGGACTTTTCGACCGGACTGGTCCGACGGTCTATCCGACGGACTTTCGGCGGACTTCCGACGGACTTTCCTAACAAACGGACCAGGGGCGGACTGATAACTCATGGGGCCCCCAGGCAATAGGAGATTATGGGGCCCCCAGGCAATCAGAGATTATGGGGCCACACAGTATACAATCACACAGTATACACATACATGTACACACAGTATACACAGACAGATGTAAAAAAAACACAGATTTATACATACTGTCCCTGGTTTTACTGAGGCTGGCAACCCTGATGGGGCCCCCTAGTGGCCCAGGGCACTCGGGCAGTGCCCGAGTGGCTCAATGGTCAGTCGGCCCCTGGAACGGACTTGCCTACACACGATCACACCAAAGTCCTACGGATTCGTACGTGATGACGTACGACCGGACTAAAATAAGGAAGTTCATAGCCAGTAGCCAATAGCTGCCCTAGCGTTGGTTTTAGTCCGTCGGACTAGCATACAGACGAGCGGACTTTTCTACCGGACTCGAGTCCGTCAGAAAGATTTGAAACATGTTTTATTTCTAGGTCCGTCGGACTTTTGGGGAAAAAAAAGTCAGCTGGAGCCCACACACGATCGAATTGTCCGACGGACCAAGTCTACCGGAAAGTCCGCTCGTGTGTACGCGGCAGTTGGAATCTGTGCCACACGGGGTGATTAGGGCATGCCCAGGCACACCCTGTGCACACGCCTAATCACACAATAGATATACACAAAGCCTTGCCCGGAAATAAATAAGCAGCCCTGGCATGAAAAACCAGGCAGCTCATATTCTGTATATCCGGCCATTTTGCCAAGCCTGGTGGAGTTATAGTGGCCTATTTGAAGGTACTGAAACTAATGCTGAAACATACCCAACTTAACTACTAACTTTTTGTTCTAACTTAAAAGGGAAAGTTGCAAAGTTGAAGTGAAGAAAATGTAGAAAGTAGACAAAGCTAAAATATGAAAGTCACAAAAAAAACCCACAAAATCTAAAAAAGAATTAGTCTAGAAACATAACTTGAGCAAAAAACCTTGCAGCAATTAGTCACCTTCAACTGAACTTGCTTTGTAATGTTGGAGATGTTTTGCTACTCGTCCTCAAGTAGCTTCTCCAGCTCTATGTTAAGTAGCAAAATGTCTTCATCATTACAATGCAGGTCTACCTGAATATTATTAGGTATACTGTGACCTGTATAAATGGAAAATATGTCTATCTTTTTGCCCTAGGCAATAACCCATGAGTGACTTCTGATCAATACAGTCCTGCTAAGAACCTATAACCCCAGTGCTATACACAGAGGGAACTACCTTCTAATTAAGCATGACCAGTGTAAATAAGATGTACACCTTTTCTCTTTAATGGCTGCCGCCATCTATCATACCCCAACTTAAGTCCCCCTTTATTCTTAACTATAGTGACGACACCACACCATGTTGGAGTAAAACTGGCCATAGCAGCCTTTATTAACCAATATAAATCTATATAAAATATATATATATATCTGTAACATTTTCACGTAATAAAATCAACTGTCAGTTTTTCACCTGGTGGTCAATGACGGCACTTCCCAACGTAACTTCTGTTCCACATCTACACTGCGGGCCTTCTATCATAATAGGCCTACGGCCGTGATAACATCAGCCCAAAGACAACTCGTTACCCGCAGTGTCACCATTACCATCTTCAGCTAATCATTGTTAACTGTACACACCAATAGGGGCCCATAACCGTTGAGTCCCCCCACACTTCCATCTCCTGGGTTAGTTACCATCATCAAAGACCACCACCACCGCCATTCATATGCTGCCACGACGTCATCCATCATACCACCTGTAAAGAAAACATTAACCCAAGGTACATAACCACTTATTCAGGGAGGGTGGGTGGGAAACTTCTTCCTTCTGTAACTCTCCCCGCAATGCTGCCCGGGACCCCTCCTGCCCCCTAAATAACTTAAACTCCCCCCCCCCTCAACATTACCTGTACCCAATCCCCTTATCATAAATCCAAAACAACTTCCAGTTTAACCCTTGCTGTCCCCTTATCCCCCTGTCATGCCGGACCTCTGCTAGCTCCATTTCATTCCACCTGCTCCAGGCCTCTCTTTGTGCTTGAGTTGATTGTGGCCATAAGCATTGCAAGGAATGATGGGGCATTTAGTCCCAAACTAGTTGAAAAAGCCACCGATCCTGCTTTATGTTGACCAACTGCTGCAGATTGACAGTTGATGTTGGGAACTACGCAGACACCCCCTGGTCTGTTTTGATGGCAACAATGCATTTATCTCATCTTTTTCCAATTGACCTAAAAGGTAGACATCCAAATTTTAATTCTTCCATGATGTTTCCAGCTCAGTAAAAACAGCCCATCGTCCCCGTGTGTTGATTTTTATTTGATTTCATTTTATTTCAGTCTGGATAAATGAAAACAGCTAATGGTTTCCAACTCGCGCTGAAGGAAATGGCTCGTAATAAGACAGAAATCACATCTTCTCAATACGTTCATTTAGAAAACAGCAAAAAATAGACTAACATTAAAAATATACTGGAAAGTAATGCACTAACACCAATCTCACAAGCTGTTCTCCCCACTGTCCTAATGATGCCGCAGATTGTTTTTTAAAGTTGTAGAAATAAATCATTAAGAATAAGCTGCGCTATCGCCAGAACATTATCCGCCCATATGTAATTGCTTAATGGCGCCTCTCTTTCAAACATGCAGCCTGCAGACCATAGATAAATAGAGCTGAAAACAAAGAGTACCTGTGCACACAGCAACATTTTAAAAACATGCTCATCAGTCTTGCAGGGTTGAATAAATAAAGAACAGTGGTAGGACTAATGTACACTATATTATCAAAAGTATTGTGACACCTGCCCTTACACGCACATGAACTTTAATGGCATCCCAGTTCTATGCCCCGTACACACGATCAGACTTTCCGACAACAAAACCGTGGATTTTTGTTCGCGGGGTGTTGGCTCCAAATTTTCTTGCACACAAATGTCGGCCAACAATTCCGAACGTAGTGACCTACAAGACGTATGTGATATCTCCATTACGAACGCTAGTTTTACAAGACCGAGCGCTTCCAGCTCGTACTTGATTCCGAGCATGCGTGGACTTTTGTCCCACGGACTTGTGTACACACGATCGGAAAGTCCGACAACAAACATTTGTTGGTGGAAAATTTGAGAACCCGCTAGCCAACATTTGTTGGCGGAAAGTCCGCCAACAAATGTCCGATGGAACGTACACACGGTCAGACTTACCGCCAACAAGCTCACATCCAACACTTCCCATCGGAAAATCGGATCGCGTGTACGTGGCATTAGTCCGTAGGGTTTAATATTAAGTTGGATGACAAAAAAAGTGTGTATGTAGGGCGTTCTGAATAATATGACTGGGCATAATATTAACTATTACCAGGTATACTGTGACCTGTATAAATGGAAAATATGTCTATCTTTTTGCCCTAGGCAATGACCCATGACCACCGATCCTGCTTTGTGTTGACCAACTGCTGCAGATTGACAGTTGATTTTGGGAACTACGAAGACACCCCTGGTCTGTTTTGATGGCAACAATGACGGACTTGTGTACACACGATCGGAAAGTCCGACAACAAACATTTGTTGGCGGAAAATTTGAGAACCCGCTAGCCAACATTTGTTGGCGGAAAGTCCGCCAACAAATGTCCGATGGAGCATACACACGGTCAGACTTACTGCCAACAAGCTCACATCCAACATTTTCTGTCGGAAAATCTGATTGTGTGTACGTGACATTAGTCCGTAGGGTTCAATATTAAGTTAGATAAAAAAAAAAGTGTGTATGTAGGGCGTTCTGAATAATATGACTGGGCAGACGCTTGTCTATGGTGGGAGTGGATACAGTTCAGGCAATGTCATACACTAGTGCAGCACCCAATGAGGGAAGAAATCTCTGATAAGACAAAACAAAAGGAGGCGCCTCTAAGTGCAGCATAAAAAGACTTAAATGGCCCAAAAGGGTTAAATACACTTACAAGATAATAGATGAATGGGAGCTCATCATGGAAGGTGAGGTAACAAGGGTCGTGACGCGTTTTGGAACAACTAATTGGTTCCTCCTTCATGAAGAAGTTCAGTTGTTCACAAGCGTCCCGCCCCTTGTTACCTCATTTCTGGTTTGCGGTCCACACTGTTTGTTGGTCTCCTCCCGCTGACATCACCTCTGCCGGGATCAACGCTGATCCCGGCAGCGCGGCTGCTCTCTTGGTGTCTCTTCTGCTGCTGCTCCCCTTTGCTGGCCAGGCTGGGACTTCTTGTTACAGATCGGATCACCCTTGGGATCTCTACCTACACTGGGACCACCCTGATGCCGGATCACATTGCCCACATACTTACATGATTCACATTCATCTATTGAATTCATATTGATTCATCATCTAACCCTTCTGAGCCATTAATTAATTTTTATGCTGCACATAGAAGCGCCTCTTTTTGTTTTGTTCAATATTGAGTTGGCCCGCCCCTTGCAGCTATAACAGCTTCAACTCTTCTGGGAAGGCTGTCCACAAGGTTTAGAACAGTGTCTATGGTAATGTTTGACCATTCTTCCAGAAGTGCATTTGTGAGGTCAGGAACTGTTGTTGGACGAGAAGGCCTGGCTCGCAGTCTCCACTCTAATTCATCCCAAAGGTGTTCTATCGGGTTGAGGTCAGGACTCTACAAGTCAGTCAAGTTCCTCCAGCCCAAACTCGCTCATCCATGTCTTTATGGACCTTGCTTTGTTCACTGATGCGCAGTCATGTTGTAAAAGGAAGGGGCCATCCCCAAACTGTTCCCACAATGTTGGGGGCATAAAATTGTCCAAAATGCCTTGGTATGCTGATGCCTTAAGAGTTCCCTTCACTCAAACTAAACGGCCAAGCCCAACCCCTGAAACCAGCCCCACACTATAATCCCCCCTCCACCAAATGATTTTGACCAGTGCAGAAAGCAAGGTCACACTCCTAAACCTTGTGGACAGCCTTCCCAGAAGAGTTGAAGCTGTTATAGCTGCAAAGGGTGGGCCAACACAATATTGAACGCTACGGTCTGAGACTGAGATCCCATCAAAGTTCATGTGCGTGTAAAGGCAGGTGTCTCAATACTTTTGGTAACATAGTGTATATCTGTGGTGTTTAATTATCTCTCTCCAAAGCTCTAGGTGCCATGTGTGTCTTTCTGCTGCTCCATTCCTCTGTTATCAGCAGAGTCACTTCTGACAAGCTCTCCAACACATGAGATAACAGCAGCTGAAAATTTGTGTTGGGGAGGGTGCTCAGAGGTAGACAGGCAGAGAGCTTGTCTATTCACGGTACAGCTCTGCATGTTCCTTCGTTCCTCTGCCTATGTGGAGGGTGGGGGAGGGGGGGTGCCTTTCCCCAATCAACTCTCACACGGTGTATGCCCAGACTCCCCTCCCACTGCTGAACGAGGAAGAAAGATTTGTAACACAATGTGCACACTCTAAACAATATAGAAAGGGAAAGACAGCAGATATACAAGTAAAACCTATGTAGGGAGATTTGTTTCATCTCTGTGTATCATCTGATGCTGTTTACTTCACTGGGTATAGGAGAGGGTTTACAACAGTGGCAGCCTCTCCATTAGAGGCGCCACCCCCCTAATCCATGCGCCCAGCCCCTAGCCTACATGCAGGACACCGGACACATGGAATTCAATGAGGTTTTTATTGTTTTTGAAGCACATGATTAGAACCTGAGGCTCTAATTGGTTCAAAAACAGTGGGCTCGGGGCGCAGAGCACTGCACCCTGAGGCCACCCAGTTGTGTGCCAATAGTGAATTAATATTCGCTATTGTCTTCCGGCTCCTCCTCCCGGCCAATCAGGAAGCGAGTCTTAAGACTCGATTGGCCCAAGAGGAGAAGCGGCCGTATTGGCCGGTACTGGGGGGGATGTATGGGGAGACGCGGGAGATGGCCGTCCTCATTGGAGCGGTCTCGCTGCTCTGCATCGCCACCAACACTAAAGGCCAGAGCCGACCGTGTGAGTACCACCCACCGACCGACCCATACACTCATCAGCCGACTCACCGACCGACAAGAGGGCTGATCAGTGCAGAGGAATTATAATAATGTGATGTCCGGGATAACCGGACACAACAAGGTACGGGACGTGGATGCCCGCTAACAGGCGCTGCTATGGTGGTTCTGAAATGACAGGTGCTCTTTAAATGTAAGGACTTATTCTTGCTGGTAGTTTGAATCTTTAATATTTGCAAACAAAATGAAGGTTTCCTATTTAGAATAATAAGCTGACAGGTTACTAAAACAGCGATATCAGAACTGATTCAATCATACAGTTTGTAGTGTACATAGATTTGGAAAAACAATGGGTTAAAGGAAAATTCATGAACTTTGTTTTATCTCATGGTTGCTGTGAAATTGTGTGAATGCATCAATGCAGTGCATGTTATCTCAGCTTGCAGAGCTTGGATTCATTGAAGAAGTTTACCAAAAATGTAAATATTGCAGAATACACAGCCTCATGCTATATACCGTATATACTCGAGTACAAGCTGAGTTTTTCAGCACATTTTTTTGTGCTTAAAACGCCCCCCTCGGCTTATACTCGAGTCTCCCTGCCTCACTGTGCCCATCTGCAGCCTGATGCACCTGATCTCCAGGTGCTGTGACATGCAGTCTAGTCGGTGGCCGTCCAGTGTAACAAAGCCCCGCCCTCGTCCGTGATAGGCAAAACACTGACTCACTGCTGGGAAACTGAATCAGTGTTCCGTCACAGATGAGGACGAGGAGGAGGCGGGGCTTTGTTACACTGGACGGCCGCCGACTAGACTGCATGTCACAGCGCCTGGAGATCAAGTATGTGAGGCTGCAGATGGACACAGTGAGGCAGGGAGATGGCACAGTGAGGCATGCAGATGGCACAGCGAGGCATGCAAATGGGCACAGTGAGGCTGCAAATGGGCACAGTGAGGCTGCAAATGGGCACAGTGAGGGTGCAAATGGGCACAGTGAGGCTGCAAATGGGCACAGTGAGGCTGCAGATGGGCATTGCTGACCCTCTTTTCCACTTACAGTAGCTGCACATTTCTCACCCTAGGCTTATACTCGAGTCAATACGTTTTCCCAGTTTTTTGTGGTAAAATTAGGTGCCTCGGCTTATATTCGGGTCGGCTTATACTCGAGTATATACCGTAACTAAGCTCCATTTCATGCTGCATAAACTCAATTATTAATGTATCTTAAATAGAAAACTATCTTTAGATAGATTTTTTACTCCAAAAGCATTTTATTAAAATAAATTTCATAAAAATAAAAAAAATCTGATTTAAATCCAAAAAATATCATTTTTTTTTTTAAATAATAGATTTGTATCCACCCTGACAGCATATCATACTGTGGCATGAAATATTTGTAATCTGCGTTGCTCTGAGAGTCGTGACATTGGTGTCTCTGGGAGAGTTGTATGTGTGTAGAAAGATCAGAGTCCTCCACATCTAACGCTCCGTCAGCCCTCTCCCCTCTACGGAACATTGACAGCGTTCTTACCTATTATATGCGCCAATCCTTGACAGATTGTGGCCTCTTCTGTACAAACGGCACAGGAAGAAGGACAGGTCTTCACTAAATAAAGGCAAGCGCTGATCAGGAGGAAGATGACACCTGCAACACACATCAGGTTAGAGATACTTCTGTCACCGCAGCCATTAGTAGAGAAAGTCCTAATGATTGATTAATACTCAGAGGACATTGTCACTTCTATCCCCTGTAGGAATGAATCTACCGGCTCATTATTCATGGCTGTGCTTTTGAGAACACGGAACACTAGATCATACACTCTAATATCCGTGTCACCGACGGAAGGACAACATGACTCTGTCTCATAGAATTATGTTTGCTGCGGCAGAGTAAAGCGGCGCCATTTTAATGGAGCGTTGGGTCGATGCCATCTTTTTTTTTGGGGGTGGAAATCAAAGTATTTGTAAACCCAATCGCTAAAAATCTCCCACAAGCTTTAACGTGTTCATATCATTTCAAAAGTCATTTAAAGCTGCGGCTTTCATTTAAAGGGTAACTCCACTTTCGTAGGGAAAAAAATGCAAATAAAATAGTAATCCATAAATATTTTATATAAAATCACAAAATAAAAATAATATAGCGTATACAATTGAGACTCAAATCGTATTGTAATTGAATGTTATTAAAAATGATCTTTCCTTTTCAATCCGCAGCTCTGTCATTTTCTGTTGAAGGGTAACTCCACTTTTGTGGGGGGGGGGGGGGGATAGCAAATAAAAAATAAAAATAATATAGTCTATACAATTGCCATACAAGTCATTTTATAATTGAATGTTATTAAAAATTACCTTTCCTTTTCAATCTGCAGCACGCTATAATTTTTTATAAATGCAAAGCAATATGGCTACATGGAGTTGTTCTGTACACAGGATGTGTACTGACCACTCCCCATAAACATCATTTCCTGCTTGTGTGATTGGCTCGCTGATTTTCCCAGAAGTCTGCCTAAGATACAAGTCAGATTTCAGGCATCCCCTGCAACAAAAATGTCATTTTTCGTGAGATATTTTCAATAGGCAGGACTGTTTTTAAGGCAGGGCAAAAGGGGCAGTTGCCCTGGGCTCCATCATTGTTGTGGGGCCCAAAGCAGCTGCCTCATACTTGCCAACTATCCCAGTTTAAATTCCCTTATCCCATGAAGTTTTAGTCCCGTGCTGTCTCCCGATATCTCAGTGTAAAGTGATAGTCAGTGTAAATCCCCCCTCACATTGGTGGTCATTGTAAATTACCCATTACATTGGTAGAATCCCCCACTATATACTTGCCAAAGATTTCCAGCTTTGCTCTACATGATTCAGAATTTGTCACAGTGTACTGCCTCCTAACTAATCCCATCCCCACCATTGCCACTGATCCCATCAACCCCCCCAGCACTGCCACTGATCCCATCAACCCCCCAGCACTGCCACTGATCCCAGGAGCCTAGGATCCCTATGAGTTTTCTGTCTATTAATGGGTCCCCTCACCTCCCCAGTCCATGGTGTGCAGGCAGTGAGCAGATGTTGTGCTGTAACCTTTAGCAACCAATCAATGAGCAGTAATGCTGTGCACTAACCTCTTGCAACCAATCATTGAGCGGTAAGGATATGCAGGCTACTGGCTATGAACTTCCTTGTTTTAGTCCGGTCGTTCGTCATTACGTACGAATCCGTCGGACTTTGGTTGATCGTGTGTAGGCAAGTCCATTCATTCGGAAAGTCCGTCGGAAAGTCCGTCAAAGTCCGCCGGGCAAAGTCTGCCGTAAAGTCCGCTCGTGTGTACGCGGCATTACATGTGTTATTTTGAACAGCTAGTAAGAAAAAGAATTAATGCTAAAAAAATAAGACTTATGCGTTTACACAATCATTTTCTGTGTATTCATTCTTTATGCTCTTCCATCCGTTCTTTATGTCTTTGCATACATACAAAGGTGTCCCTCCTTCCTATCTCAGGAACATGGGAGGTATGCAATCCCTGTACAGTCCTCCATGTCTGTCTTTGTCTATCTAGACTATTGCCCTGTACACACGATCAGACATTCCGACAACAAAATCCTGTGATTTATTTCCGACAGATGTTGGCTCAAACTTGTCTTGCATACACACGGTCGCACAAATGTTGTCGGAAATTCCAAACGTCAAGAACGCGGTGACGTACAACACGTACGACGAGCCGAGAAAAATGAAGTTCAATGGCCAGTGCGGCTCTTGTGCTTGATTCCGAGCATGCGTGGAATTTTGTGCGTCGGAATTGTGTACACGCGATCGGAATTTCCGATTTTGTTGTCGGCCAACTCTCAAATTTTGTGTGACGGAAATTCCGACAACAAATGTCAAATGGAGCCTACACACGGTCGGAATTTTCAACAACAAGCTCCCATCGAACATTTGTTGTTGGAAATTCCGACTGCGTGTACGCGGCATAACAATGCAAAAATTATTTAAAAAACTATTATGTGATTTAACACTTCAGCATCCACCCAAAGCTGTAATGTAATTGCACACACGTGTCTTCTTGGGTGCAGTTTTAGCGACTACATGATGTGCAATTTTTTGGGGTACATGGGGTGCTGCTTTCTCACACTTCAAAGACTGCTGCTATCAGGCTTCAGCAGGCATTCAGTAAAGGGTTTGAACGA
Organism: Lithobates septentrionalis; assembly: GCA_037952835.1. Taxonomy (NCBI): domain Eukaryota; kingdom Metazoa; phylum Chordata; class Amphibia; order Anura; family Ranidae; genus Lithobates; species Lithobates septentrionalis. The sequence goes on along the minus strand of JBBDGP010002524.1, from coordinate 925,087 downwards.
CTTGAAACTTGTTGAAAGCCTGCTAGCAGCTTGTTTGTGACGGGCGGCATTCCCAGTAAGATCTGTGTTTATCATTCCCATACTGGAGCTGAAGGGTACTTCAAATGCTCGAAGAGAGTTGTTTGAAGCTCACTTTCCAAATGCTTTGTAAAAAGCTTGCTGTACGCACTGCTCTCACACAAGCCAAAGCCCATGTGTACAAGGTCTAAGGGCCCATTTATATCTTTGCATTGCAGTAATGTGTGCGTTGCCTGTGGCCAGGACTGCTGATAGGGCAGTACAGCCAGCTCTCCTGTACTGGGCCTGGGCCCCATCAGTTTGAAAAGGGGGGCCCGGGCACCTGTTGAGCAAGAGGTTTTGCTGTACTGTCTTATTGCAAACACCGATCCTTAGATCCTCATCTTCCCCCCCCCTGCAGTGCTGCCAGCTTCTCCTCTTCTTTCCCCCTCCGGCTGCACTGTAGGAGAAATAGTTCTAGCACATGCACCCCTTCCATTTGCTGTCCAGGCCCCCCCCCAATGTGCCCCTTTTCCCCGCAGCGCTGCCAGCTTCCCTCCTACCTCTCCTGCCGGCAGCTGCTTCGGGCACACAAGGGGATGTTTCAAGATGGAGAGTGGGGGGAGGGGCCAGTAAATATGTCATTTACTGGCCCCTACCTTTCCTGAATGAACACAGTGAGCAATCGCTCCCATGTCCTTTCATTGGTGAAGCATAGTAAACTGTGTTTACTATGCTTCCGTTTGCAAATGAGCTGGGAAGCCTCAGAGCGCTTCCTATTCATTCATCTCTGCAGCTGAGGCTACAGAGAAAGGGACTGATAAATCAATGTCTACAGTCACATTTTAGGATGGGGAAAGGGGGCTCTGTCGGGTAGGCTGTATGGGGCCCTGTGATTTCAAACAGCTGCCCTGCCTGTTGCCATCAATTTTGAATGACACCCCAACCACATGTGCTGCAAGTGCAATGCACCTCAATGTGTCGTGTTGCTGTGAGTTGCATTAAAAAATCTTATGACCTGTCCAATTTTAGGACATTTTGGTGCATTGGAGGCCCATTGTTTTCAATAAGATACTCAAAGAGGTGCTGGGAACTTTTATACTTGCAAGTGTAGTCAAGAAGAGAAGAAAAGATTGATCGCACACTTGAATTCAAAAGATGCTGTAGAAGTTTCTTTATTGTCATGAGCCGGACAAAATTGCAATGATGGTCAGTTGACGCGTTTCACACGAAAAGAACCGTGCTTGTTCACAACAAGAATAGTTCACGGTTGTGAACAAGCACGGTTCTTTTCGAGTGAAACGCGTCAACTGACCATCATTGCAATTTTGTCTGGCTCATGACAATAAAGAAATCTCTACAGCAACTTTTGGATTCAAGTGTGCGATCAATCTTTTCTTCTCTTCTTGATATTGCCTACGGTGATGAGCCAGGATTAGCACCTTGGAACAGGTGTGTCCATTTTTGCCTGAAGCGGTGTGTGAACCCTTGTTCTGTTTCCCGCATATGTAGTTATATGAAGGAAAACTTCAGACAAGCTCAATAGCTCTGGTGAGGCGGCTCCCACATAGCAAGGCTTCCCTCAATGGGCACCAATAGTAACTTAAATCGGTATTAATTACTTGGCACCGGCCACACGCAAATATCCAGCCTCTTGGCGGCCGGGCCTTGGCGCTGAGCGGCCGCATATTCGTGTGCATTAGTGCAAAAAGCACTGTGCAGAGAGTGCGCACCCTGCACGCTCTCGGCGCAGTTACCGCCGGCTGACGGAAAACAACTGATCGCTGCTTGCGATCAGGAGATTTCCGATCATGTGACTGCCGTGACAGCCAATCACGGTGTTCACATGACGTTAAGCCCCGCCTCCCGGCATGTAAAACCTCTTAAGGGGCTGGCACCAAGTATGTAATATTTTGCAGCTTACCGATCATTAGATGTTAGATTAGATTAGATGTAGATCATTAAATCGTGTATAATAATTAGATGTGGTGGCTGCATCAGTTTTCTTTTTTTCAGGCTTTTTTCACCTGGTGATCTGGCCAGTAACACACCTCCTGTATTACAGCGCCCCCACTCTGGAGGAAGAAGAACCGGGGGCACCTTTGGACAGTAGCATTGTCAGTCTGAGGGAGGGGAGTGTTAGATGTAGCAGATTTAAATACACAAACAGACTTTATGAGCGGCTACAGCAGTGGTTCTCAACCTGGGGGTCGGGACCCCCTCGGGGGTCGAATGATGATTTGCCAGGGGTCACCGAGTCATGGGCTGTTCCTGAAGCACGCTCGCTCTCCCAGCCATTTCACGGCTGCCCAGCAGGGCTGTTCCTGGAGCCCGCAGCCGCCCATTCAGTTCACGGCATGGCTGGGGTGCAGAGACTCGAGGTTAGCTGACTGGTGAAGAATGTGAAGTGGGAGGGGCTGAGGGAGACCCTATCTCCTGATTTCGGTATAGGTGTCACTGCTGCGAGACACCACAGAGGTGGAGACACAGTGAGTAATACTACCTGTGATTATAGTGGCCATTAAAAGTCCCCACTACAGTTCTCAGATCAGCAGATGACCTTGATCAACAGCACCTAAGTTGGCTGATCAGAACTCCCCCCAGCGTTGCCACTCATCCCATTCCCCCCCCACCAAGGAGTAAGAGAAGGAATAAAAATAGAGAATACATGGAGGGGAGATGAAAAGAGGGGGAGGAAAAAATGAAAAAGAGGAAGAAAGAATAAGAGAAAGAACAAGAAAGACGGCTAGAGAGAGGGATGGGGAAAAGAAATTAGGATAGAGAGAGATAAAAGGGAAATAAAGCGAGAATAATTTTACTGTTAGGGTTTCCCACAACTTGGCAAAATGTTATCAAGGGGTCACGGTACTGGAATGTTGAGAACCACTGCGCTACAGCGAACAGGTTTTTTTTTTCTTTTGGGATAAAGATTTTACATAAATAAATAAATAATAAATAAAGCTGACCATTTTAAGCATCCCTGCCATTGTTGAATAGTTTGTTTCATCCCTGAGTGTAACTGATACCTCTGCAGAGCTTGTTTTTTTTGAAAAATAAGAGATTTACTGGCCAGATCACCCGATGAAAATAGAAAACTAATACAGCCATCACATCTAAGACTTGATAAGCTGCAGTGTTAATTTGGACGTCAAATTTCGATTTAGTTGTTGTCCTAGTCTTTTGACTAAAATTCCATTTAGGTTTTAGTTATACTTTAGTCATCTGAATTGTTTTACCCTGTTTCCCTGAAAATAAGACCTAGCGTGATTGTCAGTGATGACTGCAATATAAGCCCTACCACCCAAATAAGCCCTACCCTGTTTCCCTGAAAATAAGCCCTACCCTGAAAATAAGACCTACAAGGACTTTAACTAGGGCTTATTTGGGGGGTAAGGCTTATATTGCAGCCATCACTGATGATCACGCTAGGTCTTATTTTCGGGGAAACAGGGTAGTTGTATTTTAGTCGACTAAAATCTGCAGTACATTTTAGTCGACTAAAATCAAATGGGTTACATTGTAGTGCATTATTTAAGCGTTTCTCTATATCTCTATTTCTAAACGTATTACCATATATACTCGAGTATAAGCCGAATTTTTCAGCACATTTTTTTGTACTATAAGTGCCCCCCCTCGGCTTATACTCGAGTCAAGCACTTTTCTGCAGCAGAGAATGACATTTTCCGAACCGACTTTGGGGCCCCGTATCTCAGGGCCACTTGGTGCTAGGAACCCCAAATTTGGTGTGCTAACCCAGTGGAACTGGAACCACAACATATCCAAGCACCAAGTGTCCCCGAGATACGGGGCCCCAAATTCGGTTTGGAAAATGTCATATTCTCTGCTGCAGAAAAGTGCTTGACATTTTCTGGGGCCATTTGATGCTAGGAACCCCAGCTTCCACTGGGTTTGCACGCCAAATTTGGGGTTCCTAGCACCAAGTGGCCCCGAGATACAGGGCCCCAAATTTGGTCAACTGTGTCCATCTGCAACAATGTCATTTCGGGACCCTTTGGGTCCAGAGACCACAAACTTTGGCTGCAGCTAGGGGGCATCTAGGAACCCTTAACTACCGAGTTTGAAGTTCGGGGGACCTATGGCTGAAAATGGGCACAGTGAGGCTGCAAATGGGCACAGTGAGGCTGCAAATGGGCATTGTTGACCCTCTTTTCCTCTTACAGTAGCTGCGCATTTCTCACCCTAGGCTTATACTCGAGTCAATAAGTTTTCCCAGTTTTTTGTGGTAAAATGAGGTGCCTCGGCTTATATTTGGGTCGGCTTATACGCAAGTATATACGGTATATACTCCTGGAGTAAAAAACATCTAATAACACATTATTATTTATGGTATTAAGATTTGAAGAAAATGCACAGACACAGATTTAGCCGTTATAAAACGTCTTTCTAAGTAAAACGTCCTTCGCTCACATTTTCATTCCTTCTACTTTCGTTGATGAAAACTGGAATTGATTTTTTTCATAGTTTTTTGTCAATTGACGAAAATTCTGAGTAATTTCCTTTCGTTTTCGTCACTGGAAGAATGCTGCTGAAATTAAATTTTGATGAAAATATTTTTGTCAACAAAATTTAACAATGTTAAGCTGCAATATAATAGAATGTTTGCTTTTGGGATTAATACTGCTGTAGAAATACAAAAAGGAGCTCCAGACCAATACTGAATGAAAGAGTCCAAGATAACGCAGAGTATAAGAAATGATCTCATACTCTTTCATCCAGGTGTGGTCTGGCGCTCCTTTCTCCATTATTTTTAATAGGCTGCTTTAACAAAGCACACGTTAACCCACCACAAAAAATGTAAACGGGCCCTGAATGAAATTGCGCATTAATCAAAAAATGTATATTTATTGTAGCCTTTTATTCTCTGCAGGGTCGTCCTGATTTCTCAGAAGTCGTATCTAACTTAGAGGAATGCCTCTGTAACATTGAGGTAATTTTTTTTTGTCTGTTTGTTACATGAGAGATTCTAACATTAGAATATTATACAATAAATGTAATATATATGTAATATATAAAGAGCCCTATACTTAATATACAGTGCCTTGAAAAAGTATTCATACCCCTTGAAGTTTTCCACATTTTGTCATGTTTCAACCAAAAACATAAATGTATTTTATTGGGATTTTATGTGATAGACCAACACAAAGTGGCACATAATTGTGAAGTGGAAGGAAAATGATAAATGGTTTTCATTTTTTTTACAGATAAATATGTGAAAAGTGTGGGGTACATTTGTATTCAGCCCCCCGAGTCAAAACTTTGTAGAACCACCTTTCTCTGCAATTACAGCTGTAAGTCTTTTTGGGGATGTCTCTACCAGCTTTGCACATCTAGAGAGTAAAATTTTTGCCCATTCTTCTTTACAAAATAGCTCAAGCTCTGTCAGATTGGATGGAGAGCGTCTGTGAACAGCAATTTTCAAGTCTTGCCACAGATTCTCAATTGGATTTAGGTCTGGACTTTGACTTGGCCATTCTAACACATGAATATGCTTTGATCTAAACCTTTCCATTGTAGCTCTGGCTGTATGTTTAGGGTCGTTGTACTGCCGGAAGGGGAACCTCCGTCCCAGTCTCAAGTCTTTTCCAGACTTCAATAGGTTTTCTTCTAAGATTGTCCTGTATTTGGCTCCATCCATCTTCCCATCAACTCTGACCAGCTTCCCTGTCCCTGCTGAAGAAAAGCATCCCCACAACATGATGCTGCCACCACCGTGTTTCACGGTGGGGATGGTGTGTTCAGGGTGATGTGCAGTGTTAATTTTCTGCCACACATAGTGTTTTGCTATTAGGCCAAAAAGTTCAATTTTGGTCTCATCTGACCAGAGCACCTTCTTCCACATGTTTGCTGTGTCCCCCACATGGCTTCTCACAAACTGCAAATGGGACTTCTTATGGCTTTCTTTCAACAATGTCCTCCAGAGTTACCATGGGCCTGTTGCTTCTCTGATTAATGCTCTCCTTGCCCGGACTGTCAGTTTAGGTGGACGGCCATGTCTTGGTAGGTTTGCAGTCGTGCCATACTCTTTCCATTTTCGGATGATGGACTGAACAGTGCTCCGTGAGATGTTCAAAGTTTGGGATATTTATTTAAAACCTAACCCTGCTTTAAACTTCTCTTCGACTTTATCCTTGACCTGTCTGGTGTGTTCCTTGGCCTTCATGATGCTGTTTGATTACTATGGTTCTCTAACAAACCTCTGAGGGCTTCACAGAACAGCTGTATTTATGCTGAGATTAAATTACACACAGGTAGACTCTATTTACTAATTAGGTGACTTCTGAAGGTAATTGGTTCCACTAGATTTTAGTTAGGGGTATCAGAATAAAGGGGGCTGAATACAAATGCACGCCAAACTTAAATACAGATATTTATTTGAAAACATTTTGAAAACCATTTATAGTTTTCCTTCCACTTCACAATTATGTGCCACTTTGTGTTGGTCTATCACATAAAATCCCAATGAATTACATTTATGTTTTTGGTTGTAACATGTCAAGATGTGGAAAATTTCAAGGGGTGTGAATACTTTTTCAAGGCCCTGTTGAGTCCTAATCCAGCACTAAAAGGTACGTGGAAGATATAAATAAAGGAAACCTGTATAAAAGCTACTTTTGCTGACCTAAAAATGCTAGCTGGCTCTCTCAGACTTCGGTACTTTAAAGTGACCCTGTCATTCATTTATATGCTGCTCAAAGCAGGGTGTATATATTTACCTTTCCAGCGACCTGGGTTGCTGAGTGGTGCTCCGATCCTGAGAAATAGTCCCCCAAAATCTGCTCGGAAACCAACACTTCCTAGAGTGTTGATCACTGGGGTCTCCCAAATCTCTCACTGGTTTCTTCTGCTGTCTTCCATGTGGGAGAATGTTGACATGTCGGCAGTAGGGTTGCCACCTTCTCTTCAAGCCAAACCTGAACACTTTAGCAGCCGGGGACACCTTTGGGTGCCCCAAGGAGAGTAGTAATGCAGTGCTTGCCGCAGCAAAATGCGGGTGTGGCCAAATTGCTCTTGCTGACATCATCAACCTGCCCCCAGATAGTCGCTCACAGCTCCTGGACGGCAACAGATTTGATTGTGACTATCTAGGTTACTTGGGGAGCCACAGCCTGGTCTGAATAATGTGTCGGGGTTTCAGTCCGCCCGAAACCCAGACACATGATTTGAAACCCAGACTGTCCGGGTGAATCCCAGACAGGTGGCAACCCTAGTCTGCAGGCTTTAACTGCTTGCGGACCTCCCCGCGTACTATTACTGTGGCAGGGTGGCCGCTCTGTGCTGGATCACATACCCAGGACTGTTATTAGAAATCATGGGGCCCCATACATACTTCCTCCCTGTGGCCCCCCCAACTCCACCTCCAACCCCCCCCCTCCCCCGAGGTTCAATGGAACAGGGGCACTGACTTTATCCCCCGCACTGAAAAAAGTCTGTCCTCTGCTTGCACCTCCTAGGCCCCTCTGTTAACATGATGGGGCCTAGTGAAATGTAATTTAAGCCCTGGTATGCAAGTTGGAGCGGGGGAATGGCCAAGTAAAATAAATGAACAATAAAGCTGCCCCTGGCCCCCCTGTTTAGCCGATGAGGCCCGGGCCCAGTACAACAGGACCAGTTGTACTGCCTTATCAGTGGCCCTGCATGTACCTAGTGCGTGACACGGCACTTCCGGGTAAAGGACGTGCGCAAGCCGATCAGTGGATGCCAGGCAATGGATGTGCACCGCGCCTGCTGATCAGCAAGGAGAGACACAGAACAGAGCTCTGCCTATGTAAGCAAGGCAGAGCTCTGTTCTTTCAGCGGGGAAGTGATGGGTTTTGTACTATATCACAGAGCAAAGCAGGGAATAAAATCTATCACTTCCCTTAGTAAAAGCACCTCACATAGTGTATACAAATACTGGCTAGGCACACATTCAACCATTTGATCGCCCTAGCTATTTAACCCCTTCCCAGCCAGTGTCATTAGTACAGTGACAGTGAATATTTTTAGCACTGATCCCTGTATTAGCGTCATTGGTTACTACAAAGTGTCAGTTAGTGTCGAAATGTCTGCCGCAATATCGCAGTCCTACTATAAGTCGCTGATCGCCTCCATTACTAATATAATAATAAAAAAAAAAATTCCAGTATATATCCCATAGTTTGTAGACGGTATCATTTTTGCGCAAACCAATCAATATACGCTTCTTGGGATTTTTTTTTTACCAAAAATATGTAGCAGAATACATATTGGTCTAAGTTTGTGAAGAAATTAGATTTTTTTACATGTTTTATTGGATATGTTTTATAGTAGAAAGCAATATATATATATATATATATATATATATATATATATATATATATATGTGTGTGTGTGTGTGTGTGTGTGTATATATATATATATATATATATATATATTTTTTTTTTTTATCGATCGGCGCACAAAATAAAAACCCAGTGGTGATCCAATACCACCAAAAGAAAGCTCTATTTGTTGGGTAAAAAAAGACATAAATTGTATTTGACTGTTGCATGACTGCGTGATTGTCAGTTGAAATAACGCAGTGCCGTTATCGCAAAAAAAATGGCCTGCTCATGAAGGGCGGTAAATCTTCCAGGGGGCAGGTGGTTAACCAAGTTTCAAGTTCAGAGATTGAAACCGTTAAAAATATTGTATTCCCAGCAGACTTAGGTGCACTATATCTCAGGATCAGAGCAGCATTCAGTAGCATTAAGAAAGTTAAGTACAGTATGTGTTTGGGCAAAATAGAAATTCATGACCGAGAGACAGAGACACTTTGGAGTGTAGTAAAAAAAAAATGTTGCTTATCCACTTGCCCAGTTAAATGAATGTACATTTGTTCTGTGCAAATGGGGCAATAAATGAATGTTATTAGGCTATTCCTTGTGCTGGTCAAATGTTTTTCATTTATTTAAAGCAGATTATACTGCATTTTGCCCTCTAGATGGCACTAAGTATTATAGTGTTGAAAATTGTTTTTTTTAACTGTATAAATAGATATACATTTTCTGTTTTACAAATGAACATCTACAGCCGAAACTCAGGCAAAAAAAACCCCTTAATTTAGGGCTCTTTCAACCTATATCCATTCAGCTGCGTTGGGCAGCCTTGCCCAAAGCAGTCCTAATGCATAAACAAGGCAATTCGCCTTGAGCCCTATGGGGTAGATTTACTAAAGCCGGAGCACTCAGAATCTGGTGCAGCTGTGCATGGTAGCCAATCAGCTTCTAACCTCAGCTGGTTCAGTTAGGGTTTCGGCAATAAAACCTGGAAGCTGATTGGTTTCTATGCAGAACTGAGCCTGATTTTGCGCTCTCCAGCTTTAGTAAGTAAAGCCCTATGAGTTCGGTTCACACCGTTGCGTTACAGTCATATAGGGGAACATTTACTAAAACTGGAGAACTCAGAATCTGGTGCAGCTGTGCATGGTAGCCAATCAGCTTGTAACTTCAGCTTATTCAATTAGACTTTGACAAAAAAAACCTGGAAGCTGATTGGTTTCTGTGCAGAGCTGCACCAGATTTTGCACTCTCCATTTTTAGTAAGTTTCCCCCTTTGTGACATTTCAATGAAGTTGAAAAAATAAACAGTGCAATGCGTTATTTGTGGCACATCAGCACTGCTCCCTTTACATACCAGTGGCCACTTATGTGAACAAATCCCTAGATATATTATTCAACAGCCACAGAGAGTGAAAATCCACTCTGAATGCATCAAAAGTCTTTGCAAATGCAGATATTACCTTGTAAAAGTAGTGGTGACATCATCACTGTATGGCCTGTGCAGAGAGCAGTGCTGTGGGAGGGACCCAGTAGGCTCCACCCACTACAGGCTGTCTGCAGAAAAGTAGGGGAAGGGGGCGGATACAAGACCAATTAACCTGTACAAGGAGAGAGAGCAGCAGTGAGCGGTCTTTATTACAGGAAGCTCCTTCACAGAGGAAAAGTCTCACACTGGATTACTGCACAGATCTGGAAGAAATACACAAAGCACACCAAGATTCCAGTAGCAATACACGTTGCTTTTGTATTTAGACAATGTTTACTTATCCTGCAGTTCAGTTGTAATACATGGAAAAGGATTCCTTGAGCACTATGGGTTAGCTAAAGAGAGACTTTTTACACTTTTTTTAGTAGCTCCAATTAACCACTTCAATACCCGGCTATTATAATATGACGTCCACAGATGGGATCTCCCATCCTGGGTGGACGTCATATGACGGCCTCGGGTTCCCGGCTGCCTAGGGGGCGCGCGCGCGCCGCGTTGCTCGGGACCCGGTGCGTGTGCCCGGCGGCCGCGATGTCCGCCGGGCACCCGCGATTGCCCGTTAACCGGGCCGGACCGTGGATCTGTGTGTGTAAACACACAGATCCACGTCCTGTCAGCTCAGAGGAGAGCGATCTGTGTTCCCAGAACGGAGGAGCACTGATCGGTCTCCTCCCCTTGTACGTCCCCGCCCCCTACAGTTAGAATCATTCCCAAGGTAACATAATTAACCCCTCCCCGCCCCCTAGTGGTTAACCCCTTCACTGCCTGTCACATTTACACAGTAATCAATGCAATTTTATAGCATTGATCGCTGTATAAATGTGAATGGTCCCAAAAATGTGTCAAAAGTGGCCGATGTGTCCGCCATAATGTCGCAGTCACGAAAAAAAATCGCGATCGCCGCTATTACTAGTAAAAAAATAAATAAATATGTTTTTTAAAAAAAATGCCATAAATCGATCCCCTATTTTGTAGACGCTATAACTTTTGCGCAAACCAATCAATATACGCTTATTGCGATTTTTTTTTTACCAAAAATATGTAGAAGAATACGTACCGGCCGAAACTGAGGAAAATTGTTTTTTTTTTTAAAAATTGGGATATTTATTATAGCAAAAAGTAAAAAAATATTGTGTTTTTTTCAAAATTGTCGCTCTTCTTTTGTTTATAGCACAAAAAATAAAAAACGCAGAGGTGATCAAATACCACCAAAAGAAAGCTCTATTTGTGGGGAAAAAAGGACGTCAATTTTTTTTGGGTACAATGTCGCACAACCGCGCAAAAGTGCGACAGCGCTGAAAACTAAAAATTGGCCTGGGAAGGAAGGGGGTGAAAATGCCCTGTATTGAACCGGTTAAGGAGCTTTGGTGAAATATCAGGGGTTTACACAGGGGGATTCTGCACCACATGGGGTGATTAGGATGTGCCCATGCACAACTGGCACACCCCGTGCGTACGCCTTTGCTGAATTCTCAGAAGGATCCATCCAAAACAGGGAGGAGTTACTTCATTCACTTGTGTGGGTAAATTATAACTTGCTCTATCAAAATCAAGGTCCGTTTGTACAATAAAGAATGGAATGTCCGTTAGGAGTGTCAGCGCATGCCAATGCATGACAACGCACCTGCCCAAAGCAGGTAAAAAAAATGGCATGAAAACAGAGATCTATAGGTGTGGAGCCAACCTAAAAGTCAACAGGCATAAAAATCATTTCCACCAAGAAAAAATAAACACATTAGACCGGTCTCCAACAAATAAGTGTGTCTCTTAACGAGATGCCAGATTTGATACATTTTGTTTAATTTATTAAAACCGAAGTGATTTTTTATTTTACTGAACGCCATCTCCATTTCATCGGGCTCGTCCAGGATTATTCATAGAAAATATAATGAAAGTGACAGCAGACACGGCTTTAGGAAAACGCAGTAACTAGCAACGTGTCACCCCAGATAAATAATCTCAGGTAACTATTCTCCGCGTACAACAAATTGTGTATTTTGTTAGTGTCTGCGCTGCGTGATAAATGCAGTCTCCGCTCTTCCCGCAAGTGCCATACATCACTTGGCCGTCATGAGACGCCGACGCGGCTAAGGCAATATTAAGAAATGTTGCACCTATTAAACATGGGGCATTGACATTTTATAACACATATTGATTTTATATAGTGTATTTAGCCTGGGTCGTCCTTATTAAGATGCTACATGCTGATAATATAGTGGGATATTCAAGTGTTAGTTTATCTTTTGAAAATCATACAATATTGTGTTCTTTCTTCTTTGTAACTTTGGGCGATGTTAACACATTTCTGTTAAAGCAATGATATGGGCAAAATCAAAAAATGACATATTATGCAGTCTCCCACTAGTATTAACACAACTGTCTCCCCGTCACATAGTTTTATTACCTGTTGATCCTTCCAGTTGATCTGTTATTTTTCTACTCTTTGTTCTGCAGTGAAATCACCGCAGTGTAGGCAGGTGCAGTCTACTTTCTCCACTGCAGGTGGCGCTCATCTGCATCAGCATTGCAGGGGCAGAGGAAGTCAAGGGGAACATAGTTCCTCTATGGTTTCCAAGGACACTGGAGAAGCTATGCGATTAGACGCTGCCACCTCCTGTGACTCCAGCAGCCATCTTGAACCAGGCAGAGCTTATTTAACCGCTTCCCGACCGGCGCACGCCGATGTACGTCGGCAGAATGGCACGGCTGGGCAAATGGGCGTACCTGTACGTCCCTTTAAATTTGCCGCCGCACCATCGCGTGCGCACTGCCCGGGACCTCCATGAGTCGGGTCACAGGTCCTGCGGACTCAATCGCCACGGGGATACCCGCGATTGCCTCCCGGAGAAGAAGAACGGGGAGATGCTAATGTAAACAAGCATCTCCCCGTTCTGCCTAGTGACAGTGTCACTGATCTCTGCTCCCTGTGATCGGGAGCAGAGATCAGTGACGTGCCACACACACAGCCCCTCCCTCCCACAGTTAGAATCACTCTCCAGGACGTACTTAACCCTTATACTGCCCCCTAGTGGTTAACCCCTTCACTACCAGTGTCATTTACACAAGAACCAGTGCATTTGTATAGCACTGATTGCTGTATAAATGACAATGGTCCCAAAAATGTGTCAAAAATGTCAGATGTGTCCCTCATAATGTCGCAGTCATGATAAAAATCGCTGATCGCCGCCATTACTAGTAAAAAAAAAATTATTAATAAAAATGCCATAAAACTATCCCCTATTTTGTAAATGCTATAACTTTTGCGCAAACCAATCAATAAACGTGTATTGCGATTTTTTTTTTACCAAAAATATTTAGAAGAATACGTATGGGCCTAAACTGAGGAAAAAAATGTTCTTATATATTTTTGGGGGATATTTATTATAGCAAAATCTAAAAAATAATGCATTTTTTTCAAAATTGTTGCTCTTTTTTTGTTTATAGCACAAAAAATAAAAATCGCAGAGGTGATCAAATACCACCAAAAGAAAGCTCTATTTGTGGGGAAAAAAGGACGTCAATTTTGTTTGAGAGCCACGTCGCACGACCGCGCAATTGTCAGTTAAAGCGACGCAGTGCCGAATCACAAAAAGTGCTCTGGTCAGGAAGGGGGTAAAATCTTCCGGGGCTGAAGCGGTTAATGCATGCCAATATTCTGTTGGTTTGCTTGCAACAGCTTGGCATTGCATGCCATTGCTCAGCCTTTCATCTTCTAAGACCCCAGATCATTTTCCATCCTAGTTCATATTTTTAGCACCCAAATGTATTACTTTACATTTTTCAACATTAAGCCTCATTTGCCATGTAGTTGCCCAACCCATTATTTCATTTAGGTCTTCTTGTAAGTTTTTTGCATCCTGCGCAGAAGCTGTGAGTGTTCCCGGTCGGGTGTCTTCTCACCAAGTTTGAGAATTTCTGGATTCTGCATTAACACAAGTTCTGTTCTCTGCAGTCGGACTCTGTGTGTTTACTGCCATCACACCACAGCTGCACCTCCCCACAAGTAGTCCTCATTTAGGTGAGAACAGTATAGAGATGCCAGCAAGATTTGGAGTGCAAGAACTTAGGTCAAGCCCATAAACAATAACAATTATTAATAGTGTTCATATTAACTCTCATGGTTAAACCCAAAAATAATGGACCATGATATGATGGACCACAAAGGGAGAGATCCCTCTGTCTTAGGTACCACTGGATCAGACACCACGGAGTCCAGGATGAAAGCAACAATATACCAATTGCCCATCATACAACAAATTCGGTGGGGAACCATAGACTTGTAGTAAATAGTATACATGCTTGGGAATGCTTGTTTTTCCCAATACACATGACACTGGTTACCACTGTTTATGTGTGGCCAACCCAGTGGTTGTTATACCATTTACTACAAGTCTGTGGTTCCACACTGAATTTGCATGTGCTGGTCAGTTTTTATACTTAAATTAAGGTGACCAGATGTCTTCAGTTTCCAGGGACAGTCCTCACTATAAGGAGGCCAGATAAAAGGTGTCTCTAATTGTAACCTCTGTTAAAAAAGAAGTGAAGTTTCTCGGAGCAGAGTGGTAATATGCATATCTGGAAACTTGCCGATTAGTGTAGGGCAGAGTTGTGTCAGCCCCAGTGGTGATTCAATATACTTCCTCTGAAGTGACGTGCCCCATCTCTATGGACACTGTCGGAGCTATGGGCAGTCTCAATACAGTGTCAGTATCAGGCCTCTATTTTGAGGCCTCTGTTTACTGTGACACATCATATTTAATATGAGCGTAGTTGGGGCTATGTGTAGGTCAAAGCCAAAGTACCTGCTCGGGAGGGACTCTCCACAATTTGGGTCTTGGCACTGTAGTTGTTTTATAGTAACAGTTCAGTCTTTGTAACACCTACAATGTTCGAACATTATGGCACCCTGGTGAACAAGATAATATCAATACAGCCCACTTTATTATGAGTTATGGTAATGTTCCTAGAGGATGGCCTATGCTGGAGGCACACTGTATAATCACGCTGTACTGGTCTACTGAAAGGGATCCTCAGGAGGTTCTTCAGCACAGGATGATGTCCCTCTGTCTCTACTCCCCAGGAACCTTTCCCTGCACTAAGCACTGTCTCTAACCAGCAGGTTCCTCTCCCGAACCTACCACTCACTACTACATGTGTCCAAATGATGCAGAATCCCCTTTTTAAAGGCTCCCTCATTAAGATGTCCACCTGGACTCTCATGGGAATTTGACATTGAATCAGATACCTACCCAGAGAAGACTAACAGAGTCACTAAGGGGGTAATTTCCCTTAACAGACTCCCCCCTGCAGATTTAGCACCTACAGGAAAGAATGTCTGCACCTGCCTACATGTGGGCAGGGTCCCAAACCCTTGTCAGAATCAGGCCTCTGTTTATTCTAAATGGCAATGCTAGCACTGTGGGTACAGCTTAGTGTGTCTTGAGCCCTGCTCATCACCTGAGGGCCACATGCTCATAGTACTCAGCCAGATCAAGGAAATCCACCAGTGGCGGCCCGTCTATAGGGGGCACAGAGGCACCCCCCCCCCCCAGCTACTTATTAAAAAAATAAATAAAGTGTCCCTGTAAGTGTGTGTGCGTTAAGGGCACCGGACACAGGGGTGCTATTAGAGGAATGACGCATTTGTAAATGTTTACAGTGTCCTTGGGGCTATGAGCTCTGCGCCCCAACACTCCACCTCTAGCATTAGGTTTTCTGTGGTTGTTATTGATTGGTGGGTCCATAGGGCAGGGGCTTTTATCGGACCCGTGGCGTCATTGGCTCGCACGCTGCCTGTCTCCTTCAGCAAGTGAGGGGAATCAGCAGAAGAAGAACGGTGGCAGGCTTAGGGCAGTCAGGGAGCGATAGGTCTGTGCAGAGGCAGAGGCAGCAGTCCATTCATCTCCCTCTGACAATGACAGGGACTCGGCAACCAGCTGTGCACAAGAGGGATCTTGCAGAAATCTCCAGGTATAGTACATGCTGCAGGGCCAGGACTGGAGGGGGGAGGGGGGTGGGGCAGAAGGGGCACCTGCTATGCTATTTGTACTGTGTCCTGGGTGACTCTACAGCAGCACAACCTTACTTCCCCTCTCTCCATACATGTATACCTTCCCTATCACACTGATCCTCCGCCCCCTTCACTATCTCCTGTTTGCTCTCCCCTGGCATATATCTTCACTGCTCACATCCTGAAGTCTCCATCTCAGATCTGACAATTCTAATCACTTGTATAAAAATCCGCCCACTCATACACCCAAAAACGCTGCGCTGATGGCAAAGACCTGAATCTGAGCTGCTGCTTAAATAATAAGTATACAGTAAAAAATTGATCCACCACAAACTAGCTCCCAGTGAACTCAAAATAGCAGCGCTAAAAGCAATCCCTAATCAAAAAATGTAGTGAAGAGTGATAAACTGATGAATCAACCTGTGCAATGATTACATCACATCCTCACCCCTCATCATTAATGTGCATAAAATAATATGCTGAAAAATCATAAACGAATGGTGCATGTAACCCAATTAAGTGAATGACATATCTGTACATATGCAAATATATAAATGTGAAAATTACAACAAGTGAGAGCCAATGTGAGTTAACTCGCAAAAAATTATATCTATAAATTGTGTCCACAAACAATCCCAAAATTAAAATAGTCCAAAACAAAAATCCGTGACGTGTTGTGGTGCAAATCTTCTACTTAAATGAATCTTCCACCGCACCTCTGTGACTGTGAATCCACTCCCCTTAGGCGAATACACTCACCAGCTCCTTTTGCCCACACTCTCGTGTCAGGGCCAACAAGCTTTTATCCCACACTCACAGGGGATAAGAACGGTCTTCAGTAGAAAGCCTGTACACCTTTACCTCTCCAAAGTGAAATGCCCAAGAGCTCTCTCCACATGAAAAAGAAAAATCATCCAATGGTGCAATAACGTAATAAAATTTATTAAAAATCAAAAGCCCCTTCACCATTACACTCACATCCTTAAAATTCACTGCAGGCTCAACAGTAACACAGCACAGCAAGTTGTCACAGCATCAAACATGAAGTCAGTAAACCAGTGTGTGGTGGTCACGGCGGACCCAGGTGCTACGTTTCTCCAAATACCCGTCTCACCCGATCCCTGGTGTAGATGTGACCGGCTTCCACCTCTCCTCGTATGGCGCTCCCTGTCACAGCGTCCTACGTCACTTAGAAACGATTGCCGTGTAGCCACGCCCCGACATGTTTCGTCATAAAGACTTAGTCATGGGATCTCGCACTTGTTGTAATTTTCACATTTATATATTTGCATATGTACAGATATGTCATTCACTTAATTGGGTTACATGCACCATTCGTTTATGATTTTTCAGCATATTATTTTATGCACATTAATGATGAGGGGTGAGGATGTGATGTAATCATTGCACAGGTTGATTCATCAGTTTATCACTCTTCACTACATTTTTTGATTAGGGATTGCTTTTAGCGCTGCTATTTTGAGTTCACTGGGAGCTAGTTTGTGGTGGATCAATTTTTTACTGAATTCTAATCACTGCCTGACACCCTTTCCATCCTAGATTACTCTTTATCTCTTCCAAACTGTTCAGCAGCTCAGTACATTCTCTGGTGACCATAGTAGGAATGAAATTAAAAAGGAATCATCTATTCTATGGTCACCTTAAATGAGTGCAGAGAATGTACTGAGCTGCTGAACAGTTTGGAAGAGATAAAAAGTAATGTGGGATGGAAAGGGTGTCAGGCAGACAGTCAGAGATTGGACCCCTAGAGAGGAATGCCCAGATCTCAGGCCACACTTGTAAAGAAGAACTCAGCAAAGGGATGGTGGGAACCCCTCATAATGGGCACAGCCGGTGTACAGACCCGGGAACTCAGCACAAGGATGTTGGAAAACTGCCATTCTGATCCTTGACAGTGGAGTGTGAGGTTGCTGGTTCCTTAGCTCCTGTGCTTCCAGAGACCAGGGGCTAGAGTTGCTTCTCTGCCCCAGGAAGGATGCTGGATCCTGGGGAGGACCCTGGCGGGGGCCCCCTGGTTATGCCTTAGCCTGTGGAAGACACTGGGCCTGGGCCAAGGAGAGATGAGTCCCTGCCTGCCTTTAGATGGAGAATTGTTGAAACGCTGAAGCGGATTGAGAAATAAGAGGAGAAATTGGTAGCTTTGAAAGTTGAATTTAAGAAGAAAAAGCTGGTTTGTGCCATAGTGTTCAGCAAGAAGAGACCGGCTCTAAGGCCTGAGTTGAAAGGCTTAGAACAGGCTGTGCGGAAGCAGAAAGAACTGGTGAGTTCTCTGAAGGAGAATAGTGGAGCACTTAAAGAGAAATATAGGAATGAGGAATGGTTTAGCCAAATGAGAAGAGGAGCCGCTTCCTGCATGGAAAGTGACCCAATCAGTGAGGAGATGCAGGTACCAACAGAGTCAGCAGAGAGTGAGAAAGTGGGCCCGGAGGATGAGCACAGCTCTTCAACAGCTCGGGCATCTGCATCCCTTTGGAGGCGGCTTCCCCAGATGATGATGAGAAGATGGATACCGTTCCTAGCCCTGTGGTAGAAAGACCCGTGGAGAGAGCAAAATCCACCATGAAGTCTGCAACAACTGGGGGGAAGTCTCATCTCACTGTCGGCCATGACATTGCAGAAGTAACGGCACAGCAAGCAGGTACAGTGTGTGTGTGAAAGATGGTGGTGTGAACTTTAATGACAATGGGCTTGCTGAGGGTTGTAGTGCTATGGACAATCAGCCCAGACCCATAGACAATGTAAAGCATGCAATGCAGTCTGAATTACCTGCTGAAAGCAAAACTTCAGATGAAATTGGTGAAAGTAACTGTCAGCTTTTGGGGAAGGGTCTTCAAAGAGGAGCGCCATGGACAATACAGTGACTTTGCCTGGACCAGAAACAGCGGCTGTTCCTGAGAATGGTTGAGGAGATGCTGGGAGCAGTAGTGCTACAACTCTCTAGGAGTCTGCAGTGGACAGGACTGTGCTTGAACCCAGGAAAGAAGCTGCATGTTCAGAGCAGAGGCAGAGGGTGGGTCTCACCTCTGTTGATCCAAAGACTGCTATCCCAGCTGAATCAGACTTTCTGTGAGCTGGTTTGATTGTGTCTAAGCACAAGACTGCAAATTTTTGTGTCTGTAAGAAAAACATATGCTGGTGTTGCTGCTACAGGATCTGGGAAGGGGGAGCAAGCAGGGAAGGAGCATGGAAATATTTTATCTTCATCAATGTTTAAAAGGAGGAATGTTGTGCAGCTCCGCTGGGAAGGTGGAGGACTTCCTCCGCATAGGAGGGCAGTTGGTGGATAAAATTCTGCAGATAGGGTTTAGGCCCACAGACATCTTCGACCTGATCAGTCCGGCCAGTTCCTATGAGTACAATTTGTCCTTTATCTGTCCAGAGTCTTTGGACATATTATGGGAGAAATATGAGCATGTGTGTAGGGGCCTGACGGACTGGAGAGGGCTCATCCCCAAGCTTTTATCACGCCATCCACTCATTAAAATGGTGACAATTCTTGTCCGCAATGAATCCATACCACAAGGGAATTTATCTGTATGGTTGAGTAGGTATGGAGACGTCCCGAGTCCCCTAAAGAAGATTTTGGATGATCAGGGAATATGGTTGGGGGGTGGTCTGTGCAGTTGAAATTAAAAGTTATTGACAATTTCGTCCAGCATCTGCCATCCTCAGCTTTCCTGGGGAAGGACAGGCTAACCATTTTCTATCCTGGCCAGCCAAAGCTATGCAACAAGTGTAGGGATAAAGGGCATCTTGCATTCTCCTGTCCGGTGATAAAGTGCTCTCTGTGTCAGGGTGTAGAACATTTGGCAAAGGATTGTAACATCATAAGGTGCAATCTGTGCAATGCGGTGGGACATCCTTAGAGTCAGTGTCCTGAGGCAATGCACAACAAGCCTGAGCTCATGAGAGAGTTCTTCCGCCTGGACATGGAGGATGCAATATGTCTGTGTCGTCCCAGTCTGTGGTACCCCAGTCTGTGCGTGTGCCTGTGTCTTCCCAGTCTGTGTGTTTGCCTAGTGTGTCAGTGTCTTCCCAGTCTGTATATAAGGTATCAGTTGCCGAGAATGTGTCCAATCCTTTTGTGTCTATGTGTTCCAAAATTGCAGAGGCAGCAAGTGGTGCTGGGGCAGGTGCGTCAAGTGCGGTGCCAGTCCCCCCCCCCCCCGACGTTGCAGGGTTTCTATTGAGGATCGTGGGGTGCAGAGGAGTGGGAAAATAGTGAAGAGGCTGGCCTGGTGGTAGATAAGGGAAGGGAGAATGGGGGGAGGGTAAGAGTGGGGAAAATGTTGATTCACGTTTGTCTAAGGATGATATGGAGTGGTTGGAGGATAGAAGGAGGAAGGGCAAAAGAAGGAAAAAAAGGGGTTCAGTTACCTTAAATCCTAAGTTTTTGCCTTTGGCAAATAAGTTTGGGGTCCTGTCAGATGATGATGATGAATGGGACTCATTGAGTTCAGCATCCTCTATGAATAATGAGTGCCAGGGTGCAATGAAGCGCGCTGGTTCTCCAGGGAGAGGGAGTAGTCAGGTAAGAAACGGCTGGCTCAACTACCCTAATGGCAGTCAGGGCCGGTACAAGGGGGGGGCGGAAGGGGCGGATGCCCTGGGCGGGACCATTTACTGGAGGAAGAGGGGCGCAATAGAAGCGCCAGTGAACCGGTGTTGTAAAAATTCCTGCTACCTATCCAGAGTTTACAACGCCGGCCTAGCGAAAATTGATCATTTTTAACATGTGCCGAGTGCGCTCCTGCACCCGGCACAAGCCTGAGACCAGCCCCGCCCCGCCTCTCACTTCCTTATCAGGCAGTTTCTGTCCTGCATTGGAGGATCTACCCGTCAATCGCCGACAGCTGGCGCCTGACGGGTAGATCGAGATGCATGCAGAGCAGCGCTGGAAGCATCTGTGATAAGTTCTCTCTCTCATGTGACGCTGCTCCCTGGCGGCCCCTCCTCTCTTCTCGTCCTTCCCTATTTGCTTGTGACATCATCTGGGATGGACGAGAAGAGAGGAGGGGCCGCCGGGGAGCAGCGTGACATGAGAGAACTTATCACAGATGCTTCCAGCGCTGCTCTGCATGCAGGCTAGTAAACAATGTGCCCTTAATGTGCTATGTGCCCTATGTTGTGCCCTGATGTGCCCCATGATGTGCCCTGATGTGCCCCATGATGTGCCCTAATGTGTCCCATAATGTGCCCTGACGTGCCCTATAATGTGCCCTGACGTGCCCCATGATGTGCCCTGATGTGCCCCATGATGTGCCCCATGATGTGCCCTGATGTGTCCCATAATGTGCCCTAACGTGCCCTATAATGTGCCCTGACGTGCCCCATGATGTGCCCTGATGTGCCCCATGATGTGTCCTGATGTGCCCTGACGTGCCCCATGATGTGCCCCATGATGTGCCCTGATGTGCCCCATAATGTGCCATGTGCCCCATCATGTGCCATTATGTGCCCTGATGTGCCATATGCCCCCGTGCCCTGATGTGCTCCGTGCCCTGATGTGCTCCGTGCCCTGATGTGCCCCGTGCCCTGATGTGCCATGTGCCCTGATGTGCGCCGTGCCCTGATGTGCCCTGTGCCCTGATGTGCCATGTGCCCTGATGTCCCCCATGCCCTGATGTGCCATGTACCCTGATGTGCCCCATGCACTGATGTGCTCCATGCCCTGATGTGCTCCGTGCCCTGATGTGCTCCGTGCCTTGATGTGCTTTGTGCCCCGTGCCCTTGATGTGCCATGTGCCCTGATGCGCCCCGTGCCCTGATGTGCCATGTGCCCTGATGTGCTCTGTACCCTGATGTGCTCTGTACCCTGATGTGCTGTGCCCTGGTGTGCCCGTGCCCTGATGTGCCATGTGCCCTGATGTGCCCCGTGCCCTGATGTGCCATGTGCCCTGATGTGCTCCTTACCCTGATGTGCCCCGTGCCCTGATGTGCTCCGTGCCCTGATGTGCTCCATGCCCTGATGTGCTATGTGCCCTGATGTGCCCTGTACCCTGATCTGCTGTGCCCTATACCCTGATGTGTTGTGCCCTGATGTGCTCTGTACCCTGATGTGCCCTGTACCCTGATGTGCTGTGCCCTGTACCCTGATGTGTTGTGCCCTGATGTGCTCTGTACCCTGATGTGCTCTGTACCCTGATGTGCTCTGTACCCTGATGCGCTGTGCCCTGATGTGCCCCGTGCCCTGATGTGCTATGTGCCCCATGCCCTGATGTGCTCCGTGCCCTGATGTGCTCCGTGCCCTGATGTGCTCCGTGCCCTGTGCCCTGATGTGCCATGTGCCCTGATGTGCCCCGTGCCCTGATGTGCCATGTGCCCTGATGTGCTCCTTACCCTGATGTGCCCCGTGCCCTGATGTGCTCCGTGCCCTGATGTGCTCCGTGCCCTGATGTGCTATGTGCCCTGATGTGCCCTGTACCCTGATGTGCTGTGCCTTATACCCTGATGTGTTGTGCCCTGATGTGCTCTGTACCCTGATGTGCCCTGTACCCTGATGTGCTGTGCCATGTACCCTGATCTGTTGTGCCCTGATGTGCTCTGTACCCTGATGTGCTCTGTACCCTGATGTGCTGTGCCCTGATGTGCCCTGTGCCCTGATGTGCTATGTGCCCCATGCCCTGATGTGCTATGTGCCCGGATGTGCCCTAATGTGCTATGTGCCCTGATGTCCTATGTGCCCTGTGCCCTGATGTGCCCCGATGTGCCTTGTGCCCCCATGTGCTGTGCCTTAATGTCATGTGCCCCAATGTACTGTGACCTGATGTGCTGGGCTCTGTACCCTGATGTGCTGTACCCTGATGTGGCCTGGTGTGCTGTACCTGGATGTGCTGGGCTCTGTACCCTGATGTACTGTGATCTGTGCCCTGATGTGCTGTGCCCTGATGTGCCCTGATGTGCCCTGATGTGCTGTGCCCTGATGTGCTGTGCCCTCGTGTATTGTGACCTGTGCCCTGATGTGCCCTGATGTGCTGTGTCTTGTTGGTCCGATTAGAATGGTTTCATTGTACTGAATGGGGCGTGACAAGTTTCCCCAGTGTGAACCGCGCCTAAGTCACTGATCGCTGCCAATACTAGTATTTAACAAATTCCCAGTATAGATCCCATCATCTGTAGGCATTGTAGCTTTCACAGCGGCGGGGGGGGGGCGCAGTTTTCCATCTTTGCCCTGGGCACCAGATGACCTTGTCCCGGCACTGATGGCAGTTCCCACTCCGTTAAAAGTGGCAACCATTAATGTTGTCAGCTTAAGATCAGTAAGTGCTCCTCATATGGCCTTATTTTTGCTCAGCGAGTTTGATGCTGACATTTTGTTTTTGCAAGGAACCCATCTGAGTAGTCTGCCATTATACATCTGGCAAAGAAGGAGTCTAGACGTGGTCCCTCATTTTGGTTTCTTGCGGCCGAGCCTTACAGCAGGGTTGCGGTTCTTTGTTCTGGTATAGTAACGTTCCGGCGGGTAATTGAGGTAGAGATTGGGAGATGCATGGTCTTGGATGTCTCTGTGAGGGGGCAGGACCTGCGCCTGATTAACATCTATGGTCCCCAAACGAAATGGGACAGGAAATGCTTTTTTACAAAGGTTAAGCCTTTTCTTTTTACTGCCTAGCAGGTTATTTTTGAAGGTGATTTGAACACCATTACTAGGTCAAAAGACAGGAGAGGTTTCAGAGATAAGCTGGGCTATGACAGCCTTTTTCTCAATGCGATAGTTAGGGAAGCAGGTCTGGTAGATGTGCACAATAAACGCTGCCCAGACAACACAGGGTTCACTTTTCAGCAAGGTAGTAGTCAGAGAAGGATAGATAGTTTTTTTTTTTTAAAGGGATACTCTGCTTTTTCGGCACCTGTGTGTCGGGCAGCGGAGTTTTACGATCACTGTATTCTATCTGTGACTCTGAATCCCTCAGATATGCCACCTAGGGGGAGGGGTATCTGGAGATTGAATTTGGCCCTCCTGGAAGACAAGAGAGTAAGACAATCCTTTGAGGATTTTTTTCAAGCACAGGTAACTATCCTAGACTTTTGCAAAAGTAAGTCAGAATGGTGGGAGCTTGTAAAACAGCGGACTGTTGGGCTTTTTAAGGCCACAGGAAGAAGGAAGCAGCAAGATAAGTATATCACCTACCAGCGTTTGCGGAGGAAACTTGACCATCTTGTTTCGAATGGAGGAGATTCTGAGGCGATCTCTGAGGAGAAGCTCCTCCTTAGGAGACATCAATATGACCGGCACGCCTCTTTGGTTCAGGAGAGGGATTACGGGAAATACCATTCGCCTGACCCCTACCAGAACTATAAAAAGAGCGTAGCAGTTAAGATGGTCAATGGCCTGAAGGACAGTACGGGCTCTATAACGAAGTCTAGGTCAGCGATCCTGGAGGTTGTCAGGTCATACTATGTCAATCTCCTGAGAGGAAGGAACCTTGATCGGACAAGGATGTTGGATTTTTTGGACTCTACACCAAGTCTGGAAAGTAATGTTCCTTTGAATTTGACGGATGAAATCACTGCAGATGAGGTAATCCAGGCTATTGATAAACTAGCCATCAAGAAAACTCCAGGGCCAGATGGTTTGACAGGCAAATTTTATAAATGTTTTAGGACAATCCTGGCTCCCTACCTTGCGGAGGTTTTTAATGGCTGTTTGTATGAGGGTTCTCTCCCTCCATGAGTCTTCTTAATGTCTGGCAAAGATTTTCTTCTGGCGATTATCACCAGTGGCAGGCAGTTTGTTATCCCACCACCAGCACTGCTCGGTCCAGGGTAAAAGCACTTTCTCAGCCGTGTTAGCTGTCCGGGAGGCCTTGGAGCATTGTAGGTCTGCTGGTTGGGGTACATTTTTGCTGACATTGGATCAGGCTAAGGCCTTTGATTGGGTTAATCTTGAGTGCTTATGGCTCCTTCTTGGCAAATATGGCCTGGAGGGGGGTTTCATTGATTGGCTCAAGATTTTGTACAAAGGGGCTAAAAGCTTTCCTCTGGTTAATGGTTGGGTCGGGCAGCCCTTTGTGGTTGGCTTGGGTGTGCGTATGGGGTGTCCATTGAGTCCTCTGCTATATGTGTTTGCAATCGACCCCTTCATTAGAAGGCTAGAGAGTGGACCATTTTGTGGGGTACCTTTGGGCTTCACTGGTGAGCCTCCTTTGAAGGTTGTGGCCTATGCTGATGATGTTTCTGTTTTTGTCTCTGGGACTGGGGAGGCGCAGGAGGTGGTCTCAGTGATAAGGCAGTATACAAAGGCATCAGACTCAAAGGTCCACCAGGACAAGTGTGAAGCTTTCTGGATGGGCGTGGAAGGTGAGTGCTTTGTTCTCCCGGATGACTTCCCGGAGCCCCAACAAAAAAATTTGAATTCTAGGCATTGAATTTGGCCCAGGTGACTATGGTCATGCAAATTGGGTGAACAGGCTGAAGAATGCCGATGTCAAGGTGGCAAGCTGGACAGGTTGGCGGCTTTCCTTGAGGGAAAAGGTTGATCTAAACAAGACTTACCTGATTGCGATTTTTCTGTATGTCAGTTTTTTTTGCGTTTTGCCAGTTTCTCTCTATGCCAGGGTCTATAGTTGTTTCTTCCAGCTGTTATGGGGGAACAAAATAAACCTCGTCAAAAGGAATGTGACTTACCTTCCTAGGCAGGAGGGTGGTCTAGGGATGATCAACCCTGTTGTCATTTTCTCTCTGATGTTTGTGAAGTACAATCTTGGTAACATGTTGGCAGAGAGACCGTCTGGGTGGATGGGTATTTTGCAGCCCTGGTTTAGGTCCTTTCTGCGAGACTGTGAAAATGGTGGGCCAGTGAAAAGCCTGGGGGGCAAGCATGATAAGCTCCTGGCTTATGTTGCCCTGTGTTTGAAAATGCTTTGGCAGTGGCAAGTAACAGCAGGAGAAGTCAGATCTCTTCCAAGCAAACTTCTTGAGAAGCGGATCATGAGCTCTGCTATTTGCGAGCCACTGGCCTTAAGGGATTGCCCAAGCCTGGTTTTGGGGGTGGGTTTGCGATTGATTAATTTGGAGAGAATCCCAATGACGTTTAGGGATCAGGCTTGGCTTGCCTTTCATGGAAAACTATATGTGAAGGGCAACTTGAAGTTTCTTTCCACGAGTGATCGGGGCTGCCTGACAGTGGAGTGTGGAGGAGTGGCTGGCTCTTTCGTAGGGATTATGTTGTGCGCAATTTGGTTTGCACCATTTATTATGTTCTTGTTTTTTTGTTTTGTATAGTCATATTCAATTATTTTGTAAATATGTATTATTTATTTAATGTGGTTTTATTGTATATAAGTTGTTGCTTGTAAGATTTATCAATAAACAAAATTAACCCCTCATAATGAGCATGGTAGGTGTACAGACCCGGGAATTTGGCACAGGGATGATGGGAACCCCTCATAATAGGCACAGTGAGGCTACAATTGATGGGCACAGTTTTACCTAGCAGCAGTAATGATACATAATCACCTGATTAATTTACAGCCCTGCATTACTAACAGTTTAATTATTCAGTTTGCGCCCCCCCCCCCAAAAAAAAATTTTGAGCATCAGTCGCCACTGAAATCCACCACAGGCCCCGCAGGAATGGGTTAAGAAATGGACGTGCTCTTCCTTTACACAACAGAACTTGAGTGGCCTCATAAAGTCTTGACAACAAGCTCTAAACGTTATACCAAAACAAGGGAAAAATAAGAAGAAAAGAAGGTGTTATGTTATGTGGTTCCAAATGAGGGTTGGTCCATCAAAATGAAAGACAGTTGACAGCTGTGCTTTTATGATAAATTGGAATGTTGGTCTTTTCATCCAGCATCAGTACATGACAGAGGCATAACTAGAACCTTCAGTGCAAGAAACAATGATGGCCCCCCCTGGCCCCCAGCCAGGGCCCTTCCCTCCAGGCCCGGGGCCCTTCGCATTGATCGCGAGGCCCTTTACTCCCATCGCGAGACCCTTTATTACGGTCCTGCAGCGAGGCGCTTTCACATGTTCTGCAGAGGCCCCCCTTCCTGCCATCTTGGGCCCCCCCCACGGTGGCTGAATGCCGGGGCCCGGTCGCAGGTGCATCCTTTGTGACCCTGGTAGTTCTGCCACTGGTGTTAGTAGTTTTTTAATTTTTGTTATTTTATTTTTTGTATTTTTTTGTAACTTTATTTTATTTATCCACTTTTAAGTACACAATGGGACCAGAGCATGTATGTAAAATGAAAATGTACTGAAAGTGAAGCAATACATTTTTTCACTTCTGGGGGGTAAGGGGCTATAGTGGGGTTGTCAGGGGCTATAGTGGGGGTGTCAGGGGCTGTAGTGGTGGTGTCAGGGGCTGTAGTTTGGGGATCAGGGCCTATAGTGGAGGGCCAAGGGCTGTAGTGGGGAGTGAAGTCTATAGTACTGTACAGTAATCCACTTACGTTTAGGCAGCAACTCTGGGCTGGCTGGCGGGCAACTCTGGGCTGACAGGCTGGCAACTCTGGGCTGACTGGCGGGAACTTTGCCTCTTCACTTGCAGCCTCTTCAGTGGTTTGTAAACCCAGTTCACTATGCTTCAGTTATGACTCTGTCCATTCAGAAAAAGAAAGGGCCAGTAAATTACATGTTTACCGACCCTTTCCATGTTCTCCATCCTGAAAGCATCCCCCGCAGCAGCTAGGAAAGGGGAGGAGGGAAGCCAGCAGCCCTGCAGGGGATGAGGGGGCAGCCAGGAGATTACACAGGGGCCAAAGGGCGGCAGGACCTGTATAGGACAGGCGGGTAGGGGCAGCATTTAGAGGAACCGATCCCCTCTATTTTCCTCCTGCAGCCACTTAATGCCTGCGGGAGAGAGAGAGGAGGAGAAGTAGGCTTTCAGTGGCTGCAGGAGAACAATGGAGGATATCGGTTCCTATATATGTCGCCTCCTATCCAGGTGTACAGGGGAGCCATAACGGCTCCCTGGACCATGGGGTCAGGTCTCAATTGCAACCCCTGTAGTTACTTGACCTCACAAATGATTTTGTGGCTAAAAGCCTACCCAGATGTGTGGAGGCTGTTATAGCCACAAAATGGGAAACCGCCTCAATATTAAGGACCATGGTTCTGGAATGGGATGCCCAACAAAATCATATACTGTAGGTGTGATGTTTAGGGGTACACAGCGCTGTGTCCACTGTATGTATTATTACAATGCTTGATTTTTTTAATCTTGAAGTGTAGCTTTAAAAATGAAAAATTCAGTTCCATTAAATCTATTTATCTCGGCATTGGGAACAGATGACTATTTTCAAGCCTCAAGTCCTACAGCTGATTTTCTGTCTGGAAAAAAAAAAAATAATGATTATAGCACCGATATAGAATTATCTCTTAACAATCAATGGCCTAAATAAATAAAAGGTTGGTTCAGCCAAAACACAGCTGAAATGTTTTCGGGAAGAGAGGTCATGAAAAATGACAGCGGAAATTAAAGATATTTTTCAGCTCACCTAATTTGACCGCCGGCCAGCGCCGTGTTTCTTAATTTAACATCAGGGCTCTCATTGTTGCCACTTTCCATGAGAGACTGAGCCATTCATTTTTATGGCCGGGCTCCATTCACCTGTTCGCAGCGGGCAAATTGTACGTCGAATATTATAAATGAGAGGCCGGCTCCAATATTGTGCCTCTATGCTGTTGTCTATTACTTGAATGTTTCTGCCAGAATATTTTTCTTCTAGAACACTTTTTGCACTTTGCACAGCAACAGTAGATGAATAATAACACCAGACATAATGTTTGGATGTGTTTCTTACAAATGTGTCTTGCAGAGAAGATTTTATTAAAAAGATTCTGTTACAGCTGGCTACTTTTTAAAGGCTTGTGTGTTATAAAAATGAAATGAGCCCATAATTCTCAATGACTTTTTCATAATTTTTACAACAGCTACAGTTTACATGACATAACGACACCATAGTATTCATGACTGCCAAGGTTGAAATCCCATTCCCAGTGTACGTGTGCTCTTCTGCAAGGTAGAGGCCCAGGTGCGTCAGTAACCCTTCCCCACCTTGGTGATTTAGAGGAATTTTTTTTTTAAGTTGACCTCTTAAGTGGTTGTATATCCATTCTGTGTGAATGACGGACAAAAACGAATGTTCCTTGGGCTATTTGTGTTCTGAACGAATGTTCTTTAATTAACCACTTGCGCACTGCCCACCTTACATTTACTGCGGCAGGGCGGCTGCTCTGTGGCAGATCATGTACCTAGTATGTGATCTGACACTTCCGGGTCTGGGGCGCGTGCGTGCGCCACCGGCGACCCGCTTACGCTGTGTCATGACACACAGCAGGAGCCCAGCGGCGGGTACAGCGGACTCGATGTCCGCCAGCACCCGCCATTTAGACAGGACACAGGCAGAACGACAATCTGCCTATGTAAACAAGGCAGATTGCCATTCTGTCAGAAGGGAAGGCATTTATTCTGTGTTTCTGCAAAGCAGGAACACGGATGTTTGCCTTCCCCTAGTCAAAGCACCTCCCCCACAGTGAGTAAGCACAACCTAGGCACACAGTTAAAGTGATTGTAAAGTCTTGGTTTTTTTTTAATATCAAACATGTTATACTTACCTGTTCTGTGCAAAACTACCACACGTAGCAGCCCAGATCCTCCTCTTCTCGGGTCCCTCTTCGCTACTCCTGTCCCCTCCCTCCTGTCAAGTGCCCCCACAGCAAGCATCTTGCTATGGGGGCACCCGAGCCGAGCTGCAGCTTGGTGTGTCCATTCAGACACAGAGCTGCCGTTTGGCCCCGTCCCCTCTCTTTCCTAATTGGCTAACTGACTTTGATTGACAGCAGCTGGAGCCAATGGCGCCGCTGCTGTGTCTCAGCCAATCAGGAGGGCAGAGGGACTCATGAACAACACTGGATAGAGTTGGGGCTCAGGTTAGTATTAGGGGGGCTAAGGGAGGCTGCTGCACACAGAAGGCTTTTTATCTTAATGCATAGAATGCATTAAGCTAAAAAAAAAACTTCTGCCTTTACAACTCCTTTAACCCTTTGATTGCCCCTGATGTTAACCCCTTCCCAGCCAGTGGCATTAATACAGTGACAGTGCATATTTTTTAGCACTGATCACTGTATTATTGTCACTGGTCCCCAAAAAGTGTCAGTTAGTGTCCAATTTGTCCACCACAATATCGTAGTCCTGCTATAAGTCGCTGATCGCTGCCATTACTAGTAAAAAAAAAATAAATAAATAAAATATCCCATCATTTGTAGACGCTATAACTTGTGCGTAAACCAATCAATATACGCTTATTAGGATTTTTTTTACCAAAAATACATAGCAGAATACATGTTGGTCTAAAATGATAAAGAAATTAGATTTTTTTTTTTTTTTGCATTTTTCTTCTAATGGATATGTTTTACAGCAGAAAGTAAAAAATTTTTTTTTTTCAAAACTGTCGGTACTTTTTTGGTAATAGCGCAAAAAAAACAAAAACACAGAAGTAAACAAATGCCACCAAAAGAAAGCTCTATATGTGAGGAAAAAAGGACATCAATTTTATTTGGGTACAGTGTCGCACAACCGCGCAATTGTCAGTTAAAGTAATGCAGGGGCGTATCGCAAACAATGGCCTGGTCAGGAAGGGGGATAAATCTTACAGAAGTCAAGTGGTTAAAGTGGTTGTAAACCCTTCCATATACCCAGTGAAGTGACTGGCCTCAGGTGATACAGGGATGAAACAAATCCTCCTACATAAGTTGTACCTGTTTATCTGGAGTGTTGTAGTGGGTAGCACTTTCACCTAGCAGTAAAAAGGGTCGCTGGTTTAAATCCCAACCACGACACCACCTGCCTGGAGTTTGTATGTTCTCCCTGTGCCTGCGTGGGTTTCCTCCGGGTACTCCGGTTTCCTCCCACACTCCAAAGACATGCTGGTAGGTTAATTGGATCCTGTCTAAATTGTCCCTAGTATGTATGAATGTGAGTTAGGGGCCTTAGAGTGTAAGCCCCTTGAGGGTAGGAAATGATGTGAATGTAGAATGTATATGTAAAGTGCTGCGTAAATTGATGGCGCTATATAAGGTCCTTAAATAAATAAATAAATAAATCTGCAGCCATAAAGTAAAGAATTTAAACAGCATTTCTCACCAAAAGAGGCAGAGGGCGGGGATCTGATGTCACACACTGCACAGCTGTGTGTAATCTGAGAACAGAGTGGAGGGAATGGACACCACAGGGAGGCATGCACAACTGAGGCTGTCAATCACATGCTGTGTGCTGGGAAGGGAATGTGCTTTCTCCCAGGATTGCTTGATGTTGGCATAGACTGTCAAAAGTGACTCATGCAGATAGCAGAGGAAAGAGAGAGCAGACGGAAATCACACTAGGTGCTTTGGGTTGAGGCGAGTACACACTATAGAAGGATGTGCTTTATTCATTTTTTCATTTCATGGGTTTACAACCACTTTAATTTATGTATTTCTTTTAAACCTGTGCAGTGATCTAAACAACCTCCTGTACTTTGCCTCTGTGCGGGAGCTTCCTTTGATAAGCAACAGTCAGTCAGACAAAATGAGGCTCAATACAGGCAGATTCTGTTTGTCTTTTAAGCTAACCCATACTTCTCTGAGAATACTTTTCCATGTATAACGGCTGAACTCCAGAATAAGTCTGTTGTTGTCTAAATACAAGAGCCATTGTGTATTCTTCCCTGATTTTGTGTAAATCTCAGAACTAGATGGACAGAAATACAAATTCTTTGGCAGGTGAGACCGCTCCCTGAAATGTATTTTGTCTATGTATTTGCTTGGCGTTCAGCTTTAACTGTCTTGCTTTGCCTTCTCATTGCAGTTGATGTCTCCAGCGTCCAGTAACAGCAGTGGTTCCCTTTCGCCCTCCGCCTCTTCAGACTGTCTGGTTGGTCGCAGTGGGCCGGGGCGTAGCCATGTGGCTGCTTTGAGGACGCGTTTTGAGCTGGAGTACGCTTTGAACTCAAGAGCTTATGCTGGTTGGCCTCAGAGGTTAGTGACGTTGTATAGAGATCAAACTTATGATCTTCATTGTGTTGATACGGTAACAAAGGCGGCTGGTGCTAAATACTTCAGGGGGGACGGCAAACTAATGCCAGACAACACGAGGGGGGCGGCAGACGGTAAGGCGCAATCACCCACCCACCCCTCTCCTCCAGCCCTAAGACTCCCTGGACAATCGGGTCTCAAGACCGGCTTCTTGATTGGCCGGGAGGAGAATCAGGAAGACAATAGAGAATATTAATTCGCTATTGTCACACAACTGGTTGGGCTCAGGGCGCAGTGCTCTGCGCCCCAAGTCCACTCTTTTTTTAAGCCAATTAGAGCCTCTAGCAGTAATCATGTGCTTCTAAAAAAAAAAAAACCCCATTGGAATCCATGCGTCCGGCTCCCTGCATGTAGATTAAGATTTTCCCATATTTCAGAGGAAGTTTTTTACCCTTTTCCCTCCACCCGCCGCCTGGATCACTGTGCTTACCTAGATCTTGCTCCAAGGCCTGCGGCATTGTTTACATTCCTCCATCAGCTTATTCATCCGACATCCACTCCTGTACAGCCTATCAAGTAGCCAGTTGAGGGATGTCAACAACGCTGCAGGCCTTGAATCGAGATCCAGGTAAGTATACCTTTTTGGGGTGAAGGGGGGAGATGAGGGTGGGCTAGACCTACTTAAAGAAAGTGGGGGGGGGGGACAAAAGGGTGCAGAAACTTCTTGGGAAAGTTTAACTTACAAAAAGACGCATTATGATCACAAAGGAGCATGCATGCATGTGCGATTCAACCAAATTTTTGTTATGTGGCGATTCAGATGTTTCCGAATCTCCAAATGACAAAAGTAACGAATTTCAACGAATCCGAAATAAATAACAGAAAGAACAAATTAATTTGTACTGTATTCATTTGTTTCATTCGTTTGCGACTTCAGGGGGTTTTGTAAGTTCAATAATATATGTCATACTCTGTATTGAAGTCGCCATGTAAAGTCGCACTGGAAGATAAGAAAGGAATCCCAATCTTCCGAAATAATATAAAATATAAATCGATTCTGAACAAAGAATATATACTAAATGAATTCCGAAAACAAATAATTCTAATGCCGCGTACACACGACTGGACTTTCCGGCAGAAAAGGTCCGACGGAATCATTCCATCGGACAATCCGATCGTGTGTGGGCTCCATCGGACTTTTTGTTTCGAAAATTCTGACAGACCTAGGAATAGAACATATTTCAAATCTTTCCGACGGAATAAGTTCCTATCGGGAAAACCGCTCGTCTGTATGCTGTTCCGACAGACCAAAAATGACGCAAGGGCAGCTATTGGCTACTGGCTATTGATCTTCCTTTTTCTAGTCCCGTCGTACATCATCGCGTTCTAAACGATCGGACTTTGGTGTGATCATGTGTAGGCAAGTCCGTTTCAGCGGGACTCCGTCGAAAAAACCGTCAGAGTTCATTCCGACGGAAAAACTGGTCGTGTGTACGCGGCATAACAAATATGACAAAAAGAAATGATTGTCTTAACGAATGACAGCAAAACTAATTTTTTTTCGTCATGCACATCTCTATGAACAATGCATATGTCTTATATATTTAAAGAGCTAAAATTTGATATTTCAGTTCTAAGTGCACTTTGATGGAGCAGATAGGGTTGCCACCTGTCCAGGATTCACCTGGACAGTCAGTGTTTTCAATCATGTGTCCAGGTTTCAGGCAGATTGAAACCCGGACACATTATTCAAACCAGGCAGTGGCTCCTCAAGTAACCAAGATAGTCGCACAAATCTGTTGCCATCCGGGAGCTACAGGTGGCTGTCTTGGGGCAAGTTCGGCATCACTGGGTGGCAGGGTGATGATGCCAGAAAGAGCAATTTGGCCACACCCACTGTTCGCTGCAGCACACTATGCACACCACATTACTACTCTCCTTGGGGTACCCAAATGTGTCCCAGGCCACTAAAGTGTTCGGGTTTGGCTTGAAGAAATGGTGGCAACCCTAGAAGCAGATCCCTCACTGTCCTCTTATATCACTTGGCTGGTCCAGTTGCAAGATTTTCCTCTTAACTCTTCATCTAGTGCCACCCTCCCCACCCCTGGCATTGTAAAAAGGTTGCACTTCTCTTGCTGCATTATTCACAATGTAAGAGATATGAACAATTCAGCAGTCATTTCATAATGTTCATGGCGGATAAAGGGGTCCTCAGGGCTTAGAAGATAAAGTTTGTCTACTGGAGACTCTAAAAAGTATAATTAGCTGCTAAGCCATTGAACTTGCTACCATGTACACCCCTAGTGCCCAACCTGTGGTCCCGGGGCTGCATGCGGCCCTTTGGCATATTTTTTGTAGCCCTCAGGGCCCTGTAGATACTAATCTGTGCCTCCCTGTTGCTCTGTTATAGCAGTGATCGCTAGCAGTCTCATGTAATGTCTCCAGCCTATGACTCTCTTGAAGCATGTTCCCAGTCTCCAGCAACTCCTATATCTCATTCACAGTCTCCGACAGCCTCCTGCAGGGTGTCCACAGCCTCTGACCATCTCTTGTATCATCTCCCCAGTCATTGAACATCTCTTGTATCATGTCTTCAGTCTCTGATGACCCTTGTATCATGTCCATAGTCTAACTATCTTTTATATTAGTTCGCATTCTCTAACCATCTCTTGTATTATGCCCACAGTTTCTAACCATCTCTTGTATGATGCCCACAGTCTCTGACCATCTCTCGTATAATGTTAGCAGTCTCTAGCTATCTCTTGTATTGTGTCCACAGTTTTTGACCATCTCTCTTGAGTCATATCCACAGTCTCTGACCATCTCTTGAATCAGGTCCACAGTCTCTGACCATCTCTTGAATCAGGTCCACAGTCTCTGACCATCTCTTGAATCAGGTCCACAGTCTCAGGCCATCTCTTAGATCAGGCCCATAGTTTTTGACTATATCCTGTTGTGTGACTGTCTACTGTCTTTGACATTTGATATCCATTCACTTAAAGTGAATTTTTTTTAAAAATCTTTTTATTGACAAACATGTCATAATTGCTTGCTCTAGGCAATGGTTTTGCACAGAGCAGCACCGATCCTCCTTGTTCTCAAGCCTGGCTGTGTGCATCCATTGACACACACACACTTGGCCCCACCCCCCTTCTTCCTCACTGGATTTGATTGACAGCAGCAGGAGCCAGTTCCTACCAGTCCAGTGAGGAGGGAGAGTGAGAGTGAGCAGCTGCACTCGGGCATAGCGCTGGATTGAAATCAAGCTCAGGTAAGTATTTGGGAGGGGGAGGTGACAATAGAAGATTAATTTACCTTAATGCAGAGATTGCATTAAAGTGGTATTAATGCTTTGTGTTTTGTTTTTAAATAGCAAACATCTTATACTTACCTGCTCTGTGCAGTGGTTTTGCACAGAGCATTTTTTTTTCGGATCCCCCATCGGCATTCCTGGCTCCTCCCCCTTGAGCAGTGCCCCCCAGAGAAAGTCACTTGCCCTGGGGACACCGCTGCGTGCTTACTCCCGAAACCACTGCTCTATGCGTCCATAAGACACATAGAGCCGCAGCTTGGCCCCGCCCCCGCTCTCTCTCCTCATTGGCTCACTGACTGTGATTGACAGCAATGGGAGCCAATGGGCTGCTGACTCAGCCAGTGTTGAGTCCTAGGACAGCTGAGGCTATCGTGACTATCACTGGATCGGAGCGAGTTCAGGTAAGGGTTGGGGGGCAAGTGGGGGGCTGCTGCACACAGAAAGTTTTTTTACCTTCATACATGGGAATGCATGAAGGTAAAAAAATCTGCAGCCTGTAAAACCACTTTAATTTTATGTGCGGCCCTCTGATGATGTCAGGGGCTGCACATGAGCCCCCCCCCCCATATCAAGTAAGTTGGCCACCACTACACAAAGACAAAATGTTACTTTTGGGTGGATTATCCCTTTAACCGCTTACCGACCGCCCCCTGTACATGTACGTTGACAGAATGGCATGGCTGTGCAAATGGGCATACCTGTACATCCCTTTAAATTTGCCGCCAGGCCATCGCGCGCGCGCCGCAAGCTCCGTGAGTAGGATCGCGGGTCCCGCGGACTCATTGTCCGTGGGGATACCCGCAGTCGTCTCACGGAGAGGAAGAACAGGGAGATGCTAATGTAAACAAGCATCTCCCCATTCTGCCTAGTGACACTATCATTGATCGCAGCTCCCCACAGTTAGAATCACTCCCTAGGACACACTTAACCCTTTCCTAGCCAGCTTCTGATCGCTGTAAAAATGACAATGGTCCCTAAAATGTGTCAAAATTGTCCGATGTGTCCGCCATAATGTCGCAGTCATGATAAAAATCGCTGATCGCCGCCATTACTAGTAAAAAAAAAAATTATTAATAAAAATGCCATAAAACTATCCCATATTTTATAGACGCTATAACTTTTGCGCAAACCAATCAATATACGCTTATTGCGATTTTTTTTTACTAAAAATATGTAGAAGAATATGTATCGGCCTATATTTTTTGGGGATATTTATTATAGCAAATGTAAAAAATAATGTGTTTTTTTCAAAGTTGTCACTATTTTTTTTTTTATAGCGCAAAAAATAAAAATAGCAGAGGTGATCAAATACCACCAAAAGAAAGCTCTATTTGTGGGGAAAAAAGGACGTCAATTTTGTTTGGAAGCCACGTCGCACAACCGCGCAATTGTCAGTTAAAGCGACGCAGTGCCGAATCGCAAAAAGTGCTCTGGTCTTTGGCCAGCCAAATGGTCCGGGGCTTAAGTGGTTAAGAGACTTTTTTTTTTTAATTTCAAACGCTAAAGCCGTATGAATATTCTTCTCACCACAGTCCTCCACAAAAGGACCAGGTAAAACACTGGAATGCCCGCGTGTTCGGGGAAAAATCACGGGGTTATTTGGAGGTAACGTCTCGCGGGTCAGTCAATTTCTTGCAAATGATGTTGTTATTAATTCCTACCTGCAGAGTTTTGTTATTCATCTCATATCAATTATTCATGTTGTACTCTCAGCCGCCCTGTTTATTCTCACCACGTAATTAAAAATGAAAATTCCCCAAACGCGTTATGTTTTTGATCTCTTAGAGGAAGCAAAAAAAAAAACTCTTCTTTTATAAGCAAATGTAGCAGACAGACACCAAAATTATTACTGCACTGATTTATCACCCTGTCGTGTGACAGCAGAACACGGATATCGGGATTTAAGCCTATGTTTTTACAGCTTTTGCAATTATGGTTGGAAATTGGCACACACGCTGATTTGTAATTATGGAGAGAAAGGGAAGGCGTGGCCTACAGCAGCCAATAAGGTTCCAGCTGTCACTTTAATGCGTTGATGTGTTTTTCCATGTGTTTTCAGCCCCTGGTATCAGGCCTAAATTTTATTTTATTTTTCCATTAGCCAGCATGAAAAACATGCATCACATGTGCAAAACACGCTGCAAAGCGTATTAAAAAAGTATGTTTAAAAATGCATGAAAACAGCAATGCAAAGAAGAGAACCCAGTCTTAATATTCTTCTCCATACGTGTTCTACATCGAAAGTTTATTGGTGTTTTCTTCCTTGACCATCCCCCCAACAACTAGACATGTGCACTGCCAAAAAATTTGTTCGTTTTCGTTTCTTCCGTTTATTTATTTTTTTCGCTTTTCGGGTCATTCGTTATGATCGCAATTCATAAATTCGTACATTCGTAAATTCGTAAATTCGCACATTCGCAAATTAGAAAACTCGTATATTCGTACATTTGTAAATTACAAAATTCGGAAATTTGTAAATTCGAAATTTGAAAATCCAAAAACCCAAAAATTTGAAAATCTGAAATAGTAACTATTAAATTATAGGTATTGTAATGTCCTTTCAAATTTGGCTGTTAGTGAATGTAACAAATACGATTTTACGAATTATCAGAAATAACGAATGCTGCATCTAAACAAATGGAATGGAACAAATTAATAATAATAATAATAAAAAGTTTTTATTGATATTATTGTTACTTATTATTAATAATGCATTACGTTCCATTCGTTTGGATACGGCATTCGTTATTTCAGATCATTCGTAACTTTGGATAAATTTGTATGTGTTACGTTCACTAACAGCCAAATTTGAAAGGAAATTACAATACCTATAATTTAATAGTTAGTAATAGTTAGGTTATTATTAGTTAATTATTATTTCAGATTTCCGAATTTACAAATTTACGAATTCACTAATTTACTAATTTACGAATTTACGAATGTAGGTATTTACGAATTTACAATGTACGAATTTACGATGTACGAATTTACGAATGTACGAATTTACGAATGTACGCATTTACGAATGTATGAAGTTACCAATGTACGAATTTACGAATTTACAAATTTACGAATTTACTAATTTTTGAATATTCGAATTTAGGAATATTCAGAAAATTTTGTTAAACTGGTTTTCGTTAATTCGGATATTTCCGAATTAACAAATTTGTCGAAATTCGTTAAAAAACTAATTCGGAACGAAACGAATTGCCACAGGTGCCAGCAAAACTTAGGGCTCCATCACTTCCTCTTTTAAGAAAAAGAAACAAAAGCAGAGCTGCTCTTCTTCCGCCGCATATAAACCTTTCTTGTGCAAATGGCAGAGAGAAAATCCACACGTTCATTTGTCTAACATGTTTCACCCACTACAGGGGATTAATTATAACATTGAAGGAAATGAGTGGAGGGCTAAAATATTATTCACCATAAAGGAATTCCCATAGAATTCCTAAAAAAATCCAATACATTTAGCCAGGGCTTTTTTTTTAGAAGGAATGCATGGGAACGCAGTTCCAGCCCCTCCAGCACTGAATATATGTAATGGCAAGGTGTGTTGGAGGGTCCATTGATGCTGACTGCTGGGGGGATCTGATGTTGCTGGGGGAATCTATTGTTGCTGGGAGGGATCTACTGTTTAGGGAGGGGTCTATTGTTGCTGGGGCGGCTTATATTGCTGGGAGAGGAGACAATTGTTGCTGGAAATAATCTACTTTTGAGGAAGTGGCCTATTGTTGCTGGAGGGTCTACTAAGCTGGCTCCTGGGACATCTATTGTTGCTGGTACGGGTCTATTGTTCCTGTGGTGGATCTGTTGTTGCTCTGGGGGAGGTTTTTTGTTCCTGGGGGTATTTGTTGTGGCTGGGGGGGTCTATTGTTGCTTGAGGGGGCTATTGTTGCTTGTAGGGGGTGGAAGCATGGAGCAGTGCTTTACATTTTATTTTTTTTTCCTAAATTTATTTTACTTTTTATTTTTACACTGTCCCTTTATTTAGTTTTTTTTATCACTTTTATTCCTATTACAAGGAATTAAATTAATTATCGCTACTAATAGTAAAAGTATGATAATGTACTGTTGTCCTATAAATTCTTGAAAAACAAAAGACAGAGGGTTGAAGGTAGTGGTGAACCTTGGCACCCCAGATGTTTTGAAACTACATTTCCCATGATGCTCAACTACACTGCCGAGTGCATGAGCATCATAGGAAATGTAGTTCCAAAACATCTGGGGTGCCAAGGTTCGCAAAAACTGGTATAAGGCAACTGTGGAATATCATGGTACAGTAAGGACTTGCATACACATTTGTATAAAAATATATACATTTATTGAGATAAAGATGATTAAAAAGGTCCTAAAAAGAGGGAGTAGATAATACACATAAATTTGAATCTCTGAAAGAGAACTGAACAATTGGAATGTAAACAGCCTTTGTAACAGAAATAAGCATGACAGGTCCCCTAATTTGGAGATCTGGGGTCAAAAAGACCCCAGATCTCTCATTTACCTTTAAAAGCAAAAAATAAAATTAAAAGAAATAAATAAAAAAATTAAATTTTGACTTCGAAAATAAAAAATCCTGTCTATCTGCCCAAAGACGTTGGAGGTCGCTCCAGCCCTCCAAGGGTATAGAGCTGAGTGGGGCCATATTGCCCTCACTCGACTTCCTGCTTATCTAGCAAATGGATCGGATTGTTTCCGGGTTTATCGACGGGTCTGGTAAACGGGGAAACGACCAGAGAACGGCGGGGGGGACGGACCTCTCCGGCCACCCCTAAAAGTGATCCCGTGGTGAATCCGCTGCCAGGATCACTTGTAGCAGATGACGGATTGCCCACAGAAAAAAATTATACCAGGGTTATGGCTGCCATAACTCCTGTATTAAACGTTAACGTAATGATGTGTATATATATATACTGTGGGTGGTCAGCAATAATAAACAAATAAGAAAAATGCAATCACTGTCTATTTAAAATCTTATAACTGTTGAATTTCAACCTGGATGTGCACACTGTATGCTGATAGTCCTCAGCCGCTTACCAGAATGGAGAAAAATGACCTTATAGGATGAGAAAAGTCCTTTTAAAATATAGGAATCAAGGTAGGGAAGGGGAGGTATCACCGCTCCAGGAAGGTCAAACGATAGTAAAACTCTTCACCAGATTAGAAGCCACAGGTGCTGGCAATGCATATAGCAATAGATAGAAAGTAGTTCTGGACAGCCGCACTCCGAAAAAATTGCCTTTTATTCAAAAAACAAAATCAAAAGTACATGCCACAGCAGAACAGAAGAGCTGACGCGTTTCACACTACAAACAGTGCTTAATCATAGCTATGATTAAGCACTGTTTGTAGTGTGAAACGCGTCAGCTCTTCTGTTTTGCTGTGGCATGCACTTTTGATTTTGTTTTTTTAATAAAAGGTAATTTTTTCAGAGTGCGGCTGTCCAGAACTACTTTCTATCTACTCCTTTTAAAATATGATCTGCTTTTTTTAGGGGAACATAATTATAATATAAATATACTGGATTGACAAAAACTATACGCCAGTAATCCTCTGGGCTGTTTTTACCACCTGCTGCGATCCTGTACTGAGTTCTCCCTATACCAGCATGTAACACATCCAGTAAGGACAGACTGCGGGCTACCACCACTGGCCTCTGAAAATGCTAAGTGCATGGCCATTGTGCACTTGCCTGTTAAAGCACTGTGGACTGTAATAGCCAGGCAACAAACATTTCCAAAAAGAGCTCAGCAGTGGCAGCCTACATATTTCTTCCAGTGAAGTACATCTTTAACTAAAATCTTCGTATTAACATATTTTACTTTTTTTTTTTAACTTCTTTTGACTGCTCTCATCCATCTTCGTGAACGCTGCTTCTCTGAAGTTTTTCTAAGTAATGAGGTACAACAAGTGTAGCAAAAACATAAAACTTCTATTTTATTCATGCAGCGGAATCCACTTGTCAGATAATTGGGATGAACTGACCGTTATAGGAAACACAAGCACCATACGCTCATTGTGCTATTAGATGATGCATTCATTTAACAATGCTTCACTCCGGCTTATATGAAGGCAAAGAACGGAAATTAGCATAGTAATAACAGAGAGCTTGGAAGAATTTAAGGAGTCTTTCAAGCCTTTCATATTATAAAGACCATCTTAAGTTTATTGAAATGCGAGGCATTTTTCTAGTGAAAGAAACATATTCAATACACGTTACATTTGGAGCATTGTTCATTTGATTTGGGGATGTTCAGTTCTGCTGGTTCGCGTAGACCGAGAGGTTTTTTTTTTTCATCTGTTTAACATTGGCACTGACAAAAAGTAGGCTCCTGGCCTACAAAGGCTTTGGAAACTTGTGACCAGAGTCCAGGAGTGGACTGGGAACCTTCGACCTGTAGGCCAAACACAACCAGCCAGCTCTTTCAGGGTGGGAACAGATTTCTATGGGCTAAAGTAAGTGTACTAAGCAATGTGTTCCATGGTAATTGATTGACATGGTGAACATGCATGGTGGATACGGTGAACATGGATGGTGGGCATGTTAAACATGGATGGTGGGCATGTTAAACATGGATGGTGGACACGGTGAACATGGATGGTGTACATGGGGAACATTGGTGGTGGACATGGTAAACATGGATGGTGGGCATGGTGAACATTGGTGGTGCACATGGTAAACATGGATGGTGGGCATGGTGAACATCAGGCCCGGACTGGGACAAAAAATAGGCCCGGGCATTTTAGACTGAGCAGCCAAATTTTCCATGGACCGGGGGGGGGGGGGGGGGAGGTGTATCGGTCCTCCACGCTGTAATGTGCAGTAACACTGATATAAATATAAAGGGGACTGCACTGTAATGGTTACCCCCCTTACATCAGAGTCCGCACTGAGCCCCCTTACATCAGAGTCCGCACTGAGCCCCCTTACATCAGATGCCGCACTGAGCCCCCTTACATCAGAGTCCACACTGAGCCCCCTTACATCAGATTCCGCACTGAGCCCCCTTACATCAGATTCCGCACTGAGCCCCCTTACATCAGAGTCCGCACTGAGCCCCTTTTTCATCAGATTCCGCACTGAGCCCCCTTACATCAGATTCCGCACTGAGCCCCCTTACATCAGATTCCGCACTGAGCCCCCTTACATCAGAGTCCACACTGAGCCCCCTTACATCAGAGTCCGCACTGAGCCCCCTTACATCAGAGTCCACACTGAGCCCCTTTACATCAGAGTCCGCACTGAGCCCCCTTACATCAGAGTCCGCACTGAGCCCCCTTACATCAGAGTCCACACTGAGCCCCCTTACATCAGAGTCCACACTGAGCCCCCTTACATCAGATTCCGCACTGAGCCCCCTTACATCAGAGTCCGCACTGAGCCCCCTTACATCAGAGTCCACACTGAGCCCCCTTACATCAGAGTCCGCACTGAGCCCCCTTACATCAGAGTCCACACTGAGCCCCTTTACATCAGAGTCCGCACTGAGCCCCCTTACATCAGAGTCCGCACTGAGCCCCCTTACATCAGAGTCCACACTGAGCCCCCTTACATCAGAGTCCGCACTGAGCCCCCTTACATCAGAGTCCACACTGAGCCCCCTTACATCAGAGTCCACACTGAGCCCCCTTACATCAGAGTCCACACTGAGCCCCCTTACATCAGAGTCCGCACTGAGCCCCATTACATCAGAGTCCACACTGAGCCCCCTTACATCAGAGTCCGCACTGAGCCCCCTTACATCAGAGTCCACACTGAGCCCCTTTACATCAGAGTCCACACTGAGCCCCTTTACATCAGAGTCCGCACTGAGCCCCCTTACATCAGAGTCCACACTGAGCCCCTTTACATCAGAGTCCGCACTGAGCCCCTTTACATCAGAGTCCACACTGAGCCCCCTTACATCAGAGTCCGCACTGAGCCACCTTACATCAGAGTCCACACTGAGCCCCCTTACATCAGAGTCCGCACTGAGCCCCATTACATCAGAATCCGCACTCAGCCCCCTTACATCAGAGTCCACACTGAGCCCCCTTACATCAGAGTCCGCACTGAGCCCCATTACATCAGAATCCGCACTCAGCCCCCTTACATCAGAGTCCGCACTGAGCCACCTTACATCAGAGTCCACACTGAGCCCCCTTACATCAGAGTCCGCACTGAGCCCCATTACATCAGAATCCGCACTCAGCCCCCTTACATCAGAGTCCGCACTGAGCCCCATTACATCAGAGTCCGCACTGAGCCCCTTTACATCAGAGTCCACACTGAGCCCCATTACATCAGATTCCGCACTGACCCCCCTTACATCAGAGTCCGCACTCAGCCCCCTTACATCAGAGTCCACACTGAGCCCCCTTACATCAGAGTCCACACTGAGCCCCCTTACATCAGAGTCCGCACTGAGCCCCCTTACATCAGATTCCGCACTGAGCCCCCTTACTTCAGATTCCGCACTCAGCCCCCTTACATCAGAGTCCACACTGAGCCCCCTTACATCAGAGTCCGCACTCAGCCCCCTTACATCAGATTCCGCACTGAGCCCCCTTACATCAGAGTCCGCACTGAGCCCCCTTACATCAGAGTCCGCACTGAGCCCCCTTAAATCAGAGTCCGCACTGAGCCCCCTTACATCAGAGTCCGCACTGAGCCCCCTTACATCAGAGTCCGCACTGAGCCCCCTTACATCAGAGTCCACACTGAGCCCCTTTACATCAGAGTCCGCACTGAGCCCTCTTACATCAGAGTCCGCACTGAGCCCCCTTACATCAGAGTCCGCACTGAGCCCCCTTACATCAGAGTCCGCACTGAGCCCCCTTACATCAGAGTCCACACTGAGCCCCTTTACATCAGAGTCCGCACTGAGCCCCTTTACATCAGAGTCCACACTGAGCCCCCTTACATCAGAGTCCGCACTGAGCCACCTTACATCAGAGTCCACACTGAGCCCCCTTACATCAGAGTCCGCACTGAGCCCCATTACATCAGAATCCGCACTCAGCCCCCTTACATCAGAGTCCGCACTGAGCCCCATTATATCAGAATCCGCACTCAGCCCCCTTACATCAGAGTCCGCACTGAGCCCCTTTACATCAGAGTCCACACTGAGCCCCATTACATCAGATTCCGCACTGACCCCCCTTACATCAGAGTCCGCACTCAGCCCCCTTACATCAGAGTCCGCACTGAGCCCCCTTACATCAGAGTCCGCACTGAGCCCCCTTACATCAGATTCCGCACTGAGCCCCCTTACTTCAGATTCCGCACTCAGCCCCCTTACATCAGAGTCCACACTGAGCCCCCTTACATCAGAGTCCGCACTCAGCCCCCTTACATCAGATTCCGCACTGAGCCCCCTTACATCAGAGTCCGCACTGAGCCCCCTTACATCAGAGTCCGCACTGAGCCCCCTTAAATCAGAGTCCGCACTGAGCCCCCTTACATCAGAGTCCGCACTGAGCCCCCTTACATCAGAGTCCGCACTGAGCCCCCTTACATCAGAGTCCGCACTGAGCCCCTTTACATCAGAGTCCGCACTGAGCCCTCTTACATCAGAGTCCGCACTGAGCCCCCTTACATCAGAGTCCGCACTGAGCCCCCTTACATCAGAGTCCGCACTGAGCCCCCTTACATCAGAGTCCACACTGAGCCCCCTTACATCAGAGTCCGCACTGAGCCCCCTTACATCAGAGTCCGCACTGAGCCCCATTACATCAGAGTCCGCACTCAGCCCCCTTACATCAGAGTCCGCACTGAGCCCCCTTACATCAGAGTCCACAC
This sequence comes from Lithobates septentrionalis, assembly GCA_037952835.1. NCBI lineage: Eukaryota > Metazoa > Chordata > Amphibia > Anura > Ranidae > Lithobates > Lithobates septentrionalis. The sequence continues at coordinate 880,219 of JBBDGP010002524.1, read as the reverse complement.
TGAGCCCCCTTACATCAGAGTCCACACTGAGCCCCCTTACATCAGAGTCCGCACTGAGCCCCCTTACATCAGAGTCCACACTGAGCCCCTTTACATCAGAGTCCGCACTGAGCCCCCTTACATCAGAGTCCGCACTGAGCCCCCTTACATCAGATTCCGCACTGAGCCCCCTTACATCAGATTCCGCACTGAGCCCCCTTACATCAGATTAAACACTGAGCCCCCTTACATCAGAGTCCGCACTGAGCCCCCTTACATCAGAGTCCGCACTGAGCCCCTTTACATCAGAGTCCGCACTGAGCCCCCTTACATCAGAGTCCGCACTGAGCCCCCTTACATCAGATTCCGCACTGAGCCCCCTTACATCAGAGTCCGCACTGAGCCCCCTTACATCAGAGTCCACACTGAGCCCCTTTACATCAGAGTCCGCACTGAGCCCCCTCACATCAGAGTCCGCACTGAGCCCCCTTACATCAGAGTCCGCACTGAGCCCCTTTACATCAGAGTCCACACTGAGCCCCCTTACATCAGAGTCCGCACTGAGCCCCCTTACATCAGAGTCCACACTGAGCCCCTTTACATCAGAGTCCGCACTGAGCCCTCTTACATCAGAGTCCGCACTGAGCCCCCTTACATCAGAGTCCACACTGAGCCCCCTTACATCAGAGTCCACACTGAGCCCCCTTACATCAGAGTCCGCACTGAGCCCCATTACATCAGAGTCCGCACTCAGCCCCCTTACATCAGAGTCCACACTGAGCCCCTTTACATCAGAGTCCACACTGAGCCCCTTTACATCAGAGTCCGCACTGAGCCCCCTTACATCAGAGTCCACACTGAGCCCCCTTACATCAGAGTCCACACTGAGCCCCCTTACATCAGAGTCCACACTGAGCCCCCTTACATCAGAGTCCGCACTCAGCCCCCTTACATCAGAGTCCACACTGAGCCCCTTTACATCAGAGTCCGCACTGAGCCCCTTTACATCAGAGTCCACACTGAGCCCCCTTACATCAGAGTCCGCACTGAGCCACCTTACATCAGAGTCCACACTGAGCCCCCTTACATCAGAGTCCGCACTGAGCCCCATTACATCAGAATCCGCACTCAGCCCCCTTACATCAGAGTCCACACTGAGCCCCCTTACATCAGAGTCCACACTGAGCCCCTTTACATCAGAGTCCACACTGAGCCCCCTTACATCAGAGTCCGCACTGAGCCCCCTTACATCAGAGTCCACACTGAGCCCCCTTACATCAGAGTCCGCACTGAGCCCCCTTACATCAGAGTCCGCACTGAGCCCCATTACATCAGAGTCCGCAATCAGCCCCCTTACATCAGAGTCTGCACTCAGCCCCATTACATCAGAGTCTGCACTGAGCCCCATTACATCAGAGTCCGCAATCAGCCCCCTTACATCAGAGTCTGCACTCAGCCCCCTTACATCAGAGTCCGCACTGAGCCCCATTACATCAGAGTCTGCACTGAGCCCCATTACATCAGAGTCCGCAATCAGCCCCCTTACATCAGAGTCTGCACTCAGCCCCCTTACATCAGCGTCCGCACTGAGCCCCCTTACATCAGAGTCCGCACTGAGCCCCATTACATCAGAGTCCGCAATCAGCCCCCTTACATCAGAGTCTGCACTCAGCCCCATTACATCAGAGTCCGCACTGAGCCCCATTACATCAGAGTCCGCAATCAGCCCCCTTACATCAGAGTCTGCACTCAGCCCCCTTACATCAGAGTCCGCACTGACCCCCCTTACATCAGAGTCCGCACTGAGCCCCATTACATCAGAGTCCACACTGAGCCCCATTACATCAGATTCCGCACTGACCCCCCTTACATCAGAGTCCGCACTCAGCCCCCTTACATCAGAGTCCACACTGAGCCCCTTTACATCAGAGTCCGCACTGAGCCCCTTTACATCAGAGTCCACACTGAGCCCCCTTACATCAGAGTCCGCACTGAGCCACCTTACATCAGAGTCCACACTGAGCCCCCTTACATCAGAGTCCGCACTGAGCCCCATTACATCAGAATCCACACTCAGCCCCCTTACATCAGAGTCCACACTGAGCCCCCTTACATCAGAGTCCACACTGAGCCCCCTTACATCAGAGTCCGCACTGAGCCCCATTACATCAGAGTCCACACTGAGCCCCATTACATCAGATTCCGCACTGACCCCCCTTACATCAGAGTCCACACTGAGCCCCTTTACATCAGAGTCCACACTGAGCCCCCTTACATCAGAGTCCGCACTGAGCCCCCTTACATCAGAGTCCGCACTGAGCCCCCTTACATCAGAGTCCGCACTGAGCCCCCTTACATCAGAGTCCGCACTGAGCCCCATTACATCAGAGTCCGCAATCAGCCCCCTTACATCAGAGTCTGCACTCAGCCCCATTACATCAGAGTCTGCACTCAGCCCCCTTACATCAGAGTCCGCACTGAGCCCCATTACATCAGAGTCCGCACTGAGCCCCATTACATCAGAGTCCACACTGAGCCCCATTACATCAGATTCCGCACTGACCCCCCTTACATCAGAGTCCGCACTCAGCCCCCTTACATCAGAGTCTGCACTGAGCCCCCTTACATCAGATTCCGCACTGAGCCCCCTTACTTCAGATTCCGCACTCAGCCCCCTTACATCAGAGTCCACACTGAGCCCCCTTACATCAGAGTCCGCACTCAGCCCCCTTACATCAGATTCCGCACTGAGCCCCCTTACATCAGAGTCCGCACTGAGCCCCCTTACATCAGAGTCCGCACTGAGCCCCCTTACATCAGAGTCCGCACTGAGCCCCCTTACATCAGAGTCCGCACTGAGCCCCCTTACATCAGAGTCCACACTGAGCCCCTTTACATCAGAGTCCGCACTGAGCCCTCTTACATCAGAGTCCGCACTGAGCCCCCTTACATCAGAGTCCGCACTGAGCCCCCTTACATCAGAGTCCGCACTGAGCCCCCTTACATCAGAGTCCACACTGAGCCCCCTTACATCAGAGTCCGCACTGAGCCCCCTTACATCAGAGTCCGCACTGAGCCCCATTACATCAGAGTCCGCACTGAGCCCCATTACATCAGAGTCCGCACTGAGCCCCCTTACATCAGATTCCACACTGAGCCCCCTTACATCAGAGTCCGCACTGAGCCCCCTTACATCAGAGTCCGCACTGAGCCCCCACTTACTGTAAGGGGGAGCTCTGTGGACTCTAATGTAAAGGGGAACACTGATTTAAGGGGGTCTCTGCTCACCAAAGTCCCCCTCTTGTATCAGAGTCCACAGAACACCCCTTAAATTAGTTTTCTATACACATTGGAAGGCTGGAGAGAGGGTGAGCTTACTCACCCCAGGATGAGGCTCAGGAGCGGGCTGCCTGCAGCTTTTAAATCTTTTCTTCCTTCAGCCCATAGATGTGTGGGCGGGGCAGACGCAGGGGGTGTGGGCGGGGCAGACACAGGGGGTATGGGCGGGGCAGACACAGGGGTATGGGCGGAGCAGATAGAGTAGAGGGGCGGGAAGAGGAGGAGCAGTGGAACTGTCAGCGTTGGCTGAGCTGTGTGTGAGAGAGACACACAGCTCAGCCAATCAGCCGCTATCGTAGTTGCGCCGGAGCCCAGAGATGACACAGGCACGGCCGCATAGCGGTGGGTGAGCGGCGGCCGTGGCCTGTGTTAACCCTGTCCAGGCCGCGGGCGCCGCTTACCTCCCGCTGTGCGGCCTGATCATCAACAGGCTATGGAGCTGGAGGTCCCAGCCCACCGGGCAAATGCCCGGTCTGCCCTATGGCCAGTCCGGGCCTGGTGAACATGGATGGTGGGCATGGTGAACATGGATGGTGGGCATGGTGAACATGGATGGTGGGCATGGTGAACATGGATGGTGGGCATGGTGAACATGGATGGTGGGCATGGTGAACATGGATGGTGGGCATGGTGAACATGGATGGTGGACATGGTGAACATTGGTGGTGGACATGGTGAACATTGGTGGTGGACATGGTGAACATTGGTGGACATGGTGAACATGGATGGTGAACATGGATGGTGAACATGGATGGTGGGCATGGTAAACATTGGATGGTGGACATGGTAAAAGGTTCCTAAAGGACATGGTTTATAGTGATACATCTTTTCACATCTTTCAGCATCAACTTGCTTTTGCGGCTCTCTACATTCAGTCACATGACATCTCAAAGCCAAAAAATAAAGTTGGTGCTTCAAGATTTTCTTCTGCCAGATGCTGTGATCACAGGTCTAAAGATGGAGCAGGTAGCCAGCTACAAAGGGGAAATACAGAACTTAATAAGTTTTTTTTTTTGTGCAATCACTGTCGACAGCAGTGATCATTGTATTCTGGCAGCTGGGAAGTATCACATTAATGTTTTGATGGGGGAATTAAGCAATTTTCTTGTGCATGTGCACTTTTTTGATTATTAGTTTATGGTTCAAAATACTGAAATCTGCCAATGTTGAAAAGCTTACCGCGAAATAATTACAAGACAGATATGAGTTATACAGTAAAGCATTACAGCTCGGGATAAGCTAAGAAGCAAACCAGGTATTAAATATTTTCATCATTATAGTAGCCATGTATAATACGGAGAATATATATTATTCCTGGTACAGTGAATGACAGCCCCTAATTGAAAAACATAACTCTATATGAAGCATTTACACATTTGAATTTTTCCATAATGTGTTGTGTAATTAAGATGTGCCAGAGTTAAGTGTTCGATATTTATGAGTATCATATCCCTTTCTATTAAGCTGTAATGGCAGCAGTGGCATCTATGATCACATATTAGTATCCTTGCCTGCATCTCACATGGGTTTTCACACTTTTTTGGGGCTCCCAAATTATTTTTCTTTAAAATTCTGCTTACGGCAATGCATATGAATAAATTACCCTAGGTTCACATCTATGCGGCTGCGCTTTTTTCAGACACGTTTTGCGTTTTCAAAGCCTAGTTTTTTATGCGTTTTTGCATGCAGTTTTCAAGCATTTTACATTATTTTTTTTCTCTTTAAACACACTGTAAACACACTGCATATAGCTGGTGGATAAGCAGGGGGCTGGGGAGCCGGCCACCGGATCCTTAACAACTGATGAGTCATCAGCTGAATGTAAAAAAAAATATTTCCTGGCAAAAAAAAAAATTGCGGAAAAATGGGTCTAGTATGGAATCGGAGGGGGAACCCCCCCCACGCCAATTTTTGTTTTATGGCATGGGGCCCCCCCCAAACCCATATGCAACCCCCCCCCACCTGAACCATACCAGTCCGCATGCCCTCAACATGGAGGAGATGGGTGCTTTGGGGACAACGGCCTCTTCCCGACAACCCTGGCCAGTGGTTGTCAGGGTCTGGGGGCGGGGGGGCTTATCGGAATCTGAAAGCCCCCCTTTAAGAAGGGGGCCCCCAGAACCCACCCCCCCATGTGAATGGGTATTGGGCCCATCGTACCCCTTCCCATTAACCTCAAAAAGCAGTGACATGTAAAAAAAATGAAAAAGAGCTGTTTTTTAACAAGTCCTTTAATAAAAAAATAGCTCAGAGCTGTCTTCTCCCGGTGCTGTCTCTCCCGGTGCCGTCTTCTCCCCGAGTCATCTTCTCTAGCCGCCGTCACTCCAGGTGCCGTCTTCTCTCTCCGCTGTCTCTTCCGCCGCTGTCTTCTCCCGCTGCTGTCTCTTCCCTGTGCTTTCTTCTCCCTGAGCTGTCTTCTTGTGCTATCTTCTCCCGCTGCCGTCTTCTTCCTTGCCGCTGATTACCCGCAAAAAAAAAGCCGCTCTTCTTCTTTGGCTGTCTTCCTCCATTGTGATGTTTCCGGCTGTGTGGAACTTCTTATATAGCCATGGGGCGTAGCCATCTGATGAAATCACCTGGAGAGCTCGCCCCTTGTGACGTCACAAGGAGCAGGCTCTCCGAGTGATGTCATCGGATGGTCCGATACCCATTCACATGGGGGGGGGGTGGCCGGGATCTGGGGGCCCCCTTTTTAAAAGGGGACTTCCGGATTCCGATAAGCACCCCGCCTGCAGACCCCGACAACCATAGCCCATGGTTGTCGGTAAGAGGCCCTTGTCCTCATCAACATGGGGCAAGGTGCTTTGGGGGGGGGCAGAGCACCCATCCCCCCCATGTTGAAGGCATGTGGCCTGGTATGGTTCAGGAGGGGGGGGGGGCACTCGCTTGTCCCCTTCCTTTTCTGACCTGCGAGGCTGCATGCTCGGATAAGGGTTTGGTATGAATGTTGGGGGGGACCCCACACCATTTTAAGAAAAAATGTTTGCGTGGGGGGTCCCCCTCTGAATCCCTACTGGACCCGAAGGGCCTGGGGGGTGGGAACCCCATGCCATTTTTTACCCGCATTTTTTTTTTGTTGGCTCCCTGCTTAGCAAACCAGCTTTATACAGTTATAAAATAAAAACCGCATCACAAACACAACACGCGTTTCTGGTGCGGTTCCATTGAAGTCTATTACACACAAAACACGGGCAAAAAGTCCCCGATCTTCCCAAAGAATGGTGGAGCATCAGCCCAGAACTACACAGGAGAATCTTGTCAATGATCTCAAGGCAGCTGGGACCATAGTCACCAAGAAAACAATTGGTAACACACTACGCCATGAAGGACTGAAATCCTGCGGTGCCCGCAAGTTCCCCCTGCTCAAGAAAGAACATGTACAGGCCTGTCTGAAGTTTGCTAAAGAACATTTGAATGATTAAGAGGAGCGCTGGGTGAAAGATGAGACCAAAATCGAGCTCTTTGGCATCAACTCAACTCGCCGTGTTTGGAGGAGGAGGAATGCTGCCTATGATCCCAAGAATGCCATCCCCACCGTCAAACATGGAGGTGGAAACATTATGCTTTGGGGGTGTTTTTCTGCTAGGGGGACAGGACAACTTCACTGCATCAAAGGGACGATGGACATGTACCATCAAGTCTTGGGTGAGAACCTCCCTCAGCTAGGGCATTGAAAATGGGTCGTGGATGGGTATTCCAGCAGGACAATGACCCAGAACACACGGCCAAGGCAACAAAGGAGTGGCTCAAGAAGAAGCACATTAAGGTCCTGGAGTGGCCTAGCCAGTCTCCAGACCTTAATCACATAGAAAATATGTGGAGAGAGCTGAAGGTTCGCGTTACCAAACATCAACCTTGAAACCTTAATGACTTGGAAAGGATCTGCAAAGAGGAGTGGGACAAACTCCTGAAATGTGTGCAAACCTGGTGGCCAACTACAAGAAACATCTTACCTCTGCGTTTGCTAACAAGGGTTTTGCCACCAAGTACTAAGTCATGTTTTGTGAATGGGTCAAATACTGTATTTATTCCACTCATTAACCACTTCAGCCCCGGAAGATTTGGCTGCTCAATGACCAGGCCATTTTTTGTGATATGGCACTACGTCGTTTTAACTGACAATTGCGTGAGCGTGCGATGCTGTACCCAAACAAAATTGACGTCATTTTTCCCCCACAAATAGAGCTTTCTTTTGGTGGTATTTGATCACCTCTGTGGTTTTTATTTTTTGCGCTATAAACAAAAAAAGTGTGACAATTTTGTAAAAAAAACACAATATTTTTTACTTTTTGCTATAATAAATATCCCCAATTTAAAAAAAAAAAAAAAAAATTTCCCTCAGTTTAGGCCGATATGTAATCTTATCTTATTATAAATATGTTAAAGTAAACCTACCATTAAAATTATAGACGGATCAAATACTTTTTTCCCTCACTGTATAGGGATGGATCCTATCCAAATATAGAGGGGGTGGACATATAGAGATGAATTCTATCCAAATATATGGAGGGAGTAGACATATAGGGTTGGATAATATCCACAGTCATGGGGGGTGGAAATATAGGGATGAATCCTATCCAAATTCATGGTGGGGGGGGGGGGGTGGTGGTGGAAACATTCGGATGAATCCTATCCAAAGATATAAGAGGTGGACTTATAGGGATGGATCCTATCCAAATATATGGGGATGGGCGTATATGGATTATTCCTCCCCAAAAAATATTGAGGGCTGGACATATAGGGATGTATTATATCCCAATATTTGGGGGGGGGGGGGGGGTGTAGACATATAATATCCAAATTAATGGGAGGGTGGGTGGAAATACAGGAGTGGATCCTATCCAAATTCATGGGTGGGGGGGGGGCTGGAAATATTGGGTTGAATCCTATCCACATACAGTGGGGACGGAAAGTATTCAGACCCACTTAAATTTTTCACTCTTTGTTATATTGCAGCCATTTGCTAAAATCATTTAAGTTCATTTTTTTTTCCTCATTATTGTACACACAGCACCCCATATTGACAGAAAAACACAGACATTTTGACATTTTTGCAGATTTATTAAAAAAGAAAAACTGAAATATCACATGGTCCTAAGTATGCAGACCCTTTGCTGTGACACTCATATATTTAACTCAGGTGCTGTCCATTTCTTCTGATCATCCTTGAGATGGTTCTACACCTTCATTTGAGTCCAGCTGTGTTTGATTATACTGATTGGACTTGATTAGGAAAGCCACACACCTGTCTATATAAGACCTTACAGCTCACAGTGCATGTCAGAGCAAATGAGAATCATGAGGTCAAAGGAACTGCCTGAAGAGTTCAGAGACAGAATTGTGGCAAGGCACAGATCTGGCCAAGGTTACAAAAAAAATTCTGATGCACTTAAGGTTCCTAAGAGCACAGTGACCTCCATAATCCTTAAATGGAAGATGTTTGGGACGACCAGAACCCTTCCTAGAGCTGGCCGTCCGGCCAAACTGAGCTATCGGGGGAGAAGAGCCTTGGTGAGAGAGGTAAAGAAGAACCCAAAACTCACTGTGGCTGAGCTCCAGAGATGCAGTCGGGAGATGGGAGAAAGTTGTAGAAAGTCAACCATCACTGCAGACCTCCACCAGTTTATTTTATGGCACCAGGGCTTTATGGCAGAGTGGCCCGACGGAAGCCTCTCCTCAGTGCAAGACACATGAAAGCCCTGCATGGAGTTTGCTAAAAAAAAACCTGAAGGACTCCAAGATGGTGAGAAATAAGATTCTCTGGTCTGATGAGACCAAGATAGAACTTTTTGGCCTTAATTCTAAGCGGTATGTGTGGAGAAAACCAGGCACTGCTCATCACCTCTCCAATACAGTCCCAACAGTGAAGCATGGTGGTGGCAGCATCATACTGTGGGGGTGTTTTTCAGCTGCAGGGACAGGACGGCTGGTTGCAATAGAGGGAAAGATTAATGCGGCCAAGTACAGGGCTATCCTGGACGAAAACCTTCTCCAGAGTGCTCAGGACCTCAGACTGTACCGAAGGTTTACCTTCCAACAAGACAATCACCCTAAGCACACAGCTAAAATAACGAAGGAGTGGCTTCACAACAACTCTGTGACTGTTCTTGAATGGCCCAGCCAGAGCCCTGACTTAAACCCAATTGAGCATCTCTGGAGAGACCTAAAAATGGCTGTCCACCAACGTTTACCATCCAGACAGAACTGGAGAGGATCTGTAAGGAGGAATGGCAGAGGATCCCCAAATCCAGGTGTGAAAAACTTGTTGCATCTTTCCCAAAAAGACTCATGGCTGTATTAGATCAAAAGGGTGCTTCTACTAAATACCGAGCAAAGGGTCTGAATACTTAGGACCATGTGCTATTTCAGTTTTTCTTTTTTAATAAATCTGAAAAAATTTCAACAATTCTGTGTTTTTCTGTCAATATGGGGTGCTGTGTGTACATTAATGAGGAAAAAAAATGAACTTAATTGATTTTAGCAAATGGCTTTAATATAAAGAAGAGTGAAAAATTTAAGGGGGTGTGAATACTTTCCGTACCCATTGTATATGCAGGGAGTAGTCATATAGGGTTGGATTCTATCCAAATATATGGAGGGAGTGGACATGTAGGGATGGATAAAATCCAAAGTCATGGGTGTGGCATGTAAATATAGGGTTAAATTCTAAATCTAAATTCATTGGGGGGGGGGGGGGGTAGAAATATTGGGATGAATCATATCCAAATATATGGAGGGATTGGAGATATAGGGGTGGATTATATCCAAATATATGGAGGGGATGGACATACAGGGATGGATCGTATCCATATACATGGGAGAGGTGAACATATAAGGATAGGTTCTATACAAATGTTTTTTTCAGATTGAGCTTTTATTGGGTGTATTTTTAACTGGTATAAGAAATTAATAACAGTTGGAATTTAGCCTATGGATTATTCAGGATTACAATTACCTTAAAAGTCCCACTCAAAACTTTTGGCACCATTGATATCTTATATTGGGACGTGGTGTTAAGACTTACCCATCAGCCCAATATGTTCTCTTTATATTTGATAATTGTAAAAAAATTCCCTATTAGAAATTCAAAGCTGTCTTGTGTCCTGCTCATTCCGAGTCTAGAAAGTTGTAGTGCTGGTTCACACTAGTGCAATTTGTCTGATGCAGCTTGAGTTGCACAGAATTGCACAACAATGGTGCCCATTCTTATCAATGCCACTCAGCACAGTGCAATTTTGGGAACAGTTCCTGTGCTACTTTTGTGTGATTTACAGTGTGACTTGGTCCCATAGACTGGGTCGCATCAAAGTCGCTTCAAAGTTGCACTACATAATCACAGTGAAAATTGCAGCAAGGTGAAGGTCAGGTGTTCTGTAATATAGCAGAAGACAACTGGACATTGTTGACACCATCCCTTGCAAATTTCAGGAACCTGTGTTAGGAGTCCACAACAGGAAAGTGAGTTCATTCTTGGCAGGACTAATGGGTATTTTTCTGTATTTGCAGGGTTTAAAGGAATAAAACAAACGTGTATATATTTTGTTTTGTTTATTTTTTTTTTATCTAGACATACATTAAGGTGGTGACAGAGACCCTTTAAGCCAAATCACTCAGGACCCTGTTCCATTAGCACCTTAGATGCTGTTCTCTTTGGTTGACACTTAATCTTTAGCAAGTGCACGTTTGTGAGCCCCTACAAACACCTTCACCCATGTCCCATGTCCCAACATAGAAAATCCCGTAAGATTCTATATCTTGGCAATAGGCTTGGCAATATTCTACTGTTATCTGTTCAGCCTGCACTCCTTTCTGATCAAAGTCTGACCACAGAACCCTGTGCATACATCAAGGTTAAGTATGTGACCTGCAATAAGGAATAAAGACAGCTCAGCACTGAAATGAATGGGAATCATTATCTTGCCTGACACCATCATGGGAGAGAGTAGCAGAGGGAGAGAAATACCCTTTATTTCAGTGCAGAGAAAATGCAGCAGAGGAGAGACGAGCCAAGTTTCTCTATTAAAAGGTTATCTATGTCAGATCGCCTCTCTAACACTGCCCTTACCAGCAAGAGTCGGCAATGAACCCGTCAGTATTCGCTAAGTGTTTAAATTAAAATCACTGCTACAGAACAGACACTAAAAGGAGCCAGCTAGTGCCTTGGTAAAGCTATAAATCTCATTCTGGGCACCTAAGCAACTCTCAGCGGCCCTGACCGACAGTTGGTCAACTTCCTTGCCAATCAGAGAACCCCAGCGGCTAATGTTGTCCAGAAGATTAATCAGGAGGGGGCGATGCATTGCTTTAAAATATAACTTAAATGATGGTAAAATGTTCAACAAAGGACCCCCTTGCCCTCCACAACATAGTAATTAAAAAGCTTCTAACCTCGGATCAGAACAAGCTTGTATTCCAGCAACAGACCCACAATCTTCTGGCTTTGTTTACAAGGGTTTCCCTAAGCTGGTAAAGAGAGAGGTATAGACTTCTATAGGCTGCCCTTCAATCCAACCATCAGTTGATGTACAGGTACTCTTTGGAAGGCTATACATCTTCCTTGCATTTGTCTATTTGTCAAGGTGTTATTGGCATCACAGTGTGCTGAAGGAGAAGACTTGGCTCACAGTAGGGGTACCAATCCATCCCTAAGGTGTTCAACATGGATGTGATCAGGGCCCTCTGCAGGTTACGAGAGTGCCAATACCATATTCGTCAAACTATGTCTTTAGGAAGCTGACTTTACATACAGGGGAACATGCGGAAACAGAAAGAAAACCTTCCTCAAACTGTTACCACAAGGTTGGAAGTGCATAATTGTCTACAATGTATTTGTAGGTTGTGGCGTTAAAAGTTCCCTTCACAGGAAATACCTGAACTCATTATTTAGAGAGGTGTCTACTTTGACTGTATAATGTTCTCCCTCTCCCTGGAAAACATGGAAAAAATATGCCTTTCAAAACATGAAACTGGGAACTTGCCATTTGTTGGAATACTTAGACTAGGCTTTCTCAACCAGGGTTCTATGGTAACCTAGAGTTCCTCCAGAGATTGCTAGGGGTTCCTTGAGCAATGCTCTTTTTAGCTATCTATAAGGGGGCATTCTTCCCACTGACCACCAATGTAAGGGGCATTCTTCCTGCTGACCACCTGTGTAAGGGGCATTCTTCCTGCTGACCACCTGTGTAAGGGGCATTCTTCCCCCTGACCACTAATGTAAGGAGCATTCTTCCTACTGACCACCAATGCAAGGAGAATTCTTCCCACTGACTACCAATGTAGGGGGCTTTCTAACTGCTGACCACCAATGTAAGGAGCATACTTCCCACTGACCACCAATGTAAGGGGCATTCTTCCCACTGACCATAAATGTAAAGAGCATTCTTCCCACTGGCCACCAATGTAAAGAGCATTTTTCCCACTGGCCACCAATATAAAGAGCATTCTTCCTACTGGCCACCAATGTAAAGAGCATTCTTCCCACTGACCTCCAATGTAAGGAGCATTCTTCCCATTGACCATAAGTGTAAGGGGGCCCTTCTCTCACTGACCACCAATCCATGAGGGCCTTTCTCCACTGAATACCAATGTAAGGGATCATGTCACTGACCACCAACATAAGGGGACTCTTTGCTATTGGCCATTAAAGGAGAAGTAGGGCCAAAGCTTTTTTGGACCTACTTCTCCTGTGGATCACAGGAGTGCACTTTGTTCTGTTTGTGCCCTCTTTTCAGCTGTAGGAGAGATCTAAAGCCTGCTGTCAGCTAACGTCACTCAGTCAGCCCAGGCTCTGGATCAATCCCATATTTACAGTTAGGATCTACCCAGATTCCTGGACCAGCAGCTGGCTCAGCCACTCTGGCCAAAATTACAGTTTATTTCATATATAGTTATATTAATTTTTTAGATTGTAAGCTCTAACGAGCAGGGCCCTCTGATTCCTCTTGTACCAAATTGTAATGTCTGCCCTCATGTTGTAAAGCACTGCGCAAACTGTTGGCGCTATATAAAACCTGTATGATAATAATAATAATTAACGTCATATGGAGTAGTTGACAAATATGCCTAATACACCGCTTTTCTGTTCTTTTATTTATTTTAAATATCAATGTAATGTTTAATCTAATGTACTATAAGCTGCAGATATGTTTTTTTTTTTTTACCAGGAGTTCTCTGAGGCCTGAAAGTTATTTCAAGGGTTCTTCCATGTTTAAAAGTTTGAGAGGCTGGGTAGGCTATGCTGACAGGTTCTTTTCAACACTTTTCCGTAGAATCTCTTTTCAGGGAGCCTGTCACTAGACAGTAAAGATGAGCTTAGGCGTCCTCAGAACTCATCTCTAACCTGAACTCCAAACTTTGCTTTTTTTGTACTCCAAAGAGCTGTGGGTCATGTCATTTCCAGCGCCACAGCTCACATTGGAGTACAAAAAGCAAAGTTTGAAGTTCAAGTTAGAGAGGAGTTCAGAAGGTGCCCGTGCTCATCTCTGCTAGATAGTGACAGAGCATCTTTAAAAGTGGAACTTTCAGTAACTCTACAAACCTACATAAATATAATCCCTGCCATGTCACAGCATGCAAAAACAGCATCATGCTTCCAAAAAGTTTCACCTTTTTTCATTAAAGAGCATAATAAAATGCACTCACATGACCGTGTGTATGCAAGACAGCTTGAGCAGAATTCCGTCGGAACTCCATCGGAAAAAACCTTCAGAGTTTATTCCCACGGGAAAACCGGTCGTGTGTACAGGGCATTATGCCCTGTACATACGGTCGGACTTTCCGATGGAACATGGATCGGAGCTTGTTGCCGGAAATTCCGATCGTGTGTGGTCTCCATCTGACTTTTTCCATCGGAATTTCTGACACACAAAGTTTGAGAGCAGGCTATAAAATTTTCCCACAACAAAATCCGTTCGCGTAAATTCCGATCATGTGTGGACAATTCCGACGCACAAAGTGCCACGCGTGCTCAGGATAAATTAAGAGTCGAAAGCTATTGGCTACTGCCCCATTTATAGTCCCGACCTACGTGTTTTACGTCACCGCATTCAGAACGATCGGATTTTCTGACAACTTTGTGCAACCGTGTTTATGCAAAACAAGTTTGAGCCAACATCCGTCTGAGAAAATCCATGGATTTTGTTGTCTAAATGTCCGATCAACGTCCGATCGTGTGTACAGGGCATTAGAGTTATTTTTTGGTTACCTAAGGTTTTCTGTGTCATAATACATTATTTTTATACTTGAGCTTGAGTCCGGTGTTATTGCCTGGGCAAAGATTATGTCATCGGTCTGCTGCAGCCAGGAGGAAACATTTCTTCAGTCTCCCTCCCAGTCATCGAACTGTAATTTTGTAGCAAGAGCAAAGGTGAGAGGTCGCAGTAGGGGCTGATCATTTGTTAACACAGCCAAGAACTACACAGATACCAGGATGTACATGATTATGTCATCTTTGAGCCGGCATCTCAGTCCAGGAACTAGATGGTGGTCCCGTATGATGCCTGAACAAAGATGGCTCTGTCCTGGAGAGAAAAGCAGATGAAGGCATTGTCGAGGAGGGGGGGGGGGGGGTACTGTGATCCCTGTGAGAGGTAATAAATACCTGGAATTGTTACTTAGCATGCATGCACTTAAAAAAAACCTATTTCTGAGGTTGGGTCATGAAGCCCATCATGAAGTAACATTAGGTCAATTAATTCTTCTTAGAAATGATATTCAGCTATCCCCACATTACTCCCTGCATTCTGAGCACATAGACTGTTTAGTATGCCATTACTTAGTTTTGCACTCGCTCAACAGGCCTGAATGAGATCCATGAAGTCAGCTGAAATTAATGAATCTTAAATCTTCTAGCATGGGGAGACAAGCAGCTTCACACCGGGCTGTGCCAGAGCCTGAGAGGAAGAGATAAGTCGCACCGTTCGCCTCTACTATTTATTAATCTACACCCAAGGCTTTATTGCTTAGTAAACACAGGTGATTAAACTTGGTTTTATTTTACGGAGGTGGGAAAGGGAAGGAATTAGTTGTCAAGAAGCTGAAAAATTCCTGCAGACTCTCCACCTGTATGTGATACATCTGTTCCGGCGCTCCGCAAGAGACAGATTTTTAAAACAAGGCGGAAGAGTTCCCAGTTAGATGCATCCGACTGTTACTGGAATAATGATCTAAGTTGCCACAGTGATTTTTTTCCTTATAATATTTGTCATGCAACCCGGCTGCTGCAGTTAGAAACAGATTGAAATGAACGGAATGATAGGACCACCAGAACCCAGAAGGTTTGTTGTAATTAGGACACGCCTCAAAGCAAAACTCAAATTAAATCGTTTAATTTTGAATAAAGTCAGGAAAGGTTCAATGACAATCCTCCATTCTGTATAATTTATAACAGCCAGAGATTTAGTGGACTATTTAAAAAAAAATAGCTGTATGAATATCGCAGCATTTGCACAGCTGTCTAAAAAAAACCCATAATGTGCCCAATATGTTTATTTCCTCTTGTCAGCTCCTTATTTTTCCTAAAATATCTCCTATTAGGAAAATTCAGCATTATGGCCACCAGATGGCCCTGACGATCAAGGAAAATAAACACATTTACACTTATTATTCACAAATTGTAAGAAAAGTCCAGTATGTACTAGAACAAGAAAACTACAGTGGTCGATGGCAATGAGGAATAGCAAGTTGACACAATTCTGGATTGCAGGAAAAGACAAAGTTTTATTCAGTTTTTAATTAAATGGAAAGGCTATGGTCCAGAAGGGAACTTGTGAGAGCTAGAAACCAATGTGCATGCCAAAAGAATGATGCAAGCATTCTTTCCAGCTCATCCTGAAAAGAAGTCTCAGATGGGCATCCAGAGGCTGCCCATTGGGAGGGGGCAATGTAAGAAAAGTCCAGTATGTGCTAGAACTTCCTGCGTTTCCTCTCCAAAGTGTACTTTCCATATATTCCTATGGGGGATCCACTTGGAGCCCAGTACCCACTATAGGAATTTATAAGAAATGCACACTTGAGAGGGTAAACAAATTGTCACACTGGTTGTCACAGGAGAATAGGATGGGAGAAGATTTCCATGCCAAGGAAAGAGAAAAGCAAAACGTAGAGATTACAACTCCTTCTGATGGTACACAGGGAAGTCTATAATAACAGCCTGCAATGTTCAAACCCTGTCTTGAGGACTGTCTAAACAGTCCTCACCCTGACTACTTTATACTCACCACTCTTTTTTCTGTTATCGCCACTGCAAACTACCCAATTCCCTGAGTATAAGAGAGCATTGGACCTCATCACAAGATATAGTTCTCAGGTTTAGCAGCCAATCACTAAATTGGAGCAATATTACACGAGGGAAGTGTTGTGGCATACTGGGATGCATGTCCTTCATGGGTACAGCCATGTTGTGGGGGGGGGGGGGGTTACTCTCTTTAACCCATGCCTACCCAGAATAGGTTGTTCCCCTTAAACTCATTATGGTTGTATAAGCCCGGGATCCACTCCTGAGAGCCCATATTAAGACACCCTTGGGAGGCCTTACCAGCACCACCCATAACCCATTCCATAGCTACCTCATGCCTTACAGCAATGGACCCCAAAAGCAGCCCCACCCAATACATGTTTCATTTCCAGACATTCCAGTTTTGAGGCTAGGAGGAAGAGTCCAAACAATGGCAGCTTTTTAACATTTTACTGAAACAGAGGTGATTTACATATCATTCAGTAATCCCAGATGGTGATATGAGTAGTCTTATTAGTCCTGCACCTCTCCTTCCTTGCCTACCCCCGTCAAGGAAAGTTCTAAGAAGCTAGATCTTCAATGAAGACATCTTTAATGTCTTGGTCCATGCACTGCGTCCCATAACCAACCAACAACCCAGGAGTAGTCCCACCAGACCTTTATATATAGAGCCCTTTATCCAAGTGGTCACATACTGACAGGGATAGAGCTGGCGCTTCCTCACTATACACTCCCCTCACTGCTCTGGGGATCACTTGTGGCTAATTAAGTGCCTACACTGCCTACTCTTCACTAGATGATTCCCAACCCTAACTATGGCAACATCTAGTGGTATTTTTGGAGAACTATACCTAGGACTCCTGTTCCCCTTCCCTACTGTACGAGTAGTGTCATCACTCTGTCCAACACCAGGTACATCGGTGGGATCTGCATCAGGAAGGAAGATCAGTGGTCATGTGGTGGGCTTTGCACAGGCACTGTCACCTTGCTCTAAAGGTGACAATGTCTTCTTTGTGTAGATAAAGCAGAGGTTAACTTTATGACTAGGGTCACACAAATGGTTTCTATCCCCAAAGTCAATTTTTTAAAATAAATTGTGCATCATTAAACTCCTTTACTAAACTTTCAGTTTCAACATCCTCCCAGTGTGGAAGTCAATGGAAAATGACCTTGTCAGCCAACAACTCATCATTGAAACTAGTTCTAGGTCACATGGTGTGTGGTTGTATTTCAGCTCGAATAACCAAAGCACTGACGGTGGCTTTCTGAGTTTGGCAGCCAGGAAATGTCATTAGTTCAAACTGGGAGGGAGGATATACTTAAAATGCTGCTGGGTTACACATCAGCTTCAGGGCCGTGGATTGGACAACACCTCTCTAAACATACAAAGCCAGAAGGTCTTTTGATAAAAATTCAGCATCTCAAGTCGAGAAAGCTGGAGGGTGAAGTATCAATGATTGCATTGTTTCATAATGCAGCTCATTATCTCCATTCACCCAGAGCACTTCCCAGCCTACCATAAATATTAATGTGTCATTCCAGCCAGTCGAGCATGATGTGGCTTAGAATAATTTTATTATAATATGAAACAATTTCCCAACTGGCATCTGTGCCATCTCCTGATCCTGGCACATGGGCGGCACGGACAGGGACTTTGCTGCCGTCTGCATAATGACTGCATATGGTAGACTGCCCCGAAGACGAACACGACTATTCCTGCTGCAGACACATTAATGGCTCAATATTTACCAAGTGATTATTGGGATAAATGTTTGTTCGATATAATGGATCCATTAGACTAGTCTTTATAGTTTTCCAATGAACTGCAATGTTCCCTACTCGTTGTTATAAGGAATTTATATCGGGTTGAAAGCTATAGAAATGATAGGTTTAATGTAAATCGTTTTCTGTTAGTGTCTTAGTGTTCATTCTCCTTCTGTCCTCTGCACTAATACTAAACATATTCACTCAAGTCCTGTAATGGGTCAGGTGTACATTAAATACCAAACACATAATACAGTAGTATTTTTTTAGCATCAGGAACTTGGCACCAAGAACCGCCTCACACCTCCCATAACACTAACCCCTCCTGTTACCCTAACACGCACACTTACTCTGCCCATAACTCTCACTTAAATTCCCCCTTATTCTCCATAACCCTCAACCTAACCCCTTCCTCCCCAAAGCCCTCAAGCTATCTCCTCCCCTTCCCGTAACCCTCACATTAACTCCCCTAATAACCCTAACACTAATTTCTCCACTATAACCCTAACTCTGGTGCACTGACGCAGAACTAGAAATGGTGTCACCTTAATTGACGAATAGCCAGTACTACGAGTTTTGTCTGGGGAAGCTGCAGGCGTCCCTAGTCTCCAGGACAACGCGTTTTGAGGTGTGTCCTCCAGCAATCAATGATTCATAGGGTGCAGGCTCCTGCTCCTCCTGCTAAGGATCCCCCCCTCCAGGGGGAACATTAACAAATCCTAGCTGATCATAAAGATCCTTATCTTGTGTTTGTGACCTACTCCTGCAGATCAATTCCCAAAGCTTTAAGACAAAGATAAGGATCTTTATTATCAGCTAGCGTTTGCCCCTAAGAGGGAGTCCTCAGTGGGAGGAGTGGGAGCCTGCACCCTGTGATTCATTGATTGCTGGGGGGGTAAGCCTTTAAAACGCATTGTCCTGGAGAATAGAGGCGCGTGGGGCTTCGCCAGACACGACTTGTAGTACTGGCTATTCGTCACTTCCAGTCACTTTTTAACAGTGTTTAAAAAAGTGGACACATGTACTTGCTTCATTGTATTTTTGTGACTGCATTCTTTGGGACTACCCCTTGTGGACTCACAGGTCCGGTTGTTACATGGTGGCTGTTTCTCTTTTTTTTCCTAATTGGAGCATAATTATCATAACCACACTCAATCCATTTATCTCCAGTTCTGGTGACACTAAAGAAAATTTTTTGGGCACACCTTAGTCCTGACATTTACAGCATACATATTCCCTACACTTGATGCACTACCAATTTGGAGCCTTTACTTCTCTCTCTCAACTATTCACTTACACTATAGAGTATTGGGACGCCTGCCTTTACACGCACATGAACTTTAATGGCATCCCAGTCTTAGTCTGTAGTGTTCAATATTGAGTTGGCAATTTTTTATTTTGAGAATCTTGCAAACAAGAAACACATCTCAATTTTTTTTTTTACAAAAACACAAAAAATAAATATTTACAATTTTTTTTTTTGTGTATGTATAACATATTGTATACACAACTAAACATAATAATAAAGTCTTACTTTGACCTATAATATATGAACAAAAGGTTTTTTTCAACCAGGAGCAATATCACTATATTATATTATATATATATTGCTAAACAGCAACAGACATCTTCAAAAATTTTACACATTACTCAAACTTTATTAACATTCAGACCAAGAAACATAGATTATCATGTGTACGTAGCCTTTCTTCAAAATTATGTTTATCCTTCAAAATTTAAAGGAGTGCCCAGAGAGAAAACAGGAGATTGTCCTAACAGCAGCACTTCACGTTCCCCCTCACATAGAGCCTCAGCAGCTCAGAATTTATCAAACGTAAACCCTCCCTCATAATATGACCTGGGCAATCCCTTAAGGCCAGTGGCGCATGAAAGACAGTACCCACGATCTTCTACCCCAGGAGTCTCCTAGGGAGGGACCTGATATCCTCCGCTCTCACATGTCACCGTCTAAGAATTTTCAGGCATGGAGCAACATAAACGCGGGAGCTTACCATGCTTGACCGTTAGGCTTTTCACTGGCCCGCATCTCTCCCAACAGCCCAGAAAAGGTCTAAACCAGATCTTGAAAATACCTACCCATCCAGGCGGTCTCTCTGCTAATATGTTACCAAAATTATGTTTCAAAAACATCAGAGAGAAGAACACAACTGGGTTGACCATCCCTAGGCGACCCTTCTGCCTAGATAGATAAGTCACATTCCGCTTCACAAGATTTAGCCAGTTCCCCCATAATAATTTAAAGAAACAGCTATAAATCCTGGTATAGCAGGACTCTGGCAAGATGCAAACAAAACTGGCATACAGAAAGGTAGGAATAAGGTAGGTCTTAATCAAGTCCACCCTTTCCCTCAAGGAGAGCCGCCACCCTTTCCAGCATTTCACCTTGACATCAGCATCATTCAGCCTGGCTTCACAATTTGCCTTACTGTAATCATCAGGGCTAAACTCGATGCCTAATACTTTGATTTTCTGCTGAGGCCTGGGGAAGGTGTCCGGAAGTGCAAAGCTCTCACCTCCCTCGCTCATCCAAAAAACTTCACTTTTATCACGGTTGACCTTGGAGCCTGATGCCTCAGAATACTGCTCTATCAATAAGACCACCTCCTGCATCTCCTCTGTACCAGAGATAAAGATAGAAACATCATCAGCATAGGCTACAACCCTCAAGGGCGGCTCACCAGTAATGACCACCAACACCCCGCACAACGGTCCGCTCTCTAGCCTTCTGGCGAAGGGGTCAATTGCGAACACGTATAGCAAAGGGCTCAGCATACACCGTTGGTGCACCCCCGATCCAACCCTGAAGGGCCGTCCAACCCAACCGTTAATAAGCATGAAGCTCTCTGCCTTTCTGTATAAAGTTTAAAGCCATCCAATAAACCCAACCTCCAGGCCATACTTGTCAAGGAAAAGCCAGAGGTACTCATGATTGACACGATCAAAAGCCTTCGCCTGATCCAATGCCAGCAAATACTTTCCCCAGCCTTAAGCCCTGCAACATTCCAGAGCCTCCCGGACAGCTATCACCGCTGAAAAAGTGCTCCTGCCCTGAACTGAACAGTGCTGCTGACGAGAAAGCAATCTGCCTGCTACTGACAACAAGCGCCAGAAAATTATCTTCACCAAAATCTTTCTATCGACATTGAGAAGGCTAATGGGGCGCCAATCCTCAATCATCGAGGGATCCTTGCTTTTTGACAACAGAATCACAGCAGATTGTCTCATGGAGGGAGGGAGCGAACCCTCTTGCAGACAGCCGTTAAATACCTCCACAAGATAAGGTACCAAGCTGGATTTGAAAGTCTTATAAAATACAGCTGTCAATCCATCTGGCCCAGGTATTTTCTTAATAGCCAGACCGTCTATAGCTTTGAGTACCTCTTCTGCTGTGATTTCCCCTGTCAAACTTGCCAGAGGAATGTTATTTCCCAGACCTGGTGTAGAGTCCAGAAAACTCGACATCTTTGCCCCCGAGTTACTTCTCCCCCGGAAGATCCACATAAAAAGACCTTGAGACCTCCAGGATCACTGACCTGGATTTCGTCAAAGAGCCCGTACAATCCCTTAGCACAACAACCGTCTTAACTGCTGTGCTGTTTGCAGTTCTGATAAGGGTCGGGCGAGTGATATTTCCCGTAGTCCTTTTCCAGAACCAAAAAAGCGTGCCGATCATACTGATACTTCCTAAGGACAAGTTTCACCTCAGAGATTGCCCCTGAATCTCCACCACTCGAGACAAGGTGATCAAGTTTTCTCCGCAGTTGCTGGTAGGCGATGTACTTACCAAGCTTTTTACTTTTTCCTATGGCCTTGAAAAACTTACTAATCCTGCTTTTGGCAAGCTCCCACCACTCTGACTTACTGCTGCATAAATCCAGGATGGTTACCTGAGTCTGAAAAAAATCCTCCAAAAATTGTCTTACCTCCTCGTCATCTAGCAGAGCTGAATTCATCCTCCAAATACCCTTTCCTTTAGGTGGCATAACTGAAGCATTGAGAATAAAAGACAGCATAAGGTGATCAGAGAACTCCACCATACGACACTCAGGAGCCGGTAAAAAAAAACATATCTATTCTGCTCTCACAACTGCCTCGCTTAAATGTGTAACCCATGCTGTCTGGGCAATGCTTAATATGCGCATCTTCCAGACCTGCTTCCCTGGCTATCGCATTAAGAAAGATGCCATCATATCTCAGGCTGTCAGTGGAGCCTTTCCTGTCTTTGGGCCTAGTGACGGTGTTAAAATCACCTCCAAAGACAACTTGCCGAGATTTAAAAAGGAAAGGCTTAATCTTTGTAAAGAGGCATTTCCTGTCCCACCTAGTTTGTGGTCCATAAATATTTATTTAATGTAAATCATGCCCCTTCACAGAGATGTCCAGGATCATACACCTTCTAATCTCTACCTCGATAACCCGCCGACGCGTTACCATGTCAGTAAAAAGTACTGCAACTCTGCTGTAAGGCTCAGCCGCAAGAGACCAGAAGGTGGGCCCATGCCTCCACTCCCTTTTTGCCAGGTGAACACCCGGCAAGGCTATTTAGCCGGGTCTCTTGCAAAAATAAAATATCAGCATCCATCTCGCTGAGCAAAAATAAGGCCATATTACGAGTTCTTACAGATTTTATGCTGGCAACATTAATCGTTGCAACCTTTATCAGCGTAGGAACTGCCATCAGGATGATTGAGGTAGGCGTTTCTTAGCCTGAGCTCCCTCCCCTCTTACTGGAGACCTTGACCTCTTTAGGGAACACTCTACCTCATCTTACTCGATCTGAGACACGGATTTAGAAGACTCCTCCTCCCAATCAGATAAGGACCCAAACATGTTTCCCAGAGGTAGATCATCTACCTCTAAGGATGAATCAGAGGAGGCAGAGGTCAGGACTACCTTATTCCTCCTTCTGTCCACCTTGGTCCACTCTCCCTCCTTCCCTGAAACATTACCCTGAAAGGCCTCATCTACATCATTAGCAGTGGCAACTTCCCCCTTCTACACCTTAGAACCTCCACTAGAAGTCTTACGCTGCCTCAGGGATGGCCCAGATGAAGCTGCCACCTCAGATCTGCACGATTCTGCCCCTTTGGCAGCCACTGGGCACCTGAAACACTGGGGAACAACACACAGCAGAAGTAGACACCGACACAGTAGGGGGCACAGACTGGGGAGCAGACACAAGAGGGGTCACACCTTCAGATTGGGAAACTGACACCTGGGGGGGGGGGGCCTCAGGACTAGCTGAAACAGCTCCACCAACCCCTTTCTGCCCCCTACAGTCCTCCTCCTCCATCTTCAGCAGTTCTTCCACCACCCCCGGCTGATTATGGAGGGCTTCAGGGCAAAGGCTATAGGGGTGACCTAACTTGTTACAGAGATTACAGCGAATACTATTGCAGTCCTTTGCAACATGCCCTGATAGAGGGAACATATCTGCACAGAACATGAGCTTGAAAAATGCCCCATTTCACCACAGCGATGACACAGCTTTGGTTGTCCTGCATAAAAAGTAATAATCCTGTCACGACCTATAAAGGCAGATGAAGGGATGTGCTTAACAACATTACCCGTGACATGCAGTTTTACTAACACTGTCCATCCTCCTGTCCATATCCCCCTGTCATCTACAACTTTCTACAAGGGGGCTTGGACATCCGCATATCTCCCCAACCACACCACCAGCAGGAATGGACTCATTACGTACTAAAATGGTGACGTTTTTGTATAATGGCTGGCGAGAGACTACTTTGGGTGACAAACCTGCCCATCTTGGGGACAACTTCCACCTCTGTTCATACCTCTCCCAAAAGACATCTAATCCTTCCGCCTTGACAAAGGAGAGGTCATACTCATATGACCCAATAAGGGCAAAAATCTCCTCCTCTTTAAAACCCATCCCCAGAATACGGTCCACCACATCTCTCCTATTTGGGGGGTGGGGGCCTTCTCCAGTCCACTTCAATTGGACCACATTGCGGTGTTTAAAGGAGCTACCAGATGGTGTCAGATTGGCCTGACCGTCACGCACATCACTCCTAGTGACCGCAGAATAACTGGCCCCACTCACCCTCGGGACAGGTGAAGCCACCGCTGCAGCAAAGGAAATAACCGCACTCCTTGCAACATCCCGCACATCACTTTTAGTTACAGACCCTTCTTTAGATAAGGTAGAAATAACTTTATCATCAGGAACAGATGGAGCAGAGACTTCTGACACAGAAATATTTACATTACCCTTGGTAATTCTTACTTCATTACCAGTAACTAAAGAGTTACCAACAGTGGAGATGTCCTTATCAGCACTCTTCATAGCAAAGTCTGCAACTCTGTACATCCTTCAATGGCTTTCAGTACACATGTGGGAGTCTCAGCCAGGAGTTGAGCTTGCTCTCCGCTGCCCTCTACTGCACCATCCATAGGAACTACACCTCCATTATGTTGAATAGGCAAGTCCTGAACAAGAACAGCTTTTTATGTCACCCGATGTTTTAAAGGTTTTAGTGGGACATCATTATGCTTTTCTTCATCCTCAGATGGTCCAGACAGGGCAAACTTGCGACCATGCAAAGGTGATTCCATTTCTGCAATGAACTTTAGCATACCTGCTCCCTTCACAGGCTCAGATGGATCATCTTGCTCCATAGCCTCCTGCTGCGGTGACAAGGGCACAGAACTTCCTTGGCCCGATGACATAATGCTAGTCAAAACATCTGACTGCTGATCACCCACAGTCTGTGTGACAGAGTTTTCTCCACTTTCTGCAGGCATACTGATACTTGACACAGGATACAAAGATTTTACTGCATGCTGGCCAGAAACACAGTCCAAGCCCACAGAAACTTTTTTGCATTGCACTGACCTTGGCTTCTCGCACTCCGGTGATGCCTGTCCTCCACTGGCCTTTATGGCCCTTCTGCGCATTGCAAGAAAGCGATCATCATTGCCATACTTTTCCTTGAAAGCTCCGCTGGTTTCTTTCAATGCGGCCACCAGCAGACTCTGCTTTTCCACTTTGGCCTCCAACGCCATTAACTCAGGCCGCATCTGTCTTCTCTTGGAACTGTGAAGCCGGTCACTTGCAATTTTTTTATGCTTGAAGTCAAACTTTAACTTCGCCAGTACTTCTTCCTCTTTGGCGACTCTCGCAACCTTAGCACAAACCTTCTTTCTGTAGGCTGCCAGGCTTTCACCTTTAGCTGGGCCATTTCTAAGGTCCTCAAACACTGGTATGGGAGGACCTGTACTCTGGCCATCCGGGGGATCCTTCCCTGGGTCCACCCCAGATTCCTGAATCCACTCTGGGTATAGGAAGTAATCAAGCTCCTTGGATCAGTAGGCCTCACTACTCAGGAGAGCGGCAGAACTTCCTTGGCCCGATGACATAATGCTAGTCAAAACATCTGACTGCTGATCACCCACAGTCTGTGTGACAGAGTTTTCTCCACTTTCTGCAGGCATACTGATACTTGACACAGGATACAAAGATTTTACTGCATGCTGGCCAGAAACACAGTCCAAGCCCACAGAAACTTTTTTGCATTGCACTGACCTTGGCTTCTCGCACTCCGGTGATGCCTGTCCTCCACTGGCCTTTATGGCCCTTCTGCGCATTGCAAGAAAGCGATCATCATTGCCATACTTTTCCTTGAAAGCTCCGCTGGTTTCTTTCAATGCGGCCACCAGCAGACTCTGCTTTTCCACTTTGGCCTCCAACGCCATTAACTCAGGCCGCATCTGTCTTCTCTTGGAACTGTGAAGCCGGTCACTTGCAATTTTTTTATGCTTGAAGTCAAACTTTAACTTCGCCAGTACTTCTTCCTCTTTGGCGACTCTCGCAACCTTAGCACAAACCTTCTTTCTGTAGGCTGCCAGGCTTTCACCTTTAGCTGGGCCATTTCTAAGGTCCTCAAACACTGGTATGGGAGGACCTGTACTCTGGCCATCCGGGGGATCCTTCCCTGGGTCCACCCCAGATTCCTGAATCCACTCTGGGTATAGGAAGTAATCAAGCTCCTTGGATCAGTAGGCCTCACTACTCAGGAGAGCGGCAGTAGTGCTGCCACACCCTTTGCAGCTATAACAGCTTCAACTCTTCTGGGGAGGCTGTCCACAAGGTTTAGGAGTGTGTCTATGGGAATGTTTGACCGTTCTTCCAGATGCACATTTGTGGGGTCAGGCACTGATGTTGGACAAGAAGGCCTGACTCGCAGTCTCCACTCTATTTCATCCCAAAGGTGTTCTATCGGTTTGAGGTCAGTTCTCTGTGCAGGCCAGTCAAGTTCCTCCACTCCAATGTCCATGTCTTTATGGACCTTGCTTTGTGCACTGTTCCAAATCATTTGGTGGAGGGGGGATTATGGTGTGAGGTTGTTTTTCAGGGGTTGGGCTTGGGCCCTTAGTTCAGGTGAAGGGAACTCTTAAGGCGTCAGCATACCAAGACATTTTGGTCAATTTCATGCTCCCAACTTTGTGGGAACAGTTTGGGGATAGCCCCTTCCTTTTCCAACATGACTGCGCACCGGTGCACAAAGCAATTCACTGGATGGAGGTGGACGGCACCTGAACATATGGATTATTCAAGCATTTTCAGGAACAAAGGTCAGCAATGATAACTTCCATACTTTCTCAGTGCAGGCTTCCTCTAAGCACCCGGCTGTGCTGGATCCACTGTGCCAGCCCGCAGCTCTCTACAGTGCAAAGTCTGGTCTTTTTACTGTGCTGACTCGCTATTGTCTGCAAGCATCCTAAAAACGTATGTTGATTATCCCAGCTTCTTTTTTATTATTATTAAAATTTGAAACGAGTGTTAGGACAGTAAAACCATGACTAATGACATTCTATTCTAAAACTCCACAAGGTTAATGTAAGCATTATCGGGAAAGGCAGACGTGGAAAGAAGCTACACGAGCAAAATATTCACATCAGTTTTATGAAGCATTTAAAGTCAATAGCCCTCGGTATCTATCCCAACACAAAGCGCCGGCTCCAGCCTGATGAATGGATCCAAAGAACAGATTTTTTTTATACAGTTCAGTGTTTTTTTTCTTTTTTAACAAAATTAACTTTTTCATTTATTGCACCTTTTCTATTTCTTCTTTGTTGGACACTATAGGAAAACGTTGCGTCGGGGAAAATTTGAGCGCGACGAAACCCAGCTGAGCAACCGGCATTAGCATACCGGAGCTGTCAATGTGAAATTGCAAATTTCTGGCTGAACACAAACATTTGGGATCTGTGTCACTTACAGCTAATCAAGAGATTGCTCGTTCAGCTAGGGATGATGAATTGAATAAATGATAAAATATATGATATAGATAGCCAGTGAGTACAAAAGATTCTAAAGTGGAGAATCCTGATGTGTCACAATGTACGGAAATACCATCATTTTTCAAAAAAGCTTCACCTTTTATTATTACAAAGCTGGCCTTGAGCTCAGGTCACTTTGGCCTAGGCTGAAATGATGTCCTCAGTCTGAGACTGAGGACATCTTGTGGTGAAAATAAGTGCTGCAGGATACAGTTACAGACAGAAAGTGAGTATTGTAGCCTGAGCTATATATTTTGTACCCTACCCTATCTGGGAGCCCATTTTGAGTAAAGGCTAAGTTAACCTTTAAAAAAAATAACAAATGTGCATATATTTGCAGGAAAAATTGTATAGATATATATTTTTTTTTACGGGAACCTAAAAAGCTTGTCAGAGGATGGCAGGTGCAATGTCAGACTCCTGCTATGAAAAGGTCCATAAGGACATGAATGAGCAAATTTTTGGTGGAGGTACTTGACTGGCCTGACCTCAACCCAATAGAACAAATTTGGGATGAATTAAGCCGAGACTGCGAGCCAGGCTTTCTCATCCACATCAGTGCATGACCTCACAAATGCACTTCTGGAAGAATGGTCAAACATTCCCATAGACACACTCCTAAACCTTGTGGACAGCCTTCCCAGAAGAGTTGACGCCGTTATAGCTGCAAAGGTCAGGCTAACTCAATATTGAACCCTACAGACGAAGACTGGGTTGCCATTACAGTTCATGTGCGTGTAAAGGTAGGCGTCCCAATACTTTTGGTAATATATATATATATATATATATATATATATATATATATATATATATATATATATACAGTATCTCACAAAAGTGAGTACACCCCTCACATTTTTGTAAATATTTTATTATATCTTTTCATGTGACAATACTGAAGAAATTACACTTTGCTACAATGTAAAGTAGTGAGTGTACAGCTTGTATAGCAGTGTAAATCTGCTGTGCCCTCAAAATAATTCAACACACAGCCATTAATGTCTAAACTGCTGGCAACAAAAGTGAGTACATCCCTAAGTGAAAATGTCCAAATTGGGCCCAATTAGCCATTTTTCCTCCTCTGTGTCATGTGACTCGTTAGTGTTACAGGGTCTTAGGTGTGAATGGGGAGCGGGTGTGTTAAATTTGGTGTTATCGCTCTCACTCTCTCATACTGGTCACTGAAACTTCAACATGGCACCTCATGGCAAAGAACTCTCTGAGGATCTGAAAAAAAGAATTGTTTCTCTACTTAAAAATGGCCTAGGCTATAAGAAGATTGCCAAGACCCTGAAACTGAGCTGCGGTGGCCAAGACCATACAGCGGTTTAACAGGACAGGTTCCACTCAGAACAGGCCTCGCCACGGTCGACCAAAGAAGTTGAGTGCACGTGCTCAGCGTCATATCCAGAGGTTGTCTTTTGGAAATAGACGTATGAGTGCTGCCAGCATTGCTGCAGAGGTTGAAGGGGTGGGAGGCCAGCCTGTCAGTGCTCAGACCATACGCTGCACACTGCATCAAATTGATCTGCATGGCTGTCGTCCCAGAAGTAAGCTTCTTCTAAAGATGATGCACAAGAAAGCCCGCAAACAGTTTGCTGAAGACAAGCAAACTAAGGAAATGGATTACTGGAACCATGTCCTGTGGTCTGATGAGACCAAGATAAACTTGTTTGATTCAGATGGTATCAAGCGTGTCTGGCGGCAACCAGGTGAGGAGTACAAAGACAAGTGTGTCTTGCCTACACTCAAGCATGGTGGTGGGAGTGTCATGGTCTGGGGCTGCATGAGTGCTGTCAGCACTGGGGAGCTACAGTTCATTGAGGGAACCTTGAATGACAACATGTACTGTGACATACTGAAGCAGAGCATGATCCCCTCCCTTTGGAGACTGGACCTCAGAGTACTCCAACATGATAAGGACCCCAAACACACCTCCAAGAAGACCACTGCCTTGCTAAAGAAGCTGAGGGTAAAGGTGATGGACTGGCCAAGCATATCTCCAGACCTAAACCCTATTGAGCATCTGTGGGGCATCTTAAAACAGAGGGCGGAGGACAGGCCCGGACTGGGAGAAAAAATAGGCCCGGGCATTTTCGACTGAGCAGCCAACGTTTCCAGGGACCGGGGGGGGGGGGGGGGGGGGTCGGTAGACATTCGCGGGGACGGCTGGTGTCGGTCCTCCACTCCTCCACACTGTAATGTGCAGGGACACTGTGATATAAAGGGAACTGCAGTATAAAGGGGCACTGCAATGATTACAGTGCAGTCCCCTTTATATTACAGTGTCCCGGTCCTATTGTGGCCACACAATGTCAGTACTGTCTGTCTCCTATTGTGCCCACACGGCCCAGTGACACTGACCTGCTCTCTCTCTCTCTGGTGATGCAGTACAGCGTGGCTCTCTCTGGTGTTGCGGGTACAGCGTGGCTCTCTCTCTCTAGTGGTGCGGGTACAGCGTGGCTCTCTCTCTCTGGTGGTGTGGGTACAGCGTTGCTCTCTCTCTCTGGTGGTTCGGGTACAGCGTGGCTCTCTTTCTCTGGTGGTGTGGGTACAGCGTGGCAGTCTTTCTCTGGTGGTGCGGGTAAAGCGTGGCTCTCTCTGGTGGTGCGGGTAAAGCACGGCAGTCTTTCTCTGGTGGTGCGGGTAAAGCGTGGCTCTCTTTCTCTGGTGGTGCGGGTACAGCATGGCTCTCTCTGGTGGTGCGGGTAAAGTGTGGCTCCCTCTCTGGTGGTGTGGTACAGTGTGGCTCTCTCTGCTGGTGCAGGAACAGCGTGGCGCTCTCTCTCTGGTGGTGCGGGTACAGCGTGGCTCCCTCTCTGGTGGTGTGGTACAGTGTGGCTCTCTGGTGGTGCAGGAACAGCGTGGCTCTCTCTCTGGTGGTGCAGGAACAGCGTGGCGCTCTCTCTCTGGTGGTGCGGGTACAGCGTGGCTCCCTCTCTGGTGGTGTGGTACAGTGTGGCTCTCTGGTGGTGCAGGAACAGCGTGGCTCTCTCTCTGGTGGTGCAGGAACAGCGTGGCTCTCTCTCTGGTGGTGCGGGTACAGCGTGGCTCCCTCTCTGGTGACGTGGTACAGCGTGGCTCCCTCTCTGGTGGCGTGGTACAGCGTGGCTCTCTCTGGTGGTGCGGGTACAGCGAGACTCTCTCTCTCTCTGGTTGTGCGGGTACAGTGTGGCTCTATCTGGTGGTGCTGGGGCTATTAGTTCCCCCAGCACAGTCCTCTCTTTCGTTTTCCATATATCCTGCTGTAAGCACTCCTCAGCTTGTTTCCGGGTTTTCTCTTTCACCCCAGCAGAGTGCATGCTGGGGACTGTAGTCTGCTCCCTGCTGAGAACAATTGGGCCACCTAGCTCTGGGACTACATTTCCCATGATGCCCTTCTAGTTGATTCTGATTGGCCCTCCGCTGTGGCCAATGGGGAGGGAAAACGAACAGACCGGAAAGCCTTCTCTTCCCCTGCTGCCGACATGAGAAGGGGAGGGGGGCGAGGGGGGAATATCATCACAGCAGCCTGCAGCTCTCCCCACTGTGCGGACACTTATGCCTGGAGAAGAAGAGCGGCTGCGGAACTGTCAGCGCGGCTCTGAGGCTGAGCTGTGTGTGAGAGAGACACACAGCTCAGCCCATGCAGCCGCCAGAGATGACACAGGTACGGCTGCATGGCGGTAGGCGAGCGGCGGCCGCGGCCTGTGTTACCCATGTTCAGGCCGCGGTCGCCGCTTACCTCCCGCTGTGCGGCCTGATCATCAACAGGCCATGGAGCGGGTGGACCCGGCCCACCGGGCAAATGCCCGGTCTGCCCTATGGCCAGTCCGGGCCTGGCGGAGGAACACAAGGTCTCTAACATCCACCAGCTCTGTGATGTCATCATGGAGGAGTGGAAGAGGACTCCAGTGACAACCTGTGAAGCTCTGGTGAACTCCATGCCCAAGAGGGTTCAGGCAGTGCTGGAAAAATTGGTGGCCACACAAAATATTGGCACTTCGGGCCCAATTTGGACATTTTCACTTAGGGGTGTACTCAAATTTTAAAGAATGACATGTTAGATATCTATTTACTCTACTACTGTACTATTATACAGTGGGGACGGAAAGTATTCAGACCCCCTTACATTTTTCACTCTTTGTTATATTGCAGTCATTTGCTAAAAGAATTTAAGTTCATTTTTTTTCCTCATTAATGTACACACAGCACCCCATATTGACAGAAAAACACAGAATTGTTGACATTTTTGCAGGTTTATTAACCACTTGCTTACCGGGCACTTAAACCCCCCTCCTATCCAGACCAATTTTCAGCTTTCGGCGCTGACGCACTTTGAATGACAATTGCGCGGTCATACAACACTGTACCCAAATGAAATTTTTATCATTTTTTCACCACAAATAGAGCTTTCTTTTGGTGGTATTTGATCACCTCTGCGGTTTTTACTTTTTATTAAAAAAATGTAAAAAACTGAATTTTTTTTTAAAAAAAAAGTTTATTTTTTTATATTTTGTTATAAAAAATTTTAAACGGGTAATTTTTCTCCTTCATTGATGTACGCTGATGAGGCGGCAGTGATGGGCACTGATAGGCGGCAGTGATGGGCACTGATGGGTGGCAGTGATGGGCACTGATGGGTGGCAGTGATGGGCAGCACTGGCAGGTGGCACTGATTGGCACTACAGGTGGGCATTGATAGGTGGTACTTGTGGGCATTGATAGGTGTCACTTGTGGGCACTGTTAGGTGGCACTGTGGGCACTGTTAGGTGGCACTGTGGGCACTGTTAGGTGGCACTGTGGGCACTGTTAGGTGGCACTGTGGGCACTATTAGGTGGCACTTTAATTGGGCACTGATGAGGCAGATGTGCCTCTTCCACTTGGGGACCGATGTCCCTCACATCCGATCCGGTGATCGGCTTTTTTTTCTACTCGCGCTGTCAGCGTGAGTAAAAAAAAAAACCGATTACCGATCTTTTGTTTACATCATGTGATCAGCTGTCATTGGCTGACAGCTGATCACATGGTAAGGGGCCGGGACCGGCCCCTTACACAGATCGGTGATCAGCCGAGTCTCAGAGACTCGGTGATCACAACGCGCCCGGCGCGCGCCCTACAGGGCGCGCGCAGGGAGCGTGCACAGGGGAGGCCGTCATATGACGGCCTCCCGGGAATGTAGGTCCGCGCTGTAGCCGTCATTCGGCTATAGCGCGGATGCCAAGAAGTTAAAAAAGAAAAACTGAAATATTACATGGTCCTAAGTATTCAGACCCTTTGCTCAGTATTTGGTAGAAGCCCCCTTTTGATCTAATACAGCCATGAGTCTTTTCGGGAAAGATGCAACAAGTTTTTCACACCTGGATTTGGGGATCCTCTGCCATTCCTCCTTGCAGATCCTCTCCAGTTCTGTCAGGTTGGATGGTAAACGTTGGTGGACGGCCATTTTTAGGTCTCTCCAGAGATACTCAATTGGGTTTAAGTCAGGGCTCTGGCTGGGCCATTCAAGAACAGTCACAGAGTTGTTGTGAAGCCACTCCTTCGTTATTTTAGCTGTGTGCTTAGGGTCATTGTCTTGTTGGAAGGTAAACCTTCGGCCCAGTCTGAGGTCCTGAGCACTCTGGAGAAGGTTTTCGTCCAGGATATCCCTGTACTTGGTCGCATTCATCTTTCCCTCAATTGCAACCAGTCGTACTGTCCCTGCAGCTGAAAAACACCCCCACAGCATGATCCTGCCATCACCATGCTTCACTGTTGGGACTGTATTGGACAGGTGATGAGCAGTGCCTGGTTTTCTCCACAAATACCGCTTAGAATTAAGACCAAAAAGTTCTATCTTGGTCTCATCAGACCAGAGAATCTTATTTCTCACCATCTTGGAGTCCTTCAGGTGTTTTTTTAGCAAACTCCATGCGGGCTTTCATGTGTTTTGCACTGAGGAGAGGCTTCTGTCGGGCTACTCTTCCCTAAAGCCCGACTGGTGGAGGGCTGCAGTGATGGTTGACTTTCTACAACTTTCTCCCATCTCCCGACTTCATCTCTGGAGCTCAGCCACTGTGATCTTTGGATTCTTCTTAACCTCTCTCACCAAGGCTCTTCTCCCCCGATAGCTCAGTTTGGCCGGTCGGCCAGCTCTAGGAAGGGTTCTGGTCGTCCCAAACGTCTTCCTTTTAAGGATTATGGAGTCCACTGTGCTCTTAGGAACCTTAAGTGCAGCAGAAATTTTTTGTAACCTTGGCCAGATCTGTGCCTTGCCACAATTCTGTCTCTGAGCTCTTCAGGCAGTTCCTTTGACCTTATGATTCTCATTTGCTCTGACATGCACTGTGAGCTGTAAGGTCTTATATAGACAGGTGTGTGGCTTTCCTAATCAAGTCCAATCAGTATAATCAAACACAGCTGGACTCAAATGAAGGTGTAGAACCATCTCAAGGATGATCAGAAGAAATGGACAGCACCTGAGTTAAATATATGAGTGTTACAGCAAAGGGTCTGAATACTTAGGACCATGTGATATTTCAGTTTTTCTTTTTTAATAAATCTGCAAAAATGTCAACAATTCTGTGTTTCTCTGTCAATATGGGGTGCTGTGTGTACATTAATGAGGAAAAAAAATAAACTTAAATGATTTTAGCAAATGGCTGCAATATAACAAAGAGTGAAAGATTTAAGGGGATCTGAATACTTTCCGTCTCCACTGTATATTGTGTTTTTTTAATTCATTAAAGTGCAAATACCCTGTGACATAAAAAACTGCAATGATCGCCATTGTATTCTCTAGAGCCTCTTATAAAAAATATATACAGTATAATGTTTAGGGGTTCCAAGTAATTTTCTAGCAAAAAAAAAACCCTGATTTTTTTTACAAAAGTGTCAGAATAGGGCTGGTCCTTAAGTGGTTATTGCTGTTTTTTTTTGTTTTGTTAATTTTTTTAACCTCAAGTGACTTTAAAGGGGTTCTAAAGGCTAAAGTGCAGCTCCCACAAGCCCCCCCCCCCTTATATTTACCTGAGCCCGATCTTGATCTAGCAATGTGAACAAGAGCTGAGGCTCTGTCAGCTCTCTCCCTCCTCATAAGCTTAGAGACAGCAGTGATAGACATTGGAGCCAGCCACAGCCAGTGAGGAGGGAGCAGGGGGTAGGGCTGTGCCACACTTTGTGTGTCTATGGACACACAGAGCCAGCTCAGGAGCAAGTCTGCATGAGTGCCCCCATAGCAAGAGGCTTGCTATAGTGGGCACTCAGTGGGGGGAGGAGCCAGGAGCACCAGCGGGGGACCTGAGAAGAGAATTATTGGGACTGACCTGTACAAAACCATTACACAGAACAGGTAAGCTTAACATGTTTGTTATTTAAAAAAAATAGGGGTTTGCAATCACTTTAAGATGGTCAACGTTAGTGTCATATGATCCAATCACTATTTGTCAAACCTGCAATAGGAATATATGGCTTTTTTTTTGTTTTTTTGTTTTTTTTACTGTAAAAATAATTGCAAAGAATACGTTTCTTAAACAAACAGATTTCTTTCAAAATTATGTTAATAGATTTCTGCAGCCGATCAAGAGAGATGATATCAATGTCTATGATCACACAACATGGTGTATAAAATCTACTACATCATTAGCATGTACCATCTGAAAGACATAAACCAATTCTAGACTTAATTAAAGATTTTTTTCAACCTAAAATATAGTTTCTGATTAAAGGAAATGTGCTATTTTCATAAGCCGGCCCCCTTATAAAGTGTTAATAGGACCACATGGGGAACATTTTAGAGAATAAGATGCATTTATCAATTAGGGGCAAAAATTTTATAAAAAAAAAAATCATAGGAATTGATACCGATAATCTCTAAATAGTGACAATACATTGTGCAGTTTGCATAACTTTGCATTTGCAAAAAAATAAAATAAAAAAAACAACTAACCAAATAAAACTTTAATTAACACACCATTGATCCATATGGGTTTGTATCTGCTCCCGCATCCTCCATCCTCATCTCTTCTCTTTGGCAGCATGACCTATTCTAAAGTTTACAAAGTTTCTATCATTGATTACTGGTCTGTAATTGTTCACAGACCAATGTCATAGCTCTCAACTGTCCCTGATTTCTAGGGACTGTCCCTGATTTGAAACAATGTCCCTCTGTCCCTCTTTCCTCCTCATTTGTCCCTCATTTTGGTCTGATCTATATAGTTGTATATATAATTTAGAAATAACTTTTTATGTTTCAAAAATCGTTTCCCAGTGTTTCCAATTTCTAAATTGCTGCATTTGTAAATTTCAAAAGCCAGTATAAAGGAATAGTAGTGGTAAAAAAAATGCACTTGTGGGTTTAACTAATCATTTTTCTGTATATATTTTTTCATGATTATATTTCAAATGAGATATATTATCTTTTTATATAATTTATTCATTCATTATGATTACAAACATCATGGGCTACCTCTAGGGGCTCATGACATTAAATTACATTAAAATTAATTATTTTTAAACTTTTATTAATTACAATGACATGCTTCATGTAAAGTCCTACCCCCATTTTCCACATTTTTCTGTATAATTCACCTTTGGGGGCGTGGCAGGGGGTGCGTCCTATACCTACATACTGTTGCTAAATGGTGTCCCTCATTTCCATCTCAAAAAGTTGGGAGGTATGAAGTGAGGCCCCTTGCAAACAAGTTTGTCTACCTGCATTACATCCCTAATAGAGTTTCACACAGGGCTGTCTAGCTGCAGTGGGTCCTCCTGGCATTTGGTTTGCCTAAGGACAAGTGCATCATCCACCCCTACTGCTTGCAGCCTGTTGAGGTTTATGGCAGGCTGCAGCTCGGCAGGGCTGAATGCATTACCGAGTGGAACCCACGTTTAAGGCCCTACGTGTTCAGGGACAAATGCCCAGAATGTAGAAGACCTGCATCTGGACAGTGGTCCTTAAATGCATAGGGCCCTAAACATGGGTACCACTCAGTCTTTGAACTGGTTACGGCTCAGAGATCAAAAATCCAGACCGTGCCCTAAAGAGCTTTTGTGTCAAAGTGGATCAACCTTGTCTGGGGTCCACCAGGGTTGTATTGTTGCGTCCTTGTTGGGAAGATTCAGTTTCTTTATATGTCCTGGTGACAACTGTGACCAGCAGAGGCATTTCTAGGGGCCTAGTAGACCATGAAAATGTTGAGGAGCTGGTAAAATACCATGATGACCACGTTGGATCAAATCTAAAACTAATAAAATCTTTTTGACTGAACAAAAATGATTTAAGCAAAAACAATCATATTATGATAACAAAGTAAGATATATTGAAAAGTAGACAAATTATGCAATGGGGTTGAGTTACTAAAACTGGAGAGTGCAAAATGTGGTGCAGCTCTGCATAGAAACCAATCTTTTTTTTTTTTTTTAAAGCTTAATTGAACAAGCTGAAGTTAGAAACTGATTGGCTACCATGCATAGCTGCATCAGATTTTGCTCTTCCTGGTTTTAGTAAATCAGCCCCATTGCTTTAAAACTGTATAATGCGTAGAAAATATTATCTCCACATCCCAAAGGAGATCCAGGGCACTCAGTAAAAGACCTGCGACACGTGCCCTAAGTGCCAGGGTGTAGCAACACTGCTGGTCATCGAGACTGAAAGTAATAAAAATACAAAAATTTGGGTTAACAGAACAGGAAATCTTCTGATGGGGGCACCTCTTCTTCTGAAAGTTGTCTGGGGGGGGGTTATTTACTTTACAATGGAGAGATTTTCTTTTAACCCACTTTTTTTCTCTGAGACAGGAAGTGATAGAAAGCTTCCTTACTGGAACACAAATGAGAAAAATGTTTTTTTTTACCCTTTCCTACTCTAAAATTGGCTTTAGATGTTCTCTATGCTTCCCATCCACCACTATAAAAAGAATATAGGAAAGACAGTAAGAATCATAACATGAAAGTCTGAATCATGCAAGAATTGGCTGCTTGTCTGTTAACTAATAAGAAGTTGGTATTCATACTAATATACACACACAGAATAAACTTTCTTAGCTAAATAAATGCAACTTACCTGCCATGTGCTAGTGAAATACATCAGACATATTCTCAAAATGACTTTAGGGAGAGTTTGAAAATTGATAACGATACAATTCTCTTTTTTTGACTGTTAAGAGCTCCAAACATTTGCAAAGTGTCTGCAAGGTGTCACCTGCATTGGTATTCTTAGCCGAGAGACGTTTTTTTTATGTTTTATCTGTAAAATCCCCAGGCAATCTCTTGCTATCTGAGAGGGGAAGAAAGAATCAAGATAAAGGTTTGTCTTACCTGGAAAATGCCGATAAACATTCTAAGAGACGAGGACAGTTCCTCCAAATCATCAGGCTGCCAGCTTGTCCACCGCAAAGACATCTAGCTGCAATTCGATAGCACCGAGACTGATAAAATATTTATACCAGAGGGACACAAGCCGTGTGTGTACGAGGGCTCTTACATTTTTAAACAGGTTCTACGTGGCAATACAACATATAAAATCAATACCGTACATTGACTGTTGGTAGAAGTGGGAGAATAACTTTTTTTTTTCACTACCAAGTAATGTTCTAAGTTGCCTTCTCTGCTTTGCTGATGAGGCAGATGTCCTTGGATCAGTCTTAGAGGTCATTCTGTCTAGTTAGAAAGCAATGAGACCTTGTATTTTTTAATTAATAATAGAGGCTTCTAATTTCCCCAATTTGTTTAAGCTGAACTCAAGCCAGGTACCCCTTCTCCCTACTAAACTTTACACCCCCCCCCCCCCCCCTTCCTTCCTTTAGCTTATCTCCCCAGCAGATTTAAACCAAAAGTTAAAGTAAATGGTCCAAATAACTGAATTCACGGTTGCATGATGCACCAGATCCCGAGTCTTCTTAATTCGGAAAACGAGGGGGCAGCAAAACAGGTAGGCATTGGGTCTGGACTGCCCCAGTCTTCAGCCCCAAGAGAGGTGCCAGGTAGGGTGTTTATAAAGAGGAGTGGGCTCCCTCCAGGCAAAACTGCCCTCACTCTATTCATTACTACAGTGGGGAAAATAAGTATTTGATCCCCTGCAGATCTTGTTGGCAAGCACAGAGGTAAGATGTTTCTTGTAGTC
The DNA here is from genome assembly GCA_037952835.1 of Lithobates septentrionalis. Taxonomy (NCBI): domain Eukaryota; kingdom Metazoa; phylum Chordata; class Amphibia; order Anura; family Ranidae; genus Lithobates; species Lithobates septentrionalis. Next base: position 841,494 of record JBBDGP010002524.1, on the reverse strand, counting down.
GGTTACCAGGTTTGCACACATCTCAGGAGGGATTTTGGTCCACTCTTTTTTTACAGATCTTCTCTAAATCCTTAAGGTTTCTTGGCTGTCACTTGGCAACTTGAAATTTCAGCTCCCTCCATACATTTTCTATAGGATTAAGGTCTGGAGACTGGCTAGGCCACTCCATGACCTTAATGAGCTTCTTCTTGAGCCACTCCTTTGTTGCCTTGGCGGTATGTTTTGGGTCATTGTCATGCTGGAGGACCCATCCACGACCCATCTTCAGTGTTCTGGCTGAGGGAAGATGGTTCTCATCCAAGATTTTGCAATACGTGGCCCCATTCATTGGCCCCTTAATGTGGCAAAGTCAGCCTGTACCTTTAGCAGAGAAACAGCCCCAAAGCATAATGTGTCCACCTCCGTGCTTGACTGTAGGGATGGTGTTCTTAGGGTCATAGTCAGCATTTTTCTTCCTCCAAACACTGCACGTCGAGTTAATGTCAAAGAGCTCAATTTTGGTCTCATCTGACCACAGCACTTTCTCTAAATCATTTAGATGCTCATTGACAAGCTTCAGACAGGCCTGTACATGTGCCTTCTTGAGGAGGGGGACCTTGGGCCGCTGCAGGATTTCAATCCATGGCGGCGTATTGTGTTACCAATGGTTTGTTTGGTGACTGTGGTCCCAACTGCCTTGAGATCATTCACAAGCTCCTCCTGTGTAGTTCTGGGCTGATCCCTCATTTTTCTCATGATCATCCTTACCCCATGAGGTGAAATCTTGCATGGAGCTCCAGACCGAGGGCAATTCAAGGTTATTTTATATTTCTTCCATTTGCAAAAAATCTCTCCAACAGTTGTCTCCTTCTCACCAAGCTGCTTGCTGATGGTCTTGTAGCCCATTCCAGCCTTGTGCTGGTCTACAATCTTGTCCCTGATGTCCTTTTACAGCTCTTTGGTCTTGCCCATGATGGTGAGGTTTGAATGGAAGAAAGAGATTCTGTGGACAGGATTCTTTTATACACATAACGAGTTGTCATTAGGACCTTTTTAAAATTGACAGAACTAATCTGTGTACCACATGAGCACATACTGTATCCAGTCTGTGGGAGCCAGAATTATTGTTGGTTGGTAGGGGATCAAATACTTATTTTACTCACTGAACTGCAACTCAATTTATAACATTTATATCGTGTGTTGTTTCTGGTTTTTTGTTGATTCTGTCTCTATCATTTAACCACTTCGCGCCTGCGCTATAGCCGAAAGACGGCTGCAGCGCGGACGCTAACTGCTGGGTGGACGTCCCTGAACGTCCAGCTGTTAGCATCCGCGCTGCAGCCGTCTTTCGGCTATAGCACGGGCGCGAAGTGGTTAAATGATAGACAGAATCAACAAAAATCCAGAAATAACACACGATACAAATGTTATAAATTGAGTTGCAGTTCAGTGAGTAAAATAAGTATTTGATCCCCTACCAACCAACAATAATTCTGGCTCCCACAGACTGAATACAGTAGGTGCTCATGTGGTACACAGATTAGTTCTGTCAATTTTAAAAAGGTCCTAATGACAACTCATTATGTGTATAAAAGAATCCTGTCCACAGAATCTCTTTCTTCCATTCAAACCTCACCATCATGGGCAAGACCAAAGAGCTCCCGCGGGCACGCATCGCGGAAGTTCTGTGCTGGCCGTGTCCCTCGGACACAGCCAGTCACAGATCGCCGTAAACGGCCAATGACAGCGGCCGTTTACAGTGCGATCGGCGGTGCCAATGAGAGAGGATCTCATATGTAAACATATGAGATCCTCTCTCATCGCCGGCTCTCCCTCCTCACACAGAGACAGCGTGTGAGGAGGGAGAGCGAACCGCTGCAGCGGTGAGTGCAAAAAAAAAAAACAGTAATAAAAGTCGTCAGTGTCATCTGTCATCCCTCCCCACTGTCATCTGTCCCCACTGTCATTTCTCCCCACTGTCCTCTGTCGCTAGTGCCATCCCTCCCCACTGCCATCCGTCCCCAGTGCCATTGCTCCCCAGTGCCATCCCTCCCCACTGCCATCCCTCCCCACTGCCATCCGTCCCCAGTGCCATCCCTCCTCAGTGCCATCCGTCCCCAGTGCCATCCCTCCCCAGTGCCATCTGTCATCAGTGCCACTTATTAGTGCCATCTGTCATCAGTGCCACGTATCAGTGGCATCTGTCATCAGTGCCACATATTAGTGCCATCTGTCATCAGTGCCACGTATTAGTGCCATCTGTCATCAGTGCCACATGTCATCAGTGCCACGTATTAGTGCCATCTGTCATCAGTGCCACGTATTAGTGCCATCTGTCATCACTGCCACGTGTCATTAGAGCCACATATTAGTGCCATCTGTCATCACTGCTACGTGTCATCAGTGCCATGTATTAGTGCCATCTGTCAGTGCCACGTATTAGTGCCAAATGTCATCAGTGCCACGTATTAGTGCCATCTGTCATCAGTGCCACATATTAGTGCCATCTGCAATCAATGCCATGTCAGTGTCATCAGTGCCACGTATCAGTGCCATCTGTCATCAGTGCCATGTCAGTGTCATTAGTGCCACGTATCAGTGCCATCTGTCATCAGTGCCACGTCCGTGTCATCAGTGCCACGTATCAGTGCCATCTCTCATCAGTGTCACATGTCATTGTCCTGGTGCTCCAGGGCCTTCAAAAGTGTAATAGGTAGTCAACAAGTTAGATGTGTAATTTATGCTCCTAGAACACGTGGTGGCGCTCCCTGCATGTTGGGTCTCTGTATGTGGCCAGGCTGTGAAAAAGTCCCACACATGGGGTATCCCCATACTTAGGAGGAGTAGCAGAATGTATTTTGGGGTATACACATGCCATGTGAGAGAAATAACCTATTACAATGACAATTTTGTGGGGGAAAAAAACAAAAAACAAACAAATCTTCATTTTGCAAAGAATTGTGGGAAAAAATGACAACATCAAAAATCTCACCATGCATCTTACTAAATACCTTGGAATGTCTACTTTCAAAAAAGGGGTCATTTGGGGGGTATTTGTACTTTCCTGACTTGTTCGGGTCGCAAGAAATGAGATAGGCCGTCAGTACTTCAGGTGTGATCAATTTTTTATGATTTGCACCATAACTTGTAAACTCTCTAACTTTCACAAAGACCAAATAATATTCACTATTTTGGGTTATTTTTACCAAAGATATGTAGCAGTATAAATTGTGGCCAAAATTTATGAAGAAAAATTAATAATTTGCCAAATTTTATCACAGAAACTAAGAAAAATGCGGTTTTTTTTCGAAATTTTCGGTCTTTTTTTATTTATAGCGCAAAAAATAAAAAACCCAGAGGTGATCAAATACCACCAAATGAAAGCTCTATTTGTATGAAAAAAAGGACAAAAAATTCATTTGGGTACAGTATTACATGACTGAGTAATTGTCATTCAAAGTGTGAGAGCACCAAAAGCTGAAAATTGGTCTGGGCAGGAGGGGGGTTTAAGTGCCCAGTAGGCAAGTGGTTAAAATACACCTATGATAACAATTATAGACCCTTTATTTCTTTGTAAGTGGGCAAACTTACAAAACCTGCAGGTGATCAAATAATTATTTTCCCCACTGTACATATGTGCTCCTACTCTGGAGGTTCTCAAAATGTATAGAGTTAGGACTGGTGCCTTTTCGCACCCTCTGCAGCTTACGCATGTATATGCAAATGTTTGCAAACTAAACTCCTGTTATTAACATGAACTGTTAGGACAATTCAGTTTGTTGCGGGCTGGCTGATAAGTTGAGCTGGGAATTTTTGTTTTTGTTTTACATGCGTCTCCCTTCCATGTGCTCCGTGCTGCTAAGGCCAGTTATAGGTTGGGGCAGCGGCCGTTTGTTTGTATAGGGTATTTATAAAGACCCTGTCATCACCTTCTACCTTGACTGAAGCTCTGAAACGTGAGTTTTGGATCTCAAGAGTCTCAGGCCCCCTGCAGCACTTCCTGGCCCTACTTCATCACTGGGTTTCTGCATAGAGTACAAAAATCTCCTAAGATCATCTTTGAAAGCCACTGAAGCACAAACTCCACCCTCTCTTTTTATTTAGCAGTATACAGATGGCTTCATAAAAAGTTTTAATCAGGGATAGAAAGTATGAAAGCAAACAGCATCTGCTGCACGTTCTCTTTAGAAGACTAAAATAACGGGGTGCGTTTACTAAAGGCAAATAGGCTGTGCACTTTGCAAACTGCAGTTGCACTCTGCAAGTGCATTTGCTCCAGAGCTTAGTAAATGAGGTAAAGCTGTACTTTTCAAAGAGTATCCATTCATGTGCAAAGAAAATTAAAAAGACAGCATTTTTGCTTGCACATACAGTCAGGTCCATAAATATTGGGACATCGACACAATTCTAATCTTCTTGGCTCTACACACCACCACAATGGATTTGAAATGAAATGAACAAGATGTGATTTAACTGCAGACTTTCAGCTTTAATTTGAGGGTATTTACATCCAAATCAGGTGAACAGTGTAGAAATGACAACAGTTTGTATATGTGCCTCCCACTTTTTAAGGGACCAAAAGTAATGGGACAGATTAACAATCATCCATCAAACTTTCACTGTTTAATACTTGGTTGCAAATCCTTTGCAGACAATTACAGCCTGAAGTCTGGAACGCATAGACATCACCAGACGCTGGGTTTCATCCCTGGTGATACTCTGCCAGGCCTCTACTGCAACTGTCTTCAGTTCCTGCTTGTTCTTTGCATTTTCCCATCAGTTTTGTCTTCAGCAAGTGAAATGCATGCTCAATCGGAGTCAGGTCAGGTAATTGACTTGGCCATTGCATAACATTCCATTTTTTCCCTTAAAAAACTTTGGTTGCTTTCGCAGTATGCTTCGGGTCATTGTCCATCTGCACTGTGAAGCGCCATCCAATGAGTTCTGAAGCATTTTGCTGAATATGAGCAAATAATATTGCCTGAAACACTTCAGAATTCATCCTGCTGCTTTTGTCAGCAGTCACATCATCAATAAATACAAGATAACCAGGTCCATTGGCAGCCATACATGCCCACGCCATGACACTACCACCACCATGCTTCACTGATGAGGTGGTATGCTTTGGATCATGAGCAGTTCCTTTCCTTCTCCATACTCTTCTCCTCCCATCACTCTGGTACAAGTTGATCTTGGTCTCATCTGTCCATAGGATGTTGTTCCAGAACTGTGAAGGCTTTTTAGATGTTGTTTGGCAATCTCTAATCTGGCCTTCCTGTTTTTGAGGCTCACCAATGGTTTACATCTTGTGGTGAACCCTCTGTATTCACTCTGGTGAAGTCTTCTCTTGATTGTTGACTTTGACACACATACACCTACCTCCTGGAGAGTGTTCTTGATCTGGCCAACTGTTGTGAAGGGTGTTTCCTTCACCAGGGAAAGAATTCTTCGGTCATCCACCACAGTTGTTTTCCGTGGTCTTCCGGGTCTTTTGGTGTTGCTGAGCTCACCGGTGCGTTCTTTCTTTTTAAGGATCTAACAAACAGTTGATTTGGCCACACCTAATGTTTTTGCTATCTCTCTGATGGGTTTGTTTTGTTTTTTCAGCCTAATGATGGCTTCCTTCACTGATAGTGACAGCTCTTTGGATTTCATATTGAGAGTTAACAGCAACAGATTCCAAATGCAAATAGCACACTTGAAATGAACTCTGGACCTTTTATCTGCTCCTTGTAAATGGGATAATGAGGGAATAACACACACCTGGCCATGGAACAGCTAAGCAGCCAATTGTCCCATTACTTTTGGTCCCTTAAAAAGTGGGAGGCACATATACAAACTGTTGTAATTCCTACACCGTTCACCTGATTTGGATGTAAATACCCTCAAAAGTCTGAAGTTAAAGCACATCTTGTTTGTTTCATTTCAAATCCATTGTGGCGGTGTATAGAGCCAAAAAAGATTAGAATTGTGTCAATGTCCCAATATTTATGGACCTGACTGTAGTTGGATGTTGGAAGTCAGCAGAGCTTCTCCTCATTTACTAAGCTCTGGAGCAACTGCACTTTCAGATTACCACTGCACTTTGCAAAGTACACAGTCTATTTGCCTTTAGTAAATCAACCCCTTTGTGTCATGGGTTCACCCTGTATTTAAGGTTAATTTATTAAACATTTTGAGCAATTAGAAAAAAACATACAGTTCAAAAATGTATAAATGTTAAGTTAAAAATGTGACTCCTTCAACTCAGAGCAGAGACCCAGACACTCAGAGGGTTGAATGCAGGTCCCGCGGCCTAGGCAGCGTGGAGGGCCTCCAGCCGATGCGCTAGTGCAGTGGTCATCAACCCTGTCCTCAGGGCCCACTAACATTCCAGGTTTTATGTATTACCTTGGGGAGATGCAGACTAGAATACTGCAATCACTTAGCAGCAAATGATACCACCTGTGATGTATTTCAGTTATCTTGCAAACCTGGCCTGTTAGTGGGCCCTGAGGACAAGGTTGATGACCACTGCGCTAGTGGATCCACCTTTGCCAGCTCCCTGTTGGCCGTTTGACTGTCGGGGGTCATCAGTACAGACCTTGCTGAATCCCAGCATTGCAAGGCGTGCAATCAGGCATCTTTCTCTGGTTGCAGATTCTGCAGGAGCTTTTCCTGAGACCTTCTATTCCCTTGAGCCTGATATCATCAGGATTGGTGAGCAGGCATAAACCCACCCCCTATACACCCCTCAAAGACACTGCATTCAGACACCTTTATTCCACCTCTTTGCAATAAATCTTTAACAAGGAGACACTTTGCACATGCTATTTTCAGCTGCTGGACGCCATTGTAGAGGAATCCCTCTGGGGCCTTGTTAAGCCAGCTGAAGATACTGAACATCTACATCACAAGGACTTCTTCACTCTTCCCTCCCCCACCCACACACATCTAAAGGACTTTGTGCACAATATCTGTACGCATTAAGGGGAACTCTTCTCAGAGGTCAAGTGTTACATTTCTGGTAACTTTGTTGTTCTGTAATTGTGTCACAGAGTTTATTGGGCTTGTGGCATCAGGAGTTGAAGGAAGCAGTCTGACATAACAGTTCATTCTCTTCCCTTTTATACCTGGGGTCGTAGGTTTCAGAGTCTACTGGTTACTACTGTCTGATGTATTGTAACTTTATTTGCATTCCATACCTGTTTTATATGTGCCAAGAGTAAAGCCCCATACACACGATCAGACTTTCCGATGGGAAATGTTGGATGTCAGGCTGTTGGCGGAAAATCCAACCATGTATATGCTCCATCGGAAAATTGTTGTCGGACTTTCTGCCAACAAATGTGTGTTGTCGGATTTTCAGAGCGTGTGTACACAAGTCAGTCGGACAAAAGTCCAAAGTACAAACACGCATGCTCGGAAGCAGAAGCGGTCGGTCTGGTAAACTAGCGCTTGTAATGGAGAATCAACATTTGTGACGTGGCAAATTATGAAATCTCCAAATGCAGCGCACAATTCTCTTCTTCTTTAATGGGATAATAATGGAGCTGCTTTGCTGGTGATACTGATGGAGTTGTTGCAAATTAATTTTCAATGGCTTTTTTTTTTCTGGTGATATCAAGAATAATATTATTATGTTTTTTGTTTTGTTTTTTATTTGTGCAAGTTACCACAACACCATTATCCCGTAGTTTATAAGATCAGGTGTCCCTTGTCAATTTTACATTGTATTTTTTAAAATGTAACTGCCGACTCCCAAACTGTCATTTGAGGTAACACACATAGCCAAGTATTATTATCCACATTTTTTTTATTGTGCATTAAAAAAAAAAAATAGACATTCTATCTGCCAATAGAACTTAACCAAAAAGTGCATTCTATGCATCCAAAAATATAGAAAATATACCAAATCAAATCATTATTCAACGAAAAAAATAATGCCAAAGCAAAAACTCCAAGGCCAATAATAAATAACACGTTATCTCCTCCGATTCCGTAACATGGCTGGTTGACGAACGGCCGTTCAAAAACGAACTGAAAAGCGCTAAATGAAAAACGCAAAAAGAAAAGCACAAATCAACACTCACCAAACTTCTACTAACACTAAATTAGCAGAAGGAGCCCAAAGGGTGGCGCTAAAGAGCTGAAAAACCATGTAGTATGTCACTACGTTCGTAATTGTTGGCCAACATTTGTGTGTCCGTGTGTATGCAACACAAGTTTAAGACAACGCCCTTCTGACAAAATTCCACGGTTTTGTTGGCGGAAAGTCCGATCGTGTGTACGAGGCATAAGAGTTTAATACTACAAGAACATTTGCCTAAGCCATTCCTGTTTTATCTGCTTTAAGAACTTTAAGTCAAATACTTAGTTACGTGGCTGCGGTCTGGTGTCTGTGCAATTGCATTGTCATTTTGACAGTGTCATAGGTGTCGGGAGGCTTACAAGGTCAGGGCAACCTTTGGTGTCAGTCAACTTCCAGCAACCCTCACGGAGTGGTGCTACAACTGTAAACTCACTTAAAAATTCTGATTTTTGGGGGAGAATTTAAAAAAATTTAAATGTTTACTCTTAGAGAACACAGGCAGCCGAAGAAAAATTTGATCGTGTCTCTTTACTAGACTTTTATCAGTTTTATCTTCCCAAAGAAAAATCTCCAACTCTTCACAATCAGGCTATATTCATGTCATCAGTTTTTGGCAGCACCTATATTTGTGAGCACAGAAGGGCAAAATTAGAACCAAAATATTTGATGAGCACCTTGACAATTTATTGAGAATTGCTACTCCATCCATCCAACCAGATATTGGGGCGTTCGTTTATCAAAAACAGTGTCAGATATCGCACTAGTTTTATGTTCCCTCTTTTACTTTTATAATAAAAAAATATTTAAAAAAAATTAAGTTTATTACATTACATTATCTATATCAGTGATCGTTAACTTGTGATCTGCCTGACTTTTTCTGCTCATCAGCTATCCTTATTGTTAGTGTATTTTATGTGTGACCCAAGACCATTCCTCTTCTCCCAATGTGAACCTGGAAGGTCAAAAGATTGGAGACCCCTGCTTTAAAGCCAACATATTGCTTGGCTCTCAAATAGGCAAGGCTCAGGCAGGGGCGGACTGACCATTGAGCCACTCGGGCATTGCCCGAGGGCCCTGGGCCACTAGGGGGCCCCATCAGGGTTGCCAGCCTCAGTAAAACCAGGGACAGCATGTATAAATCTGTGGGTTTTTTTTTTTACATCTCTCTGTGTATACTGTGTGTACATGTATGTGTATACTGTGTGTGTGTGTATACTGTGTGGCCCCATAATCTCTAATTGCCTGGGGGCCCCATAATCTCCGATTGCCCGGGGGCCCCATGAGTTATCAGTCCGCCCCTGGGCTCAGGTATGTTTTAGGTAGCCAAGCTCATTGTTCAGATTAGGCATTATCCGTATTTCTGTTCACTAATTTAAAAAGCTATTTCCAGACAGGCGACCAACACAACAAAAATGTTTTTTTCTGCTGTTATTTTTCAGCTCAGAAGCCTCCTCCAGCCGTGGTTTGACCTTAGAGGAGATGAAGAAAAGTTTTCAGTACCCACCAATAGACAAGAATGGTAAGTACAGATGTACTTATAACAGTAATAATGTAATGACAATATTTTTCTGCATGAAGATGGACTTAGAAAAGCCTGAACATTTATTTTAAGACCAGAACAGCATGTTTTTTCAGTTGAAAGCTTGGACCGCTACTCTTAAAATAAACAGATTAGGCAGCCATCTGGAAGTTTCTATGTTCAAAGTTATAAGAAAAATAATAAATCAGAAAGAATGAAAAAAGTAAAAGAAAAAAGAATAAAAATATGACAAACAATTCTACAGAAGCATTACAGAAAAAAAATTCCGACCTTGGCAGGAATCTCAAAAATGTCTTCGATAAAGGAAACTGAAGAAACCCAATCAAAATGAATTCTTTGCTAATCCAGCCACAGTTACAGTGACACAATCAGTTTTAAAGATTATATTTTTTGTTGAAGATTTCCTTGATGCCTATAGAAAACAGAGATCAAAAAGGAAAAAAACTAGTATATATAATTTCACAGAATGAGGGCAGGTCATTGCCAATTCCTAAACCATGCATGAGAATGTAATCAACATACAGATGAACTTTACATTAACAAAAATATTACAAAATGTTGACATAAGTTTGTTAACTGTGGCAATGGTGGAACAATCGTAATGCCTTATCCTCAAAATCTGCTGATGAAAATGAGAAAGGAAAAAAATATGGAAATAGGAATATTAGAAAGGGTAAGAGGAATAGAAAAAGAAGAGAGAAGGAGGGTGGGGTATGGAGGTGAGGGGTCATGGGGTATGGTGTCAGTTGAGGCATTTGCTGTACTTTCAGGTCTGAGTATCAATTTGCAACAGAGCACTTAATTTGCTTGCTGTGGTGCTTCATGCCTATGGGCTTCCTCTTTTATTATATTGTTTGCTATATTCAGAGTTTTTTTTTTTTTTTTTTACATATGCTCAGGCATGTTCAGATCTCCATTCTAGCTTTAGAGGTTGTTTGAATGTTGATTTTCAACATCCAGAACTATTGCTTGCTCTTCTGTTGGTTCTTGTGAGCTAGGGATCAAATAATGGGAATCTAAACAATCTTTAGGACTGTAACCTGTACCAAGGTCACTAATTATAATTACAGTAGAAATAGATATAAAGTGCCTTGAAAAATTATTCATACCTCTTGAAATGTTCCACATTTTGTCATGTTCAACCAAAAACGTTAATGTATTTTATTGGGATTTTATGTGATAGACCAACACAAAGTGGCACATAATTGTGAAGTGGAAGGAAAATGATCAATGGTTTTCAAATTTTTTACAAATAAATATGTGAAAAGTGTGGGGTACATTTTTATTCAGCCCCCCTGAGTCAATACTTTGTAGAACCGCCTTTCACTGCAATTACAGCTGCAAGTCTTTTTGGGGATGTCTCTACCAGCTTTGCAAATCTAGAGAGTCACATTTTTGCCCATTCTTCTTTGTAAACTAGCTCAAGCTCTGTCAGATTGGATGAAGAGTGTCTGTGAACAGCTATTTTCAAGTCTTGCCACAGATTCTCAATTGAATTTAGGTGTGACTGGGCCATTCTAACACATGAATATGTTTTGATCTAAACCATTTCATTGTAGCTCTGGCTGTAGGTTTAGGGTTGTTGCCCTGCTGAAAGGTGAACCTCCGCCCCAGTCTCAAGCAGTGGCCGCTGGTGGGTATTTGTTTGGGGGGTGGCAAACAACCAAACCCCCCCCCCCCCCCGCGGCAACTCAAACCCCCCCCCCTCGCCGCTGTCTGCCGGTCTGTCCACTTACCCCATCTAGATGTCCGAGGAAAGGCGGGGATCGGGCATCCGAGGCGCAGCAGCGGGGACAAGGTATCCATGCATTGGCTCTTCTCCTCCTTGCTTCCTCCTAGGAGCGCCTGTCCTTTCAGTAAATCGTGTGATGGGTATCAGACCCGCTACCCGATTGGCCGAGAGGAGGATCAGTATTGCAACAGCAAATATTCATTCGCTGTTGTAACACACCTGGGTGGGATCAGAGGCACACTCTATGCGAACTGATTTTGAAGCCTATTAAAGCCACTGGCTCTAATCAGGTGCTTCAGGAAAATAAACCTTGTTGCTCCAATTCATGCGACCGATTACCTGAAAGGGGCTCGACGCATGAAAATGGGGGGCGGCCGCAATGGATAGATTCATGCAAGAATCTATCCATTGCATATAGGGGGGGTGGTGAGGAGAGAGGGAGTGACGCCCGGGATCCCCTAATGGACGGGCTGCCGCTGGTTCCAGGTCTTTTGCAGACTCTAACAGGTTTTCTTCTAAGATTACCCTGTATTTAATGACCACCTCGATGCAAATGAAGGTCCAAGTGTGGGAACATATGTCAGCTAAGCTTAACAAGGCCAATACCATCTCTCCATAAATACCACTATGGGGCAACCCTAAGCTACATCACTTACAGACCATCCTTGACCCAGCTCTCTGGGCTCGGTATGATATCGAAATTATACAACACATTATGCCGGAAGGTACGCTGCTTTCATTTGACTCCCTACAAGACGGCTTTCAGCTCCCATTCAGGATGCTATTTTGATACCTGCAGCTACACCACGCAGTGCAAGCACAATTCCCCCTAGGAGATTCCCTTACATCACATGGGGTGTAGAGCTTCCTGATCTCCAACAATGCAGATCGCATCCTCTCCTCATTATACCTGCGGATATCCTGTGAGGATTCCGGCGGAAGGACCAAATTGTTTCAGAAATGGAAAGAAGATATACCTGCCTTGAAGGATGATGACTGGGAGGAAGGGATCCAACAATATATCCCCTTAATGATTTCTGCTAGAGACAGATTAATTCAGCTCAAATTCATACACAGAGCGTACTAAACCCCAGAAAGACTTTCGAGAATATACCCTACACAATCTGACAGATGCCCAAAATGTACCACTGAAATGGGCACCTTCTTCCATGTGGTTTGGTCCTGCCCTCTCATACAAAAGTTCTGGTTGGATGTAGGCTCTATGATCAACTCAGTTGGAGGCTTGTCGATAGGTTTAGATCTGCTTATTCTCCTGCTAGGTATCTGTGATATTATCACACCGAGTACACACAAATATTCTATGCAACATTCTACGCTAGGAAAGCTATCCCACTTAATTGGAAGCAACCAGAACCTCCCACCGTTTCACAATGGAGAGCCATGGTCGACTCTATCCTACCACTATACAAACTCACATATATCAGTCAAAAATGTCCCAAAAAATTTGAGAAGATATGGGGTAACTGGACAAAGAGCTGAACACTGGAGATAGGCTGAGGACCCCATGAACTCGAGGAGAGCAAGAGAGGGTGAATGAGCCTTGGGAGATTGTTTTGCCTCTCTTCATTGTGGTGTACTTTCTGTCACCCCCCACCTCCACCCCTCACTGCTAATCTACTGTCCCCTATGATCTCCACCCCCCCCCCCCCCCCTCAGTACAGGAAGATCAATACCATCTATTGTCAGACCTAGAAATAGCTATAATAGGTGAATAACCGTATAACTTGAAACCCTTTTCAACAGATTACTGACAGTATTATTTTATACTTTGTACTTATAGTACTATGACCTGGAAGATTGATTGTACACTGTATTTTGTGTTAAACGTATGTGTACTGTAATGTTGATTTGTATGCCATGTTTCTCCTCTTGGAGACAAATAAAAACTTATCTGTTAAAAAATAAAAATAAAAAAAAGCATTACCCTGTATTTGGCTCCATCCACCTTCTCATCAATTGTTACCAGCTTCCCTGACCCTTCTGAAGAAAAGCATCCCAGCAACATGATGCTGCCACCACCATGTTTCACAGTGGGTATGGTGTGTTCAGGATGATGTGCAGTGTTAGTTTTCCGCCACACATAGCGCTTTGCTTTTAGACCAAAAAGTTCCATTTTTGGTCTCATCTGACCAGAGCACCTTCTTCCACATGTTTGCTGTGTCCCCCACATGGCTTCTCACAAACTGCAAATGGGACTTCTTATGGCTTTCTTTCAACAATGTCGTTCTTCTTGCCCCTCTTCCATAAAGGGCAGATTTGTGGAGAGCACAACTAATAGTTGTTCTGTGGACAGATTCTCCCACCTGAGCTGTGGATCTCTGCAAATTCTCCAGAGTTACCATGGGCCTCTTGGCTGCTTCTCTGATGAATGCTCTCCTTGCCCGGTCTGTCAGTTTAGGTGGACGGCCATGTCTTGGTAGGTTTGCAGTTGTGCCATATTTTTACCATTTTCAGATGATGGATTGAACAGTGCTCCGTGAGATGTTCAAAGCTTGGGATATTTTTTTAGAACCTAACCCTGCTTTAAACTTCTCCACAACGTTATCCCTGACCTGTCTGGTGTGTTCCTTGGCCTTCATGATGCTGTTTGTTCACTAAGGTTCTCTAACAAACCTCTTCACAGAATGGCTGTATTTATACTGAGATTAAATTACACACAGGTGGACTCTTATTTACTAATTAGGTGACGTCAGAAGGCAGTTGGTTCCACTAGATTTTAGTTGGGGGTATCAGAGTAAAGGGGGCTGAATACAAATGCACGCCACACTTTTCCGATATTTACTTACTAAAAAAATTTTGAAAACCATTTATCATTTTCCTTCTACTTCACAATTATGTGCCACTTTGTGTTGGTCTATCACATAAAATCCCAATAAAATATATTTACGTTTTTGGTTGTAACATGACAAAATGTGAAAAATTTCAACATGTATAAATACTTTTTCAAGGCACTGTATGTCTATTCTTAATGTGTATTTTGGACCTAAGTGAACAGCCTTTTGTAAAGCCACCCTACAAGTTCTAACCTTGGCCTTACATTATTATTTGAATTATTATTCATTAGTGGGATAAATCAGTCATAGAGGAGACTAATGGGCTTCTTATATCTCTAGAGGACTTCCATGGCCAGATTTCCAGCTTAAGTATATGGATTTTCTACTTATTTACACAAAATCTCCCTTCTTCTGCTGCATTTCTGTATAATACGGCATAGGCTTCTAGCAAGGCCGTGCCCCTTATGGTATTTGCACACTGTACTGATGCATGAACATGAGACATACCTGGCAGAAAAAAAAACGCGTGGATGGGCTGTATAGCACTTGTGCGTATTTGTGTGTCGTAAGAATCATTCTAGCTTGATTTTATTTAAGGGAGTGTGGTGTATGCATATATATGCACATATTTGCGTGTACGCTCATAAAAATACAGATCAGCAGCACAGATTTGCAGATTTTTATCTTTTTTTTTTTCAATGGAAAATTATGTTCCTGTGTGCACAGGCTCATTAAAACCAAAAAATGCCAGAATGCCTAAAAATGCAGCATTTTTTTGGTATATGTGTGCAAGAAGGCGAATATTGTTCCTGCAAGGTGTATCTGAGCACTTGTGTGCTGACATGTCACCAATAGAGAATTATATAAGAAGCCAGTATGTGTGTGTGTGGGAAGAAGGGGGGGGGGGGGGGGTCACCCTGTGAAATACCACTTCTGTAGTAGACTGACCCGTCAGTATTAGGTTTATTGTTGTCTGCCAGAACACACAGCTGTCTATTTTTACATAAACCCGCATGGAGGACATTGCATTTATTTTACTTCTTTTCATTTGACAGGTTACGTGTCTGATCCCATGAGCACTATGCGATTTCATAGTTGCTGCAGGAGCAGCAGTTTCGAAGACAGTAACTGACAGATGGAGCGGTTACAGGCGGTGGCGAGATCCCAGTAAAAGGGCAAACGCAGCGCCACCTGACAGCCCAGGGGGAAGTGTTTACACACAAAGATTCTCTTTCCTTTTATTTATGTCAGATAATTCATTTTTATGTTCTTGTTTTGTTCTTTTTTATTACATGAGAGAGACTGTGAGACTTTATCAATTTTCACCTGGCAGGAAAAAAAAAAAAAAGATGAAGCTTTAACTAACAGTTATCATATCAATTGATTCCACCTGAGTTTTGTTTTACTCCCTGTTTGTGTTTTGCAATATCTTACTTTGCCTGATCAAAGTATAATTTAGAGGATCTTGAAAACGTGTCTGTCCACTTATGGTAGATTGTATCTGTTCATTAGGATGAGCTCAGGCGCAGGGCAATCTTAATGCATGTGAGAAAATTGGGGAAATTACTGTGCTAAACCAATGTGAGTGAAGCTGCTAACACTAAAAGAAAGTCAAAATATATATGAAAAAAAGTGTAGCGCTAAAATTTCTCATAGAACAGTGTGACAGTAATACATTGAATGTATTTAAATATAAACATGTGATATATAAACACAATAACAGCATGTACAAAAAAAAATTCAAATGCAGATAAAGTCCAAAAAGTTAAAAACCAAATAGGAACACCATTGTACTGAACTTCCTTAATACTGATATGGTGAGATGAAATGAACTGGTCATGGAGCTGTCAAAACGGAAAATTCTTCTATCAAAGAGATGTAAATATTTACTCTTACCAGATAAGGTGGACCCACTTGCCAGCAGCAGTGGGTCAATCAAGCTCATATTGGCCGAAAGCCTGGGAATCAGATGCTGTACCAACCAGGATAAGACTGGAACCCAGAGGGCAATCGATCCAAACACGGTAGACCCACTTGTCAGCGAGGATGGATCAATAGAATACGTGTTGGCCGAAAGCCTAGGACTCAGATGATTCGCCAAGCTAGATGGAACTGGAACCCAATGAAGGATCTGTCTGAAGACTAATGCCCTGTACACACAGTCGGATTTTCCGATGGAAAATGTCCGATCGGAGCGTGTTGTCGGAAATTCCGACCGTGTGTGGGCTCCATCGGACATTTTCCATCGGATTTTCCGACACACAAAGTTGGAGAGCAGGAGATAAAATTTTCCGACAACAAAATCCGTTGTCGGAAATTCCGATCGTGTGTACACAAATCCGACGCACAAAGTGCCACGCATT
Organism: Lithobates septentrionalis; assembly: GCA_037952835.1. Classification (NCBI taxonomy): domain Eukaryota; kingdom Metazoa; phylum Chordata; class Amphibia; order Anura; family Ranidae; genus Lithobates; species Lithobates septentrionalis. Next base: position 825,014 of record JBBDGP010002524.1, on the reverse strand, counting down.
GTGGAATGTGTGGACAATGAAAAACCCGCCTCTGCCTCACATCAATCCGCGCCTCAGAATCACTCCGCAATCAGATGCAGCAGACCCAAGCAGCTGCCTTAAAAATTGAACATGTAATAAACAATAAGTCTAAAAATCATAAAAATGTGCGTGCCAAGTCCTTGATTTGTTGTACTTATTGAAGCAGCGCTAAGTGTCCGATGTTATAAAACACTGTATATAGAACAAATGTTTGAAGAGACAGGAAAGTTCAAAAATAAAGATGCAGTCTGTGGATGTGAAGGTAAACGTGGAAATCCTTTCACCAATAGCGATCACCGCGTGAGGGGGTCACCCCCCGTGAGATTGCACTCACCACAATATCAGTAATCACAGGCCTTTGAATAATGATCTTTAAAACTTTTCCGTCTCCTTAATTCAACCACCAGGTGGTGCAAGACCCTCTCGGTATATATAACCTTGAAACGAAACTCCTCAGCGCTGTGCTGTCACTGCTGACAGGTCTTCCACCTTCACCAGGGTTTCCTTCCAGGTTTGTGGGCTGCAGCTGCTTGAATGGCTGGGCCACGATGATGTCACACCCACGCATGCGTGCTGGAGTCAAGTGTACGTGTACGTTTGGGAGATGTTCATGTTAGCTATAGGTAAGCTTACCTTTTTGATGATATTCTAATTTTATTGGAAGGAAACCCTGGTGAAGGTGGAAGACCTGTCAGCAGTGACAGCACAGCGCTGAGGAGTTTCGTTTCAAGGTTATATATACCGAGAGGGTCTTGCACCACCTGGTGGTTGAATTAAGGAGACGGAAAAGTTTTAAAGATCATTATTCAAAGGCCTGTGATTACTGATATTGTGGTGAGTGCAATCTCACGGGGGGTGACCCCCTCACGCGGTGATCGCTATTGGTGAAAGGATTTCCACGTTTACCTTCACATCCACAGACTGCATCTTTATTTTTGAACTTTCCTGTCTCTTCAAACATTTGTTCTATATACAGTGTTTTATAACATCGGACACTTAGCGCTGCTTCAATAAGTACAACAAATCAAGGACTTGGCACGCACATTTTTATGATTTTTAGACTTATTGTTTATTACAAAGTGCCACGCATGCTCAGAATAAATAAAGAGATGAAAGCTATTGGCCACTGCCCCGTTTATAGTCCCGACGTACGTGTTGTACGTCACCGCGTTCAGAACGATTGGATTTTCCGACACTTTTGTGTGACTGTGTGTATGCAAGGCAAGTTTGAGACAACATCCGTCCGAAAAAATCCTAGGATTTTGTTGTCGGAATGTCCGAACAAAGTCCGACCGTGTGTACGCCCTATAATAGTAGGTGGAGGGGTGATCATGTGCTTCTGGTAAGTTTGATGTTGCTGGGCCTTCTCCCAGGACTCAGAAAAAAACAAAGATCCAAATTCTCCCCCAAAGACACTTTTGCACTGCACTGAAGCAACTTCTCACAAGATTTGGAATTCTTAGCTTTCCCAGGACCCCAGAGGAAGTCTTCAGACAGATCCTTCATTGGGTTCCAGTTCCATCTAGCTCAGTGGTTCTCAACTCCAGTCCTCGGGACCCACCAACAGGCCAGATTTTAAGTATTACCTTGGGGAGTTGCAGACTAGAATACTTCAATCACTGAGCAGCAAGTGATATCACCTGTGATGTATTTCAGATATCTTGCAAACCTGGCCTGTTGGTGGGTCCTGAGGACTGGAGTTGAGAACCACTGATCTAGCTTGACGAATCATCTGAGTGCACCCGCTCCCAGCCAAAGACTCCAATGAAACGGTGGCACTAACGGCTCAGCTTGGAGATGTGTACCTGTTCCCAGCCACGGACTCATGGCTGGGTGGCGGGGGAAAGCGGAGGCGCCTGCTGACAAGGAGCAGAGCCGGTGACAATGACAGGTCGGAAATGGAAAGCAGAAGATGCCGCCGGGCCAGTGTCCACTCGTTCAGCCCCGCTGCTAACTAAACTAGAGTGGTAGTACTGGTGTGCAGTACAGTAATGGTTACCATGCCACCTGACCTCAGTACTGCCAGCAGCATCACCCAAGGTCAGAGCTGGCCCTGATGGGGCCCCATGTGCACCTGGGGCCTCTGGGCAGTGCCCAGGGGCAGCCGCTGGATAAGACAGCCCTATGGAGCAGAGGAACACTTATGTTGGATAAACAAATTAAATTCAATAAACAGCAAGGATGTCTTATTGGTTTGCAACAGCAGTGAAACAGATTAATTGTATACTCATTATTCTGTAATTTTCCTTTCCTGGTGCATCTTCATGGCAGCATACAATGGGTTGTGACTCCGCCCCCACAATCTGATAGGACTGGTTAACTATAAATCAAAGACAGACCCGGCTCACAGCATTCTCTGTAACTCTCACCACTTGGGTGGGCATCTGTATGCTGCCATGAAGATGCACCAGGAAAGGAAAATTACGGAAATGTGAGTATACCATTTTCCGTTTTCCTGGTGCATCATGGCAGCATACAATGGGGACTAACTCGCCATACAGGAGGGTGTAAGAAAACTTTTGTAATCAGTAGTGTAAATATGCACCATGAATTTCCCAAATCTTACTGTCGTGAGCCGGATTCACCCATTAAAGTGTAATGAATGTGTCCTGGAAGGACCATATTGCTGACTTGCAAATAGCCTCAGGAGACTCAGCACTGAGCTGTCCACAGAGCTGGCACTGCCCTAGTTGAATGTGCTCTTAAGACCTCCGAAACAGGAAGGTCTTGTGAAGAGTAGGCTCTTTTAATTGTCTTAATTTAGAAGGTGACTGAACGTGTTGATGCTGACTGATCCTGCCTTAAGCCACGCTGGAACCAAGTACAGATTTCAGCTTTCCTGAATGAAAAGGCCAAGCAGGTCACCAGAGTTAGCTCAACATCTAGAGAATATGGTTCTCTCACTCAAGAAAGATGGTTAAATTGGAAGGAGAAAGACACCCCATAAAAGCAGTCTCGAGTTTTAGGACTATTCTGTCCGGGTAGAATGTTAAGTGAGGCTCCTTAAGTACAAAGCCTGCTGTTCTGACACCCTTTTTCACAGAGGTTGTAGCAACCAGAAATACGGTCTTCAGGGTTAGATTGCAGAGTGTAGCAAATTCTGTAGGATAGAAATGAGGCCTTGATAGAAATGAGAACCATAATCAAGTTGGGAGGTCTATAACTTCATACAAGCTTTTTTAAGAATTGCATCACTAAAGGGTTAAGGACTCCTTAAACCCTTGTAAGTGCAGACAAGGCTGAACTTTGAACTTTAAAACATATTTGAACCTAGGCCCCTGTTCAGCCCCAGTTTTAAGAACTGTGAAACCTTGGCTGGTTTAGGTAATAAAGGACCTCCAGGCTTTTGCTGTGTGAGATCTGCATCATTTTCCCATATTCTTTGGTAAGTGTTATTCACGAAGACCTCTCTGGATTGACACAAGGTAGGCACTACCTGCACTGAGCACCCTTGACTTGGTAGCCTCCGTCTCTCAACTTCCATGCCATCAAAAGTAGTCTCTGGATGGCAAAACTGTCCATGAGAGCAAATCCGTCATCACTGGAAGCAGCAGTGGGAATTCAATGCTTAAGTATAGGAGAGACAGACACTAGAGCATCCTAAGCCAAAATGGTATATTTGCAATTATTGATACAGGAAGTTCCACTGACAGTCTAAGAATTCTACCCTTCCACTGCTGTCTAGGCACAGTACAAATCTTGCTCCTCTTTCTAAAAAGGAGTGAATGACAGTAGTGCGTTGAACACTACTCAGTTCAAGAGCATTCAATACTATGCCTCATAAGCTTAACATCCCATGACTTTGAGCAGCCTGCTCTTAGAAATGCGTCCCCCAACCTTTCTAGCTGGGGTCTGATGTTCCATCCGAAAACAATTGGTCAGTTACGAAGAACCAAGGATACTCCGGCACTGTTCTGCTGCAAGAGATTTCACTTCCACAGCACCTTTGACTTTCTCTATCAGAGGATGGATATTCCCTTGTGGAAGTTCTACTGAATTTTTCCCGTCGCTATTGCATACTGTAAGACCTTTGTGAATATCCTGAGGGAGATGTACAGACCGAATAGCACCAAAAGAAAGCTCTATTTGTGGGAAAGAAAGGACGCAAATTTTGTTTGGGTACAGCGCTGCATGACCGCGCAATTACCAGTTAAAGCAACGCAGTGCCAAATTGTAAAAAGTGCTCTGGTTAGGAAGGGGGTAAAAACCTTCCGGGGCTCAAGTGGTTAAACTTCCAGGGACGGCCCAAGACATTGTGCTGCCTGGGCCCAAGAATGAAATGCTGCACCCCCCCCCCCCAAAATAAAAAATAAAATAAAAAATCATGCCCACCAAAAGGCCCCCACATTCATTATTTTATATCATAACTAAAATTGAATTTATCAGATTAAAAATGCCAAAAATCTATTCCCTATATTGTAGAAGCTATAACTTTTACGCAAACCAATTAATATACGCTTATTGCGATTTTTTTTCTAATGCCGCGTACACACGAGCGGACTTTACGGCGGACTTTGCCCGGCGGACTTTTCGACGTACTTTCCGACGGACTTTCGGAATGAACAGACTTGCCTAGTTTCAAATCTAAGTCCGTCCAACTTTTGAGCAAACAAAGTCCGCTGGAGCCCACACACATCGAATTGTCCGACGAAATCCAGTCCGCCGGGCAAAGTCCGCCGTAAAGTCCGCTCGTGTGTACGCGGCATTACCAAAATCATGTAGCAGAATACATAATGGCCTAAACTGATGACATTTTTTTTATAGCCAATATCTATAGGAGGGGTTAATTTTGTTTATTGAAAAATCTTACAAACAACAACTTATATACAATAGGAGGGGTTTCCACCATCCCTGCTAAGTTTCATTTTATACGGTATGTCTTATTTTCAGTTGCGTATCACAGAGACCGGTATTGTGGTAATATTGAAGCCTATTGAGATTTCCATACATTAGAGGATTCCACCATTATTGTTAAGTTATTTATCAGTAAGTTAGCACTGCACCTTTTTTTTTTTTTGTGGTGTGGGAACACATAACAGTGCTTAGCGGCAGGCCTTTTACTGACACTTTTTTTATTACCTCCAGTAGTTTATTGTAAATAGTAGTGTGGTGATTACTTATTATACTAAAGATTGGCATGTGGAATTAATAAACATCAACAGATTTCAGTTGTGCCCCACCAGGCCGGCCCCCCATGGACAATGTGCCTGGCTGCTGAGTTCATCGCCCCATCCCTGCACTTAGTTTGGCAGATTGGCAGCACTGACAGGCAGCAATTATTGGCACTAATAGAAAGCACTGATTGGCAGCACTGATGGGCCCTGATTGGCAGCACTAATGGCACTGATAGGCAGCACTGATTGGCAGCATTTAGTGGCACTGATTGGCAGCGCTGATGAGCACTAATTGGCAGCACAGATGGGCACTGATACGTGGCACTCATGGGTATTGATTGGCAGCACTGATGGGCACTGATAGGTGGCACTGATAGGCACTGATTGGAAGAACTGCCACTGATTGGCACTGATTAGAAACACTGATTGGCACCGATAGGTGGTATTGGTTGGCATTGATATTAGGCAGCACTGATTGGCACTGATAAATACCTACCTCCTTGTCTAGACCTCTGAAATGCAAAATGATCAAAGCATATCCCTGCATTCAGTTTGGCAGATTGGCAGCACTGACAGGCAGCAATGATTGGCACTGATTGGCACTAATAGAAAGCACTGATTGGCCCTGATTGGCAGCACTAATGGCACTGATAGGCAGCACTGATTGGCAGCATTTAGTGGCACTGATGGGCACTAATTGGCAGCACAGATGGGCACTGATAGCTGACACTCATGGGCATTGATTGGCAGCACTGATAGGTGGCACTGATAGGCACTGATTGCAAGCACTGGCACTGATTGGAAACACTGATTGGCACCGATAGGTGGTATTGGTTGGCACTGATATTAGGCGGCACTGATTGGCACTGACAGGTGGAACTGATTGGAAACACTGATTAGCACTGACAGGTGGCACTGACAAAGAAGAGGGAGTTTCACACTGAGCCGATATTGACCCTTGGTTTGTTTATGCGCAGGCAGCAAATGTTACACTATATGTGACAGGTGTGTGAGTGCGGGTGTACAGCCCCAAACAAAGTGTGCATTCAGGACCACTCCCCAACAATTGCACATCCGTCAAATTTGGACCTGTGGCTGTGTTTATACACCCACTGCGTCCCTAACAGGCAACTCCAGCTGTGCGAACAATTGCTCATTCACAAGGCCAGTATACATGGATGAATGAGTGCTTAGGGCTCATTTACCAATGAGTTTAGGGGATGTAAAAACCCATGGTTGAGCAGTGTTTTTACTGCCTGCCAAACTGCTACCCCCTTTAGCAATGGAGGCAGTGGCTAGGTGCAGGGGCATTGCTAGGTCTGCAAAAGATCTGGGGCTAGAGCCCATAGCAGCGGTCACCAACCTTTTTGCATGCCTGCGGGGGGGGGGGGGAACCTTCCATGTCGCCTGCCACCAGATGTGGATTGTCACTTGCCACTTTCACCTGGCAGCAGATGTGGATTGTCACTTGCCACATCACCTGCCACCATTTTCAGATTGCCACGTCTCATGACACCATTTGCAGATTGTCACTTGCCACGTCTCCTACCACCATTTGCAGATTGTCACCACATCTCTTGCCACCATTTGCAGATTGTCACTTGCCACGTCACCTGCCACCATTTGCAGATTGTCACTTGCCACCTCTCCTCGCACCATTTGGCTTTCCACATCTCCTGCCACCATTTGCAGATTGTCACTTTCCACGTCACCAGCCACCAGATGTGGGTTGTCACTTGCCAACTGATGTGGATTGTCACTTGCCATGCCAACCAGTGCCACCAAATGTGCATTGACGCAGCATTGGTGGCAGGCTGACAGCACTGGTCCATTTAGTGACAGCAGGAGAGCAGTAATGCGGGGCGGGCACTGAGAGATGATGTCATCTCGCTGCTCCCCGCTGCACCTCAGACATTGAAGCAAGGGGGTCTGGCTGCAAAGTGGAGCCCCACGATGACAGGAAGCACGTGACCTCCACTCCACCGTGCTGTGAGGGCGGAAGAGTGCTGATGTGTGGCGGGCAGTGAGAGATGATGTAATCTCTGCTGCTCGCCGCACCTCACTCCTAAATTGAAGAGGCCTGGCTGTGAAGAGTGCTGATGTGGAGCGGGCGGAGAGAGATGTCATCTCTGCTCATCCGCCCGCTCGCTTCTCTCCTTTGCCTCTCTCATGCAGCCAGCCCACCGCAGCCGCAACCCGCTGGTTAGGCAGCGACCCTGCGGCAAGAGACTCGGGGCTATGGGCCCCAGATTCGGGGCTATAGCCCCAATAGCCACCCCCTAGCAACGCCCCTGGCTAGGGGTATACACATGCCACCACGACTGCGATGCCGTGCTTCACAACCATAGCAGAAATGATACCCTTGTTGAAAAAGTCAAGTGAATAGTGCTGCTCTACAAGTGTCCTGCAACTGCATGCAAAGCACGTGATTGCAGCGTGCTAGTGCGGGGTTAAAACAGGGAGTGAGGAGGCATTATTTATTTTTTTAAATAAATGCCATTTTTTTATGATACACAGTGCTTTAGAAAACTAAATGTCATTCAGGTAAGGTTTACATATACTTTAAACTTTGTTTTTTATCGTACTTGTTGGTGTTTATTATTTCCCCTTTTTTCTTTTTTTTTTTCATTGACCCTACAGTTTTTGCCTACAATTTACAATGACAAACCGTTTTATATACCGAGTTCCAATGCAGAGATAGCAGTAAAACCAGTAATAATGCATGGGCCTGGTACAAATATGTTAAATTTAAGATCTTCGCAGACACTTTTAGAAGCCAGCGGGGAGTTGTATAGATAATAGTTTGTGTAAACCACCACCAGGCTCTCCTACACAATGAGTAATATCCCTCCTAGAATTTTCCTTGAGATCAAATTGTTGTACACGCGTTATATTGATTTTACTGTAAAAAGGAGAGGGTGGCTTTGTTCTGAACCCGAGGAAACACTGCAGATGACTGCGTACTTAAGTCATTTTCTGTCCTCGATTACTAAAGAGAATAAAAAACACAAGTTGCTTGGAATAAACAGAAATCACTTTTTTATTGTAAGCTACGCCTGGCTCGCTTATAGAGCCATTCCAATTCTTGCAGAGTGAATTGTGGGTAATTACAAAACGTAGGATAATTCACGGGCTGCATTGTGGACATGCCTAGGAACATTCAGGATTTGACCCAGAAAACAAGGATTTTTACATTTATCTCAGGTCTTGTAGTTAGGAAAGGTTTCCAACGTTATGGTGATAGAATAAATACCTACCTCCTTGTCTAGACCTCTGAAATGCAAAATGAACAAAGCACATCCTAGCTAGCGGGGAAAGAAACCTCTCAGGTTATGAAAGACTTTCTCTCCGTTCAGTCAGAAATGCTGACGACCTTTAAATCTTTCCAAGCAACCCTCAAAGCTAGGGACTCTGAACCTCACACTAGCAGAGAGGGTTCTTCCTCCCAGGAGCGCCCCTCTTCTAAACGAGCAGAGGGTAGCAGACACAGGCATCCAGAACCCTTGAAACCTCTCCCCTCTCAGGATTATGAAGAGGAGGCTGAATTCTCCGATCAGAGTGGTTCTGATAAGGGCACCGAGGACAGTCAGGAGGAGCAGGAGCAGGACTCCAGACCAGGCAGACATATCTTTGCTTCCGATGATATGGAGAGCCTTCTTAGGGCAGTGTATGCGTCAGAAGAGATTCAGGAACTCGCAGCACAGGTGTCCGCACAAGAAAGGATGTATAGAGGCTTGGTTAAGCCCCAATCCAAGGTCCTCCTGGTCCATCAAGCCCTTAAGGATATCATCCTGAGGGAGTGGAAGGAGCCTGAAAGAAAACTTTTGAAGTTTAAAACGAGGAAAAATGGGTGCCCCTTCAAGGAGGAAGAGGAAGAGAGATTCTTTAAGACACCTAGATTAGATGCTTCCCTGGCTCAGGTGTCCAAGCAATCCGACCTCTCATTTGAGGATGCAGGCAACATCAGGGACCAGATGGTTACATAGTTAGTCAGGTTGAAAAAAGACACAAGTCCATCTAGTTCAACCATAAATTTAAAAAAAAAAACTTGGCTGTGTGGTCTTCCATTTGAGGGTTCCCTGTTCTTCGGCACTGGGCTGGATCAGGCCCTTTTTAGGTCTATAGAGAAAGGCAAGAAATTTCCCAGTAAACCTAAGAAGGACAGGGGAAACATTTTTCGAGGCCCCCAGGCTAAAAACCGGTTTAGAGATAAAAAGGAAGTTACCGTTAATAGATGTTGGGGGGTCGGCAAAGGCAAGCAGAAGGGGCGTCTTCTCTTCCCCAGCCAGAAGTCGACAAGGATACCAAGTGACGTAAGGGTAGGGGGAAGACTTTCCCACTTTCTCTCTCAGTGGGAAATGTTACTCAGAGTCCCCACATCCTTCAGGTTGTAAGAGAGGGCTACAGATTGGCGTTCCTCTCCTCACCTCCCCCAAGTTTCCTTTTAAGCCACTTACCCAGGGACCCTCAGAAAGCAGTGGGTCTCTTACACAGTGTCAGACAGCTGGCAGAGCAGGGGGTCATAGTGCCAGTACCAGCAGGACGGTGTGGGCAGGGATTTTATTCCCACATCTTTGTAGTCCCAAAGCCCTCGGGAAAGTACCGCCTCATAATAAATCTAAGGAAGTTAAATACGTTCCTGCGGTACAAAAGGCTCCGCATGGAAAGTGTCTATACTCTCAGAAATCCCCTTCTGAAGGATGTATTTATGATAACGATAGACTTGAAAGATGCCTATCTTCACGTCCCTATTTTTCCAGAGCACCAGGCCTTTCTAGGATTTTCTGCCCTACCCTTTGGACTGGCAGCCAGTCCGAGAGTGTTTACAAAGATCCTGGCGGAGGTGGTTGCATTCCTTCATCACCAAGGAGTAACGCTGATCCCCTATCTCAACGACATACTGGTTTACAATCAGGATCGAGATCTCCTTCTCTCAAACCTGGCCAAGGTAATGAGTACCTTGGAATCCCTGAGGTGGATCATCAGCCAGTAGAGATCCTCACTGATTCCTGCCCAGACCAAGATCTATCTAGGGTTCCTGATGGATTCAACAGCACAGACGCTTGTTTTGCCCCAGGGGAAGGTAGAGGGCCTTATTTCAGCAGTAGCGTCCCTTCTAGACGTGGAAGAGGTCTCTTACAGAAGGGTCATGAGAGTTCTCGGGCTGATGACATCCTGTATCCTAGCAGTCTCATGGGCTCAGCTTCATTCCAGGACTCTGCAGCAATTCTTCCTATCCTCCTGGGACAGGAAAAGAGGAACAATGGACAACAAGGTTCCCATTCCAGCAAGGGTAAAGGAGTCTCTACAGTGGTGGCTCTATCATCACAGGTTGCAGGAGGGCCACCTTTGGGCCCAACTCCAACCCCTCAGGGTAACAACGTATGCAAGCGCCTGGGGTTGGGGGGCCCACTTAGAGGAACTTTGAGCCCAGGGCGCCTGGAGCCAGAGTCAGAGGAGTGCTTCCTCCAACTTCTCTAGTAACTCTCAAGAATCAGGGGCCGGGAGGTCCAGATCCTTTCCGACAACGCAACCGCGGTGGCATTCCTGAATCATCAGGGAGGCACCAGGTCTCACGCTCTTCTGACCCTGGCTCTGGGGCTCCTTGAGTGGGCAGAGCAGAGAATCCCCTCCATCTCAGCAGTACATATAAAGGGGGCATTTAATGTCGAAGCGGACTACCTAAGTCAGCAGCCGATTCACCAGGGCGAGTGGGAATTGAACCCTGAAGTATTCTCCCTTGTGTGCCGGCACTTTGGCAACCCAGAGGTTGATCTCTTTGTGCGCAGAGGGAACAGAAGAGTGAAGAGATTCTTCTCACTCGAGAGAGGGAGAGGGGTTCAGAGGGGGTTGACACGCTGGCCCAAGTTTGGGACTTCCGCTTGGCATATGCCTTTCCCCCTTAGTTCTGATCCTGAGGATACTGCAGAAGCTAAGTCTCTCAGAGGGCAGACTGACCATTCCCTGGGAAACTGGTCCATAGCTCCCCCTCAGCGTCTTCCGGACCAGCAGGACCTTCTCCTTCAGGGCCCAGTCTGCCACCCAGATCCCGGCTTCTTCTGGCTGACGGCTTGGCTCTTGAAAGGGAGAGCCTGCGAAAAAGGGGGATGTTTTGAGAGAGTAATCGACAACCTTCTTTTGAGTAGGGAGCGTACCAGGCGTATTTACGCAAAAGTCTGTGGAGTCTTCTCGCGAAGGGAACTTCCCAACAGGAGGTCCCTGCCATCCTGGATTTTCTCCCGGATGGAGCAGATCAGGGGCTGGCAACCAAGACACTTAGGGTTCAAGTTGCAGCCTTGTCCTGTTTTTTGGACAGGAGGTTGGCTCTGGACCCCCTAATTAAAAGGTTCTTGTCAGCCAGAGATAGAATGTCCCCAGTGCAGATGAGCAAGTTTCCGCCCTGGGACCTTACGTTAGTCTTGGAAGCCTTAACCAGTGCACCGTTTGAGCCGTTAGCTCTTATCCCTCTTAAATTGCTTACCCTAAAGACAGCCTTCCTGCTGGTGGTTACAATGGCCAGGAGAATAAGCGACATTCAGGCTCTGTCAATAAAAGAGCCCTTTTTTCTATTATTTGATGACAGGGTTGTACTTGGCAGGACCACCTGTATCTCCCGAAGGTTGCCTCTAAGCTCCACAGAACTCAAGAGATTGTCCTTACTTCATTTTGCACCAATCCTCAGAACGAGAGAGAAAGTTCCTTTCATTGTTTAGATGTCAGACATTGTCTGTTGGCTTATTTAGATAAAGTAAAAGAGTTTAGAAGGTCCAGCCATTTATTAGTTAATTTTTCTGTCCAGAAGAAGGGTCAGCAAGCGTCTAAAGCATCCATAACAAGATGGATCAAGCAGACTATAACTTTAGCCTATGATCAGGCTGATAGGGCAGCCCCGAATGACCTTAAAGCACATTCTACTCGGTCTCTGGCGACCTCCTGGGAAGAAAGGGCCGGAGCATCAGTGGAGAAAATATGCAGAGCAGCTACATGGACAAGCCAGAGCACCTTCCTGAGACACTACAGGGTGGAGTTGCTGTCACCTCAGGATCTGGCGTTTGGTGGGAAAGTCCTACAAGCTGTTGTCGCGCCCTAAGGTAGGCCTGAGCTACTTGCTTTCTCTCAGGGTGCTGTCCTAGAAGACAACTTCAGAAAATGACCAGTTACACTTACCGGTAACGGTGTTTCTGGGAAGTCTTCCAGGACGGCAGGCCTACTTCCCACCCGCTCTTTTGGTATGTTGGTTATGTATGGAGTTTTAAGGTGTTTCACTCTCGTGCACTGGTGTGGGTCAATACTTTTTCACAACTGAGGAGCACAGGGAGGGGCGGGGGTTTTAACCTCTTTGTTGATTGTGTTTCCTGTCAGGTGGGATCAGTAATCTCTCAGGGTGCCATGCTGAAAGACTTCTCAGAAACACAATACTGGTAAGTGTAACTGGTCATTTTTCCTCAAAATTCTACAAACAATACCTCATAATGACAACGTGAAAGAAGTTTGAAATCTTGGTAAATTTATTAAAAACGAAAAAATCCCATGTACATAAGTATTCACAGCCTTTGCCATGTCACTCAAAATTGAGCTCAGGTGCATCCTGTTCCCACTTATCATTCTTGAGATGTTTCTACAACTTGATTGGAGTCCATCTGTTTATTCAGTTGATTGGACATGATTTGGAAAGGCACAAACCTGCCTATATAATGTCCCACAGTTAACAGTGCATGTCAGAGCACATACCAAGCCTTGAAGTCTATGGAATTGCCTGTAGACCTCCGAGACAGGATTGTATGGAGGCACAGATCTGGGGAAGGGTACAGAAAAATTTCTGCAACATTGAAGGTCCCAATGAGCACAGTGGCTTCCATCATCTGTAAATGGAAGAAGTTTGGAACCACCAGGAATCCTAGAACGGGCCTCCTGGCCAAACTAAGCGATCGGAGGAGAAGGGCCTTAGTCAGGGAGGTGACAAAGAACCTGATGGTCACTCTGACAGAGCTCCAGCATTTCTCTGTGGAGAGAGGAGAACCTTCCAGAAGAACAACTATCTCTGCAGCACTCCACCAATCAGGCCTGTATGGTAGAGTGGCTAGACACAAATTACTCCTCAGTAAAAGGCACATAACAGCCCGCCTGGCGTTTGCCAAAAGGTACCTGAAGGACTCTCAGAAAATGAGAAGCATAATTCTCTGGTCTGATAAAAGAAAAGTTAACTCTTTGGCCTGAATAGCAAGCGTCATGTCTGGAGGAAACCAGGCACCGCTCATCACCTGGCCAATACCATCACTACAGTAACGCATGGTGGTGGCAGCATCATGCTGTGGTGATGTTTTTCAGTGACAAGAACTGGGAGACTAGTCAGGATCGAGGGAAAGATGAATGCAGAAATGTACAGAGACATCCTTGATGAAAACCTGCTCCAGAGCACTCTGGACCTCAGACTGGGGAGAAGGTTCATCTTCCAACCCTAAGCACACAGCCAAGATAACAAAGGAGTGGCTATGGTACAATTCTGTGAATGTCCTTGAGTGGCCCAGCCAGAGCCCAGACTTGAACCCGGTTGAAAATCTCTGGAGAGATCTGAAAATGGCTGCGCACCGATGCTACCCATCCAACGTGATGGAGCTTGAGAAGTCCTGCAAATGGGAGAAACTGCCCAAAAATAGGTGTGCCAAGCTTGTAGCATCATACTCAAAAAGACTTGAGGCTGTAATTGGTGACAAAGGAGCTTCAACAAAGTATTGAGCAAAGGCTGTGAATACTTAAGTACATGGGATTTTTTTCAATTTTTATTTTTAAGAAATTTGCAAAGGTTTCAAACAAACGTCTTTCGTATTGTCATTATGGGGTATTGTTTGTAGAATTTTGAGGAAAATAACAAATTTAACCCATTTCGGAATAAGGCTGTAACATAACATAATGTTAAAAAAGTGAAGCTTTGCGAATACTTTCCGGATGCACTGTACTTGCGTAATTTCAAAGCAACTAGTTTGATTTTGCATGAGTCACTTCAGACAGGTTATGCCGACTCCAAGGGATCCAGGGAGCCAGAGGAAAGAGCTCCAGCACACAACCTGTGATTGGCAGCCTCATCTGGGCATGTTTCCCTAACAGACTGTGTAGAGGGGGTGTTTTCATCCCCTCTACTCAGGTCTCAGATTACACTCTGCTGTGCAGTGTGTGACATCAGATCCCCACCCTCTGTCTTCTGGAGCTAAGAAATGCTGTGTAAATTCTGGACTTTGAATGGCTGTAGAGGAGAGATGACTGTAGATGAAAGACAACTTAAGTTGTACCTGTTTATCTCTTTTATTTTATTTCTGTGTGTCAGGGACAAGATTTTTTTTTCAAAAAAGATTCACATTTTATCAATAAAAAGCCATTCCTGAGTTTTAGCCAAATTACTTTTTCTGGGCTGAGAGGATGTCTCCTCTCGCCTAATGATCGGACATCACTTTGTAGCAAGTCACAAGGTGAGAGACACCAGGATTTATATGACTTTGTCATCTCTGAGAGCATTCAAGTCTAAAAAGTAGATGGTTGATGCCTGAAGAAAGATGGTGCTCCCATTTTGGTGAGAAAAGCAGATGAAGGCTTTATCAGGGGAAGTACTGTGATCTCTATGAGAGATAATAAATAGCTGGAAGTGCTACCTTAACACATTACATAGTATGTGGGCACTTAACATAAAGCAATATCCAGTGCTAGGTCCTCCTTTAAATTGAAGTTTAGTCAAAAAGTAATTTTGCTCCTATACCTGCAGTAAAGTATGTCCTATGTCTTTCAGTCAGCTGGATCCAGAGGATATCTTCTATACAGTGATGACAGGTCTTCTTCCTGCTGCTGAACTTTGGGTGCTAAAGGAGTTAATAGTTCTGAGTCAACTGTGAGCTATGGCAAAAATTGGGGACCTGCCCCTTCCTTCCTCCTCCTCCATTGACCCGCCCCTTCATCTCTCCTCCTCCTCCTCCATTGACCCACCCCTTCCTCCCTCCTCCTCCATTGACCTGCCCCTTCATCTCTCCTCCTCCTCCTTCTCCATTGGCCCGCCCCTTCCTCCCTCCTCCTCCATTGACCCGCCCCTTCATCTCTCCTTCCCCTCCATTGACCCACCCCTTCCTCCCTCCTCCTCCATTAACCCGCCCCTTCATCTCTCCTCCTCTTCCATTGACCCGCGCCTTCCTCTCTCCTCCTCCATTGAGTAAAGTTGGTACATTGATTACACTGCATGTAACACCCTCTGCGAATGGGGGAGAGTCTGATGAATGACAAGATTCTCTATAGCATCTACAAATGATGGTATATATACTGGAATTTTTATTTTATTTTTTATACTAGTAATGGTGGTGATCATCATCTTACAGTGGGCAGACAATCTGACAATAACTGACACTGGGTAAAAACGGATTAACTGACACTGACATCACAGTGATACTAATACAGTGATCAGTGCTAATAGAGCGCTGTATTTAGTGCTCCCAAAACTTCCTGCCCATTGCAATGAATAGGCAGCGCTTCGAAAGCACCGGAAAACTGGACTTTTTACCCTTTTTGGGGGGGTAAAAAGCGCCCCGCTAGCGGCCGAAAAACGCAGCTAAAGCGTGGCAAAAACGAGCGGTGCTTTATCGCTAAACGCGGGTGTCTCAGTGTGAAAGTAGCCCTAAGGCTTGGTTCACACCATCATCGCATGCGGCTCCCAGCAGTGGTCCGAGGCGTCCTGGTTCACTGATTCAGGTCTGATTTCAGCCCAAATTTTGGGCTGAATTCGGACCTGAAACAGACCAAAAGACGCACAGGGCTCCTGTGCAAATTCTCACCAGAGCCGCAGCGGGAGATATGTGAACCGGCTCCATTGCGAATTGGATGGGAGAACCCACATCCAATTCGCAATGGTGTGAACCCAGCCTTACACTCGTACCTTGATTACACTGCATGTAACACCCCCTGTGCTGTGAATGGGGAAAATCTGATGAATGACAAGATTCTCTTTCCTATTCAATCCAACATTTTGATGGGGCCCGCTTTTAACGGAAAAAAATAAAACATTTTGTGGGACCCTAATTATTTCAGCCATGTGGCTCAAGCTTTGAATTACAATATTTGTGCGCTATTATAAATGGTATAAAAATGCAAATGAGCAAATACGGTATGTTATTTGCACATTCTATTTAAAGTATATTATAGGAAAAAATCCACTTTTTTTGTAGCCTGAGTGGTAATGTATAAATAGAAAGCTCTTAGACAGGCTTGGAACAAGAAAACAACAAGGTGCCTTTTTAATATCTAATCAGATTTTATTTTCTGTTGTTCAATCTGCGTTCATTGGAGAAGTAACACCTTAAGGTGGACCTGAACTTAAAAAGTGGAGTTTTGTTATTTTTTGGTGAATATCTAGAAATGTAAATTGTTATTGTGCTGACAGTCCCATTCATGTCAATTGGGATGCAGTGGCTGCACAGACACAGACGTCGCTCCCATCATGACAAATGCATAGGATGCATTAAGGTGAAAAAAAAACACGAGGGTTTCAACCCCTTTAAGTGACCTGCTTTTAATGGTTCTGTCTGTATCACTGTGGGCTCAAGTAAGCAGGGTCTAATAAGTGTACCCAAGAATTCAGTAAACACACATGGATACTTAAACTTTGTCTACATTGTAGAAACTGATGGTAGTATCATGGTCCAGATCTGAACCTGGTACCTCTGCAGTATCTTGCTCCTTTGCATACCTGCAACTGTCCACTCGTACCAACCTTTGACTTGCTCCTCAACTACAGTTCTACTTAAACCTAACCTGAAACTATTTGTTACAGACCTTTGACTTGCTCCTCATTTACACTTCTGCTTGATCCCAACCTGCAACCAGATGTTGCCAACATTTAGCTTGTTTGCTGACTACGTTTCTGCTTGATCCCTATTTACTACATCTGTTACGGGACCTTGGCTTGCTCACCTCCTAGTGGGGCGATCCTGAGGACTGTGACCTGGCACTAGCTTGCAACAAAACAGATCTCAACCATCAAGGACTCTGGTGAAAACAAGCCAGTACTCAGGCCCTGCTCCTCGGGTGAACCCACGTCATTCACCAGGGCAGTGGCGGCCCGTGCATTGAGGGCGCACGGGCGCCGCCCCTCCTATCCCTGCCGCTGTCACCCTATCCATGCGCCCGGCCACCTTTCAGAAAGTCGGGTGCATGGATTCCTATGGTGGGGGCCAAAGGCTCTAATAGGCTTCAAAAAAAGGGTGGGCTCGGAGCACAGAGAATGCGCCCTGATCCCACCCAATTGTGTGACCATATCAAATGAATTTTTGCTATTTTCACACTACAGTGCCTCCCCGCCAATCAGGAAGGCAAGTCGTGAGACCTGTTTCCCAATTGGCCAAAGCACCAGGCGATCCTATTGGATGCCTAGCGCTTTGACGGAAGAGGAGACACAGAGGGAGGAAGCATGAGGCGTGGACACCAAAGCCGCCGCTGCTGTCCACACTGTGGAGGAGAGTGGTGACACAGGAAGATCCTCTCCACAGCCCAGTAAGTGCCAGACCTCCCACGGGGGGGGGGGGATGGGGAGGTAGATGGGGGGGATGCTGTCAGAGCTGCGAGCCCCATGCCGGGGGATGGGGGGGATGCTGTCAGTGCTGCGAGCTTAGTGTCGGGGGGATAGGGGGGTGCTGTCAGTGCTGCAAGCCCCGCGCCGGGGGGAGGAGGGTGTCGTCAGTGCTGCGAGCCCCACGCCGAGGGATAGGGGGGATGCTGTCAGTGCTTCGAGCCCCGCGGTGGGGGGGTGCTCTATATACACTATCTATAATGCTGAGTTATATACCCTATCTGTAATGCTGACCTATATACCCTGTCTGTAATGCTGACCTATATACCCTGTCTGTAATGCTGACCTATATACCCTATCTGTTATGCTGACCTATATACCACCATCTGTAATTCTGACCTATATACTCTATCTGTAATGCTGGGCTATATACCCTATCTGTAATGCTGGGCTATATACCCTATCTGTAGTGCTGAGTTATATACCCTATCTGTAATGCTCACCTATATACCCTATCTGTAATGCTGCGTTATATATCCTATCTGTAAGGCTGGGCTATATACCCTATCTGTAATGCCCACCTATATACCCTGATCTGTGAGGCTGAGCTGTATACTCCTGATACCATGGGTAGAAGCAAGTGGAATACAGGTGAACGGAGTGGTTGGATTATATAAGGGGTGGGGCTTATGAGGAGTGGGAGGGGTCAAAAAGGAAGGGCAGGGTTTGGCATATCCCCATCCTAAAACTTCACCAGCCGCCACTGCGCCAGGGTGACCTGCTTATGTACTTATCCCGCTTGTCGTTGCGAACCTTTCTACTGCTCTAGCTACTGGTCGCTGAGCCTGACCCCTGACTGTGACAGATAGTTTACAGCTATGGTACCACATAATGTATGTTGTAGATCAGAGACTTCTTCAGGTAGGAGATGGCGTTGTTTATCCACTTTCCAATAGTAATATTACAGACATTTATAGTGCATCCGGAAAATATTCACAGAGCTTCACTTTTTCCACATTTTGTTATGTTATGTCACAGCCTTATTCCAATATGGATTAAATTCATTATTTTCCTCAAAATTCTACAGACAATACCCCATAATGCCGATGTGAAAGAAGTTTGTTTTTAAATCTTTGCAAATTTATTAAAAATAAAAAATTTAAAAAAATCACGTCTTCATACTGTAAGTATTCACAGCCTTTGGTCGATTCTTTGTTGAAGCACCTTTGGCACCAATTACAGCCTCAAGCTATTTTGAGTATGATGCTACAAATTTGGCACACCTATTTTTGGGCAGTTTTTTCCTTATTTTTTTTTTGCAGGACCTCTCAAGCTCCATCAGGTTGGATGTCGGTGCTCATTTTCAGATCTCTCCAAAGATGTTAAATCGGGTTCAAGTCTGGGCTTTGGCTGGGCCACTCAAGGACATTCACAGAGTTGTTCTTCCAGACATGATGCTTGCCATTTAGGTGAAAGAGTTCAATCATTATTTCATCAGGCCAGAGAATTTTGTTTCTCATGGTCTGAGAGTCCTTCAGGTGCCTTTTTGGCAAACTCCAGGCAGGCTGTCATTGCCTTTTACTGAGGAGTGGTTCTGTCTGGCCACTCTACCATACAGGCCTGATTGGTGGAGTGCTGTGGAGATGGTTGTTCTTCTGGAAGGTTCTCCTCTCTCCACAGATAAACTCTGAAGCTCAGTTAGAGCGACTACCGAGTTTGCTCAGTTTGGCCGGGAGGCCCGCTCTAGGAAGAGTCCTGGTGGTTCCATACTTCTTCCATTTATGGATGATGGAGGCCACTGTGCTCATTGGGACCTTCAATGCTGCAGAATTTTTTCTGTACCCTTCCCCAGATCTGTGCCTCCATACAATCCTGTCTCAGAAGTCTACAGACAATTCCTTGGACTTCATGACTTGGTTTGTGCTCCGACATGCACTGTTACCTGTGGGACCTTTATATAGACAGGTGTGTGCCTTTCCAAATCATGTCCAATCAACTGAATTTACCACAGGTGGACTCCAATCAAATTGTAGAAACATCTCAAGGATGATCAGTGAAAACAGAATTCACCTGAGCTCAATTTTGAGTGTACTGGCAAAGGCTGTGAATACTTATGTACATGGGATTTTTTTCATTTTTAATAAATTTGCAAAGATTTCAATCAAACTTCTTTCACGTTGTCAATATGAGGTATTGTTTGTAGAATTTTGAGGAAAATAATTCATTTAATTCATTTTGGAATAAGGCTGTAACATAACAAAATGTGGAAAAAGTGAAGGGCTGTGAATACTTTCCGGATGCACTGTATACACCACAGAATGCCAGAGGAGCACCTCTCTAGGAGGGGCTATGATACCGCTTATTCACAATGGGGATTATTTATTAAAGGCAAATCCATTTTGTACTACAAGTGCAAACTACAAGTGCAAAGTGCACTTGGATGTGCAGTCGCTGTAAATCTGAGGGGTAAATCTGAAATGAGGGGAAGCTCTGCTGAATTTTTTATCCAATCATGTGCAAGCTAAAATGCTGTTTTTTTTATTTTCCTTGCATCTCCCCCTCGGATCTACAGCGACTGCACTTCCAAGTGCACTTTCAGTGCAATTTCAAGTGCACTTTGCACTTGTAGTTTGCACTTGTAGTGCAAAGTGGATTTGCCTTTAGTAAATAACCCCCACTGTGATCCCCAAATGTTCTTGCAGATATCTGGCTTCCAGTGGGAGACACCCTGTAATATTAAATCTATTTCTGTTCTTTCCCTCCTCAACAGGTACCTCTCCCTAACACCGTTCCCACTCTCTACCTAACCAGTAAGGGGTCTGTCCCTATCTTATTCCCACGTGGCGGGCACACTGAATGATGCAGAATCCTTTTTTTTTTTTATAGTATTCTAATGCCGCGTACGCACGATCGGACTTTACGTCATACTTGGTCCGGCGTACCGGACTTCGTCGGACAATTTCGATCGTGTGTGGGCTCCAGCGGACTTTGTTTACTCAAAAGTTTGACGAACCTAGATTTGAAACATGTTATAAATCTATCCGACGGACTCGAGTCCGGTCGAAAAGTCCGCTCGTCTGTATGCTAGTCCGACCGACAAAAACCAAGGCTAGGGCAGCTATTGGCTACTGGCTATCAACTTCCTTATTTTAGTCCGGTCCTACGTCATCACGTACGAATCCGTCGGACTTTGGTGTGATCGTGTGTAGGCAAGTCCGTTCATTCGGAAAGTCCGTCGAAAAGTTCGCCGGGCAAAGTATGCCGTAAAAGTACGGTCGTGTGTACGTGGCATTAGTCAAAATGACTGCCCAAATCTAGTGCAACTTTGGTGTCCAATAGGATTGCCCTTGTCCTCCGGATGGCTGCCTGGAACCCATAGAACAGTGGTTCTCAACGCCTGTCCTCAGGACCCACTAACAGGTTTGCAAGATAACTGAAATACATCACAGGTGATATCATTTTCTGCTCAGAGTTTATTTGCCTTTAATAAATCAACCCCAATTAGTCTTTATGGGGCTCCTACTAGCCTGAAAATACTGCCACCTTCAGGTTGGTGGATATACTGCGGCCTCTACCTGCCTGCACTCATACCATTCACCTGGCTGACAAAGCACAAAGATAGTTGGTTTTATTTATGAATTCATTTTAAAAGGCAATATATAAAGCTTGGCAAAGGGATCTGAGTTATCCTGAAAGCTTGCGTCTTTAATAACCCAAATTGTTTAATAAAGGGTATCGCCAAAACTCCAAACTTTGTGCATTAATCAATGGCTATCATGGTACAACATTCTACTACTGCTAAAAACAATGTGGACAGGTCTAATGATGCTTGTATTATGAACACAATGTAATTGTTTCCCACTCTGTTCTAATAATTCAATTATTTCTGTTATTGTTGAAGAGATCTTTGTAAACAAGGGATAATCTTCCATGAATGACGAGGCGGTTTCCAAAGACATACGCGAGTGCTCGACATTTGTACAGAACGCTGCAATATGTCCTCCCACACAACATCCTACAGCCAGATGCTGAGTCTGTAATCAGATTAATCAGATACTCTTCATATACGGCACAACAAAATCCTAAATATAGACATTCGCTTTTATTTGTCGTCTGAAATATCACCCATCTGTACTCAGAGCTGTTTTAACAAGAGGGCAAAATGAGTATATTTGACTCAGGCCCAGCAAGATGTGTCTGCACCACTAGACTTAGTACTGAGGACACTAGTGCAATGTAGCTTTGAAGCCAGATTTAGTTTTTTTATTTGGCATTTGAAGAGGATCTTGGGTGTGGATGAGCTGGAAGTCAGCTGTCAGTACCAGGCCAATGAGCTGCGGGCAGGGGATTCCTCACCCCGCAGCTGCATGCCCATAATGGTGCAGGGATGTTCGTAACATCATTGACTTAATATGATCACATGGCCATATCAGGTCAATATGAAAAAAATGTATCAGCTGCCCTCCTCTCTTGGCTTCTCTTGCCATATTTATTAGTTGTCAACAAAGTGACAGCATACAACAATGTCTTCACTTGGGAACCAACCTTCCTTGACATGTTTCACTACTTCTGTCTTTCTCAGAAGGATTGGCGAAGATTGGTTCCCGGGTGGAGACATTATTGTATGCGGTCACTTTGTTGACAACTAATAATTACAGCAAGATGAGCTAAGAGAAAAGTGTGACTAATAAATTTGTTCATATTTCTGATGGGGGGTGGAGACGGACTACAATGGCCGGCACCCTAATTGTCCATGTATAGGAGGGGCAAGCCTTGAGCAGAACTGTGCATTTGGGTATGTCTTTGTCATATCAGATCAATGTCATTGACCTAACGTGGCTATATGGGGATATTAGGTCAGTAATGTCACAAACTTCCCTGCCCCTTTGTGTATGTAGTTGCGGGGTGAGGAATATCCTGACTGCAGCTGAGTAGGCCAGAAATGGCAACAGCCTTGGGTTCATGCCGAACCCAAGCTCTTTACTACATGGGAGTTTGGCTTGTGAAGCCATAACAAAACTTACAGTAACAGAATTACCTGGTGCTCCAAGACAGGTCCTCACTTAGTGCTATGTCTACTGCAGGGGGTACACAACTATGGAGTCTATCTTTTTGATATCATACCTTTATGATAATAGAAGAATCAAGAGGTCAGTCCAAGTAAAACAATAATGTCAGTTTTTGTTAAGTGCGGAAGACTTTAACCAGACACTTCTTCTATCTCTCTGGAACTCTTTTGGTGAGAATTGGGGACTTATGTGGCCATCATAAGGGGTTCCCACTCTCCCTGCTTGATTTTTATTTATTTATTATTATGGAGAAAGTAAGAGGAGGAGCTGGACCACACCGAATTCCAAGGTGGACAGGATCATTGTTCTCTGTAGCCTTTTTAGACAAGTATAGTTCTGGATAGAGAAGAGAAGAGTTTAGATCTTGTCAAGTTTGCTTTTTGTCTTATTGGGGAGATTTCACATCCGGTCCCATAGACAATAGTGAAGGAAGTTGTCACTTAGGGCAGTGGTGGTCAAGCTAAAGATTATGGAGGACCTCAAGTGCTGCCCCCGACACTTCCATAGGGCTGCACAATAGCGCCACATGTTTGCAAGTGAAAGCCCAAAAATGTAATTTATGCTGTATTGCACACAATGCAATGCAATGTCTCAGTGGACACAATATTATTCCCTAACATTTGTGCCAGTGAACATAATAAAAACACCAAACATTGGTGTTAGTGAACGCAATATCAACCCCATATATTGTTGTCAGTGGACCCAATATTATCCCCCAACATTGATGCCAGTGAACATAATAAAAACACCCAACATTGGTGTCAGTGAACGCAATACTAAGCCCCAATATTGGTGTCAGTGGAAACAATAATAACCCCCAACATTGATGTCAGTAAACACAATAATAGCCCCCCAACACTGGTGTACTATTAACCCCCCCCCCCATGATAGTCATTGGCAGTGATATTTAACTCCCATCCCTCCCCCTGCAGAGATGATCAATGCCATTGATGCCATTGCCATAGGTGGTCAGTGGCAGTGAGCGTTAATCCCCCCATACGCCCCCACAGTGGTAGTAAAAGTTAATTCCCCTTGCATTGGGGTCACTGGCAGTGAAATGTTACCCACCCCCTGCATTGGTGGTCAGTGACAGTGAAAGTTAACGCCCCAACCCTTCTCTGCATTGGTGGTCATGGCAATGAAAGTTAAACCCCACGCACACATTTGTTGTTACTGCCAGTGAAATTTGGCTCCCAGTGCCACACACACTACCTGCATTGGTGGTCAATGGCAGTTATAGTTAACCCCACTATTGCAGGTCATGTGCAGTGAAAGTTGTTAAACCCCCCCCCCCAATCACTTTCACTGCTCTATTGCTGGCCATGGCAGTGAAAATTTAACCCCTATCCCCTTTGCCTTATCACAGGCTCCCAAACCGCTCTCTCCCCAGGCTGGCACTTTACTTGTACTGTGGGCGAAGATAACTCTGCCCACAGTACTGTCTCTTTTAGTGCTGGGTACTGGAACACAGAGAGCATTCTAGCGTCCAGCACCCTGCTTCCACTCTGCTTTCTATATGGTGGCCAAAGTGTTGGTTGCTCTACAGGCTTATCTTCTCTCTGCAGTGTTACCACCCGCCTGTAAATGCTCCAGTTTTGACTTTTGTAGAGCAAAGAAAAATGATAAAAGTCACGTGACCAGAACAAAATTGATAAAAAAATAGTATTTATCCTAATGGGAATAGTGCGATTTAGTGATGGGTTTACAGACACTTTCACTTCCTGTCTTGTAGATACAACAGGAAGTCAAAGGAAGTCTATCCAAAATGATGGGAAACCCTCTCTTAAACAGGTGTTCTCATTGGAAGATTTCGACTCTGTTTCTGTTCAGGGTTCTCCAGGACAAATAGAAAGGCTGAATTACCCCAGCGGGGACACAGGTAGCAAACAAACACAGGCCCTAACCTTTCACTACTCTACCCCAGGCTTTTTCAAACTGGGGTGCCTTCAGGTTTCTTCAGGGATGCCTTGGCACGTGCCTAAAAATTGCCCAAAAACTGTACAGGAGCCGGCAGGTGGCTCAAACCTGCAGATTATCATTGTACACGATTACAACCTTCTAGGGACCGTCATCCTAACAGCCAATTACATCATCGATTGATAAGGGTAATGTTGGGCGCCTATATAGCATCCTTGTTTGCCCCTCCCCTGCCCCTCTCCATCAGCACTGGGGTCATATTGGCTGAGTGAGAGAGAGAATTGGGAGGAGAAGGGAAACATTGGAATACTAGTCAGTACCGGTGTGCAAAGGTGTATTTGCTTTGGAAGTATAAATCACCTCCAACGTTGGGTGTCCTACATGTGAGGATAATAAAAATAGATAGTGCTGCGCTGTATGATCTACACATAAATATCCATAATGAGGTGAACTAAATTCATACACAGTAAAGTGACAATATGCTATATATATTAACAACCAGAACTGTGCTGGTAACAAATAAGGTGGCAATGTGCATATGTGAAAGTGATAAATAAAGCAGAGTATCACGTTCCTCAGAGCGATGCTCTAATGAGAAAAAAAAATAGAAATGTCCTTCACTTCTTAGTGATAAAAAAATAAAATAGAATAACATCAAATATCTATAAAATGTCCATTTCTTCTTTGTGGTGAATAATAAGAAAATGTGCAAAATTCGTGAAATTCCTTCTTCTGTGCTAAGAGTCTATAGAAAGTGCAGAGAGTGACTTCTTATCACCAGTGCAATACGTGGTGTATAGGTGTCCTCTTACCTTCCGGCTGTAAGGTAACAGCATGTAAGGGTATCTTTGAGGGTAATGAATATGTTCCCTATGTATCCAGGTGTCCACCGACCTCCGGATCTGGCGTTTTAAATATGGTGGTGTGTGTCCGTCTTTGGAAGCAAACAACACTCTGCCGGACGTGGCCAGTTCAACGTGACCTCAGTGGGTGGGTGTTGAGGGTATAAAGGGAAGAAGAGGAGGGGATGCTCGATGGTGTAGTACGTTAAAAAAAGTAGATTTATTAACCACTTGCTTACTGGGCACCTAAAACCCCCTCCTGCCCAGACCAATTTTCAGCTTTTAGTGCTGTCACTCTTTAAATGACAATTGCACGGTCATGCTACACTGTACCCAAATGAATTTTTTATCATTTCTTCCCACAAATAGAGCTTTCTTTTGGTGGTATTTGATCACCTCTAGGTTTTGTATTTTTTGTTAAAAAAATTTAAAAAGACCACATTTTTTTAAAAACAATACAATAATACAATACAATAATAAATTTTGCAAACAGGTAATTTTTCTCCTTCATAGATGTACGCTGATGAGGCTACACTGATGGGCACTGATAGGCTGCACTGATGGTCACTGATAAGGCGACACTGATGAGCACTGATAAAGCGACACTGATGGGCACTAATAGGCGGCACTGGTGGGCACTGATGAGGTGGCACTGGTGGGCACTGATAGGTGGCATTGGTGGGCACTGAGAGGTGGCACTGATGGGTGGCACTGAAGGGCATTGATAGGTGGTACTGAAGGGCACTAATAGGTGGCACTGATAGCTGGCACTGATGGGCACTGATCGGTGGCAGTGATGGGCACTGATGGGTGGCAGTGATGGGCACTGATTGGCCACTGGTAGGTGATAGGCATGTGCAATTCGTTTCGTTTCGAATTCGTTTTTTTTTAACGAATTTCGACAAATTCGTTAATTCGGGAATATCCGAATTAACGAAAACCTGTTTAAAGAATTTTTTCCGAATATTGGTAAATTCGATAAAATTGGACATTTGTAAATTCGTACATTCGTACATTAGTAAATTAGTGAATTCGTAAATTTGTAAATTCGAAAATTCGTAAATCTGAAATAATAGTTAACTAATAATAACTTAACTATTACTAGTAACTTTTAAATTATAGGTATTGTAATTTCCTTTCAACTTTGACTTTTAGTGAACGTAACACATACAAATTTATCCGAAGTTATGAATGATCCGAAATAACGAATGCCGTATCCAAACGAATGGAACGTAATGAATTAATAATAATAAATAACAATAATAATAATAACAACGTTTTATTATTATTATTATTTATTATTAATTTGTTCCGTTCCATTTGTTTAGATGCAGCATTCGTTTTGGATAATTCGTAACTTCGGATAAATTCGTATTTGTTACGTTCACTGACAGTCAAATTTGAAAGGAAATTACAATACCTATAATTTAATAGTTAGTTACTATTTCCGATTTTTGAATTTTTGGATTTTTGGATTTTCAAACTTCGAATTTACAAATTTCTGAATTTTCTAATTTACAAATGTACTATTTTACGAATTTACGAATGTACGAATTTACGAATGTACAAATGTAAAAATGTGCGAATGAACGAATGTACAAATGAACGAATGTTCGAATCTACAAATGTACGAATGTACGAATGAACGCATTTACGAATCGCGATCATAACGAATGACCCAAAAAACGAAAAAAATAATAAACTAATGAAACGAAGACGAAAATGAACGAATTTTTAGGCTGTGCACATGTCTAGTAGGTGACACTGATAGGCAGCACTGCTAGGTGGCACTGATGCCTGGGACGTACAGGCACCGGAAGTGACGTCTTTGAGCTGGCTGCTCGTATTTGTTTTGAATTGTGCATGTAAAAAAATGTGAGTATTCTAGTCCTTTTAACTTTAATAAATCTACTTTTTAAAACATACTACACCATCGAGCATCCCCTCCTCTTCTTCCCTTTATACCCTCAACACCCACCCACTGAGGTCACGCTGAACTGGCCACGTCTGGCAGAGTGTTGTTGGCTTCCAAAGACGGACACACACCACCATATTTAAAACGCCAGATTGTTCTCTATATATTGGGTAGGTATTGAGGTCATGTTGGCCCCTGCAAATGGGATATTTCATGGCTCCTATGAGCTAAATGTCTCCATTTAACATTCCTTTTTTTCTATTTTAGTTTTATTAGTTTTATTGGTTGCCTTTCGCCCCCTGCAGCCACACTACGGTGGTGTCTTGGCTGCCACCTTCGGGGCGGGCCCTGCGCCGAGTCTGCCGGCAGATGTGTTGGGGTAGGTATTGGGACCCTTCGGGCCAATGGAGAGTGGCTGTTTTTTCCTACCGTGGGTGGGTTGAATTGCTAATGTCAGTTCCCATTCCCATGTCATGCAGCATGTCTCCTTTCTTTTCATATTTTTATATCATTATGGTTATGTTATGTTTTTGTTTTCACTTATTCTGTTTTCTTCTACAGAGCTATTTCTTTAATATAATGGTCACTTCTTGTACCCCTGAGGAAGCCAATACCTTGGCGAAACATGTAGGGAAGACCTGACCTAATCATACATGGGCCCGTACCACTCTGGCTCACGTTGAACCCAAATCAGCTCCTTCATCCATTTTGATTATTTGTTCATGTGTAATTTTTGTGATTTTGATACTTTGTAATAAAATTTATATATATTTTTATAACATGCTCTGGTTGAATCGTTCTGGCACCGCAATAATCCCCATCCTCTCGACTTCCTCTCTTTGTAGACATTTTGTAGATATTTTATGTTATTCCATGTTATTTATTTATCACTAAGAAGATAAGGACATTTCTAGGTTTTTTTCTCATTAGAGCATCGCTCTGAGGAACGTGATACTCTGGTTTATTTATCACTTGAACATATGCACATTGCCACCTTATTTGTTATCAGCACAGTTCTGGTTGTTCAATATATAGCACATTGTCACTTTACTGTGTATGAATTTAGTTCACCTCATTATGGATATTTACGTGTAGATCATATAGCGCAGCACTATCTATTTTTACTTTCTACTTTGGGGTTTTCGGTTCAACCTTTCAGTGCTTGCAACATTGTAGTTTTTATCTATTTAGTGGCGCGGGGATATTTTACTTCCACTCTACCTGTGTGGATGTTACTGCATTATGTAAAACTATTTGTTTAGTTTTTTACATTTTAGAATTGGTGCCTCGAGAGCTGTGCAGAATTTTAAAGGGTGCCTTGACTGAAAAAAGGTTGTAACCCTAAAAAAAAAAAAAAAAAAAAAAAAAAGATCCTGTACCTTTAAAGCATGTTAACCAGTTCAGCTCCGGAAGGTTTACCCCCCTTCATGACCAGGCCATTTTTAGCGATATGGCACTGCGTTACTTTAACTGATAATTGCTCGGTTGTGCGACGCTGTACCCAACTAAAATTGTTCTTTTTTTCCCACAAATAGAGCTTTCTTTTGGTGGTATTTGATCACCTCTGTGGTTTTTTATTTTTTGCGCTATAAACAAAAAAAGAGCGACAATTTTGAAAAAAAAAAAAAAAAAAATATTTTTTACTTTCTGTTATACAACATATCCGGAAAAAAAAGTAAAAAATCGAATTTCTGCATAAATTTAGGCCAAAATGTATTCTACATATTTTTGGTTAACAAAAAAATCCCAATCAGTGTATATTGATTGGTTTGCACAAAAGTTATAGCGTCTACAAACTATGGAATATATTTATGGAATTTTTATTTATTTTTTTACTAGTAATGGCGGCGATGAGCGACTCACGGCGGGACTGCGATATTGCGACAAATCAGGCACCTAAATGGCACTTTTGATGCTTCTTGGGGACCAGTGACACTAATAGAGTGATCAGTGCTAAAAAATATGCACTGTCACTGTACTAATGACACTGACAGGGAAGGGGGTTAATATCAGGGGCGATCAAAGAGTTAAATGCATTCGTAGGGAGTGCTTACTAACTGCGGGGGAGGTGCTTTGACTGGGGAAAGGTAAAGATCTGTGTTCCTGCTTAGCAGAACCACAGGAGATCAGTACATTCCCCTCTCACAGAACGGCGGCCTGCCTTGTTTACATAGGCAGATCGCCGTTCTGCCGGTCTCCCAAACGGTTGGCGGGTCCTGGCAGACATCGCGTCTGCCGGATCCACTGATTGTCTCCCGTTGTGTCCAATAACAGCGGGAGCAGGTTGCGGGCGGCACGTGCGCGCCAGACCTGGAAGTGTCAGATGACGTACTAGGTACGTGATCTGGCACAGAACGGCCACCCTGCTGCAGTATATGTGCGTGGGGTGGTCTGCAAGCGGTTAAACAGCATAGTGCTTGTGCGGTGTTACTTGTCCCTTATTTCTATGCTGTAAAATACCTGGTTGATCCTGCATGTTCTTGTGTCCCCTATGTGAACTGACCATGGTAATCATGGCTGCTGATCCACGATACAGTATATGTGCCTCTGTCATCCCTCTGTGTTGGACTCTCTCCTCTCTCCAAACCTGCCCCTCCTCTCCCGCTATTTTCGTGTGGCAGTAAAGTCAGTGAGTACCATTACTGCCAGCCCCTCTGTTATAACGAGGTGTAATCAACAGTCTTAATGTTTTTTTTTTGCACTTTGCACTGCAAGTGCACTTGGAAGTGCAGTCGCTCTAAATCTAAGGGGAAGATCTGAAATGAGGGGAAGCTCCGCTGATTTTATCATCCAATCATGTACAAGCTAAAATGCTGTTCTTTTATTTTCCTTGCATGTCCCCCTCAGATCTACAGTGACTGAACTTCCAAGTGCACTTTCAGTGCAAATAGGATTTTCCTTTAGCAAATAACCCCCACTATGTATTATACCTTGT
Source organism: Lithobates septentrionalis (assembly GCA_037952835.1). Taxonomy (NCBI): domain Eukaryota; kingdom Metazoa; phylum Chordata; class Amphibia; order Anura; family Ranidae; genus Lithobates; species Lithobates septentrionalis. The sequence goes on along the minus strand of JBBDGP010002524.1, from coordinate 794,663 downwards.
TATAACAGAGGGGCTGGTAGTAATGGTACTCAATGGGGGTTATTTACAAAAGGCAAATCCACTTTGCACTACAAGTGCAAACTACAAGTGCAAAGTGCACTTGAAATTGCACTGCAAGTGCACTTGGAAGTGCAGTCGCTGTAAATCTGAGGGGAAGCTCTGCTGATTCTATCACCCAATCATGTTCAAGCTAAAATGCTGTTTTTTTTTTCCTTGCATGTCCCCCTCGGATCTACAGCGACTGCACTTCCAAGTGCACTTTGCACTTGTAGTGCAAAGTGGATCTGCCTTTCGTAAATAACCCCCACTGACTTGATAACCACTTTAAGCGTGCCCATAGAAGATAATGGCCTTGTAATTCGCACCGCAATGACCAGAAAATGCACACGTTTTTTGTGCAATGCGCAGTGCGAATGCACATATGTGAACCAGCCTCATTCAAATGAACCTAGTTTAAAATGTCCTGCGAATTGGATGCGTTGTAAGCCGCATCTAATTCGCATAGGTGTGAACGGGGGGCTGAAAGAAAAAAAGGTTGAGAAACAATGCTCTATCCAAAAATAAAAAGTTTTGCTTTTAGATACTTTTACATTTTTTCTGCAATTTTGTTACTGGTTTTTAGCAACAATTCAGCTTCCATCGCGTATCTGAAATTCCCCCCCCAAAATTAAATTTCCCCAAACAGAAAATTTTCCCAGAATAATGCAAACCCTGACTTTGGATTTATTAAACATAGTTTTATTAGTTGGAGCATCACAGTAAAAATAACACAAAAGTCAACCTGAAAAGTAGAAAATTTTCTTTAATAATTTAATTACGATAATATACTATAATAATCTTCTATCAAACATACATTGGATGTTGTAGCTAATACAGGTTATTTGCTTTTTTTACTTTTTTTATACTTCCCTTTCAACACACATAGAGCAAATGAAACAAAATAAACAAATCACACTGACATTTTGTTACCAAAATCATTTGGCTTTGAAAGTGCAAACATTTTGAAAGCGTTATTAAACCCAAAACCCAAAATGTAAAATATTGCAGCTTACCCATCATTAGATTTATGCTTTTCCCCCTCTGTTTTCACCTGGTGATCTGGCCAGTAATACACTTCCTGTATTAGAGTGCCCCCATTCTGGATGAAGGAGCACAGGGGGCACCTTTGGACAGCCCCATTGTCAGTCTGGGGGAAGGGAGTGTTGAATGTACTCGCAGATTTAGATACACTAACAAATTGAAGCCAAACTCCAGCTAACACTTTTAGACCAGTTACACCAGCTTTTTTTTTTTTTTGGTGGATAAAGGTTTTACATGTATAAAAAAAAAGCTGATCATTGTAAACACCCCTGTCAGTGGTAAATGGTTTATTGTAACACTACATTTGCAGGAGAGCTTGTTCTGTTAAAAATCAACAGACTTACTGGCTGGATCACCAGGTGAAAATAAAAGAAAAAAGCCTAAAAAAAGAAACCTAAGGCAGAAATCACATTTGTAAAATGCAATATAATAAATCACAAAAATGAGTAAACAATGAGAGATCACTGGGTGGTACTATGGATTCTCGTTTATTTGAAACGTTCAAGTGCCACATCCTATTGGTATGGAATAAAAAAAAAATAATTTTGGACCTGAGCAAATTGAATTTTTGGGCACACAACACTCATATTAATAAAAAAATCTATTTTTTTATTAATGCACATTTAAAAGCATAAAATCAATTAAAACCCCAAAAAGAGACAGTAGCATATTTGCACCTATGTGTCAATAAGGGTGATGCCCCCTATTGGGATATACAGTAATGTTCACAATATACAGCAACCATAAGCCCTGCAGAATACCATTCATTTTTGGAGCGCCGCCGTCTTCTTACATGGGGCTTCGTGGACTGCGGTCCAAAATAAATTTTTATTTTTCAAAAATAAATAATTGCTTTTGAGTTAAATACTACTTTAAAGAGTCAGCCCACCCAAAAGTGATATTCGAGTTAATGGGGGGTATTGAAGGCAGTGCCAGGACAAGATCATCCAGTGCCCCGGGCAAGGATGCCACATTGCGCGCCCCCTCCCTTCATTATGTGCGAGCTTATGAGGTGGAGGTGGGGAGAGAGCACAGCCCGCACCTCCTCCCGCCTCTCTCCTCCTCCCTTGCCGCTTCCAGCACTGGGCTGGCAGAAGTAGCGACTCCACCGTCTCCTACTGTCAGCCTTAAAGTCAAAGGAACTTGCCACACCCCATCCCTACAATACACGCTGAGCCCAGGGCAGCCGCCCCTTCTGCCCACCCCTTGTCATCCTCTGGCCTTTTATATATCTTGTCGTAATGAGATCTCCATGCCATCATTTTTAACTGTCAACCTGGGAGTTTGGGGTGTTCCCGCCCTCCTTTGTGTGTCCCGGCTCCTCCTGTTACGTTCTGCATCAAATAAGATAAGTAGAATTCCAACAGGAATGGTGGGAGCTCATAATGGGCACAGCACATGTGCAGACCCAGGAAATCAGTGCAGAAATCTCACCAACAGAGTCTCCGGGACATTGAAGAAACTGTCAGGGCCGGTTAAATACTCCAGCATCTAAAAAAATTTTAAAATATATATATATAAAAAAATATATATATATTTTTTTTGGATGGACTGACCCTTTTAGCCACCGTTAGCCTCATTTATGAAGATAGGGATGTTTGAAGCGCCTTGTATCATGATAATGCCTTCCCATCTCTGTTACAGAGAGGTGGTTAAGGTAGGCATTGCCATAGATAGGCTCTCTGGTTGGTATTGCAGCCACATTTCCCTAGGCCTCAGCTCATTACTTTATACAAGACAACTAAAGGTTGTCTGAAGTCCTTTAAATCGTGTTGTTCTAGAGGGATTGTTAAGGTAGGCACTGCTATCGAAATTTATAAAACTTAATGAGTCGGTCTTCTGTTGGCTATTGCAGTCAGACTTCACCTATCTCTCAGCTCATTAACCTACATGAGACAACTAAAGGTTGTGTGCAGTTCTTCAAATCAACCAGGTTATTACAGGTTTGTTAGGGTAGACACTGCCATACATACTCATAAAACTTAATAAAGCAGGTCATTTGTTAATATTGAAGGCAGACTTCACCTATCTTTCAGCTCAATAACTTAAATGAGACAATGAAAAGTTGTGTGCAGTCCTTCAAATGAACAATGGTGTTACAGAGGAGGATACTCATAAAACTTAATAAAGTAGGTTGCCTGGTTGATATTTCAGCCAGACTTTAACTAGCCCTCAGCTCATTAAAGAGGAGTTCCACCCAGGGGGTCCAGTAAAAAAAAAAAAAAAAATTAAAAGTCTGCAGCTACAAATACTGCAGCTGCTGACTTTTAATTGGACACTTACCTGTCCCTGGGTCCAGCGATGCGGGGGATCAAAGCCCCGCTCGTCTCCCCCCTCCGTTCAGCGGCGCAGGCATTGCAACTGTGGGCGCCGGGCTGTGGCTTCACAGCCTGGCACCCACTGCGCATGCGCGAGCGGCGCCGGGCGCCGTGATTGGCCGCTCAGTCGCCTGGGACCTGTAGTGGGTCCCAGATGATTGACAGGAGGGAGGGAGCAGAGCGGAGCCCTTCCTGTGCCGAGGGGGAAGTGATGTCACCAGCCCAGGCACTGGAAGGGGCAGACTACGAGGGACCCCCTAGCAACAGGCATTTAGAGGTAAGTTAAAAAAATATATATATCCAAATTTTTTTATTTTTTTTTTTTAGGATTTTTCATGTATTTTTGTTTTTTTGGGTGGAACCCCACTTTAACTTTACTATGACAACTAAATATACAAAATCTTTTTAACTTTGTTGTTAGACGAAGTTGTTAGGGTAGGCACTGTCATAGATGCTCAGAAAGCCTAATAAAGAAGGTAATCTGGTTAATATTGCAGCCAGACTTCAACTAGCCCTCAGTTTATTAACTTATACATGACAATTAAAGGTTGTCAAAAATCCTTCAAGTCAACTTTGTTTTTATAGAGGGGTTGTTAGGATAGGCCCTGCCATAGATACTCAAAAAAACGTATTGAAGCGGAGTTCCACCCAAAAATGGAACTTCCGCTTTAAGTGATGGTGACCCCCTGAGATGCCACATTTGGCATGTCATTTTTTTCGGGAGAGGAGCGGATACCCTCTTTTTAGAGGCATCGAGCTCCCACTTCCTCCCGGGGGTCCGCGGCACCGGAAGGAAGTTCACCTCTCCCCTCCCCTCCCTCCCTGAAATCTTCTGGGACACGTCACAGGTCCCAGAAGTTTGCCCGGCCATTCACAGCGCGCAGCGCGGCTCGCTCTTGCGCAGTGTGTGCCCAACTATGAAGCCACAGCCAGGCGCCCACAGTAAGAATGCCGGCGCCATGGAGAGGGGGGGGGGAAGGAGCGGGGCTTCGTACGCCCGCGGGGCAGGTGAGTGTCTGATTATTAAAAGTCAGCAGCCACAATTTTTGTAGCTGCTGACTTTAATTTTTTTTTTTTTTCGGCGGAACTCCGCTTTAAAGTAGGTTCTCTGGTTAATATTGCTGGCAGACTTTAACTAGTAGCCAGATTTCGACTAGTCCTCAGCTCATTAACTTATACATGACAACTAAAGGTTGTCCAAAGTCCTTCAAATCAACTGTGTTGTAATAGAGGGGTTGTTAGACTAGCCACTGCCACCGATACTGTCTGGCTGACATCAGAGTCTCAGCTCACTAAGTTCCATGGGAGAACGGAGAGCGGTATGAAGTCTGCACCCAGCTGTGAACAAACAGACTGCCAGTCACTAAAGAGGCCCCGTCTGCGAGTACGTTGAAAGGGTTTAACTCTTTACTCTGTACCCCTTTGAAGCAGCCAACTGCGCTTCCTTTGTGTTATATTTAGTTATATATATATATGACTTATTTACAAACTGGAGCATTTGCAATCCAAAAAGTTCCCATGTGTCTTCTGAGCTTCATACAAAGTAACAGACGGCACCTTGGCACTAACCCAAAGTGCAGAACAAGGACAGATGGCAATGAATATGCCAAGGAAGAAAATCATTTTATATTATTGTATATTTAGCTGTACTAAAGCTATTCAACCAAATGCTTGTTTAATATCATTAGGAAATAATCCGTAAGTGTTTCAAATTCTCTTTCTTTTTTTCTCCCGGTTGCACTTGAGTGAGGTCAAATGAGGTCAATGCTTGAAAACTCCTAAGGCACCAAACAACGTCTTCTAAAATCTTCTCACGAAGAGCAAATTGAATCCATGGTGATTTATGAAAAATAATAAAAGTGTTCTAGATGAGAAGATGATGATCTGCATATCAATTCTATCTGTCGGCTAAGAAAACAATGGATGTGAACGTTTTTATCAGGCAATTAGTTACATCAGAAGTCAACTCCATTTCTTGGGGAGTCCTCACTCAACAGACTACTGAAGTCCATTGTTTCCTCCGTTTTCATAAATGAGGTCCACTGCTCCTAAATGATGTTCTCTATTCATTTGTGAGCCCTGACTATTGTAACTTGGATGGCTCCCTCCCCTTCCTAAAGCAGTTTTAAAGTTGAACTATAGGCAAAACTTTTTTTGTCATTTTGGATAGAGTAAGGGAAGGTTATAACCCCTGTCAAGACTTTCTTTTTCCTCCATCTGTGTCCAATAGTGGAGATTTCCCTTCACTTCCTGTCCCATAGCCAAACAGGAAGTGAGAGGGAATCCCTGAAAAGTAAGGGAATTCCTTGGGGACCCCCAGCTCACCAGAATTAGTGTCCGCATTGGAAGATTCCCTCTTCATTACTTTTCTGGGGGCAACCCAAAATTTGTGACTTGCTTTTACTTTCATTTTTAATAATAATGGTTAACAGACCAAATAGAGAGCGTGAAATTCCTTAACGGGGGAACAGACAGTAGTGAAAAATGGCAGGTGTTCTAATCCCTCTCCCCTCTATCCAAAACAAAACAAAAAAAGTTGTCTTTAGTTATACTTTAAGACCAGGAGCTGTGATTACAGGTTTTACCTGCAGCGCCACCTGATGATTAAATCTGGTATTTCAACCACCAAATATAATTGTAGTCTATGACAGCAACATACCATTAAAAGTGCACTTCAGTCATTGTAGATGAAGTATTGGGGGGGGGGGGGGGGGGTTACTAAAACTGGAGCATGCAAAATCTGGTGCAGCTCTGCATAGAAACCAATCAGCTTCCAGGTTTTATTGTCAAAGCTGAATTGAGCAAGCTGAAGTTAGAAGTTGATTGGCTACCAGGCACAGCTGCACCAGATTTTGAGTGCTCCAGTTTTAGTGAATCTAGATGCATACCTTGAATACAAGCTTAATTTCAATTTTGTACTTTTGGGCTTTGTTCACACAGGTGTACTTAAGTGTATACCCATGTGAAGGGCTGTGTTTGCCTGTACGTGATGCACAGGTGTCCTATGCAACCCCGTGTAGGCAGTCCCATTCATGTCAATCAGGATGCAGTGTCTGTAAGTCCAAACGCAATATTCCCCACGCACACATTCATGGAAATGGCTGTAATTGTGCTGAGTGCTGTAATGACCACCGGCTGGAAACCTCAACACAAAGGATTCCTCAGAAGGGTCCAATAGTCACTGTCACTTGCCTAATGAAGGGGCCCTGCGTGGCTCTGAAACGTTGCCGTATGTGTACCGTGCATAGCTCCCAACTGTCCCTGATTTGGAGCAATGTCCCCCTGTCCCTCTTTCCTCCTCATTTGTCCCTCATTTTGGTCTGATCTATATAGTTGTATATAAAATGCACTTTTTATCTTTCAAAAAATGTTTCCCAGATCCAAACCTTTCATCCAATTTCTAAATTGCTGCATTTGTAAATTTTAAAAGCCAATATAAAGGAATAGTAGTAGTAAAAAAAGCCCTTGTGGATTTATTTAACCTTTTTGTTTTGGGCAATTCTCCTTTAAGAGGGTGTGGCAGGGGGAGTGTCCTATGCCTAGATACGTTTGCCAGTCGGAGTCCCTCATTCCCATCTCAAAATGTTGGGAGGTATGACCGTGTGACCATGTGAATAAGGCTTTGGACCCTTCTGAGGAATCCTTGGTGTGCTGATGACATTTCTCCACGCAGTGGCTGCAAGGACACGGCTGCTGCTCCCAATTTGACAGCTGTGCGGGGTGCGGGTGTGCACGGGTGTGTGTCCCCAAAAACACACTGTCTGCATTTAGGGAAAGCACCCACACAGCTGTGAATTTGGGACCAGTGGCTGTGTCCGTGCATCTGCTGTATCCCTATTGATATGAATTGGGCTGCCTGCATGGGAATGCACAGATCACCTGTGTATCCCATGAGTGCAAACCTGGCCCTTGGCAGAGGTATACACTTAAGTACGCCCGTATGAACTAGGCCTATAGTAAAACTGAATTTAGATTAGACAGGTGCAATTCGTTTAGTTCCGAATTAGTTTTTTAATGAATTTTGACAAATTTCTTAATTCTGAAATTTCCGAATATTTCAATTTCCGAAATTTCCGAATTTCTGAATTTCCGAAACTTCCGAAATTATGAATTTCCGAATTTCTGAAATTCCGAATTTCCGAATTTTGAATTTTTGAATTTCCGAAATTTCTAATTTCCGAAATTACGAATTTACGAATTTACGAATTTTCATATTTACGAATTTACGAAAATTCAAAATTTCGGAAATTCGGAGTTCGGAAATTTGAAATTTCGGAAATTCGAAATTCGGAAATTGGAATATTCGAAATGTCATAAATTTAAAAATTCTAAAATTTGGAAATGTGAAAATCCAAGAATAAGAATGAAAATCTGAAAATTTGAAAATCTGAAATGATAACTAACTAATAATAAATATTAAATTATAGGTATTGGAATTTCCTTTCAAATTTGGCTGTTAGTGAATGTAACAAGTACGAATTTATCCGAAGTTACGAATTATCTGAAATAAGAATGCCGTATCTAAACGGAATGTAACGATCTAATAATAATAAATAACAATAATGAAAATAAAACCTTTTATTATTATTATTTATTATTAATTTATTCCATTCCATTCGTTTAGAGGCGGCATTCGTTATTTCGGATAATTCGTAACTTCAGATAAATTTGTATTCGTTACGTTCACTAACAGCCAAGTTTTAAAGGAAATTCCAATACCTATAATTTAATAGTTAGTTATTATTTCGAATTTTACTGATTTTCTTTCTTTTTTTCAGATTTTCAAATTTTCAGATTTTTGAATTTTTGAATTTCCGAAAATCCGAAAATTCGGAATTTGAAAATTCAGAAATTCAAATATTCGGAAATGCGAAAATTTGAAAATTCGGAAATTTGAAAATTCGGAAATTCAAAAATTCGGAAATTCGAAAATTCGGAAATCTGAAAATTCAAAATTCGGAAAATCAAGAATCCGAAAATTGGAAATTCGAAAATTCTGAAATTTGAAAATCCGAATTTTTGTTTTTATGAATTTTCTAATTCCGAATTTTTGAATTTACGAATTTACGAAAAAAGCAAAAGAAACGAATGAAACGAAAACTAACACATTCTTTGTAAGTGCACATGTCTAATTTAGATTCTAGGTTTGCTTGAAGTTTCTAGATGATCCATATGCCATACCTTTACATATGTAAAACCAATAATTTAACCTTCCTAAAAAGCTTTAGCAAGTTATTGCAAATTTAAAAAATGTTTTAGTTTTTTTTTTCAAAAAACAACTTTGATTACATTTATACCTGGTTATCCTACCAAGAAGGTCCTTGTTCAGGCACATCCTGCTATAATGTGACAATTGTCTCCCAACACTGCTTCTGCATTGTCACCCTATGACATGTGACCCTGATGGAGACTACAAGCAGCCACGCCAACACATATTGCACAAGCATAGTCCAGTGTTGTCACTATCAGGAAGCCGGGAAAATCTTGTACAGTCAATGCTGGAGTGAGAGCATGTAGACAGGAAGTGCCTAAAAGAGGCTGAAAGAGATCAGCAACATGTGAAATGCAGAAAAGGCTAAAAAAATATTTGAAAAATATATTGTTTGGAAAAAAAAAACCATGATGATTGGTTATGATATACAGTGCTTTAGCAAACTAAAGGGGGTATCTATAACAAATTTGCAGAGCTATTCATCCTGTAAAACTGAATGTACATTTGTTCTGTGTGAATGGGGACAAAATCAAATGTTATTAGGTATTTTTCTCTCCAGGTTGAATGTTCTTCATAGTGTGAATCAGAGAAATACCACATTATGGCCTTTGGATGGAAATAAATACTGATTAACTGTGATTGTCAGCTCCCTCTAGTGGACATAATGCACTATTTTCCTGATTCTGTATTAAGAATATTTGAACGCAAGAGAAAAAATGGTTAATAGCTTGGGGCTAAGCTGCTGTGAAAAAGCCTCTTCCATTGAGAAAGGTTATATCTGGTTGATTAGTATCTGTTACTTCACCTGAACAAGCCGACATACCCCGTTAACCTACAGTGCCTTGAAAAAGTATTCATACCCCTTGAAATTTTCCACATTATGTCATGTTACAACCAAAAACGTAAATGTATTTTATTGGGATTTTATGTGATAGACCAAAACAAAGTGGCACATAATTGTGAAGTGGAAAGAAAGTGATAAATGGTTTTCAAAATTTTTACTAATATCTGAAAAGTGTGGCGTGCATTTGTGTTCAGCCCCCTTTACTCTGATACACCTAACTAAAATCTAGTGGAACCAATTGCCTTCAAAAGTCACCTAATTAGTAAATAGAGTCCACCTGTGTGTAATTTAATTTCAGTATGAATACAGCTGTTCTGTGAAGCCCTCAGAGGTTTTTAGAGAACCTTAGTGAATAAACAGCATCACGAAGGCCAAGGAACACACCAGACAGGTCAGGGATAAAGTTGTGGAGACGTTTAAAGCAGGGTTAGGTTATAAAAAAATATCCCAAGCTTTGGGCATCTCACAGAGCACTGTTCAATCCATCATCCGAAAATGGAAAGAGTATGGCACAACTGCAAACCTACCAAGACATGGCCGTCCACCTAAACTGAAAGGCCAGGCAAGGAGAGCATTAATCAGAGAAGAGCCAAGAGGCCCATGGTAACTCTGGAGGAGCTGCAGAGATCCACAGCTCAGGTGGGAGAATCTGTCCACAGGACAACTATTAGTCGTGCTCTCCACAAATCTGACCTTTATGGAAGAGTGGCAAGAAGAAAGACATTGTTGAAAGAAAGACATAAGAAGTCCTGTTTGCAGTTTGTGAGAAGCCATGTGGGGGACACAGCAAACATGTGGAAGAAGGTTCTCTGGTCAGATAAAACCAAAATGGAACTTTTTGGCCTAAAAGCAAAACGCTATGTGTGTCGGAAAACTAACACGGCACATCACCCTGAACACACCATCCCCACCGTGAAACATGGTGGTGGCAGCATCATGTTGTGGGGATGCTTTTCTTCAGCAGGGACAGGGAAGCTGGTCAGAGTTGATGGGAAGATGGATGGAGCCAAATACAGGGCAATCTTAGAAGAAAACCTGTTATGCCCCGTACACACGGTCGGATTTTCCAACAGAAAATGTGTGATAGGACCTTGTTGTCGGAAATTCCGACCGTGTGTGGGCTCCATCACACATTTTCCATCAGATTTTCCGACACACAAAGTTTGAGAGCAGGCTATAAAATTTTCCGACAACAAAATCCGTTGTCGGAATGTCCGATCAATGTCCGACCGTGTGTACGGGGCATTAGAGTCTGTAAAAGACTTGAGACTGGGGCGGAGGTTCACCTTCCAGCAGGACAACGACCCTAAACATACAGCCAGAACTAGAATGGAGTGGTTTAGATCAAAGCATATTCATGTGTTATGCCCTGTACACACGGTCGGACATTGATCGGATATTCCGACAACAAAATCCATCAGATTTTTTCCGACGGATTTTGGGCCAAACTTGTCTTGCATACACACGGGTGCACAAAGTTGTCAGAAAATCAGATCGTTCTGAACGCGGTGATGTAAAACACGTACATCGGGACTATAAACGGGGCAGTAGCCAATAGCTTTCATCTCTTAATTTATTCTGAGCATGCGTGGCACTTTGTGCATCGGATTTGTGTACACACGATCGGAATTTAAACGATCAGATTTTGTTGTCGGAAAATTTTATATCCTGCTCTCAAACTTTGTGTGTCGTAAATTCCGACGGAAAAAGTCAGATGGAGCCCACACACGATCGGAATTTCCGACAACAAAATCCGATCGCACTTTTTCCATTGGAAAATCAGACCGTGTGTACGGGGCATTAGAATGGCTCTGTCAAAGTCCAGACCTGAATTCAATTGAAAATCTGTGGCAAGACTTGAAAATTGCTGTTCACAGACGCTCTCCAGCCAATCTGACAGAGCTTGAACTATTTTGCAAGGAAGAATGAGCAAAAATGTCCCTCTCTAGATGTGCAAAGCCGGTAGAGACATCCCCAAAAAGACTTGCAGCTGTAATTGCAGTGAAAGGCGGTTCTACAAAGTATTGACTCAGGGGGGCGCTATACAAATGTACCCCACACTTTTCACATATTTATTTGTAAAAAAATTTGAAAACCATTTATCGTTTTCCTTTCACTTCACAATTATGTTCCACTTTGTGTTGGTCTATCACATAAAATCCCAATAAAATACATTTACGTTTTTTGGCTGTAACATGACAAAATATGGAAAATTTCAAGGGGTGTGAATACTTTTTCAAAGCACTGTATCACTGAAAACAACAGCAGGACGTGGGCCCCGCTCTTTTATACAAGGCAGAAGCTGTATAAGGTGGGGACACCCGTGTTTTAGAACTCAGAAGGTCTCAGAAGTTGTCCATTATTCCTTGAAGTTTCCTTTAACTGATCCAAAACATTTAGGAACATAACACCAAAATAATTCACAAACAAAAATAAATTGTAGTTCCAAAGTGCTTTTTTTTCCTTGAATGTAAACCACAAGAAATACAATTTGTAATTTGAGAGTCTGCAAAAATAGATGTAAAGGATCACACACTCCATTTTTGATACGATTGTGCCATTCCATAACATATATATAGCCATTTTTGCTTTTTTTGAATAGAGTAGGGAATGATTAAACCACCGTGAAATGTTTTATTTTTTATTTTATATATTTTTTGCTGTTTTGATTTCCTGTCGCCTAAGGAAGATTTACCTTCACCTCACCAGGTGCTGCTCCTAATTTTCTCCTGGGTCCTTTTTTTTTATATATATATATAATTAGGTATGGGGACAATGTAATTTTTGAGTGCTCCTCACTATGTACAATATTCAAAACACATTGGCTGTTTTATATTTTCTTGTTGTGAATGAACAGCAATAATAAAGCTTTAGTGTGATTTTTTATTTTTTTTTGTACAGCTTTAGTCACAATACTTACCTGTAATGAAGGATGTCCCAAGCTCTGCAGGCAGCCAGATCCTGTAGATATGTTCACTGAAGGGATACCCCGTCCTCTTCCTGTCTCTGGACTTCCAGCTCTGCAATGATTATTAGCTTGGAGCTGAGCTGCTGTGAAAAAGTAATGCCAGGGACCCACCCCTTCCTACCACATCCTCTATTGAGAAAGGTTATTTTATCACTTTTGCTGCTTGTAGCACAACCTCTGAATGTTGGGGAGGATCCTGTGGCTCCTCATACTCTGCCCAATCACAGTTTCTGTTTCATGCAGTGTCAAGAATAAAATAATTTTTTCTCAATGGAGGAGGAGGGAGGATAGGTATGTCCTTGGCACATCTTTTTCACAGCAGCTCAGCCCAGAGCCTGAAGCTTTTAGCCATCACAGCTCCAGAAGTTCAGAGACAGGAAGAGGACAGGGCATCCCTGTAGTGAAGATCTCTGAATGACTTGGGACATACAGGACTTTATTACTGGTAGGCAATGTGACTAAAGATAATATATATATATATATAGCTAAACTTCAACTTTAAAAGATTTTGGTTCCTTGGTCTGGTGATCTCATTAGGCTTTTTTGCATGTGGATTTCAAACTCTGGGTCCATTAACTAAGGGGTACCTTGTCTGCGCTAAGAGCAGCCTCGGTGGAAACCTTGCACTCAATTTAAATTTGATTGATCTTCTTCAACCACAAGTCATTGATAAATGGAGCCAGGTGTTAGCTGAGGAGACACTATGGAATTTTTACAGCCTGAAGGAGTTAATTTCAGTGCTGGACAGGATGACTAGAAGCCCTAAGACAGGGGTGCTCAACCGGTGGCCCGGAGGCCTCTGATGTGGCCTGTTCTAGGATGGTGGGTCGGCAAGCCCAAATCACGGGTTGCCTAGAGCATCAGAGTGGTTGGAGCCAGCGCTAGAAGAAGCAAGCGGCTGCGGAGGGAGCGGGAGCCACATACGCCAATGTTTCCTCTATACTGCCTGGGACAGAAACCTTTCCAACAGCCAGCGATGCCAGCAAAAAAGTGAAGGATAAAAGGTCAGCTTATTAAATGTCACAGGTTAGCAACAGGCATATTATTGTCATAGTTTTGCAATGGGCATATATGAGCAATGAGTACAGTTTTTCAATGGTTATTAGGTTGCTTCCACACTGATCCCCTTAAAGCGGTTGTATACCTATATTTGTAACTTTTACCTACAGGTAAGCCTATAATAAGGCTTACCTGTAGGTAAAAAAAATATCTCCTAAACCTGTAAGGTTTAGGAGATATTCCCCTCGCAATGAGCCGCTAACTGCAGCGGCGCATGCGCACAGGGGACTCTCGGCTGACAGCCCGGCAAACTCCGGAGCTTGCCGGGCAGAAGTCTCCCGCGCGCATGCGCGGGAGTGACGACATCGCGGCTCCGGCCACTCACAGCGCCGGAGCCGCGATACCCGGAAGACACGCCGAGGGGAGATGTCGGCTCCCTCGGCGTGGACCAGGTGAGATGCCGGCGCCTCGTTCTAAGGTAAGTATCTCATAATGAGCTAGTATGCGGTGCATACTAGCTCATTATGCCTTTTCCCTTGCAGGTGTAAAAAAAAAAAAAAAAAATGACAGCGGGTATACAACCGCTTTAAGTGATTTAGTAACCGTTTGCAGGCCACAATGAACTGGCTTTTACCGCACCCCAAACTGCAAATGTAAACGAGCCCCTATTGTCTTGAGCCCCCTATAAGGCTGCTTTCACACTGATGCGCTGTGGTTTACAGAAGGTGCAGCGCAGTGCACCACCGCGGGTTTACCTGCACTGAGCCATAAATGTCTAATATATCCTGCAAGTTTGGTGCGCATTCTGAAAGTGCACCACACCCACAAGATGTAATAGAAGTCTATGGCTCAGAGCAGCTAACCCAAAGGAAAGCTGTTGGTGCACTGCGCTGCACCTTCAGTGCGGGTAAACCAAAGTGCATCAGTGTGAAAGCAGCCTTATAGGGGGCTCAGGACATTAAGGACTCATTTACATTTGTGGTTTGGAGGGCAGTAAAAGCCGTTGTCATTGTGGTTGGTGACTGGTTACCAAATCACTTAGGAGGCCTTCGTTCTTCAAAAAGTTGAGCACCCCTGCTCTAAGGGCAATAATTCTATACTACTACAATATCAAATTCACTTCACTTTAGGGCTTGCAAATGGGAATCTGTCATTTGGGATAAGCTTGGGTTCGGCCACCGTTCAGGCTCAACTCATGTTTGACAGAACCCAGAAGATAGCTGTCAGTGCCAGACTAATGAGCTGCAGGCCGGGGATCCAGTGCCATGGACAGTGTCAGCAGCAACGTCTGTAATCCTTAATAATACAGTTATAGGTAAGTGTTATCTTACACAGATGTCCTATGTTTAAATTGCCTCAACAGCTCCCATAATGGGGTTCCCTCCACCCCTAGGCCCCATAGATGCCCCGTGGGCTTCTATGACTATTGCTATGCCTTCAGGGGCGGACTGACCATTTGGGCACTCAGGCTCTGCCCAAGGGCCTGCAGCCAGTAGGGGGCCCCATGAGAGAATACTTGCCAAGTACTCTCATGGATTTATTTGTCCAGCCAATTTTTTTGTCCTGGGAAATGCAATGTAAGAATGGCTACACTGCCAGTGTTTCTTGGCTCAGTATTTTGCGGGTGCATCAGCATGCAATGTATCACCGTCTCTGCCTCCAGCATACAGTGTCATCTGTTTACATTGTATAGCTATGGAGCGTGGTGGGGCATGGTTGGCAGGACGGGAATTGGGAAGGCACAACTTTCATGGGACAAGCACCCGTTCATCAGGAGTTATTCAGGACTACTTGAACAAAGCCATGTTTTGAGAGGGTGGACCTCTCTCTCTCAGGGTCCCTCTCTCTCACACCCAACCCGCTCTCATACCCATCGCGCTCTCACATACCCCTCTCTCTCTCTTACCCCCAATCTCTTCCTCATTCCTTTCTGCCTCTCTCACCCCCTCACTATCACCCCCTCTTTCTCTCTCTCTCTCACACCCCTCTTTCTCTCACCCTTCTCTCTCTCACCCCCCTCTCCCTCCCCCTCCCCCCATCACCCCTCTGTCTCTCTCTCTCACCCACCCTCTCTCTTTTACCGCCCTGTCTCTCTCATCTCCCCCCTCTCCCTCTCACCTCTCTCTTAGCCCTTCTCCTTTACCCCCTTCTCTCTCACCCCCTCACTATCACCCTCCCTCTCACTCCTCTCTCTTACCCTTCTCTCTCTCACCCCTCTCTCTCCCTCACCCCCCTCTCTCTCACATCTCCCCCCTATCTCACCCCTCTCTCACCCCCCTCTCTCTCACATCTCCCCCCTCTCTCACTCCCCTCTCTCCCTCACCCCCTCTCTCTCACATCTCCCCCCTCTCTCACCCCTCTCTCTCCCTCACCCCCCTCTCTCTCACATCTCCCCCCTCTCTCACCCCTCTCTCTCTCACCCACCTTCTCTCTCTCTTACTGCCCTCTCTCTCTCTCTCGTCCCCCTCTCTCCCCCACCCCCTCTTACCCCCCTCACTCCCTCTTTTTCTCATCCCCCTCTCTCTTTTACCACCCTGTCTCCCCCCCTCCCCCCCCTCTCTCTCTCTCTCACACACCCCTCTCTCTCCCTCACCCCCTCTCTCTCACCTCCCCCTCTCTCTCCTACCCCTCACTTACCCCCCTCTTTCTCTCACCCCCTCTCTCTCTTTTTTATCACCTCCCTCTCTTACCCCCCTCTTTTTCTCACCCCCCTCTCTCTTTTACCACCCTCTCTCTCTCACCTCCCCATCACCCTCCCCCTCTCTCTCACCTCTCTTACTCCTTCTCCTTTACCAGTGATCCCAGTGATACTACAAGACGTAGAGGGTAAACTCTCCAGATGGGGCACAGACAAAAATAAAAACCTCACAGAGGTTCTAACCTGATTTCACTGCAGTCCTGTTCACCACTGAGAGCAGATCTCAGTGGGGGTACAGACAGCAAGAAAAAAACCTGTCTGGGTCCATAATACTTCCCCACTCTATCCAAAAGCTCTGGTTGGTTTGGTTCTAATTAAAAGTCTTTAGATAGGAATGTGTAATCAACTTATGATAAAGGTAAACAGTTACACAATTCAAATGCTTATATAAATATATATTATAGTTTAAAAAATAGATATCTTCTTTATATGTGTTTTCATATGGAACTGTATAATATATTTATATATTTGTTTTTTTAAAAGTCACATAATGTCTTCATAAAAAAACACAAGGCCTCCATTCACAGATTTCTTCTTCTAAATGGATTGCCGATGAAGCTGAAAAGTGATCAGTGCAGTTTTAGTCAATCGTCAACAGAAATTTACTTCATTTAATAGAATCAGAAAATCCACTTTGGGAACCCTTATAAAAATCTGTTTACCCAAAATGTGATCTGTAACCCTTTTGCTGCTGGAGCAATTTATTTTTTGGTAATGTTTTTTTGACTAGGAAATAAGGGAGAAAAATACTTATACGAGGCCGGCCTTCCAATGCTTCTATGGCAGTGGTTCTCAACCTCTTAGTGCCGTGACCCCTTGATAAAATTTCCCAAGTTGTGGGGACCCCTAACAGTAAAATTATTTTTGTAGCGTGGATTGTCAGCACCCAAGGCAAGACAAGTAATTTGCGCCCCTAACCCATGGATATTTAGCGCTCCCTGAGTCCCTTCCACTCGTATAGTATTAAAACCCCTTATGGTACATTGTGGATGTACCACTCTCTTTGTTCTCCTTTCTTTCCCTTTTATCTCTCTCTATCCTAATTTCTTGTTTTTTTTTTCCCCCCATCCCTCTCTCTAGCCATCTTTCTTGTTCTTTCTCTTATTCTTTCTCTCAATTTTTCTTTGTTCCTCCCCTCCCCTCTCTTTTCCTCTCCCTTCCACTTATTCTCTATTTTTATTCCTTCTCTTACTCATTGGTGGGGGGGGGGGATGGGATGAGTGGCAGTGCTGGGGGAAGTTCTGATCAGCCAACTTAGGTGCTCTTGATCAAGGTCATCTGCTGATCCGAGAACTGTAGTGGGGACTTTTAATGGCAACTATAATCACAGGTAGAGTTACTCACTGTGTCTCCGGCTTTACTGTGTCTCCGACTTTGTGGTGTCTCGCAGCAGTAGCACCTATCCCAAAATCAGGAGCCCCTCCAACTTCACATTCCTCACCAGTCAGCTGACCTCTAGTCTCTGCCCCCCAGCCATGCCGTGAACTAAAAGGGCGGCTGCGAAGAGGCTGAGTGGGCGGCCACAAGCTCCAGGAACAGTCCAGCTGGGTGGCCACAGGCTCCAGGGACTGGGAAAGTGGTGCGGGCTTCAGGAACAGCCCAGGATTCGCTGACCCCTGGCAAATCGTCATTCAACCCCCGAGGGGGTCTTGACCCCCAGTTTGGGAACCACTGTTCTGTGGTGTCAACACGCCTCAGTGCTGTCTCCTGTGATAGCTGGACACACAAAATCCCATGAGAATGCACTCTAGGCCATTGCAGAAGAGCTTTTTAAGTGCCCAGGCATCTCAAGGAGGCAGTAGTGAGTTGATGAAATCCTGGAAGTGTTGGAAGCCGGGGTATTTTATTATTTTTTTTAGTTTAATTTTTAAATCACCTTTGTAGGTCATTATACTTTGGGTTATAGGGGGTTTTTATTTTTCATGGAAGGTCCACTTTCAGTTTTAGGCAGCTACAAATAAAATATTTTTGGCCTGCTCAGTAATTTTGAGGCAAAAACAATTTTGCCAGTAAAACTGCTCATCTTTATTAGCCACTACAAAAAAATGCCAATTTTATATGGTAGGCTTGTGTGGACATCCACCCAAGCTGACAATAGTTCATTCCAGACTGTGAAGCCCCATTAGCAGTGACTTTAGTGGGGTAATAATGTCTAAAGTGGGTGCTAGGAATCAGCAAAACCATGTGATTATTTTTAAAGCGTAGTATATTATCCTTTGGAAAGGCTATGTATTCCCAGAAAGCCACCCACTTGGAACCATCGTACTTCAGTATAGATCCCTGATTTAATGATTTATATGATTTAGAATAGAGATACTCACCTGGTAAGCCTAAATGTCTAGCTGGTCTTCAACTTCACACATTCTTAGTCTTCTGTTTGGGTAGTTGTGTCTCCATGGTCCTCAGAATTAGACTGGACATCCGTCATTTCAATGTCATGAATGCTTGATGATTCTGCCTCACCATGCTGGTTCTTTCCTCCTGCTCCAGCTCCTGGCTGGCTTCCTCTGTCCTTGGTTCATCATCAACATTTGAATCATCAGCTTTTTGGTTTGTTTCAGATGTTTCATCATTGATCTCTATAGGCTCCACTTGAGTGACCGCATGTTCACCTTCTCTGCCCCCTTCCTTTTGATTGTCATCATTGGGTTCAGTGTTTTCATTAGTCTCAGATTCCTGCACTTCTTCACTAGTGCCAGGTGCACTTGCATCTTCATTTCCATCATCAGGTGCATCAACATTCGTATCATCACCAGGATGTTCATTTATTTCAACTACTTCATCAGTGGAGCCTTCAGCTTTGTTATCTGTAGCTTCGTCTCCTGGTGCATCAGTAGCACTCATAGCTCTGGGAGCTTCTTCATTTTCCTCATTCACCTCACCAGATGCTTCTTCATTCACCACACTTTCATCAACAGGTGCTTCTTGATTCTCCGCATTCACCTCACCAGGTATGTCTTCATCTTCCACATCCACTACACTGGGTGATGCTTCATTCTCCTTTTTTATTTTACCAGGTAAGTCATCATTCTGCTCATTCACGTCATTAGTTGCTACCTGAATTTCCACATTCCTATCAGCAGATGCAACTTCATTCTCCACATTCATATCAACTGGTGCTTCCTCATTCTCCATATTCATGTTTGCAGGTGCTTCTTCATTGTCTACATTCTCCTCAGCAGGTGCTTTATCATTCTCTGCATTCTCCTCAGCAGGTGCTTCTTCATTCTCCGCATTCTCTTCAGCAGGTGCTTCTTCCTTCTCCACGCTCTCCTCTGCAGGTGCTTTATCATCCTCTGCATTCTCTTCAGCAGGTGCTTCTTCCTTCTCCACGTTCTCCTCAGCAGGTGCTTTATCATTCTCTGCATTCTCCTCAGCAGGTGCTTTTTCATTCTCCACATTCACCTCAGAAGTGTTTTCTTCATTCTCTATATTCTCCTCAGCAGGTGCTTCTTCATTCTCCACATTCTCCTCAGCAGATGCTTCTTCATTCTCCACATTCTCCTCAGTAGGTGCTTCTTCATTCTCCACATTCTCCTCAGCAGGTGCTTCTTCTTTTTCCACATTCTCCTCAGCGAGTGCTTCTTCATTCTCCTCGTTTACATCACCAGGTGTTTCTTCATTCTCAGCATTTGCATCAGCAGGTACCTCTTCATTGTCTGCATTTGCATCAGCAGGTTCCTTTTCAATCCCAACAGTTACATCATCAGATGTTTCTGCAATCTGGGCATTTACATGACTAGGTGCACCTTCATTTTCAACATTAATATCACCTATAGCTGTTTCTTCATGTTCACCAATCACCTCAAAAGATTCTTGTCCATTTTCAACAAATGCCTCACTAGATGTTTCCTTATTCTCATCACTCATTTCGACATTTGCATTCTCTTCATTTGCGTCATTATGTGTTTCTTCATTTTCAGCATTCACATCTCTAGCTGAAGTTTCATTGTCCATATTCTGATCATCAGATGTAGGAACTTCCTTATTCTCTACCTTTACTTCCTCAGGTTTTTCTCCAGACTCAGCATTCATATCAGCGGGCACTTCTTCATTCTCCACATTCACCTCATTGGGTATTTCTTCATTCTCTGCATTCACGTTAGCAGGTGCTTCTTCATCTTCCACATTCACCTCATTGTCAATGTTTAGTTCTTCGGGTACTTTATCATTTTCCGTATTTTCACCAGCAGGCTCCTCTTCATTTTCCACATTCACATCAGGGGGTGTTTCAACATTTTCATCACCGGGTGCTTCCACATTTTCAACATTTTCATTACCAGGTGCTTCCTCATTTTTAACGTTTTCCTCACCAGATTCGTTCTCTTTTTCAACATTTTCATCACCAGGTGCTTCCTCATTTTCAACATTTTCATCAACAGGTGCTTCCTCCTTTTCAACATTTTCCTCACCAGATGCTTCCTCCTTTTCAACATTTTCATCACCAGGTGCTTCCTCCTTTTCAACATTTTCATCACCAGGTGCTTCCTCCTTTTCAACATTTTCATCACCAGGTGCTTCCTCCTTTTCAACATTTTCCTCACCAGATGCTTCCTCCTTTTCAACATTTTCATCACCAGGTGCTTCCTCCTTTTCAACGTTCTCATTTTCCACATTTTCAGGTGGTTTATCATTCTCCATAGTCTCATCAGTAGTTGTGTCCCCATTCTCTACTTTGGCATCAGCACTTTCTTTGTTGTTCACATCTACATTAGCTGGTGCTTCTTCATTCTCCACTTTGGCATCGGGGCTTTCTTCAACATGCTCCACATTCTCATCAGCAGATGCTTCTTCATTCTCCACTTTGACATCAGCACTTTCTTCATCATGCTTTGCATCCACAGCAGTGGGTGCTTCATTGTCATTTTCATTGACAGTAACAAATGCTTTTTCATTTTCAGCATTTATGTTAGGAGGTACATCTTCAGGTTCTTCACTGACACCCGCGGGTGCTTCTTGATTCTCCACATTCTCTTCAGCAAGTGTATCTTCACCCTCGACACTGAGGTCACCAGATGCCTCTTCGTTCTCGTTATTCCCATCATCAGATTTGACCCTAACCTCTTCAGACTTTAGGTCTCCTTCTGTTTTTAGTTGTTCTGCTGAAGAACTTAATAGAGTTTCTTCTATTTTATCATCTTCTGGATCTGTTTTCATTTCACATTCAAGTCCCACTGCTTCCTCTTTACCAATGTTCTCTTCCAAAACTTTATCCTCATTGATGTTATTTAATTCTGCATCTTCTGCTTTTAAATCGAAGGGTATGGATTCTTCTGAATGATATTCAGTTGGTATTTCAACTTTATCCTCAGACATTTCTTGATCTAAATCTCCTGCTGCCTCTTTTATTTCATCTTCTGTGTCAGCTTTGAAATCCTCCTCAACCTCTTCATGTTTTGAATCCACACTATCTTTGGCTTCTATTTCATCTTGCTCTTGTCCAGATTCTTGCTCTTTTTCTGAAGCCTCATCTACTGTATCTTGAATGGTGCTTTCAGTCAAAACTGTGAAAATAATTAAATATTGAAAAAATACATATGTGTGTGTGTGAATAATTACTGACAACTGTACAACACTGAATAATTCCAGGAAATATAGTATACTGTAACATTACTATAATGATTAAAGCAGAACTCCAGATAATAATAAATAATTATCAACAGGCAGCCATACATAGAGCACTATTTCAGGCCAGAAAGCTTATCTTGCAGCGCTGGAAATCTGATCAGGCCCCAACCAATAGAGAATGGATTAATCACATGGGGGACACACTCTGCCTAGAAAAGATTATTTACCAGCATAGAAGTTGCCCCAATAAATATGACAAGTTATGGAGGAGTGGCTAGCTGTGTCGGGTTTATCACCCATTGACCTTATTATGGATATAATCTTTTCATAATGTGTCTCCTGCATTGTGTTGCTCATTGTTGTTTACTGAATTTTGGTATGCTTTATAACTCTGCTGACCTTCCCTCTATTTACTCTGTTAGGGCCCTGCTACTCTACACCATGTAGTACTCGATGTCTACTGCTTGTGTGGTTAAAGTAGAACTATAGGCAAAACTTTTTTACATTTTGGATAGAGCAAGTCAGAGTTATAATCCTTGTCAGATTTTTTTTCGCCATCTGTGTCCCACTGTGGATATTTCCCTTCACTTCCTCTCCCGTAGCCAAACAGGAAGTGAGAATAACTCCCTGCAAATTAAGAGAACTCCCTGGGGCCCCCCCAGGTCACCAGAACTAGTGACCCTATTGGAAGATTTCCCCTTTTCTGGGGACAACCCAAAATTTGGGATTTTCTTTTACCTTCACTTTCAATGATAATGGTAAAAAATAACAAACCTGTCATACTTACATGCTCTGTGCAGTTGGTTTTGCACAGAGCAGCCCAGATCCTCCTCTTCTCGGGTCCCTCTTTGGTGCTCCTGGCCCCTCCCTCCTGTTGAGTGCCCCCACAGCAAGCAGCTTGCTATGGGGCACCCTAGCCTAGCTGCTGCTCCCTGTGTCCATACAGACACGGAGCCGAGGCCTGGTCCCGCCTCCTCTCTCCCTTCATTGGCTGACAGACTTTGATTGACAGCAGTGGGAGCCAATGACGCCATGCTCCTGTCTCAGCCAATGAGGAGGGAGAGTCCCGGGCAGCCGAGACACTCCTGCAACATCACTGAATCTAGAGGACCTCAGGTAAGTGTTGGGGGGTTAAGGGGGGTTGTTGCGCACAGAACAAGGGTGTGAACAAGAGCCCTCGTACAATTTACTGTTTTACAACAATGTTGTTATGCATTATCTCTACACTATGTTCCGTTGAATTTATGTTGTAATTTGTTTTTAATCTATGCTATGTTTAAATAAAAAAATCTTTTTACTATATATACTCTGGTAGACGTACTCACTATCTATTATGTGTCAGCAAGTGCCTGTAAAGTCCATTCAGGGGAATTCTCTTTTCTGATATATATGCAATCATTGGATGTGGCACTGCTTTTCTTAGGCCTAGGGAAGCTAATCACCCTATTCAGTTGTTGCGCACAGAAGGCTTTTTATCTAAATGCATAGAGTGCATTAAGGTTAAAAAACCTTCTGCCTTTACAACCCTTTTAATGAGGGCACAGACAGCAGTAAAAACTGACAAGTGTTCTAACCCATCAACACTCTATCCGCAATTAGAAAAAAAAGTTTTGCCTTTAGTTATACTTTAAGGCTGGGTTCACACTGAAGCACGGAGTGGCTCACAGCAGGGGTCCGGTGCGTCTCCATTCACTGTTTCAGGTCCAATTTCAGCCATTTTTGTCTGAATTCGGACCTGAAACGGACCAAAAAAATGCAATTCACACCAGAGCCATCCGGAGATGTGTGAACCGGCTACATAGAGAGCCGGTTACAATCTCCTGACATGTGAATTGGATGCGGAGAAATCCGCATCCAATTCGCAATAGTGTGAACCCAGTCTAAGATGTATTCCAGCTCTGTTCACTCCTATGATGTAATGACTCTGGACTGGTTTTGCTGTACCTATCTCAGTATGTACGATATATGCTACTATTTTTTTTGTTTAATAAACTTTCTTTAGAAATAAAGGGCCCTATTCCCTTTCCACTAAGCCAAGCTCACTAATTCCGTTATTTGATAATCCGGCTTTACCTGACGGTGGTCAAACCTCGGTTTACGGCACATATGACAGATTATCCTGGCCCATAACCCGTTTGTTTGTGTACCCTACACTAGGCCTCTTTAAAGCTCAAGCAGATGTTCCTTCCGCTTCTTTAGACTGACTGACAAATGTACGCCTGATGAAATACTGTAAATCACTACACCTATCGAGACAGATCCACAGACCCTTAACGGCCTTTGGAAGACTGTGTCTTCTCTCGAAGATTCCTCGCCTTACATTATCCTTGATATATAAGGTGATCCTATCCCATACCCATTGCGCACTCCCTACTTACAAGAAATGGTGGTCAAGGGGCTTGGAGATTGGGATATCCCCCAAGGATTGGTACAACGCATTTGTATTCATGCATAAGCCTTCGGTCTCTTGCTATGCGCGGAAGATACAGTTCAAACTGCTATCCAGGTGGTATTGGGTTCCGGCATCCATTAAGCGGATCTTCCCTGAGTCCTCGGACATATGTTGGCGCTGTCATGCAGTGAGAGGAACATACCTACACGTATGGTGGGAATGTGATCGGATCCACCCATTTTGGAAAAAAATATTTTAGGTATATAACGAGATTTATGATGAGAGTCTCTCATCCCTTCTCCTAAGACTGCACTTTTGTCCATGTTACCGGGCTCCATTAATTCTCAGAAATCCAGCCTTCTCAGATTTTTCCTATCAGCTGTAAGACAGTTTATTTCCAGGTTCTGGAAATCCACTACCATGCCACCTCTAAATCTATGGGTAGACCTAATGAACGACATTATGCTTATGGAGGAAATGCAAGCTAGGGAACTAGACACATGGGAAAAAAATAACAAATCGTGGTACATCTGGCTTCACTATTCTACCTCGGAAAAGTTTCATAGAAGATTTTCCACTTAGACAAGTAGATGGTTGGTCTGAATGCAGGGTAGAAACAACTGGCTTTACCTGCTTCCTCTCCCACCTTCTTCTCTTTTAATAACCCTCCTCCTGCCCTTCTCCTCATTTCATTCTCTCCATGAGCCCACCCATCTAGAGGAGACCTATGATAGTCATACGATTTTTACAGACCACATCTTGTCAACCAACCCATTAACCTATTCATTCCTTCGCTTTTATTTCCTATTCGGTCTTTCTCTCCCCCTCTTCCCTTTTACAATGTTTTTTTTTTCTTCCAATGGGTTGCTTTAATATCTGACGTAACAAGTTAGAAGATATTCAAATTATGACAAATCTTTCCTGATATCCCCCTCCCTCTCTTTTATTTTGTACACCCCCATATATTTTTACGTTCATATAATAATAATAACATTTTATTCAACCTAAATGTTTTAAAAAGTTATGTACCAGCGCTCCTCCATACACATCCAAGCCTCTTTCTACAGGAAGGGAAGAGATGTAAGTCATTTAGCAGAGGCAAGAATAAGAAAATAGAAATTTACTGTGTAGAGCCACTAGCCACCCCCTTGCCCTCAATGATATGCTGTCTTTTAGTCAAGTCTACAAGGGGGTGGTGCAGAGACCAATCTTGTCCCTTCAAAAGCATGGTGGTGAAACACTGGTCCATGGCTGAAGTGTCCCAACATGAGTTGGCTATTTGGAGACCCCATAAAAAAAATGATATACAGTACTAGATTCACTGATACAAAAAAAATGGTCTTTGTGTTTTATCCCCTTATTAGTTCTCTTTTGAAAAATCAATTGTGCACTTTCTAAAAATAAACCGTTGACTGGCATTCTATCATTTAGTTACCAGTCTGGGTTTTTGTTCACCACTAACTTCAAACTGAATATTGTATTCTAACTCCTCAGTTCTTCACGATGATGGAGCTTGCCATCTACATTTTGCTGGTAACAGTTGTCACAGTAGAGAACAAGTATTGTTCTTCGAGCTCTTGAGTCAGAAAAGTTTCTGTCATCGTTATTTCTCAGAATTTAATCCAGCTATGGATTTTTTAAATGTTTTCTCTCTTATTATCTCTCTAAGCTTCATCAAGTTTCTTCTTTCATATAACCATAAACATTTTTGTATGCCACTGAGCTTTTAAAAGTCCTAATTATCTGTTCGAATAATTGGACATGGAGTTTCTCATAATTTAGAGTAGTTAGCCTAAAACGTTTGAACTAATGTTTAGGGTGCCTTCTCCACATTCCATTTCTCCTCAAAAAGTTCCTAGTGGCTGAGTGGGGAAGATGCTTGGTTACTTAATAGTTCAGGTTTCAGGTCCGAATTCAGCCAAAAATTAGGACTGAAATTGAACCTGAAACGGTGAATGGAGACGCCCCGGACCCCCTGCTGTGAGCCGCTCCGTGCTACAGTGTGAACCCAGCCTTAAGCAGAATAAGAGCGCTGCCACTGGAAGAAGAAGTGAGCCAAGGCTTGCTTCTGTATGCTCTTCTTCTTTCCCAGCGACACCCTTCCTAATCTGAGGCTTGAAACTATAGGAACACTATAGGATTGGAAAAGACCTGGGATGCCTTTGGGTGAGTAGCGTGCCACGGTGAACAGTGTGTGGTACCATAGCGTTAACAGTGGGAGGGGCTTAAAAGGGCATAGTTAAATAAAACAAAAAAATTATTGTACCCATAAAATATGCTTAACTTAATAAAAGGAATGTCACTGTAAAAATATGATTTGAGCCTACCTTAACCACTTGTCGACCGCTGCACGTCGATATACGTCAGCACAATGGTAGCGGTGGGCAAATGGGCGTACCTGTACGTTCCCTTTAATTGGTGGGGCTAGCAGGCGCACGCCCGCCTGCCGCGTACAGCGTGACCGTGCATGCGGGACCCGCGGACTCAATGTCCGCCGGTGTCCCGGCGATCGTGTCACAAAGCCGCAGAACGGGGAGATGCCTATGTAAACAAGGCATTTCCCCATTCTGCCTAGTGACATGACAGGGATCTACGGCTCCCTGTCATCGGGAGCAATGATCGATGTCATGTGAGTTGAAGCCCATTCCCCCCACAGTTAGAATCACTCCCTAGGACACACTTAACCCCTTGATCGCCCCCTAGTGTCTAACCCCTTCCCTGCCAACGTCATTACACATACTAATAAAAATAAAATTTTATAGTAAAAATGCCATAAAACTATCCCCTATTTTGTAGACCCTATAACTTTTGTGCAAACCAATCAATATACGCTTATTGCGATTTTTTTTTTACCAAAAATATGAAGAAGAATACATATTGGCCTAAACTGAGGAAAAAAATATTTTTTTTTATATATTTTTGGGTGATATTTATTATAGCAAAAAGTAAAAAATATTGCTTTTTTTTTCAAAATTGTCGCTCTTTTTTTGATTATAGCGCAAAAAATAAAAACCGCAGAGGTGATCAAATACCACCAAAAGAAAGCTTGATTTTTGGGGGAAAAAAAGACGTAAATTTTGTTTGGGTGCAACGTCGCACGACCGCGCAATTGTCAGTTAAAGCGACGCAGTGCCGAATCGCAAAAAGTGCTCTGGTCAGCAGGGTTGGTGCATTTTTATCTACACAGGTGAAAGTGCAATTTGCTAACCATTCCCTCCATCACGCCCTGGCTACAGTCCGGGCCGCTCTTTCCCGGTCCTGGATGTCCCCCTCTCTGTCAGGAGCCCCCCTGTGCATAGGTGCACGCAGCCAATTGCATTAGGGTGTGCACCCCAAAGCTCAAACACGCTCACGCGTGTGTATATATATAAGGTAAGGGGCTGGCTGAAACCACTACCTGAGGGGACACTATGGTTTTCCCATTGCTAAGGTCCCAATCTACGCAGCCAGCTTGTAAAAACTCAGCCTGGTTATGATTGTCCTTGTTGGGTAGATTAGGAAAAGCCAACACACCACCCTTGTCCCCTATGTGCCCCAAAATGTCAGCCTTGATGTATTTTTGACTACTATACTCTTAACATAAATTACTTAAACATCATTACAGCACATGTAAAGCCTGACTGAATGACTTTTGGCTTGCTAAAGCACTGTGTATCATAAACGGTCCCACTTTTCTAATAATATACTTGTCTTCACTTTTTTGTTGTGCTTTGAGCTTCTCAGTGCTGCCAATTTCCTGCAGCCTCTATGCTGCCACTTCTTGTCTATATGCACTCCAGTGATGGCTGAAATGTATTTCCTTGGGTTGATTTCCTGATGGTGACCATTCCTGTTTAATGTGCACTGCAACAGCCACTTGTAATCAGGGAAGTAACTTAAGTGTGTGTGCAGGAGAATGCTGAACATCTCCCCCCCCTCCCCCACAGTGTCTACAGACCTGAAGCAGGAGCCGCTCCTGCAGCCTCTCAGTTCAGATCGAGAGGCTGCACCTTCAAAGCTCCACATGACCCCACTGAGGGAAGATTTCCTTATTCTGAACTGTCCTGGTCTAATAGGTGTGTTTTATGGAGGGGGAAGAGCTGTACTGGGAGGAAGAGCTGTACTGGGGAGGAGTTGTACTGGGGGGTGCTGTACTGGGGGAAGGAACTGTACCGAGGGGGCAGAGCCGTACCAGGGAATAACTGCACTAGTGGGGAGAGCTGTACTGGGAAGGGGGAAGCTGTATTGGGGGGGGGCAAGCTTACTAGGGGGAAAGCTGTGCTGGTGAGGGGGGTACTGCAGTGGGAGGGGGGGCTGTACTGTGGGGGCAGAGCTGTACCAGGGCATAGCTGCACTAGTGGGGAGAGCTGTACTGGGAGAGAAGAAAGTTGTGCAGGGGGGCAAATTTGAAAAAAGAAAGTCATCCAGCATACAACAATGCTGGGTCTGCATAGTTAGTTCAAAAGATATTTATGGTTGAAGCCCTATGGCCGATACGGATGTGGACAACATTTAGAGTTAACATAACACTTACCACATGAAATGGACCTGAAAGTGTGCCTTGGTCTGATGGACGGTATACCAAAATTATTATTATTATTATTATTAAACAGGATTTATATAGCGCCAACAGTTTGCGCAGCGCTTTACAACATGAGGGCAGACAGCACACTTACAATACAAATCAATACAGGAGGAATCAGAGGGCCCGGCTCGTTAGAGCTTACAATCTAGAGGGGAGGGTCAAGTGGAAACAAAAGGTAATAACTGTGGGGGGTGAGCTGATGGAGGAAATTAAAAAAACATTGTTAGGTGTGGGTAGGATAGGCTTCTCTGAAGAGGAGGGTTCTCAGGGATCGTCTAAAAGCTAATAGAGTAGGAGATAAGCGGAAAGATTGGGGTAAGGCATTCCATAGGATTGGAGAGGCTTTGGAAAAGTCCTGGAGGCGAGCATGGGAGGAGGTGATGAGGTGAGCTAAAGAGCTGAAGGTCCTGAAAGGAATGAGTAGGTTGGTATTTAGAGACTAGGCTAGCGATGTAGCTGGGGCTAAATTGTGGATGGCTTTGTACGTAGTTTTTAGTATTTTGAATGTAATTCTTTGGCTGACCGGAAGCCAGTGGAGGAATTGACAGAGAGGGGTAGCAGAGACAGAGCAATTGGTAAGGTGGATGAGTCTGGCAGCGGCATTCATGATGGATTGAAGAGGTGATTGACTATGTAGAGGTAAACCAATGAGAAGGGAGTTGCAGTAGTCGAGGAGAGAGATGACCAGCGAGTGAATTAAGAGCTTTGTTGTGTCATTGGTTAGAAAGGGGCGTATTTTGGAGATGTTGCGGAGGTTGAGGCGGCAGGAGTTGGACAGTGATTGGACGTGGTGATTGAAGGAAAGTTCAGAGTCCAGGACTACACCTAGAACCTTGGCATGTGGGGATGGGCTTATATTTGTGCCATCGATTTTAACCGAGAGATCAGGGGAAGGGGCATATGGGGGAGGAAAAATTATAAGTTCTGTTTTGGATAGATTGAGTTTGAGAAAGTGGTGTGACATCCAGACTTATATATCTGATAGTAAATTAGTGATATGTGAGGAGACAGAGGGAGTGATCTGAGGGGTAGAGAAATAGATTTGGGTGTCGTCAGCGTAGAGATGGCATTGGAAGCCATGGGATGCTATCAGCTGACCCAGGGAGGAGGTGTAGATTGAAAATAGGAGAGGTCCAAGAACAGAACCTTGAGGGACCCCAACTGAGAAAGGAAGAGGAGAAGAGGAAGTAGAGTTGTAGGAAACGCTAAAGGTGCGGTTGGATAAGTAGGAAGAGAACCAGCGAAGAGTACAGTCACGGAGACCAAAATCGTGGAGTTTTTTGAGGAGGAGGGGGTGGTCAACCGTATCAAAGGCAGCAGAGAGGTCCAGGAGTAGGAGTACAGAATAGTGTTGATTGGTTTTGGCCATTAGTAGATCGTTTGTTAGTTTTAGGAGAGCAGTTTCTGTGGAGTGTTAAGGACAAAATCCAGACTGAAGGGGATCAAGAAGGCTATTATCAGCGAGGTGGACGCTCAGTCGGTTGTAGACCAGACGTTCGAGGAGTTTGGATAAGAAGGGGAGCAAGGAGATGGGGCGTAGGTTGTTAAGATTGGATGGGTCCAGTGAGGGCTTTTTAAGTATAGGTCTGACAAGTGCATGTTTTAGATAGTTGGGGAAGATGCCAGAAGAGGGAGAGATTGAAGATGTGGGTTAGAGAGTGTAGCATAGAGCCAGAGGGTGAACATAGCATTTGTGAGGGAACAGGATCCAGAGGGCAGGTGGTAAGGTGGACATTAGCAAGTAGTTTAGCAACCTCGTCTATAGTGGTGGGGATGAAAGAGGGAAGTAATGACTGTGCCTGTGGGCATAAAGTGTGAAGCGTGGAGGGTATCGAAACAGTAGAGATCTCCTCACGAATTGTATCAATCTTCTGTTTGAAGTGATTGGCGATCTCCTGGGCAGTGAGTGACAGTAAGGGCAGTGAGTGAGTTGGCGGATGGAGGCGGTGGAGGATGAAGCAGAGAGTTGAAGGCAGAGAAGAGTTGACAGGGACGGGATGATAAGCTGCTAATGAGAGTGATAAAGTAGGTCTGCTCGGCAGTGAGGAGGCTGGAATTGTATTTTTGGAGGGCACATTTATATTGGTTGAAATCTCTCTGAGACTTATGCCCCGTACACACGGTCGGATTTTCCGATGGAAAATGTCCGATCGGAGCGTGTTGTCGGAAATTCCGACCGTGTGTGGGCTCCATCGGACATTTTCCATCGGATTTTCCGACACACAAAGTTGGAGAGCAGGAGATAAAATTTTCCAACAACAAAATCCATTGTCGGAAATTCCGATCGCGTTTACATAAATCCGACGGACAAAGTGCCACGCATGCTCAGAATAAATAAAGAGATGAAAGCTATTGGCCACTGCCCCGTTTATAGTCCCGACGTACGTGTTTTACGTCACCGCGTTCATAACGATCGGATTTTCCGGCAACTGTGTGCGACCGTGTGTAGACAAAAAAAGTTTGAGCCAACATCCGTCGGAAAAAATCCTAGGATTTTGTTGGCGGAATGTCCAAACAAAGTCCGACCGTGTGTACGCCCTATAAGTCTTACGCCACTGGCACTTGTGAGCATGACTACATTTTTCAGACTTCTAGTATCATCTGTTTGCCAAGCTTGAAGGGGTCTGGGCCTGATTCTGTGTGTAGCGAGGGGGGCCATTGAGTCCAGTGAGGCTAGAAGTGAGGTGTTGTAGACAAAAGTGGCTAGGTTGGTGCGTGAGATTTTGTCGTAGAGGTTGTCGATAGCAGAGTAGAGAAGAGAAGGGTTGAGATGACGTAGGTTTCTGCGGGTAACTTTTAGGCGGTTGGAGGGAGAGGAGGTGGAGGAGAGGGAGAGAGTGAAACTAATAAGGTGGTGATCAGAGAGAGGGAATGGATAGTTAGAGAGGTTACATGGAGTGCAAAGGTGAGAGAAAACAAGGTCAAGGGTATTGTCTTCGGAGTGAGTAGGAGCATGTATCCACTGCTTCAGGTCAAAGGAGGATGTTATGCTGAGAAGTTTGGAAGTGGCAGGAGTGTTAGTATTAATAGGGATGTTGAAGTCTCCGAGAATGATTGTGGGGATTTCAGAAGAAAGAAAGTAGGCTACCCAGGCAGAGAAGTCTTCAAGAAAGGTTGATACTGGTCCAGGGGGACTGTAGATCACAGCTATCCTTAGAGAAACTGGAGTGAAAAGACTAATGCAGTGTGCTTCGAAAGAGGAGAGTGACAGAGAGGGAGGTGAGTGTAGTACAAAATAAGCGGGCATACCCTAAATTAGAAATTAATATCTTGTGAAGAGAAATGAATATTTGAGAAATGCCCTGAAAAAGGGGATGGGAGGGTGGGTATCGCGCACAGGAAACCGACAGAGACCACAGGTGGGTGGGCTGGTTAAATACCCCCGGGCTCCTCCCATAAATTCAGACCACCATACTGGCCTTCCTACTTATGGTTGAAGCCCTATGGCCGATATTGATAGGGACAACATTTAGAGTTAACATAACACTTACCACATGAAATGGACCTGAAAGTGTGCCTTGGTCTGATGGATGGTATACCAAAATAAGGGGGCAAAAACATTCAGGATTGAGGATTGGGGATGTACCGAAGCAGGCAGACTTCCACCTGCCTAGTCTCTTAATGACATGGTCTGGAACCCCGTGGCGGGATGCCGCCAAGGCCGCTCCAATACAGAAGGAGTGGCCAGAGTACTGGCTGGGTTTGAGGTGAAGGAGGCAGAGTAGAATCCTTATGTGTTCCACAAACTGACAGGCACAGCAGAAGGGGATTGCAGTCCGGCTGTTCAGGCGGGAGTGATAGAAGGTGATTGAGCATGGTAACTGGACACCAGCTATTATTAGTTTTGTAAAGGTGGATATCTACCCCAGAGCCTGCCTGCTGGGTTTTAGAAACTGCCAGGTGGAGGACGAAGTGGTCTTGGTAGCAGACCAAGTGACGTCTACGTAGCACTTGGCCTGCAGGGTTGCTATAGGTGAACTCGCCAGGTCGCAAGAACCCGTAGTAGGCTAAGTATATGGCCGCTTGTAGGACCGTGCTGGGGAGAAGACCAAATATAGAAGTAGTCAGGATAGTCGACATACCCCTGAAGATGGCACTCGTTATGGGTAAACGTTTGTCACTGACCACCGGTTGGTGTTTCTGAGTACCGCGTAGGGTGGCCCGGATCGCGTGGGATGTGAATAAGGAAGGTTTTGTGGGGTCTCGTAGAGTCAAGAAATGTTGGATCCTGGCTAGGTATAGCCGAATCGTGTTATGTGATAAGGCCAGCTGGGTATGGCAATACGAAATAAAGGCCAACATGTGCTTGACGTCTGTTTCCTCGGAGCAGTGTGCCAGGAATTTGTTGAACGCACTCCAAGCTGTCTGGTAGGCTTTTAGCATGTTGTGGGACAGTGAATAGTTGATGAGTTGGGTCGCTCCATGTAGATGTTGTACTAATCCAGGGTCAGCTGAGACCAAGCAGGGATAGGGGCTGAGACTGGATCGACTCCGGGTACCTGTTTAAAAAAGGAGGTGTAGTTAAATTCTGACAGTGCGTCTGCTGCGAGATTGTACTTGCCCGGAACAAATGAGCAGTCAAAATTAAACGAATGTTGTAAAGACAGTTGTACCAGCCTGCGCAGGAAGGACATGACCGAGAGGGACTTGGACCTGCCTTTGTTAATAATGTCTGCCGTTGCCTGATTGTCGGTGGTGAAGGCCACCGTTTGTCCTGTCCAACAATGACCCCAGAGCTGTGCAGCTGCCACTATCGGATAGAGCTTAAAGAGGGAGGATGTTCGGGTGAAGCCAGAAATTAAAAGTATCCGTGAAGACCAGGGTCCTGAAAACCAATGATGGCCAAAAATTGTCGCAAAGCCTGTGGAGGCTGCAGCATCTGTCACTACCTGGGGTAATAGGGACGACATAGAAGATTTAAATAGGGATATACCATTCCAGGCGGAAAGGAATTCCTCCCACATAGATAGGTCCGCTAATGCTGCGGTATCTAGATTGAGGATCTGTTCAGGGTCTTGTGTTTGTGAAAGGAATACCAGTTGCTGTGACACAAAGGAGCGACCCTGCAGAATGATCCGCATGGCGAAATGAAGCATTCCTAACAGAGATTGCAGCTGCTTCTTCGTACACCCCCTAGTGTGGGTGAAGTCTCGGAGGACCGCCCTGATGCGGGTCAGTTGGTCGAGGGGGAGACTAGCCTGCATGGAGCAGGTGTCTAGGTTGACCCTGAGAAAGGTGATGGTGTGTGCTGGACCGTCGACTTTATGTTCAGCGATGGGAACATTGAGATTCCTGAATACGACTCTCAGTTTGTCAAGGTCTCCTGGGGACATGCTGGGTGATTCGATTAACAAGAAGTCTTCCAGTTAATGGATGACCTCTTGATACTGAGCTTTGTGCAATAGTATCCAGGTGAGGGACTGCGCAAAAGGGGCTACTCTTTGAACCAAAAGTTAATTTGGTGGCAAAATAGTATGCCTCCTTCCACTTAATCCCATGCCAGCACCAAAGGGACGGGTGGATAGGCAGGAGCTTGAAAGCGTCCGAGATGTCGGCTTTGGAGAGCCAGGCGCCTGTGCCTGCTTTGATAATCGCTTGAATTGTCATATCTACAGAGGCATACTTGAGGGAGAACTCTTCGGAGGGGATTAGGGAATTGAGACTGGGAATGTGGGAAGAATGAGGCGCAGACAGGTTGTACACCAAGCGTAATTTATTAGAGAACTTGCCCTTGACAAGCCCAATAGGGCTGACTCTCCAAGTATTGAAAGGGGGCTGAGTGAAGGGGCCTATGATGAAATCTCTGTCTATTTCAGCCTGTAGGAGCTGATCTATGGCCTGCTCGTCAGTGGCTGCTGAGTGGAGATTCCTGCATTCGTAGGTAGTATGGGGCAGGGTAATTAGGCCGGTATGAAACCCTGCTGTAAATTCCTGGATAACGTAGGAGGCCAGGGAGGGAGTGGGGTGTGAGGTGAGGTAGAGCCCTAACCACAGGACATTACCTCGGCTTAGTCATGCTCTCTTTTGTTGCTTGACCTCGCACACGTTCCTTGGGTATGCCCTCTGACATAGGGTGCAGATGTGGAGCAGTGACTGAAGTTGCAGAATCCGTAGTTGTAATTGTTGTAGATAGCTGCTCCTCCCACAGTTCGGACTGGGCGTCCGAATTTGTCTACCTGAGGCATCTGTACCGGAGCCGACTGGCCTTGAACTGCACTGGAGGTAGAGGAAAATTCGAAGGGGCGTCTGATTGTGGCGTTGGCACACCAAGTAGCGGTGTGGGTGGAGGACTGGCAAATGGTGCACAGTAGTGAGCGCAAGCCGGCAAAGTGGCGACAAAACAGCTCTGTGTCCATAAGGCTCCAATTCGTGGTTGTCTGAAATTGTGTGAGCCTAGCTGCTGCCTTGGCGGAGAAGGAATGATGATAATCGTAAAAAGAAAATCCTCCATACTTGTAGCCCAAGTCTACTACAGTATGGAGGTATAAGTCCAGCTCTTCCCTCCTGCTGGGAGAGGCTGAACGTAGGACATCGCTCAGCATGCCAAAGGCCAATGTGAATTCTGGGACGGACAATTTCCGGTTGAGCCTGGGGTCTTTGGCCTTAAGGACCACTGACACGTCACCCCAGGTGTAGGCTTTGTTTTCCGCCAGATCGTGGACAGAAATGAGAAGAGAGGCAAGATTGACGTCCCTGCCATCCAGGATGTCTTTCCTAATGCTGGCTGGAACCAAATGGGACGGGTAGACAATGGGGCTCCACCCTGTGGTACCTGCAGGAAGGGGTGTCAAAACCTGGGTTGCGGTAGGGTCAAGAATAGCAGCGGCCGGGCGAGCCTCCAAGAGTGCCACTCTGGTTTAGACATCCGTGACTGAGGTAGACAAAGATGAGACCATGGTTTGGAGTTGTGAGATGGCAGAAGATATTGACTGGAGGGAGGCCTGCTGGGTACTGGGCTCTTCTGCGGCTGGTGAAGGGAAGAGGAGCTTGAAGAGCTCACCCTTCCTAGCGGTAGCGGGAAAGGGCATACCTCTGCGCCTTAGTTCTGCCATCAACTTGGGGATGGTCCATCCCCTGAGGGACTGCACACTGCCGCTCTCTGAGACCGGAGAAGGTGAAAGAGGGGCCGTGAGGTCTTCGCTGCCAGCCCGGGATATGGTTCTGCCCTAGATACAATGTCCTGTCCTTGGGGTCTAGTTTTGATCGACCGGGACCTATTGGGGTGACATGAATTTCAAGTTTGCTTCTTTTCCTTAAAAAGGCATACATACCTAGCTGGTGCTCTTTTGGGTTTTTTTTTTTTTTTACCTGGGAGAGTATCGTCCAACCTGATGCAGGGTGGACCTACTGAACTTGACTGACCTGGAGGAAAATGAAAAGGTGACAACTGGTGAAGGGTTTGCTTAACTAACTTGAAGCAGTGAATTGTATGGTGACTTAAATGACAGGTGCATGGGACGAAATAAATGAGTGAAATGTGTATGCCTTGATGGTGGCACGAATCGGTGTGCCGCGACTGCGACAAGCTATGAATTGAACTGTGGGGCATAGCATGAAAAAAAGCCAAGACTGTTGTGGCCTGCTGGGATGAATCAATGCCTCACGAATGCCCAAGATTTGAATTAGCATGCAGTGTGTCGATTATGAAATGAATGAAATGTTTGTCTGGATCATGAAATTAATAAAACATCTTGCCATGACAGAGGCCTGACTCGGTCGTGCCGCAGCTGCGACTGACAGCGAACCGGACTCTGGAGCATGTATTGAAATGAGGCAAAAGAAAACATTGGTGCATACCGGAAACGAATCGGTGCATCACAGATGTGACTGGATTCGAATTGGGGCGCAGGAGATAACAATGAAATGAATGAAATGTTTAGCCCTGACAGAGACACGAATTGATTGCGCCGCGACCACGACTGACTATGAACCGAGCTCTGATGCAGGTACTGGATAAGGCCGAAACAACTGGGGCACACCAGAACGAATCGGTGCATCTCAGATGCGACTGGATTCGAAACGGGGCGCGATATGTGGGAGTGGAATGAATGAATAATTGATTCCCATGATAGAGATGCGGATCGGTCGCACCGCCTCTGCGACTAACAATGATCCGGACTCTGGAACATGTACTGAAATGAGGCCAAAACAACTGGGGCACACCGGAACGAATCGGTGCATCACGGATGCAACTGGATTTGAATCGGAGCGCGGTACGTGACAGTGAAATGGTTTTAATTGCCATAACAGAGGCACGAATCGATCATGCCGCTGTTGCGACTGACTATGAATCGGACTCTGGAGCATGTACCGAAATGTGGCTAAAATACCTGGGGCACGCCGAGACGAATCGGTGCATTTTTGATGCGACTGGATTCGTATCGGAACGTGATACGTGACAGTGAAATGATAGGCCATGACAGAGACATGAATCGGTGAGCCGTAACCTGCGACTGACAATGAATCTGACTCTGGAGCATGTACTGAAATGAGACCGTAAGCAACTGGGGCACACCGGAGCGAATCGGTGCATCTTGGATGCAACTGGATTCGAATCGGACCGCGGTACATGACTGAAATGAATGAAATGATTCAAAATTATTTGAAATGCTTCGAAATGTTTTTGAAATGTTTGTGAAATGAATTAGCTTTGAGTCGGAGTACAGAATTTTGCGAGTGACAACAATTTGTCTTGTGAAGCATGGTAAACAGTTTTAGACATGCCTGAACGAATCGGCGCCTGCGTCGGAGTGGGGTACAAAATAACAAAATGACTAATATGACGACGGTACGAGTGGTACGTTACGGTTACGTGTAAAATTTACAAATGATTCGTAAGTTTGATATCACGGTTTAGTGACATGATATCTAACAATGCGTGAAATGAAAAACGTCAGCCGAAACCCTACCTGCGACAGCATAGCCAGACACGTTGTACGAAACTACGAATTGGCAACGAGTGCCTCGAAAATCTCGAACACGGGAACTCTTACAAATACGGGAACTCACGAACACGAGAACCTACGGACGCTGAGTTTCGAATAGTTGGCCTAGTGACGTAGTATCGCGCACAGGAAACCGACAAAGACCACAGGCGGGCGGGCTGGTTAAATACCCCCCAGGCTCCTCCCATAAATTCAGGCCACCATACTGGCCTTCCTACATATATATATATATCTGTATATTAATCCTTAGTATGGTAGGAGTAGTCCGTGGCAACTTGGGTGTGTAACAAATAGTTCAGGTGCCAGCCATCCCCAGAGCGTATCCAGAGAACTCTGTGAGAATGCAAAAAGAGGAAAGGAGGGCGACGCACCTAAGTGTAGTATTAAAATAGCATGTTTAATGCACAAAGTAATGCACTTACATAAGGACAGAAATCAAGGGCATATCTGTATGAGGGATGTCCTCCTCGGGGGGTGCCAGCAATCAGGTTTCCCAGGCGTCCAGATGATATCAGGAACTGTGTAGGGTGATTCCAAACCAGGAAGTGGAGAAGATCCAGGCAGACTAGCGTGGACCGCACAAAGGTAAATTACTTCACCCGGAGAGCCAACCTCGGTATAGGGAGGACAGAATTAGAAATAGACTTGATAAACGAAGTCACCGGGACCAGATGGCTTGCACCCGAGGGTCCTTAGGGAACTCAGTCAAGTAATTGCCAGAGTTTTGTTCCTAATTTTTACTGACGGTCTACTGACTGTAATGATACCAGCTGATTGGAGAAAAGCCAATGTAGTACCAATATTTAAAAAAGGACCCAAAATACATCCCTGGGAATTACAGACCAGTTAGCCTAACATCAATAGTATGTAAAATCTTGGAGGGGATGATAAGGGACTATATACGAGATTTTAGTAATGACAATGGTATCATTAGCAGTAATCAGCATGGATTCATGAAGTATCGTTCTTGCCAAACCAATCTTTGAACCTTCTATGAGGAGGTGAGCTGCCATCTAGATAAAGGAAGGCCCGTAGACGTGGTGTATCTGGATTTTGCAAAAGCATTTGACCAAGTTCCCCATAAATGTTTACTGTACAAAAATGGGTCCGTTGGCATGGACCATAGGGTGAGTACATGGATTGAAAACTGGCTACAAGGGCGAGTTCAGAGGGTGGTGATAACTGGGGAGTACTCGGAATGGGCCAGTGTGGAAAGTGGGGTCCCCCAGGGTTCTGTGCTGGGACCAATCCTATTTAATTTATTCATAAATGACCTGGAGGATGGGGTAAACAGTTCAATCTCTGTATTTGCAGACAATACTAAGCTAAGCAGGGCAATAACTTCTCCGCAGGATGTGGAAACCTTGCAAAAAGATCTGAACAAATTAATGAGGTGGGCAACTACGTGGCAAATGAGGTTTAATGTGGAAAAATGTAAAATAATGCGTTTGGGTGGCAAAAATATGAATGCAATCTATACACTGGGGGGAGAACCTCTGGGAGAATCTAGGATGGAAAAGGACCTGGGGGTCCTAGTAGATGATAGGCTCAGCAATGACATGCAATGCCAAGCTGCTGCTAACAAAGCAAACAGAATATTGGCATGCATTAAAAAGGGGATCAACTCCAGAGATAAAACAATAATTCTCCCGCTCTACAAGACTCTGGTCCGGTCTCACCTGGAGTATGCTGTCCAGTTCTGGGCACCAGTCCTCAGGAAGGATGTACTGAAACTGGAGAGAGTCCAGAGAAGGGCAACAAAACAAAAAAAGGGACTGGAGTACCTTAGTTATGAGGAAAGGTTGCGAGCACTGAACTTGAGATGCTTGAGAAGGGATATGATTTCAATGTACAAATACTGTACTGGTGACCCCACAATAGGCATAAAACTTTTCCGCGTAAGAGAATTTAATAAGACACGCGGCTATTCACTAAAATTAGAAGAAAAGAGGTTTAACCTTAAACTGCGTTGAGGGTTCTTTACTGTAAGAGTGGTAAGGATGTGGAATTCCCTTCCACAGGCGGTGGTCTCAGAGGGAAGCATCGATAGTTTCAAAAAACTATTAGATAAGCACCTGAACTACCGCAACATACAGGGATATACAAGGTAATACTGACATAAAATCACACACATAGGTTGGACTTGATGAACTTGTGTCTTTTTTATTCTTTTGTTCAACCTCGCCTACTATGTAAACACTCAGTGCGTTACTTACTCCTGACCCCTATACTTTGTGTGTTATGCAGTATTTTGTGTGATATGCACATCTGACCCCTGCGCTCTGTACGAAAGAGTATTGTCACCTTTTAACAGGAAGTGCCTGAACTAGGACCTTCATGGCAGGATTATTTATTATTTTAGTGAAAGATGCAGCTCTCCTTTTGAAAATGCTACTTAACCACTTCAGCCCCGGAAGATTTTACCCCCTTCCTGACCAGAGCATTTTTTGCGATTTGGCACTGCATTGCTTTAGCTGACAATTGCGTGGTCGTGCGACGTTGTACCCAAACAAAATTGGCGTCCTTTTTTTCCCAGAAATAGAGCTTTCTTTTGGTGGTATTTGATCACCTCAAAAAAGGCCGTCAATTTTGAAAAAAAGCAATATTTTTTACTTTTTGCTATAATAAATATCCCCAAAAAATCTCTAAAAAAAAATAATTTCTTTCTCAGTTTAGGCCGCTATGTATTCTTCTACATATTTTTGGTTAAAAAAAGTTTCATATGTATATTGATTGGTTTGCGCAAAAGTTATAGCGTCTACAAAATAGGGGATAGATTTATGGCATTTTTATTATTATTGTTTTTTTTACTAGTAATGACGGTGATCTGCGATTTTTATCGGGACTGCGACATTATGGCGGACACATCGGACACTTTTGACACTATTTTTGGGACCATTGTCATTTATACAGCGACCAGTGCTCTAAATAGTCACTGATTACTGTATAAATGACACTGGCAGGGAAGGGGTTAAACACTAGGGGGCGATCAAGGGGTTAAGTGTGTCCTAGGGAGGTGTTCTAACTGTAGGAGGGATGGGCTCACTACAACATGACAGAGATCACTGCTCCCAATGGCAGGGAGCAGTGGATCTCTGTCATGTTGCTAGGCAGACCGGGAAATGCCTTGTTTAGATGGGCATCTCCCCCGTTCTGCCTCTCCTCACCGCAGTCGTGGGCCGCCAGCGAACATTGAGTTGGGCACGCTCCCGTGGTGCGCGGGCGGCAGATTCAAAGGGACCTACAGGTACGCCCATTTTCCTGCCTGTGCCATTCTGCCGACGTACATCTGTGTGCAGTGGTCGGCAAGCGGTATAACTAAAGGCAAAACTTATTTTTTTAGATGTGGATAGAGTGGAGATGGATTAGAACTCATGTCGTTTATTATTGCTGTCTGTGCTCCCGTTAAGGAGATTCACCCTCTCTATTTGTCCTGTTGCCATTACAGTGAGGGAAAAAAAATGTTGACCCCCTGCTGATTTTGTACATTTGCCCACTGACAAAGAAATTATAAGTCTTTAATTTTAATGGTCGGTTTATTTTAACAGTAAGAGGCAGAATAACAACAAAAAAAATCTAGAAAAACCCATTTCAAAAAAGCTATAAATTAATTTGCATTTTAATGAGTGAAATAAGTATTTGACCCCTTCGCAAATCATGACTTAGTACTTGGTGGCAAAACCCTTGTGGGCAATCACAGAGGTCAGACGTTTCTTGTAGTTGGCCACCAGGTTTTCACACATCTCAGGAGGGATTTTGTCCCACTCCTCTTTGCAGATCCTTTCTAAGTCATTAAGGTTTCAAGGCTGACATTGGGTAACTCGAAACTTCAGCTCCCTCCACAAATTTTCTATGGGATTAACGTCTGGAGACTG
Organism: Lithobates septentrionalis; assembly: GCA_037952835.1. Lineage (NCBI taxonomy): Eukaryota > Metazoa > Chordata > Amphibia > Anura > Ranidae > Lithobates > Lithobates septentrionalis. The sequence continues at coordinate 753,200 of JBBDGP010002524.1, read as the reverse complement.
GTTAGGCCACTGCAGGACCTTAATGTACTTCTTCTTGAGCCACTCCTTTGTTGCCTTGGCTGTGTGTTTTGAGTCATTGTCATGCTGGAATACCCATCCACTACCCATTTTCAATGCCCTGGCTCAGGGAAGGAGGTTCTCACCCAAGATTTGACAGTACATGGCCCCGTCCATCATCCCTTTGATGCGGTGAAGTTGTCCTGTCCCCTTAGCAGAAAAACACCCCAAAGCATAATCTTTCCATCTCCATGTTTGACGGTGGGGATGGTGTTCTTGGGGTCATAAGCAGCATTCCTCCTCCTCCAAACGCGGTGAGTTGAGTTAATGCCAAAGAGCTTGATTTTGGTCTCTTCTGACCACAACACTTTCACCCAGTTCTCCTCTGAATCATTCAGATGTTCATTAGCAAACTTCAGACGGTCCTGTACATGTGCTTTCTTGAGCAGGGGGACCTTGCGGGTGCTGCAGGATTTCAGTCCTTCATGGCATAGTGTGTTACCAATTGTTTTCATGGTGACTATGGTCCCAGCTGCCTTGAGATCATTGACAAGATTCTCCCGTGTAGTTCTGGGCTGATTCCTCACCGTTCTCATGATCATTGAAACTCCACAAAGGTAAGATCTTGCATGGAGCCCCCCAGACCAAAGGAGTTATTTTGCGTTTCTTACATTTGCGAATAATCGCACCAACTGTTGTCACCCTCTCACCAAGCTGCTTGGCAATGGTCTTGTAGCCCATTCCAGCCTTGTGTAGGTCTACAATCTTGTCCCTGACATCCTTGGACAGCTCTTTGGTCTTGACCATGGTGGAGGGATTGGAATCTGATTGATTGATTGCTTCTGTGGACAGGTGTCTTATACAGGTAACAAGCTGAGATTAGGAGCACTCCCTTTAAGAGAGTGCTCCTAATGTCAGCTTGTTACCTGTATAGAGGACACCTGGGAGCCCAAAATTTTGCTGATTGATAGGGGATCACGTACTTATTTCACTCCTTAGGGCTCCTTCACACGGACCTGTCCGTGTACGGAGCCCGCTCTGCTCAGCGGGGGATCGCTCCGTCGATCCCCGCTGAGCAGGCAGATGACAGGTCTGTCTCTGCTCACTGTGCAGGGACCGACCTGTCAGAGCGCCGCTCTCCCCTATGGGGGATCGGATGAAGACGGACCGTAGAGTCCGTCGTCACCCGATCCGATCCGCAGACGGATGGAAAAATAGGTTTTTCCTCCATCACACTTTTTCGGATCGGAGCGGCTCGGATGTCAGCGGACATGTCACCAGAAGTCTATGGAGCGTCCGTTCAGGTCCGCCTAAAAAACCGAAAGGCGGACCTGAACGGATCGTCCGTGAGAAAGAGGCCTAAAAATGCAAATCAATTTATAACTTTTTTGAAATGCGTTTTTCTGGATATTTTTGTTGCTATTTTGTCTCTCACTGTAAAAACAAACCTACCATTAAAATTATAGACTGATCATTTCTGGATAATTTTGTTGTTATACTGTCTCCTACTGTTAAAATAAACCTACCATTAAAATTAAAGACTGCTCATTTCTTTGTCAGTGGGCAAATGTACAAAATCAGCAGGGGATCAAATACTTTTTTCCCCTCACTGTATCATTGAAAGTGAAAGTAAAAGTAAACCCAAAATTTTGGGTTGTCCCCAGAAAAGTAATGGGGGGGGGGATCTTCCAATGGGGACACTAGTTCTGATGACCTGGGTGTCCCCAAGGGATTCTCTTAATTTGCAAGGATTTCCTCTCACTTCCTGTTTGGATATGGGACAGGAAGTGAGGGGATATTTCCCCAACGAGACACAGATGGAAAAAATAAACTTAATGGGGTTATAATTAATAAAATATAACCTTTATTATGTATATTTAAACTTAAATTCTTCAAAATAAATTAAATCCTTCCATTTGTTCACTGATCTCTAAACATATTCAAAATTTTCACCGGATTTACCTTTCTGTGGGCTTTGGAGATAAAATGTATTTCTCTCCCTTCGCATCCTCCATTTTTTCCCTTATTTATTTGATCCCTAAACTGAGCCAATTACTGATTAAAGTGCATTGTGCTCAAAAATGTATCCTCTATTAAGGATCTCTTAAGTCCTACTTAGTTCCATAGACTCCACTGACTATATAGACCAACCTTTCTGCACCTTTTTAACAAGGAGGAATCCTTAAAATAATGTTCCAGTCTCAGGGGACCTCTGATAATAATCATTATATATACAGCTCACAGTACATGTATAAAGGTCAGTGGGAAGAATGCTCCTTACATGTGTGATCACTTGGAATAATGTCCCCTTACATTGGAGGTCAGTGAGAAGAATGTTCCTAACATTGGTGGTCGGAGGGAAGAATGTTCCTTAAATTGGTGATCATTGGGAATAATGATTCTTACATTGATGGTCATTGAGAAGAATGCCCCCCTTAAAGATAGCTAAAAGGATCATTGGTGGTTACTCACCCGAAAGACAGGAATTGCTAATTGCTTAAGGGACCCTTGGCAATCTCTGGTTTAGAAAGGCTGGTATAGACTATGCACAAAATATAGCCAACTCTTTCCTTTACATGTGTACAGTGCCTTGAAAAATGTTTCCATACCCCTTGAAATTTTCCTCATTTGTCATGTTACATCCAAAAACATAAATGTATTTGGGATTGGGATTTTATGTGATAGACCAACACAAAGTGGCACATAATTGTGAAGTGGAAGGAAAATGGTTTTCAAAATGTGTTACAAATAAATATATGTGAAAAGTGTGGGGTGCATTTGTATTCAGCCCCCCTAAGTCAATACTTTGTAGAACCCCCTTTCACTGCAATTACAGCTGCAAGTCTTTTTGGGGATGTCTCTACCGGCTTTGCACATCTAGTTTCAGATTGTCAGACTGTCAGATTGGAGGGAGACCGTCTGTGAACAGCCATTAAACATACAGCCAGATCTACAATGGGATGGTTTAGATCAAAGCACATTCATGTGTTAGAACGGCTCCGTCAAAGTCCAGACCTAGATCCAATTGAGAATCTGTGGCAAGACTTGAAAATGGCTGTTCACAGGTCGTTGTCTTGCTGGAAGGTGAACCTCCGTTCCAGTCTCAAGTCTTTTGCAGACTCTAACAGGTTTTCTAAGATTGCCCTGTATTTGGCTCCATCCATCTTCCCATCAACTCCGACCAGCTTCCCTGTCCCTGCTGAAGAAAAGCATCCCCACAACATGATGCTGCCACCACCATGTTTCACGGTGGGAATGGTGTGTTCAGGGTGATGTGCAGTGTTAGTTTTCTGTAACACATAGCGTTTTGCTTTTAGCCGAAAAAGTTAAATTTTGGTCTCATCTGACCAGAGCACCTTCTTCCACATGTTTTCTGTGTCCCCCACATGGCTTCTCACAAACTGCAAACGGGACTTCTTTTGGCTTTCTTTCAACAATGTCTTTCTTCTTGCCACTCTTCCATAAAGGGCAGATTTGTGGAGAGCACAACTAATAGTTGTCCTGTGGACAGATTCTCCCACCTGAGCTGTGGATCTCTGCAGCTCCTCCAGAGTTCCCATGGACCTCTTGGCTGCTTCTCTGATGAATGCTCTCCTTGCCCAGCCTGTCAGTTTAGGTGGACAGCCATGTCTTGGTAGGTTTGCAGTTGTGCCATGCTCTTTCCATTTTCGGATGATGGATTGAACAGAGCTCCGTGAGATGTTCAAAACTTAGGATTTTTATTTATAATCTACACCTGCTTTTAACTTCTCCACAACTTTATCTCTGACCTGTGTGGTGTGTTCCTTGGCCTTCGTGATGCTGTTTGTTCACTAAGGGTCTCTAATAAACCTCTGAAGGCTGCACAGAACAGTTGTATTTATACTGAGATTAAATTACACACAGGTGCACTCTATTTACTAATTAGGTGACTTCTGAAGGCAATTGGTTCCACTAGATTTTAGTTACGGGTATCAGAGTAAAGGGGGCTGAATACAAATGCACGCCACACTTTTACATATTTATTTGTAAAAAATTTGGAAAAACATTTATCATTTTCTTTCCACTTCACAATTTTGTGCCACTTTGTGTTGGTCTATCACATAAAATCCCAATAAAATAAAAATTTACGTTTTTGGTTGTAACATGACAAAATGTGGAAAATGTCAAGGGGTATGAATACTTTTTCAAGGCACTGTATATCTCGATTGGAAAAGCCACAAGAGTTTCATCCCCTCTCCCACATCATCCTCTACCCTCCCTTTGCTCCCTCCTCCACCTTCTTCCCTTTCCCTTTATTTCTCCAACAATCCCTTGAATTCCTCTCTTGTAGATATTCCCCTCTTCCTATCCATTACCTCCTTTCCCCGACATCTGCCCTACAATTTAAAAATTGAGAACCCCTAAAGCAGGACTTTCACTTTTTTCTATATTATGGCACCTTACAGCGACTTGGTGGAATCCAATGTCTCTCTCAATAATTAATTTGATATCTGTATGTGTCTTTTTACATTTGTACCTAATCTAAGTACAAATCTGTCCGGTAGATGCTACTAAATACCTTTTCATATGATGCTTAGCACCATCTACTGGCCGAATTAAATATTTTCCACTGTAAATCCATGAAAAGCATTCAACCAGCAAAGAAAATAGCCTCCTAACATTCAACCCTTTTCTGTGCCATATGCTCACAAAACAAATGTACATGCACTTTCACTGGGCAAATTGCAATGTGTTAATTAAAAAATGGACACGGATAGGCGGCACGGATTGGCGGTACAGATGGGCACTGATGGGCGATGATCGACAACAGTTATGGGCATTGATGGGCAGCACTGATAGGCGGCACTGATTGCCAGCACTGACTGGCATCGCTAATGGGCACTGATTGGTGGCACTTGTGGGCACTGATTGCTGCCACTGGTGGGCACTTTATGCTGGCATTGGTGGGCAATGTTTAGTGACACTGTATTTATTTATTGTAATCGGGGCACTGATGATCAGTGCCCTGATTACATCCCTAGTTGTCCCCCTGTGAGGAGATGCCGCTGATTGGCTCTCCTCTTCTCATACTCTGTCAGTGTGAGGCGAGGAGAGCCGATTACTGGCATCTCCCTGTTTACATGTGACCAGCTGTGATTGGATACAGCCGATCACATGGTTAAAGAGCCACGGACGCGGCCCTTTACAGAGATTGGGGTCGCGCCATGTCCTAGCAACACGGCGCGGCCGCGGGAGCGCGAGAGCGGCCGTCCTGGGGCGCCGTCATATGAAATTAAAGTGTTACTAAACCCAGGGCCCTGCATTCACTATATCTGGTCTCCCACAGTACACAGAACACAGACACAGAAATGCAATTATTTTAGTGAATATGAACTGATAAATATCTTTTCTTGTCAGCTGTATATAGGAGTCTTGTGACTTCTATCAGTGTCCAGCTGAGCACTGGTTAAAGCTTGTAGGAGGAGTTTTCATTCTCTTCTGACTGTCCTATGAGGCTGCATGACCTCTGACTATCTGTCTGGACAGTGCTGATTGGCCCTGTGCTGATCACATGCACCTAACCCTAAAAAAAAAAACCTCTCTAGCAATACACACCAAACTGAGCATGTGCAGAGTGACCCCAAGGCTTTGTTCTATCAGCAGATGAATTGGGGACAGTAAAAAAAGGGGGGGGTACAGAGAAGACAGGTTTCAAACAGCCTTTTTACACAATGCAGAGGATTAACCCCCTAGGTTCCACCGTGAGTATAACAAGCATGCTTTACAACAGACTGATTTTACTGTTGTGGGTTTAGTAACACTTTAATAGCGGAAAAATGAAATTTGTGAAGGAAGGGGGAGAAATATCCTCAAAGCCCATAGAAAATTACATTTGAACAATTAGATAAAGTTTCAACATCACTGAAATGAATCAAGGGGTCAATTAATTGTTCACGATACTATTGGATAAATTAAACTTTAGATATAAATAATTTATATTTTATCCAAACATATAGTATGTCCTGTGTGGCAGGATTCGCAGGATAGGTGAAGTGTATCATCTATGCAATCTATAAATACGTTCCTTTAAAACTTGTCAGAGCAAAATGCCTTTATTTGCCATCTTACGTTTCTGCGTGTTGGCGATTCCTCTTAAGTTGTCCTCGTCATCGGTGCTCGAGTCGCTGGGCTCTGGATCTGAATCCTCCAATTTTTTGCCGATGATTGCCTCCGCTATTTTCTCCTGAACTGATTTGCAATCTTTAGGAAATCACAAATTATAAAAAGAAGGGGCAAGGGGTATCAGAATATTTGTGAGGGCAAATTTGACGTTTTTTTTTATGATTGCAAACAGGCGGCAGCAAAGCAAGCTGGGTAGCGGCAAACTTGAAGCAGATGATTCATAAGCCAATCCACGGCACAAAAAACATGCAGGAAAAATTACCTGGGCAATGCGCTGCATAGATTGCTTACGCATGTGGTCATACATAACATTATTATTATTCATGTACTTTGAAGAGCTCCTGTCAAACGCACACCAGCTAGTATTAATTAGGTTGTGTGCTTATCCTTTTTTTATCTCTAGAATGTGGCTTGTGATGCACTAATTGCCCCAAAATGCCCATTTAGTCGCAGTCTTACCCCGAACTGCTTGTCATGATGAAATTTGATTTTCCTGGGCCAACATGGCAGCATACATATGGGTAATATCCTTGCCTACTAAATGTATGCTGCCATTGATTGGGGCCAGGAAAGGAAAATTAGGATACTGGATACAATTTTCCTGGTGCCAACATGGCAACATATATGTAGTAGGCGGGGATACCACCCCAAATGTATGCTGCATTGGATTGGCACCAGGAAAGGAAAACTATAGTAAGTATTTGATACAATTTTCTGTTTTCCTGGGGCCACCATGGCAACATACAGGGATACTATCCCATATGTGCAATATGCATTGATTGGCTCCAAGAATGGAAAATTATGGTAAGTATTTGATACAATTTTCTGTTTTCCTGGGGCCACCATGGCAACATACAGGGATACTATCCCATTTGTGCAACATGCATTGATTGGCTCCAAGAATGGAAAATTATGGTAAGTATTTGATACACTTTCCCGTTTTTGGTTCAACAATGCCCCATCCCATTGTTCTTTCTCTAGGCACTTTAAATGCCAGAAGGTGCAGTTCAGTCTCACCGTGGGGTCCTATGGCATGTTACCCCATGTGCATCTTTTGTTTAAAAGATAATTCATAATAGATAAAAGTGAATACTTTACATTTCCTAAACTACCTCCTGATTTTTTGTTTTGACTAAGGATCTCCTTTGAAGCTCAAAACTCAATCCAAAAATGAATATTTCAGTTTTCCACGGCTGTTGGCGTGTGTAATCAAGTATCTCTTGGGGACACCAGTGGTGAGATAATTCTCATTTCTGACAAATGGCCAGTAGAAATTAGAATGATGGTGTCATACCCTTCTTCCTGCCTCATTACAACCTTTTATTGGATGAAGAGATAAAAAAAAAAACTTATATAGGAATTCTCATCACTGAAATGTTGAGAGACATAAGAAGCTGCCAGATGATCCAATGCATTAGTGCCCCGCCATTCCTGAAATTCAAATTTTGAGTTAAAGTGGTGTTCCGGCCAAAATTATACTTTTTAAATAAAAATACCACTATAATACACAAGCTTAATGCATTCTAGTAAAGTTAGTCTGTAAACTAAGGTCTGTTTTGTTAGTTTATAGCAATAGTTTGTTATTTTATAAACTTACAGCAGGCCGTGGCCATCTTAAGTGTGGGCATCTGAAGCGAGACTGTATTTCTTCCTGGATCTCATCCTTGCAGATCTCGCACATGCTCAGTGCAGCACAAGCAGTGTAATAGGTTTCAGTTTAGGTTTCCATAGCAACGGCAGTGTCAGAGGAAGTTTCCGCCCCTTCCCAGAAGGCATTGCAAACAGGAAATGATGCGATGGGCCACGGCCAGGGAGGAGGAAGTGAAAAATGAATACAGCAGATATACAGTAGGTGCTGAGAAAAAAAAAAATATATATCCAATTCGTTTACAGCGCACAGTTTAGTGAGGGATGCTGAAGAGTTGTAAAAGTGGGTGGAACTCCACTTTAAGTCAACTTTTATTATGCTGTATGTAAAAACAAGCATTTATTTTTTTTAGCTTTGATGGAGTGGGTATGGGTTAGACACTTTGTTAAGTTTTTATTGCTGCTGAGATTCACCCCTGCATTTATCTTGGTATCTACTGTACATCAGGAAAACAAAAAGTGAGGGGAAATCCAAACAATTTCAGCTGTTATCAGAGCAAGAGGTGAGGGATAAGAGGAATAAATCTTATAATGCAGGAAGTCTAAAATGAATTTTCTCTTATTTCCTGTTGCAACTCTAGGACAGGTAGTGAAGGGAAATCTCCCATGCAGGACACAGGCAGCAAAACAACAACTTTATAGGGGTTTCAACCTTTTCCTAATTGTTCAATAACTAAAATAAAAATAGTGTAAATTTTATATATACGGTATGTGTATTAAGACTTACTAAGGAACCATTTCACAAACAGTGGCTGATTTTAATGTTGGCATTATAAAGATCATTTAGAAAACATAATAGACCTGATAAACTATTGGTGGCACCAAATGAGAAATTGTGACAGGAAAATGGTGACCGAAACATTATGTTGCAGTGACTAGGGACATAGACATTAGCACACCTTTGTTTTTAGACCAGTGTGTGATGTTTATGCTCATTTTATTCAATGTTGTATATATTTTGGGCTATATACATAATTTTTATTCAATTAGACCAGATTTTCTCAAACAGGGCTCCATGGAACCCTAAGGCTCATCCAGAGGTTCCTAGGGGTTCCTTGAGCTGTGAATAATGGTGGATATTATTTTCCCACATTCACTTCCCTCTCGATGTAAGAGGGAATTTCCCACTGACATCATGTAATGTACAGTAAGTGGCCAGTAGTATATGCGGGAACTTTTCCACAACCAGCAGTGTAAGAGGGCATTTCACAAATGGGCACTACTGTAAAGGGGAAAAATACAAATTTCAACATCTATGTTGATTTTCTGGTCATCAATATTATTATTTGTTTCATTTCATTTCTTTATCAATTATTATTGAAAATAAGTTTGTCATATAGAACTAATGTACTATGAACTGTAGATATAATTGTTAGCAAGTGTTCCCTGGGAGCTAAAACATATTTCAAGGGTTCCTCTAGGACAGAGGTGTCCAAACTTTCTAAGTTAAGGGCCAGTTAACTGTCATTCAGGCTTTAGGGGGGCCAGACTGACCAGTGGGATTTGAAAACACCCTGGTGTCAGTGGGGAATAGTGCCCCTTCCTTAGTTTTAGGGGCAGAAATAGTACCCCATTGTTGGTAGCAGTGGGAGGAATAGTGCCCCATCATTGGTGTCTGTGGGAGGAATTTTGCCTTCAACACTGGTGTCAGTGGAAGGAATAGTGCCCCATCATTGGTGCCCGTGGAAGGAATAGTGCCCGATCATTGGTGTCAGTGGAAGGAATAGAGCCCGATCATTGGTGTCAGTGGAAGGAAAAGTGCCCGATCATTGGAAGGAATAGTGCCTGATCATTGGTGTCAGTGGAAGGAATAGTGCCACATCATTGTGTCAGTGGAAAGAATAGTGCCCGATCATTGGTGTCAGTGGAAGGAATAGTGTACGATCATTGGAAGGAATAGTGCCCGATCATTGGAAGGAATAGTGCCCGATCATTGGAAGGAATAGTGCCCAATCATTGGAAGGAATAGTGCCCAATCATTGGAAGGAATAGTGCCCTATCATTGGTGTCAGTGGAAGGAATAGTGCCCCATCATTGTGTCAGTGGAAGGAATAGTGCCCGATCATTGGAAGGAATAGTGCCTGATCATTGGAAGGAATAGTGCCCAATCATTGGAAGGAATAGTGCCCGATCATTGCAAGGAATAGTGCCCGATCATTGGAAGGAATAGTGCCCGATCATTGGTGTCAGTGGAAGGAATAGTGCCCCATCATTGTGTCAGTGGAAGGAATAGTGCCCGTTCATTGGAAGGAATAGTGCCCAATCATTGGAAGGAATAGTGCCCAATCATTGGAAGGAATAGTGCCCGATCATTGCAAGGAATAGTGCCCGATCATTGTTGTCAGTGGACGGAATAGTGCCCGATCATTTGTGTCAGTAGATGGAATGGTGCCTCAAGGGCCAGAAAGAAAAGAAAAGATCCACATCTGGGCTGCGGGCCACAGTTTGAAGACCACTGCTCTAGGATAGAAAGGCTGACCAATGGAAAAAAGTGTTAGCACAAATTTGTGGGTGCTGGCCTGCGGTTGACTAAACCATAAACAAAAACAATGAAACTCTTGAATAGGTAAGGAAATTGTCCAGGTGCCAGTTAGTTCAATCATGTCCTAAACCCAACAATTAAAGTAATATTGATCAAAATGCATGTTGTGTGTCATTGTCTTGTAAATATCAGTGAAAATAGATCTTTGTTCAGCAAAAATTTGCAAAGTTTGAAGCTAAACCCTGATTATAGCTTGCTAAAGTCTGCTAAAAGTTTGTTTAAAGATATAGTCAGCTGTATCTAACACTGGAACTAAAAGGAACTTAAGGAACTGATTGACCTTGTTATAGGTTTTGTATATACTTGCCAAATCTGACACTCTTTAGACCAATATTAGATTAAACCATGACCACATGTATGAGGCCGTAACATAAATATGACTCAGACCCGGACAAGTCGAATTAAGCATATGATGAAAAAATATCCAACCACGGGACAGACGGCATGTTAATATGACCAGTAGAGCCCAATATACAGACAGCAGAAGTTATATGCAACTGTCAACTTGCACTGTAAAAGCTTGACTGTTCTAAAGACTTCTAAAGGGCAGTAGGAAGGCTAAGCAAGATAAGGAGGGACAAAGCTTCACGTGAAAAGTCAATATTTGCTTATAACTTCAGCTGCCTTCATCTTTGGATCTACTGATTACTTTGACATGCATTTTTTCATTGAAGACAACCCCAGATTATGCCTTCACTCATTGTGTGCTCAGTTTGTGGCAGGCTTAATTTAAGGGCTCATTCACACCAGTCTGCATTCTAAAACAACCTGTTTTAGGCCCCTTTCACACTTATACGACTTGTCCCATGATTTTGTACTGCAAAATCGCATGACAAGTTATTCTCCATGATTTTCAACGACTACCATTCATATTGGCATGACTTTAAGTCGTGCTGACCTCAAAGTAGTCCCTGCACTAATTTGGTCCAACTTCCATGTGAGTTGATGTCCATAGACCTCAATGTTAAACCCTCAAGTAGCATGCAAATCGTACCTGAATAATATAGACACGATTTCAGTACGACTTTGTAAGCACAAGCTGAGGGTCAAAGCATTTGTAAACCCCAACCCTGTAAAGTCCTACAAAGTAGTACTGATCCCAAATTGCGGCAAAATCGTGGCGGAATCACGGTAAAATCACGCAACTTTGAAGTCGCACAAGTGTGAAAGCGATCTTAGCATGAGGACTGGTGTCTGTTGTGTGCAGGTGGTTTGGGGTACTATTTACCTCTTTTTTTTTTCTTTTAAACTTTATTGAAATGTCATAAATGACATATAATTATTCCTACGCACCACAGCATAGCTATATTGCGGTGACCAGCAGCGACATAGGATGGGTTCCGATGCGTTTCGGTAAAATGTAGCATTTTTCTGCAACGCACTGGACCCTACTTCAAGGCGGAGTTGTGTGAACAGAGCACATAGAAAATATATGTTTTCTATGTGCCCTAGCCATGAGCGTGTATTGGACTGTGCAGATTTACCCAGGTCACCGCACATGTTGTAGAAAAGCCCTAAAATCCTGCAGCATTTCTACTTTTTATATCCAATCCAGAACAATTTTACATTGTACCAAAAGAAGATTTCTGCACTCTCTGCGTCTTTTACTTTTCATTCTGTGCTGCCATAAACTGAGTCTGAGGAATCAATCATACAGATAAGATTTTGAGTTTAACGAGTAGGAATATGGTCTGGCAGAATGACGGTAATTAGCGATTTATCTTATCCTTAAACGTTTGGGAACGATGAGGATTTTTTTTTTTTTTTTTGTCATGTTAAAATTTTTATGTTGCTTTCCCGGAGATCTGTCTTCATAAATCCTGAAAACAATCAGGTTTCTGCCCATGAAAAGCTCACAAATTATCTTTGCATTGCTAAAAAACAAAGGAAAAGCCAAAACACACACGATGGAACAGGAGAGAATATACAGGAGAATGGAGAAACCGCTCAGTCCATGATTTATTACACACATGCAATGCTATTTCCAACATGCTGAAATAGGTCAAATACAACACAAATCGACAAACAAACCAGCAATACAATACAGTCATTATTACAATTCAATGGTAGCAACACCACAAAAGTCAATGATTACATGTCATTTTTTTGTACAGTTGTTTAAAATACAAGCTGCCCTCCAAAAACCTTAAACTGGCCATACACACAGCAATTTAATGGAACGTGATTGAACTATCAATTATATTTTTTGGATAAAAAAAAAATCACAAAACAATGGAAGACATAAAATGCGTTGCAAGAAACTTATATTAACATTGTCGTAATTGAACAAGCGATGGAAAACTCTGATCTTGCCTAGCAAAATTGCTGTAGTTTCCATTTCATTGCAATGTTTTGCCCAGTTATGAGTTCAGAATCAAACACATTCTGGTGGCCAATCAAACTCATGGGTAGTACTGTAGATTGCTTAGTTTCTGGAGGTTCCCAATTCTCGCAAGTGGTAGAAATTGACTGAAAATTGCCACGTGTTTGGCCAGCTTTAGTCTTAGCTTGGTTGGATCACGCATTTGCTTTTTGTACTCCTCGGGAACTCTGGTTCTACTGTCCTTAAAACTGGAGAGCCTGGTCCCCAATCAGGCCACCAAAAGAACACGAGGGCTCTCAATTTCTTTATATTATAGATTCCTGGATGATGGTACTAGCCTTCAATATGTTTATTCTTTACCTACCATAGAGGCCATTCATTTCCTATGTCCTTAAAACTTGAGGATCCCAGCTCCACCCACCTGCTAGGACTATTGTGAAGAGGTCTTGTGGCTTTGTTGTCCTTAAACATTAGGTTCCCAGCTCTACCCACCTTCCACGAACCTTGTGAAGGGGTCTCATGGTCACCATTCTCTAATGGTAATGGGATGGGGCAAATCTAATCCCAAATGATATTATTATTATTAGATGAATAAACCACTAACATCCTCTCCTGTCTGAAGAAACCAACTTTGGTTAGACTAAAGTCAGAAATACACCCCTCTGCATCCATAAAACCCATGGCTCCTAATCCTCAGCATCCATAACACCTATTTTGTGTGTAAAGCCGCGTACACACGAGCGGAATGTTCGACAGAAAAAGTCAGACGGAAGCTTTTCATCATCTATTCCAATCGTGTATAGGCCTCATCGGACTTTTTTTTCCAAAAATTCTGATGGACCTAGAAATAGAACATGTTCTAAATATTTCCGACGGAACCAATTCCTATCGGGAAAACCGCTCGTCTGTATGCTGGTCCGACGTACCAAAAACGACTCATGCTCTGAAGCAAGTACGAGACGGAAGCTATTGGCTACTGGCTATTGAACTTCCTTTTTCTAGTCCCGTCGTAAGTATTGTACGTCACCGCGTTCTGGACGGTCGGACTTTGGTCGGAGTTTGGGTTGACCGTGTGTAAAGAGAAACCTTCGGAGTTTATTCCGATGGCAAAACCGGTCGTGTGTATGCGGCATAAGAACTAGCAGGGAAGGTGTTCCAACATTACCAGCAGGTATGTTTCATGATCCCCAGAACACAGACAAATAGGACAGGGGTTTACTGATGAGGCATAACGATGCCTGGTTGAAGAACTGAACTACCCAGCAGACACTCAGGCTACAATACTGCATGTATCTTAAGGTTAAATCTTCACAGGGTTTTGCCTTTAAAGAGACGACAGTAAACCCTGATGGGTTTTACTTCCTTCCTTTGCCCATGCAAAGTAAAAGCATAATGTGCTAGTATGCATCGCATACTAGCACATTATGTGACACTTACCTGTAAACGAAGCCCGCATTGTCCCCGCTGCATCCATGTGCGCCTCTCTTCCTTCCGGGGGCCGCGGACTCCGGCTCTGTGACCGGCTGGAGCTGCATGACGTCACTCCCGAGCATGCGCATGGGAGCCGCCAGTCATGGCACTCGCTCGTGAAGAAACGTCACGAAGGGCTGTTCCTTCACACCGCATGCACCGATGACATCATCGCCGCAAAACACAGTAAATATCTCCTACACGGCGCACATTTAGGAGATATTTACAGCACCTATAGGTTTGCCTTATTCTAGGCTTACTGATAGGTACAACTTTAACAGAGAGGTTTACAACCTCTTTAACCACTTGCCGACCAGCCGCCGCAGTTTTGCTGGAGAAACAACATTATGTAACGTTGCTTCTCCCTGTGGTCACTAGGGCCCCTATCCCCTATTTTTTTAGACGCTATAACTTTTGCGCAAACCAATCAATATACGCTTATTGCGATTTTATAATACCAAAAATATGTAGAAGAATACATATCGGCCTAAACTGAGGAAAAAAAAAAAATTTTTATATATTTTTGGGGGATATTTATTATAGCAAAAAGTAAAAAATATTGCGTTTTTTTTTTCAAAATTGTCACTTTTTTTTTTTGTTTATAGTGCGAAAAATAAAAACCGCAGAGCTGATCAAATACCACCAAAAGAAAGCTCTATTTGTGGGGAAAAAAAGGACGTCAATTTTGTTTGGGTGCAAAGTCACACCACCGCGCAATTGTCAGTTAAAGCGACGCAGTGCCGAATCGCAAAAAGTGCTCTGGTCAGGAAGGGGGTAAAAATCTTCTGGGGGCTGAAGCGGTTAAGCAGGATGGGTTGACATATAAGAATAAGACCCCTCTCACACTGAGGCAAAAGTGCCCCGCTAGCGGCCAAAAAGCGCCGCATAAACATTGCTTTACTGCTAATGCACGGGCGGCACAAGTGTGAAAGGGGTCTGAGTATAAAGCTACAGTGCATATCTCCCCTAAGAAAAAGATCATGTAGTTGTAGCAAGTAAATAAATAAACCTCCCAGTAATGCTATTACTAGCCTGCAGCTAGAGGGAGCTCTAATGATTTGTAGTGTGACTTCAGGAGACTGAAACCAACAAGCGCACATTAAATTGAAAGGCAAGTAAGCAACACGTGTTTTGTGTCTCCTCTTTGATACAGGCTAGTCCCACTTTGTTTATGCTATCTTTGTTCAGTTTTGGGTTTATTCTGACATTCTGAACATTGATGTTCTTTTCCATGTGGCCTGCACTGCCACTATAAAGAAAAAGTAATCGTCTATGTAACGTGATCCATTTCTGTTTAACACATTTTTAACTACTTGACCTCCAGAAGATTTACCGCCCTTCATGACCAGGCCATTTTTTTTTTTTTTTGTGATACAGCACTGTGTTATTTTAACTGACAATTGCGCGGTCGTGTGACGCTGTACACAAATAAAATTTGTGTCGTTTTTTTCCCACAAATAGAGCTTTCTTTTGGTGGAACATGATCACCACTGCGGTTTATTTTATTTTTTTTGCACTATAAACATTAAAAAAAATAGTTTTTTTACTTACTCTAATTCTAATGCCGAGTACGGAGCGGACTTTTCGGCAGCCCGTCGGACAATTCGATCGTGTGTGGGCTCCAGCGGACTTTGTTTGCTCAAAAGTTGGACGGGCTTAGATTTGAAACATGTTTTAAATCTATCCGTCTAAATCAAGTCCGGTCAAAAAGTCCGCTCGTCTGTATGCTAGTTAGACGGACAAAAAGCCACGCTAGGGCAGCTATTGGCTACTGGCTATGAACTTCCTTGTTTTAGTCCGGTCGTACGTCATCACGTACGAATTCGACAGACTTTGGTGGATTGTGTGTAGGCAAGTCCGTTCATTCAGAAAGTCTGTCGTAAAGTACGTTGAAAAGTCCGCCGGGCAAAGTCTGCCGTAAAGTCCGACCGTGTATACGCGGCATAACTCTTTTTCTTGCTTTACTGCTTTAAAACATGTCCAATACAAAAAAGTGTAAATAATCAAATTTCTTCATAAATTTAGGCCAATATGTAAAAAAAAAAAAAAGTGTATATTGATTGGTTTACGCAAACGTTATAGCGTCTACAAACTATAGGAATTTATGGAAATTTTTATATATATATATTTTTTTATACTAGTAATAGCGGTGATCAGCGACTTATAGCGGGACTGCGATTTTGCGACGGAACAACCGGACACTTACTGACACTTTTGACACTTTTTGGGGACCAGTTACACTAATACAGTGATCGGTGCTAAAAATATGCACTGTCACTGTACTAATGACACTGGCTGGGAAGATGTTAATTTTTTTTTGTGTTTTTATGTTTTGTGTGTGGTGCTTTTACTATGGGAAGAGATGGATTTTCATTCCCTGCTTTGCTGGAGCACAAAATCCATCCCTTCCCACCTGTCAGAACGGAGATCTGCCTTGTTTACAGGCAATTCCCTGTTCTCAGAATCAGAAAATTGAATGCCATTCTACAATCATAAAATGAAACAGAGGTTGTAGCTCCCTCACAACAAAAAAATTCCATGCCCAGCATAAAAACACTTAACCAAAAACAGCATACGTACCGTAATAAATACGTACTGTAACTCCCAATGCATACAGTGGCTTGTGAAAGTATTCGGCCCCCTTGAACTTTTCAACCTTTTGCCACATTTCAGGCTTCAAACATAAAGATATAAAATGTTTATTTTTTGTGAAGAATCACCAACAAGTGGGACACAATTGTGAAGTGGAACGAAATCTTTTGGATTTTTGAAACTTTTTTAACTAATAAAAAAATGAAAAGTGGGGCGTGCAAAATTATTCGGCCCCCTTGCGTTAATACTTTGTAGAGCCACCTTTTGCTGCGATTACAGCTGCAAGTCGCTTGGGGTATGTCTCTATCAGTTTTGCACATCAAGAGACTGAAATTCTTGCCCATTCTTCCTTGCAAAACAGCTCGAGCTCAGTGAGGTTGGATGGAGAGCGTTTGTGAACAGCAGTTTTCAGCTCTTTCCACAGATTCTCGATTGGATTCAGGTCTGGACTTTGACTTGGCCATTCTAACACCTGGATATGTTTATTTGTGAACCATTCCTTTGTAGATTTTGCTGTATGTTTGGGATCATTGTCTTGTTGGAAGATAAATCTCCGTCCCAGTTTCAGGTCTTTTGCAGACTCCAACAGGTTTTCATCCAGAATGGTCCTGTATTTGGCTGCATCCATCTTCCCCTCAATTTTAACCATCTTCCCTGTCCCTGCTGAAGAAAAGGAGGCCCAAACCATGATGCTGCCACCACCATGTTTGACAGTGGGGATGGTGTGTTGAGTGTGATGAGCTGTGTTGCTTTTACGCCAAACATATCGTTTTGCATTGTGGCCAAGAAGTTTGATTTTGGTTTCATCGGACCAGAGCACCTTCTTCCACATGTTTGGTGTGTCTCCCAGGTGGCTTGTGGCAAACTTTAGACAAGACTTTTTATGGATATCTTTGAGAAATGGCTTTCTTCTTGCCACTCTTCCATAAAGGCCGGATTTGTGCAGTGTACGACTGATTGTTGTCCTATGGACAGACTCTCCCACCTCAGCTGTAGTTCTCTGCAGTTCATCCAGAGTGATCATGGGCCTCTTGGCTGCATCTCTGATCAGTCTTCTCCTTGTCTGAGCTGAAAGTTTAGAGGGACAGCCAAGTCTTGGTAGATTTGCAGTGGTCTGATACTCCTTTCATTTCAAAATGATCGCTTGCACAGTGCTCCTTGGGATGTTTAAAGCTTGGGAAATCTTTTTGTATCCAAATCCGGCTTTAAACTTCTCCACAACAGTATTACGGACCTGCCTGGTGTGTTCCTTGGTCTTCATGATGCTCTCTGCGCTTTCAACAGAACCCTGAGACTATCACAGAGCAGGTGCATTTATACAGAGACTTGATTACACACAGGTGGATTCTATTTATCACCATCAGTCATTTAGGACAACATTGGATCATTCAGAGATCCTCACTGAACTTCTGGAGTGAGTTTTCTGCACTGAAAGTAAAGGGGCCGAATAATTTTGCACGCACCACTTTTCAGTTTTTTAATTGCTAAAAAAGTTTAAAATATCCAATAGATTTCGTTCCACTTCACAATTGTGTCCCACTTGTTGGTGATTCTTCACAAAAAATTCAAATTTTATATCTTTATGTTTGAAGCCTGAAATGTGGCAAAAGGTTGAAAAGTTCAAGGGGGCCGAATACTTTCGCAAGCCACTGTACATACCGTAATATGTAATTCTGTGTGTATTATCAATTGGCGGGTGCCGGCGTAATCCAGTTGGAGCCACAGATTGACTTCAGTTGTGAATAATCACAGCAGAAGTGGCCTGCTGGAGGAGTATATATATATATATATATATTCTGTGCAGAATCATATATATATATATGTGTGTGATTCTGCACAGGAGAGCCACCCTGTGGTATGGGGTGGAATTTAAGTGGTTATACTTGGAAAGCAAGTGAGCAACTGTGTTTTGTGTCTCCTCTTTGATACAGATACTACAGGCTACATCTTTGTCATTTGTCAGTGCCTTGCACTCAGATCACTGATAATCCTGTAACATAGTGCAAACATTTGGGGATACAGTATATGGCCTAATGTCACAGCAGCATGAGCAGGACAACTCAGAGTCTAAGTAAAGGAAGATTAATGTGGTGTCCACAGTACAGAAATCCTGTGGCACATGTGACCTAATGCTGAGTTTAGGTCATGTGACTGAGAATGAGTATTACCCCCCCCCCCCCCCACCAGGTCTGATCAGCCTTTGCTTCTATAACATTTACAATTCTTATTTAGGAAAATGGAGAAATGACTAAATGGGAGGCCAACATAATAATTAATTGGTAACCAGTGACATTCGAGACAGTAAAAATCCAGAATGTGAAATTATTTTCCCCATCTGTGTAAGGCAGGACATACACGACTCGAATTTCGAAAGAATTTTCTTTTGAAAATCTTATCTAAGAATTTTCATTCGAATTGCGCGCCATTGGTGGGCTGCAGCAACAGCCGATTTTTGTGCGGCCATCGAATTTGAGTAATCGCCCATGTTGGACATTTTTTGAAAAACAAACGATTTTCTAATCAATGATGGGAGAATCGTGCGGAAAATGTAATCGAAAAAAAAATGCGCATGAGTGCAAGAAAAGAAAATTCCCAGAAAGAAAAAGAAGATTCCTGGAAAGAAAAGAAGATTCCCAGCCACAAAATTATTTTCTGTAGCAACATGAGGTGAAATTGAAGGCTTGGTTGGCCAAATTTCGAAATCAATGGTGGCATCATTGGATCACAAAACGAACAAAATTTCTGATTTTCAAAATTTTTTTTTTTTTTTCGAAACTCGACCATGTATGGCCATCTATGCAATACACGCACATTTCCCCATGTTTTGTATCTTTGATCACGGCAGAAACCTAGTAAGCTCTTAACTTCCTGTAGGGAGCCGACAACCCATGATCTCTGCTCTACTGAAATCTCAATAAGAGTTGTCAGCCCTTTCTGAGGTCACCCTGTTGGACTAGAAAACTTCTCCCTTCATCTCCATAACATAAGAGGGAGGTGTACTGCAGCCTAGCAAGGAAGAACTCAGGCAGGACTGATAGCACTGCTTGAAATTTCAGTTGCAATACATGTACATGAGGAAGTGTGCTTTATTTTTCCTACACATACACTTTAACTCCCCTATTTGTTCTTCAACTTTACTCAAAGTGGTGTAAAATATGAGAAAAATAAAACCCAACGTGACAATACAGCTGCAGGTTTTGGGGTGCTGAACACACTAGCTTGTTATATCCCTGATTTTTTTCCCAGTAGTTGGGAAATTATATTTCTTCCTGGGGTGGATTTTCTAGAATGGTTACAGCTTGGGCTTGCAGGAGGAGGCAAAGATACACATTACAGTGGGAAACCACTAGAATCTTACAAGATATAAAAGGCCAAAGGTGTTAAGTCCACCAGTGGCCACCATACTGAAATAGAGTTAGTTTTAAACACTTAAATTTCATTTTCATTTTTAGACAACAAATATAGTATAAATAGTCTTACTTTAGATTACTTTGGAAATACTCTTGTATACTAAGTTTGTAAATTATTATTTTTAAAGGATACAGAATTATAGTATTTTTTTTTGCATTTCAAAGGAATATAAATATATAAATCCCCACAATGCAACACTGTCCATGCGTCCAAGTCTGCATTACATCTGGGACAATGGAAGAGTCACTCCATGCGTTTGAACACACCAAAACCAAGACAAAGAAGGTATGCTTTAAATCTGAGAGGAACATCTCAGATCACAGTCTATACTCACCACCTTCCTCTTCATTCTCACTAACTAGGTCATTTTCTGCCTTTGGCTTTTCTTCATCCTTAAGATCTGAATTTCCACCTTCTTCATTCCCTACGGAGTTTATAAAGCTGGTTTCAGTGTCATCTTCTGCTTTCTCCAAGTCTTGTTGACCATCATCACCTTCCATGTTGTCATAAACGTCCGGATCATCTTCATCAATGGCTGTCTCTTCCTTCTTGCCTATCAAATCCTCCAACTCTGGTTCCTTCACTATGGCTTCGCTATCTGGCTCAGGAAATTCTTCTGATTCTCTTCGCACTTCTTTTTTCTTCTTAGCATCCTCTGCCTCATCCTCTGCCTCATCCTCTGCCTCATGTTCACTTGAGCTACTATCTAGAGAACTGTTGGATGAATAGGACTCTGTGTGTTTCCTATCTACAATGGGAGAAAATTGTGAAATTGTAATGTAGCTTTAGTCTGTAAAGAAAATATGGTCATATCTGCAATGCCTGTAAAAGGGTGGTGAAATCCAGGACCATGTACCGCTCTACTCATAAACAGCACTGAAAATCCTTATCCCCATTTATCTGCTTTAACACCCAGCTCTGATGTTGTAATAGTGCTGTCAAGTTGACTCATATGCTGGATTTCTATATTTTCTGGAAATTATAGCGAGATACCCCACCAGAAATCCCAGTTGATCCGAACTACCACAACTTTTACAAAGCAAAGATGTTGTTGCATTGTTCATGATGTGTGCTAAATATCTGGAGGATGCAGCTGCAAACCAGGAACATTATCTTCAAAAAGTATTATACTCACCACTCTGGCAGCCCGTGTCTCTTACCTTCCCTCTTTACCAGTGCTAAAGACTACGTCATTCTCTAAGACAACCTCAATCTTTTTACCCTAGAGCAGTGGTTCTCAACCTGGGGGTCAGGACCCCCTCGGGGGTCGAATGTTGATTTGCCAGGGGTCACCGAATTCTGGGCTATTTCTGAAGCCCACACCCATCTCCCAGCCTTTTTGCTGCCACCCAGTAGGGCTGTTCCTGGAGCCCGCAGCCTCTTCGCAGCCACCCATTCATTCGGCATAGCTGAGGGGCAGAGACTAGAGGTCAGCTGACTGGTGAGGAATGCGAAGTGGGAGGGGCTGGAGGAGACCCTATCTCCTGATTTCGGCATAGGTGTCACTGCTACGAGACACCACAAAGTCGGAGACACAATGGGTAACACTGCCTGTGATTATAGTTGCCATTAAAAGCCCACACTACAGTTCTCAGATCAGCAGATGACCTCGATCAAGAGCACCTACGTTGGCTGATCAGAACTCCCCCACCACTGCCACTCATCCCATTCCCCCCACACCCCACCAAGGAGTAAGAGAAGGAATAAAAATAGAGAATACATGTAGGGAGAGGAAAAGAGGGGTAGGTACAAAGAAAAAGGGAGAGAAAGAACGAGAAAGATGGCTAGTGAGAGGGATAGGGGACAAAAAAACAAGAAATTAGGATAGAGAGAGATAAAGGGAAAGAAAGGAAAACAAAGAGAATGAGTGATACATCCTAAAATGTATCATAAGGGGTTTCAATACTGTACGAGTGGAAGGGACTAAAGAAGCGCTAAATGTCCGTGGGTTAGGGGCGCAAATTATTTGTCTTGTCTTGGGTGCTGACAACCCACGCTACGAAAATAATTTTACTGTTAGGGGTCCCCACAACTTGGGAAATTTTATCAAAGGGTCATGGCACCAGAGAGGTTGAGAACCACTGCCCTAGAGGAACCTTTGAAATAACTTTCAGGTTTTAGGGTAGCCCCTGCTAAAATCAATTCTTCAGGGATCAGAGGGAAGAATTGCCCCTTAAATTGTAATCAGAATGTCCCCCTTACAGATAGCTAAAACAATCACTGGTGTCATGCTGCTGATGTTACCAAATGGCCTTGGCCCTGGAACTAAACAGACATCATCAAATGGGAGGCCAATCAGCCACAGCTAAAGGAAGCCCTAGCAACCTCTGGAGGAACCCTGGGATTCCACAGAACCCTGTTTGACAATGGCTGCTCTAAGGCATTCAACGCTTCTTGCAATACTGGATGCTCGTGCCCCCTTCAGTTCCATTTTCTAACCGGTGTGTCACTGCTGTGAAGGGGCCAAATGAAAGAACCACAGTGAGCACCACGGAACCAGACATCCAACATTTCTAGAAGTACCGCCTACCAAGGCTGCAACACTTGAACAGAGGGATGGTTGTAGACACAGGCCACTGGAGAATTGAGTATATTACACTTTCTATTGCAGAAGAAGGACCCTTTTTATATGATTGGAGACTTGCCAGAGGCTCTTTAAAGTGAGCTTGTGTACTGCCTATGCAATGCAAAGCAATAGTTCCCCCTCACCAGTAGCACATACTCCCTTTTTCTTTGCTCCCCAACTGCTCCATCCAGCTGCTGGAAGAAGCAAAAGTCACCATGTGTAAGCTATGAGTTGCTCAATTGCTAGCTTACACAGGACTAGGGATGTTCTCCATGTGACAGTGTGGATGGTATGAAGAGTGAGTCACATGCTTCTTCCGGTCCATAAGCACAGGTTGTTATCTTTGCTGCACAGTGACAGGGTAGCGAAGGAAAGGTATCTGCTGCTTGGGAGGGAGGTTAAAGCAAACCACCTGTTACTTTGCTCTGAATGGGAAAATCGTAGGTTTGCTTTAAGGCTGAATGATAGATAACAGAATTTCAAAAGCTTCCAGGGAACATTCACCACTAAAATTTCTGAGACATATCGTGTAATGTGTAATGTAACACACTTGTGCCCATCCAATTTGGAGTGTAGTTTCACTTTAAGGGCAACTAACATGACTTGAATGGACACTCCTAACAAGCATGTCAAACTTTGTAGAACTCAGTCCTACTTGGCTTGACAAATGCAAAACTGGTCCTCAATGTTGAATCAGTTAGTTTTGAGAAAGATGACTGTGGTCACCATTTTACATAACAAGACAAAATAAAATTGAGTGTTTACACATTTATTATGACGATTTTTCTAGTAAAAGAGCTTCCTTCGAAACCTCTATGTTGGTCCTTTAATGAGTAAGGTGACAACATTGACCAACAAAAAAAACTTGGGAGGTGGAACCAGGTTGACTTTTAAAAGGAAACATCAGAATCTGCTCATAACTTCGGCTGTCTATGGATCCACTGGTTATTTTGAAATGTACTTTTTTTATTAAATGTTACCTCTGCTTATGTCTATTTGTGACCAGTTTTGTGACAATTTACTGTTAAAGAACCTTTATAGAAGACTTTTAAAGAACATTTATAGAAAGACAAGTCACCGTGGAACTGTAATGGTAGTCACTGGTGCAGTTATAAATGTATATATATATATATATATATATATATATATATATATATATATATATATATATATATATATATATATATATATATAACAACATTTATAACTGCACCAGTGACTACCATTACCATTCCACGGTGACTTGTCTTCTATAAATGTTCTTTAAAAGTAAATATATATACTGTATATATCATATACATATGTAATTATCCCAGTGCCACAAAAATAAAAATATATACATACTCCATATAACACAATATCCAATTAGTGCCCCTCTCCACCTGTGGTAACTTCTGTGCATACACCTCCACTAATGAGTTCTTGCTTATGTAAAGCAATGAACTTTTTTGTAAGTAGTAATGGATATTGTGTAATATGGAGTAGGCATATATTTTATATTTTTTGTGACACTGGAATAATCACATACAGTATGTATATATGATTATATGTATATAATATTTTGTTAGCACTGCACATATAAACATGTTAACACACTGACACCATAGGGTGCCTGATACAGCAGCTTTCAGGAAATTAGATATATAAGCGCAGGTAGATAAGTATTGTCTATACCTGGTGGAGAATAGAATTATTACTGCACAACTGGAAATGGGTTCTTAATATCCAATGAGCAGTGGTTATATTATGCTCTAGTATCCATTGATATATAAAACATTCACCACTTTGAAACCAATAAAATGGATCCTACAGTATATAATCAACAGGTGGCTTTAAAGGGTAATCCCAGCATTTTTCAACCAGGGTGCCATTTGGGATCCCCTCGGGTACTGTGAACACGGGATGCAGTTTGCCTTGGATCAGCATCATGCTCTGTCATGGTGCAGGCTGGCCACTAGAACCATAACTACCAATGAAGCGCTAGGGCCAGGACACACAGGGGGGAGATTTACTAAAACTGGTGCACACAGAATCTGGTGCAGCTCTGCATAGAAACCAATCCGCTTCCAGGTTTTATTGTCAAAGCTTAATTGAACAAGCTTAAGTTACTATGCACAGCTGCACCAGATTCTGAGGCCACCAATTCTAGTAAATCTCCCACAGAGTGTCCTATCTGCACCATAGCAATAAATGATGCTAATGCAGGGCAAGCAACATGCAGGAGAATACGAAGTGCACTTCTGTCCAGCCCTGCTCTGTCTCCGGCCCTCTGCCATGCTGCTGGAGTAAGGAAAGGCTCTGAAGGGAAGAGGGGACTCTGGGATGGGGGACCCTTATGTATAGGAAGGCTTCTGATGCTTATGAGGCCTCTGATGTGATGGGGGGACGCTATTGATGTGATGAGAGGTGGACTCTGACCTGATGATGGGGGGGATGACTCTAAAGTGATAGGGGGGACCTTTGATGTAAAGGCGGGGCTTTTGATGTGATGCTATTTTCATCAAGACAGTTATGTGCCTTGTCCCAGGCTTAGGGTCCCCATTGATGGTAAATAACATTTACATCATGGGTGTTGAGATTTTGCGTACTTTTAAAGGGTGCTGTTACTGAAAAAGATTTAGAAGTGCTGGATTATCCTACCTAAAACTGGTATTTTTCTTTGCAGTGTATGGGAAAAAGGACAAATCACTAATGGGCTCCTTTAATTGCTTGGGGACCCTCTTCAACAGAGTTTCAAACTCTGCAAGAACTGCATCACACACTCTTGGATTTTCCTTTAGCATATGTTATTGACTTCACTACAGAAGAAGATGTAAGGGCCTGTCTGCATGGTCAGCCAAGGCTTGCTGTAATGTTGCCACCATGCATCCACCTATAACAGGAAAATCTCAAAATCTTATAAAATACCTTAAATTATGGATACATTTATTCTAGCGAGGTAAAAAATACTGTATTTTTCGCCCAAGCAGTTCAGCATGCACAAATCATAGCAATATATATTTGCAATGCAATTTTCCTTACTCTATTTCCAGCCATGATTATAGATATTAAATTGCCGGATAATTAAAAAAAAGTAGGCTTAATCACAGGAGAAGTGCTGATTGTGGAACATGCAGATTTAGCCGACTTGGGAAAGACAATTTAAGAAAATGACAAATCGGGAAGCTCGATTAGCCAGCAAAATAAATTTTTGGTCAGCGACCGCTCTCTTTCAAACCTGGTTTCTTCTCACCGCCGTTTCGTTGATGGTTCCTCTGTTGTCTATAAAGAGTTTGGATTTTGATGGCAGCTGAATTCATTTCCTCGTCAGCTACGCTAAGTTTGCCTATTCAACATGGAAAAGACAATATCAAAGGCAGCTTCTGAGTTCAAAGGGAAGATGATTTATTGAAGTCAGAGTGTGTGCACCATTCATCATTAGATGTATGCATAGCGAGCCAGGAAAACTGATATTCTATGAAAAAAAGAGGTCAAAGGGCAAGAAAAGTTCATGCTTCTAGGCAGGTGAATATTCCTACTGCGTATTAAAGTAGCACTGTTGATTGGAGCACTGTGCAGGGGGCATGTAGGACTGCTGGAGACCCAGACCGCTGTTCCAGTGTGTATATTCTTTATTTATAAGGACTGCATTGTATAATACAAAGTTATAGCAGAGTCATGGTATACGGTGCCATAGGATGTAGATCAGTAAATCAAGAGGGTTACATTCCACCTTAAACAAATGATGAAAGTAACACAATACAATGCGATTTCTTTTGTTCTTAGTGTCATGCATCAGTCGCTTCTCTCTTGACAGTGTACTTGGCTTTCTATTTGCAGGTGCAGGCAATAAGTGCAAAGCTAGTGCTGGGCTTTCTTATTAAAGAGCCCAGCGTGCTCTGCTAACAATGGATCATAAAAGCACTCTGAAATTAAAGCGGAGGTTCACACAAAAATTAAACCTCTGCTTTTCGGGAACTCTCCCCCCCTCCGGTGTCACATTTGGCACCTTTCAGGGGGGAGGGGGGTGAAGATACCTGTCTAAGACAGGTATTTGCACCCACTTACGGGCATAGACTCCCATGGGAGTCTACGCCACTTCCCGTCCCCCCCCGCGCTGTCTGCTGGGGGACACACGGGTCCCAGAGACAGCAGGGATCATTCAGATTGCGCAGCGCGACACGTGCATGTGCAGTAGGGAACCAGGAAGTGAAGCCGCAAGGTGGCAGCAGCATCCGAGGACCGAGGGACGGTTCGGCCTCGGGTGCCGACATCGCTGGACCCTGTGACAGGTAAGTGTCCTTATTTTAAAAGTCAGCAGCTGCAGTATTTGTAGCTGCTGACTTTTAAAAAAAAAAAAATTTGTGGGACTCCCGCTTTAAGAGTTTTAGACATGTGCATAAGGGAAAAATTTGTTTAGTTTCGGATATATTCGTTATGTCATATTCATAATATTCGTAATTTTCGAAGCAATTCCAAATTTTCTGTAGCATCCTTAACAATGACTCATTAGCTGTCAGTGAGCTTCCCCATTGACACCTAAAATATAGATAAAACAATGCCAGCAATAGTAAATTAAAAAAAATTAAAAACAGCATGGGGTCCCCCTCAAAATTCATACCAGACCCTTATCTGAGCCTGCAACATATCAGGCCACATGCCCTCAACATGGGGGGGGTGCTTTGGGGCAGGGGGGGCTCTGGGGCAGGTGGAGGACCGCCCCAAAGCACCTTGTCGCCATGTTTATGGGGACAAGAGTCTCTTCCCCACATCCCTGGGCTGTGGTTGTGGGGGTCTGCGGGCGGGGGGGCTTATCTGAAACTGGAAGCCCCCTTTACCAAGGCAGCCCCCAGATCCCGCCCCCCATGTGAATGAGTATGGGGTACATAGTACTCCTACCCATTCACCAAAAATGTGTAAAAAGTGAATATACAGTACACATGTTTTTGACAATTCTTTTATTGCAAGAACAGCTGCTCCAGAGCTTAGTAAATGACCGGGAGCTCTGCTGACTTTCATCATCCAATCATGTGCAGGCAAAAAAATTTTTTCTTGCATGTGATTGGGTATTCTTTACAAAGTGAAACTTTACCTCATTTACTAAGCTCTGGAGCAACTGCATCTGATACAGAGTGCAAATGCCCGTTGCAAAGTGCACAGTCTAGTTGCCTTTAGTAAATCAACCCTAGTGAGTCTCTGTCATCAGTAAGGGTGGTTATTGGCACCTAGGGAGGAAAGGGGGGCAGGTTTGGCAGCACCCGGGGGGGTGTTTTCTCTGCTACAGATGGTTGCATAAACAGAGGCACAATGGTACTTGTTGCTTTCTTGTTTAATATCATGTCACTTTGACATCACAACTTTCCGCATCAAAGTTTTAGAAAAACAAGGGAAGCTAGGAACGATTTTGAAGTGAAGGCAAAACCAATAATTTTGCCTCTTTATAAAATGCTGCACAAATTCACCGTGTGTGAAACGCCTCGTCGCTGTTTACAAAACATCCAGTCTTCCCTCTGGAAGTGAGATGTGTATTTACAGGCAAAGCCGTACTTGGCCTCATGAAACTCCATACCCAGGAAGAGGTCTTGAATACATTTCGGAAATGATAGATTTAAATAGTAAAAAATACAGAAACCAACCTTGTTTATGCTCTTCAGAGTCGCTGTCACAGTGCCCTTCCCTTTCATCTCTGTCGTTGTCAGAGGCCTCGGGCTCCGCTTGTGATGGTGTGCTCCTTCCCCGATCTTGGTCTAAATCATCTTTTTCATCATCTGAAGACGACTCTGACTCTTCATCCACTTGATCATCAGCCTGTCGATCTTTATTACTCTTATTGTCAGGTTTGTATTCCTCCGCTTCAAAATCTTCATCATAGTCTGCCAAAGGGAGAGGGAAAAGAAAAGACACAAGATGCACTCAAAAAGAAAAAAAAATGCTTCTTTTACAGGATTTAAAGATAATCCTTGTTTAAAGAGAACCAGTCAGTTACTTAAAGCCCAACTCCAGGGACCCCCCAAAATTCTCTCTTGCGGTGGAGCTGCGTTTGCGCTGCAAGGGTTAACTGCTTGTTTAGACTAGGGATACCAAAATTAGGCACTGTTATTTACCTGATCCTTTGCCCCCCTGGTAGATGACGTTCCCCCGTGTTCCAGTGGTGGACTGTCTCTTGGCATCCTCACGTCTAACGCAGGGTCATGGTCTTGAGGATGTCAGGACCTTAGAGCCAGGGCTGGGACAAGGGGTGGGCAGGAGGTACGACTGCCCTGGGCGAAATGGTTTACTGGGGGCACCCTTCTTCTGTTGCAAGGTTGGCAGGCATAGTGACAGCAGCAGTGATTTTGACAAGCAAGTGACTGTTGGGTGTAGGATCCCCTAATCTTGCACATCATGAGCGGGGAGGGGGGCGCAATTTGGAATCTTTGCCCTAAATTCTGGGTGACCTTGTCCCGGCACTGCTTAGACCACTGAGGGAGACCAGTATAGCAGTGTGGAGGAGCAGAAGATCGGGTAAGTATGTAAATCTACTGTTCTATGCCCCTTAGACATAAAGGAGCAGTTAACCCTTGCAGTGCAGGCGCACTACAGGAAAACGTTTAAAGTCCAACTTTAAAGTTTATCTCTAAAACAAATATCAGTTACCCCAATCAAACTCCTACAGCCTTATATCTATATTTCCTAAAATTACACCACAGCCATTTCGACTCATGTGTGACAAGAAGACAATGCTTGTATTTTATTTCTCTTTGGTGAATAAACTATGCTCCCTGGTCATCAGAACCATTTGCAAAATTGTATAATACTCAACAAATAAACTTTAAGTGTTGTGAAAGCTGCAAAGCAGCCAAATGGGGTTGTACGCATGCTGTTGCTGTGCTTTGCAGGCAAGGCCAAGGCAAAAATGATACTCCGTGTCACATTTGGTGGGCAGTACCATTGTCAAATACAACCTTTTCAAGTGAGAGGGGCCACACTGCAACCGCCTAGGCAATTTCAGGCTTTTCAGGTTCAAAATAGGCAGTGAGGAGGCAACATATAATTTCCTAGCTGTCTGATAACCTCCCTCTAAAAAGAAATCCACCACAGAGGATGGAAAAAAAAGACTGCAACTGGGAATGAGTCTTTGTACTAGATTTTTAGGGATGCACGTGACATTTAAGTGATGATTGGTATTAAAAGACCCAAATCGTGCCAAGAAAACAACCTCCACACCATTAAAATGCCAGCCTGGACTGTTGACCCAAGGCAGATTGGGTCCATGGATTAATGCTGTCAACACCCAATTCTGACCCTTATTATTACACTTTTTTTTTGATCATGCTTGTGCACATATCTTCATGTATATCTATTTTGTACCAATAAATATGCATTTATATTTACTACATACTGAGTGTGCCTTCCCTTGAGCCCCGCTTTTCTTTTTGGTCCCCCCCTGTTTGGGACAATTTGTTGCACCATTAAAATGCCAGCCTGGACTGTTGACCCAAGGCAGATTGGGTCCATGGATTAATGCTGTCAACACCCAATTCTGACCCTACCATCTATGTGCCTCAGATGAAATCAAGATCAGATCAGACTATATATTTCCAGTCAACTGTCTGTTTTTTTTAAATCTGTGTCCACTGCAGCCTCTGTTCTTGGCTGATATGAGTGGAACCCAATATGGTCTTCTGATGTTGTTGTCTAGGGGTGTCCACCCTGTGACCCACAGGCCACATGCAACCCAAGATGGCTATGAACAAATAACGAAGACATTTTTACAGTGTCTCTTTACTGAACTTTTCTAAGTTTTATCTCCCCAAAGAAAAATCTTCCACTCTTCACAATCACGCCTTGTTCATGTCATCAGTTTTCGTCAGCACTTTTGTTTGTGAGCAACTATTTTCCATGATGAAGCACATGAAGGGCAAAATTAGAACCAAAATATCTGTCGAGCACCTTGAGAATTGCTTGAGGAAGATTTTTTGACAGTGCACCTATATGTGCCGGGGCAGACATACCAAGTGTGCAGACTATGCAGCTCCACAAGGGCCCCTCTGGGAGTTTGGAACCCATGGTGGAGTTCAGGGTATCAAAAAGACAACTGTTTATCTGCATACATCCATCTATCTCTCCAGATATACAGAATGAATATATGTTTGCCATTGGGCAGTGCTTGAATGCTCTAAAAAAGTCTCACACAGGGAACCTTTAATGACTATATTCACCAATGTATATAAATTTGGACGTTTGTTTTTCAACTTCCTATTTAGCTAAAAAAGAAAAAAAAAAAAAAGAAAAGAAGAAATAGTATGACAACACCGCCATCTGTAGGAAGCAACAGGTACTGCAAATTGACCTCAACTTGAACCTGTGAGTATAAGAATGGGGGAGCTGCCCCTGCTGGACCGTTTTTAAAGGTTCATTTTCAGGGGTTGTGATCTAAATCTAGGTTTTGGTACCTTCTGGGACACCGCTGGTGCAAGCATGCAGACAGTGGAGTCTAAAAAAAGTCTGACCTCCAGTGTGTTCCAGCTCATTGACTCTCTAGGTCCCCGGTGATCAACATGCGGACCGCTGGCTGTCTTTATGCAGACCACTGTGTACCTGTGGGGCACCTTGATGGAATTTGCAAAGTGGCAGAGGGGTGCCAGTTGTTTAAACGCTCTGCATTCCTGCACCTGGCATTGAAATACACAATACTGTCAGGTGAGCAATTATCTCTACTCACAGTACAAGTCTTGGGTGGGGAGAGGGGGCATATGGCTACAGTGTATGATCAGGTAAGGGGGGTTAAATGTCACTTCACTGACCTCCAGTGTAGATGGGGGGGGATAAGTTTCACTACTACTGCAAAGACCATAAGTTCGGGGGTAAAGAGGGGGGGCAAATTTAAATGCCACTGCACTGACCACCAGGGCAGTAAGGGGGGCAGGAGGGTTGGAGGTTAGGCTTTACTGCTGCTGCACTGGCCACCAGTTGGAGGGTGGGTTAAATGTCATTGTCCCTGCACTGATACCTATTGCTGGGGGTTATTATTGCAGCCACTGACACCAATGATCATTGTAACTTTATCCTTAGTGTGAATTGCTGTACATTGCAAAAAAAAATGCACTATGACCAAAATTTTGGGGTGTTAAGGTACAGCCCATTCATTATGAATTCATCATAAATGAGCTGCCCAACTCGACACCATTGACCTCACAAAAACACACTGCTATTGTGCAGCCTTCTGGATGGGTCAAGGTCCGCACTCTATTATTTTCAAGTTGATCACCACTCCTCCAGGTAGTTTTTTTTAACAAGAAAACTCCTCCAGGTAGTTTAGACAGGATAGGGATGACGGCTTTGGAGCCTGCACCACCATGGCAGCTTTCAGACTTCTACACTCACATTTTACTTTTCAGAAAGTCAGAAACTTATCCCAGAATTCCTGGCAAACACAAACGCTCCATTTATTCCAACATTGTGTGCAATATACTATTATGCATTATCAAGTATTGCTAGTATAACTACCTGAGATCTACATTTATATTATCTCCCCACCTCCCCATGCACTGCAAAAATCTGATTACTTCAGAAGCAATCCATGTTGTTTAGCATTGCATGTTTTCAGGCACTAGGGGCAGAAGAAGAGGTATTTAGGCAGCTTTTGAGTGAGGCCCCATTCACACTGTGACACGCAACTCCGGGCATCACGCATATTAGCATTTTTTGCGCTATGAATATGGAGCAGTCCATTCATTTCAGTGGGCTGTCCACCAGGCAACAAACGTGGCAAAGTAGCTCATGCACCTTTTTGAGCTTCAAGCTGTTTTTTAACAACAAAAAATATGCATCTGTTTGCCGTGTTTGGGATGCCATTAACAATGGATGGCACCACAAGTGTGACGCCGCGGCTGTGCCCAAGCCAATCAGGCTGAGAGTCCCAGATGACCAAGGGAATCTGGGACATCACTGGTCAGAGAAGGGGCTCAGGGTAAGTGTTCGGGGGGGGGGGGTTGGGGGGCCTGCTACACACAGAAGGTTTTTTATCTTAATGCATAGAATGCATTGAGGTAAAAAATCTTCTGCCTTTACAACTCCTTTAAATTATACCTCTTAAAAATGTTCTTTGAACTTACCATCCTTGGCTTCGTCATCTGCTTCATACTCGTCCGTCTTGTCCTTATTCTCTCCGTCTTCTTCTTCTTCTTCCTCTTCTCCATCCTCTTCATAGTCCATATTAGACTTATCTTCCTTTGGCTCATCATCCTCGTGGACGGACATTTCCTGTTCTGGTTTATCATCAGGTTCATCATAGTATGTTACTGTAGGCTCATTATCTATGTCCGATTTGTCATTCTGGTCCTCCTCCTCATTCTTGTCTAGGGTGGTCTTGCTCTTTGGAGGTGGGGGAGATGGCTTCTTATCTAGGCCCATTGCAATGATACATCTGCAATAAAACCAATGTGTAAATGAAACGTGGGCTGAGGTCATTTCCTATTCCCGGAAATACTACATGAAAAGGGGGAATCTCTCCAACGTGAGGGCAACTCTTGTCACGGCATGAGTTTCCCCAATTGACATAACAAATGTAAGATTTTGTATTTCCCATCTTTCTGCTCTGGTGACAATGGTCACCAGAACAAATAAGAGGATGAATCTCCCCAAAAGAAACACAGAGAGCAATAAAAACCTTACAGATTTGATCTATTCCCTGCTCTATCCAAAACTAAATGAAAGATTTTGGCTACAAATACATCAAAAATTATTTTTAATAGTACCACATTTTGTCTTTATACTAGGCTCCCAAAGTTTCCCACATGGTGGATAGCTTCGCACTGTTCTGTACTAGGAAAAATGCTGTATGTTTTTTTTTTAGTGCATACTGCTACAAACGTGGTGGAGTAGACTGGTCAGGTAGGAGACATGGCATTTTGCCTAGTTTTGTGGTGGGACTGCGCTGGAATAGTTGCCCAATACCAAGACCAAAGGGGACACTAATTCTTATGACTCTAATGACTACCAGGGAA
Organism: Lithobates septentrionalis; assembly: GCA_037952835.1. Classification (NCBI taxonomy): domain Eukaryota; kingdom Metazoa; phylum Chordata; class Amphibia; order Anura; family Ranidae; genus Lithobates; species Lithobates septentrionalis. The sequence goes on along the minus strand of JBBDGP010002524.1, from coordinate 719,541 downwards.
CTTTGGTGGGATCTCCTTCCTGCAGGCTGTGGCTATGGGACAGGAAGTGAACAGAAACGTCCACAATGGGACACAGGTGGCCCCAAAAAAAAAAACTGACAGGGGTTATAACCCTTACACATAAAAGTCTGGGGTAAGCCAAGGTGCCATATCCCCAAGTGTACACAATACCCACAAAAGTCCCCAAAAAAATGGGAGTTTTTGAAAGCACCAAAAAAGAAAAATACAACTCTAAAACAATCAATTTTATTAAATAATACATAAAACCATAATAAAAACAAATCTAGTAAGAAAGGTTTTTTTGACACTATTGTTTGTTAAACCACCAGTCAAACACATGTTACATCAATACAATTTTACAATCAGATTTTGACTATTACATGTGAGTCTGACGTGTTTACATTCCTAAAGATTCTTCCTCAGGGTGAGATGGGTGGTCACTAGTATCAACTACATGAGTATAGATAGACAGCACAAAACAAAGATTTCTGAAGACCTACACAGAAAATAGACAGAGGGAAAATGAGGAGCACCTGCTAAAATGAACATCTTGCGCAACAATTGGTTTTAATGTCCAAGAGCGGGCAACCAATCAAACCCCAGAAGAACAACAATGCATAAACTCATACCGTATTATAGAATGGAATCCCCAAAGCTTACCCAGGGCAGCAGTTATTATGGTTTTATGTAATACTTAATAAAATTGATTGTTTTATAATTGTATTTTTTTTTTTTTAGGGTTATAAACCAACCTTGCTCTATCCAAAATGAAAACAATTTGCATTTAGTTCTAATTTAAGCTGTGAATTTAGCAGTTTGCTTAAACTTCTAATGTAAGTATGTTGGGTATCTGGCCTCCTGCGGCAATATTGAAGACATCCATTGGTGGGTATGACCTCTAGGCACCTACATTTAGTGCCTGATGCCTCCTTACCTGGTAAACATTGAACTTTAATCAGTAACAGCTCACTTTAGACACAGAGCAACATAGCATATGAGTTACTAACAAAAATGTTTTTGGTTTTTTTTATTCCATTGCTTTTACTGAGATTGAAGCATTTTATTTTCAGGACTTGTCCTCAGGTCAAGCGTTACCTGTAACAAGGAGAAGCTCCTTCGACGTTGATGATTCTGAAATACCCGTTTTTGCCTCCGAGGCGCGCTCCTTTGCGGTGCTTGTACTCACAGCATGAGCTTAAACGGTCCACCTGGATCCCATTAATGTAGAAGGTGAGGCTAAACGGGAAGCCACGGTGACGCCTGGAGACCAAACTGAAACACTCTGAAACCGTAAACACACTTGTCACAAGGCGCGAAGGTATGACCATAAACGCAAAATCTATTTCATGTAATAAAGAGGATTTCACATTTATTGACTTTCGATTTAGTATCTAGTTTATCCCTTTCTGCTTTTTTTTTATTACCTTGCCTTTTTTATTTCTGTGCTTTTTGACCACATTTTTTCTACTCACTTCTTATAAAAATATAATGATCACCCATGGGATGTTTTCCATTGTTTAACTGACAATTTGATCTTTAAAAATTTAGATTGGTGAAACTGTGTTCATGTTCACAGGTTGTTGTTTAAAGTAAACATTAATGACTTTAGGTCAATTTAATTTGTGTTTTGTAATGTGTATAAATTGCTAATTTATATCTATTTTTATACTCTTGATATACATTTTTTTAAACAAATCAGTTACATTTTTTGTATATTAGAAACAGTATGGGTTATGTAAAGAGAATCAAATCTAATGATAAAACATGGCCTAAAGATCCACAGTCTGCTGTCTACTCATATTTTATGTTAGAAAAGAGAGAGAGAGAGAGAGAAGGAAAAACAAAAACAAAAAAAAAACAGGACCTCTCTCCTAGTTGTATCATGAGGGAGCCGCTGGTACATGTATACAGAACAATCCCCAAAAAACTGAATAAAAGACCTTGGCTATGGCTCAACCTCTAATGTCAATGTAACTATATCCAAAACCCTTAATATCTAATCATGAGACCCGGGAGCCAGCTCAGTACAATTTATAAAATAATCATATTTTTTTTATACATCAAAAATTAAAAAATGTCAAAAACACAACACATAAATTACCATAAAACCATATTAAATCATAATTGCCCAGTTATACGGGGGAAAAAAACAGCAGCTACGGAGAAAAATCCCACCAAGTAGAAAAAAAAAAAAGAAAAGACACTTCCTAGACAAAAATTAGACTGTAAACTTGTTCATGTACAGTAGATATTGTGGGATGAAATCCCTGAACCAGGGATATAGTTCACAAAAATTCAGATGTGTTGGTATGAACTAGGAAATCCGGAGTTATCTGAAATTAGGGCGAGACCACCAATTAATGCGCATGTCAAAAAAATCCACATTACATTATCTTCAAGGGAACAGTCAAATCCCAAACTATAGCCTCAATGGGGCATCTCATATGACCATAAGTAGTATCCTACATTCATCAAACACGCTGGAGAAATCCAAGATCTGTACATCTCAAATGCCTGGGTATAGCATAGCATAATTAAACATGTGTATTAGATGCAATGTAGCACTCGTATGCTTCTTTCAATAGGCAACTATAGATCCACCTCATTGGGATCTTAATAGGCCCCCATCACACTTTGTATGTTGTAGGTTATAAAAAGATCTAAAGAGACATCACAACAGTACTTTCGGAAATTGGAAAATTCGAAATTTCGGAAATTCGAAATTTCGGAAATTCGAAAATTCGGAAATTCGGAAATTTGAAAATTCGAATTCGGAAATTTGAAAATTCGGAAATTTGAAAATTTGAAAATAAGAATGAAAATCTGAAAATTCAAAAGAATGAAAATTCAAAAACTTGAAAATCTGAAATAACTAACTAATAGTAGTTATTGGAATTTCCTTTCAAATTTGGCTGTTAGTGAATGTAACGAGTACGAATTATCTGAAATAACGAATGCTGTATCTAAAAGAATGGAACGTAACGATCTAATAATAATAAATAACAATAATAATAATAATAATACAACCTTTTTATTACTACTATTTATTAATAATTTGTTCCATTCCATTTGTTTAGATGCGGCATTTGTTATTTCGGATCATTTGTAACTTTAGATAAATTCGTATTCATTACATTCCCTAACAGCCAAATTTGAAAGGAAATTCCAATACCTATAATTTAATAGTTAGTTATTATTAGTTAGTTATTATTTAGAATTTTACTGATTTTCGAAATTTGGAAATTTAGAAAATTTGGAAATCCGAAAATTCTAAATTCAGAAATTCGAAAATTTCCGAATTTTCAAATTTCCGAATTTTCAAATTTCCGAATTTCCGAAAAAAGCAAAAAAACAAATGAAAAGAAAAAGAACAAATGCGTCAGTTGGGGCGTGGCATTAGGCGGTGACTGTCAGCATTACAGACCTTCAATAAATCTAAACATATTTATTTGCTTTGTGAACACTGTGTGATGTAGTGTGATGTGTTATGTGATCTATTACCACTCCTAGCCTTTAATTGTCAGTGATTTTAGCAGTGCGATTTTGCCACAGAAATTTGCCTGTGTGCTCCCAGCCAATGCCATGCCATAATTCAGGGTCTTCTTCACACAAGTGGCTGGGTTACAACATGGTGTGCACTGTGAAATGACACGTTGCATTCTTGACTTTTTTTTTCAACTTTATCAAAATGTGTGACATTTCGTTCCTCTTTATTTACCACGGCAGGTAGCAGTGCAGTGTATTGCGTCACAACACACTGCGCTGAGAAAACGTGGTGCATGCCCTACTTTTGTCACTGCAGAAAAATTCAATCGTTTTCGTTTCTTTCGTTTTTGTTTTGTTTTTTCGTTTTTCGGGTCATTCATTATGATCGCCATTCGTAAATTTGAAAATTCGTAAACTCGTAAATTAGATAATTCAGAAATCCGAAAATAAGAAAGAAAATCCGAAAATAAGAAAGAATACCTAACTAACTAATATTTAACTAACTATTAAATTATAGGTATTGGAATTTCCTTTCAAATTTGGCTGTTAGTGAACGTAACGAATACGAATCTATCCCAGGTTAGCGATTATCCGAAATAACGAATACCGCAGCATCTAAACAAATGGTACGGAACAAATTAATAATAAATAATAATACGTTTTATTATTATTGTAATTTATTATTATTAATTTGTGACGTTCCATTCGTTTAGATACGGCATTCGTTATTTCGGATAATTCATAGCTTCGGAAAAAATTTGTATTCGTTACGTTCACTAACAGCCAAATTTGAAAGGAAAATATAATACCTATAACTTAATAGTTAGTAATAGCTAAGTTATTATTAGTTCATTATTTTCAAATTTTTCGGGTTTTCGAATTTCGAATTTCCAAATTTACTAAATTTTCGAATTTACGAATATTTGAATTTACGAATATTTGGAAAAATGTGTTAAACGGAGTTTTGTTAATTCAAATATTTCCGAATTACCGCATGTGTCGAAATTCATTTTAAAAAATGAATTTGGAATGAAACAAATTGCACATGTCTAGTGCGCACCACTGCAATCCTATCAACTCATACTACTCAAGGCAAATTGCCTTGTCTATGCTTTGGAACTGTGCTGGGCAAGGCTTCATAGTTCAGCTCAATGGACAAGTGGGTTAATTAACTAAAGGCAAGTAGGCTGTTCACTTTGCAAGGGAATTTGCCCCAGAGCTTAGTGAATGAGTTGAAGCTCTGCTACCATCCATCATCTAATCATGTGCAAGCAAAAATTCTGCTTTGTTTTTTTAATTTTCCTTGCATGCGATTAGGTATTCTTTGTGAATTGAAACTTTGGCCCATTCAATTACCTTGCAAAGTAAACGTCCTTTTTGCCCTTAGTAACCCAACCCTACATCGTGAATGGACCCTCAGTGAGCAGGAATGGTCCACTGTTGTCACGATTAGGACGCTCTATTTAACCACTTGACATCCGCGCTATGGCCGAATGATGGCTACAGCGCGGACCTGCGCATGCGCCCTGTCATCACCAAGTCACTGAGACTCGGGTGATCACCGATCCGAGTAAGGGGCCGGTCCCGGCCCCTTACCATGTGATCAGCTGTCAGCCAATCACAAGCCCACAAGTGCCACCTATCAATACCCACAAGTGCCAGCAATCAATGCCCACAAGTGCCACCTATCAATGCCCACAAGTGCCACCTATGAATGCCCACCAGTAGTGCCAATCAGTGCCACCTAGCAGTGCTGCCTATCAGTGTAACTGATCAGTCCCCATTATTGCCACCCATCAGTGCCCATCACTGCCACCCATCAGTGCCCATCTCTGCCGCCTATCAGTGCCCATCAGTGCCGCCTCATCAGCGTACATCAATTAAGGAGAAAAATTACCTGTTTTAATTTTTTTATAACAAAATATAAATATATATATATATATATATATATATATATATATATATTTTTTTTTTAATTCAGTATTTTTACATTTTTTTTAAACAAAAAATAAAAACTGCAGAGGTGATCAAATACCACCAAAAGAAAGCTCTATTTGTGGGGAAAAAATGATAAAAAATTTCATTTGGGTACAGTGTTGTATGACCGCGCAATTGTCATTCAAAGTGCGTCAGCACTGAAAGCTGAAAATTGGTCTGGATAGGAGGGGGGTTTAAGTGCCCAGTAAGCAAGTGGTTAAGCAATGACATGTATCCATCGCAAGTCCAAGGGATACAAAAAGGGTGAAGGAGATCAGCTGCACTGAAATGCAACAAATTATAAAAAGGTGACAAAACAATGCAAAAATTGAAATTAAATATGATACAAGGTGCTTTAGCAAATTAACCACTTGACCTCCGGAAGATTTACTTTAACTGACAATTGCACGGTCATGCAGCTCTGTACCCAAATAAAATTGATGTCCTTTTTTTTCCCCCACATATAGAGCTTTTTTTTTTGGTGGATTTTATCTGAGGTTTTTATTTTCTATGCTATAAACAAACAAAGACCGTCAATTTAAAAAAAAAAATTATATATATATATATATATATATATATATATATATTTTTTTTTTTTTTAATTTACTTTAGGCTATAAAACACAGCCAATAAAAAACTTGAAAAAAAATCAAATTTCTTCATCAATTTAGGCCGATATATATTCTGCTACATATTTTTGGTAAAAAAAAAAATTCCTAATAAGCGTATATTGATTGGTTTGCACAAAAGTTATAGCCTCTACAAACTATGGGATATTTATTTATTTTTTTTACTAGTAATGGCGGCGATCAGTGACTTATAGCGGGGGACAGTCGGACACTGACACTTTTGACACTTTGTGGGAACCGGTGACACTAGGGGTTAAACATCAGGGGCGTCTCAAAGTGTGCTGGATGATCGGCGGGTGCCGGCAGACATCGAGTCTTCAGTACCCACAGATCAGCCCTCGCTGTGTATAATCACAGCAGGAGCGGGCCGGCGGCGGCGAGCATGCGCACCCCCTACCCGTGTCAGTGTCAGATCACCTACTAGGTATGTGATCCGGCACAGCATGGCCACCATACAGTGGGACGGAAAGTATTCAGACCCCCTTACATTTTTCACTCTTTGTTATATTGCAGCCATTTGCTAAAATCATTTAAGTTCATTTTTTTTCCTCATTAATGTACACACAGCACCCCATATTGACAGAAAAACACAGAATTGTTGACATTTTTGCAGATTTATTAAAAAAGAAAAACTGAAATATCACATGGTCCTAAGTATTCAGTCCCTTTGCTCAGTATTTAGTAGAAGCACCCTTTTGATCTAATACAGCCATGAGTCTTTTTGGGAAAGATGCAACAAGTTTTTCACACCTGGATTTGGGGATCCTCTGCCATTCCTCCTTGCAGATCCTCTCCAGTTCTGTCAGGTTGGATGGTAAACGTTGGTGGACAGCCATTTTTAGGTCTCTCCAGAGATGCTCCATTGGGTTTAAGTCAGGGCTCTGGCTGGGCCATTCAAGAACAGTCACGGAGTTGTTGGGAAGCCACTCCTTCGTTATTTTAGCTGTGTGCTTAGGGTCATTGTCTTGTTGGAAGGTAAACCTTCGGCCCAGTCAGAGGTCCTGAGCACTCTGGAAAAGGTTTTCGTCCAGGATATCCCTGTACTTGGCCGCATTCATCTTTCCCTCGACCAGTCGTCCTGTCCCTGCAGCTAAAAAACACCCCCACAGCATGATGCTGCCACCACCATGCTTTACTGTTGGGACTGTATTGGACAGGTGATGAGCAGTGCCTGGTTTTCTCCACACATACCGCTTAGAATTAAGGCCAAAAAGTTCTATTTTGGTCTCATCAGACCAGAGAATCTTATTTCTCACCTCATCTTGGAGTCCTTCAGGTGTTTTTTAGCAAACTCCATGCGGGCTTTCATGTGTCTTGCACTGAGGAGAGGCTTCCGTCGGGCCACTCTGCCATAAAGCCTCGACTGGTGGAGGGCTGCGGTGATGGTTGACTTTCTACAACTTTCTCCCATTTCCCGACTGCATTTCTGGAGCTCAGCCACAGTGATCTTTGGGTTCTTCTTTACCTCTCTCACCAAGGCTCTTCTCCCCCGATAGCTCAGTTTGGCCGGACGGCCAGCTCTAGGAGGGTTCTGGTCATCCCAAACGTCTTCCATTTAAGGATTATGGAGGCCACTGTGCTCTTAGGAACCTTAAGTGCGTCAGAAATTTTTTTGTAACCTTGGCCAGATCTGTGCCTTGCCACAATTCTGTCTCTGAGCTCTTCAGGCAGTTCCTTTGACCTCATGATTCTCATTTGCTCTGACATGCACTGTGAGCTGTAAGGTCTTATATAGACAGGTGTGTGGCTTTCCTAAGTCCAATCTTTTCCTCAAGTCCAATCAGCATAATCAAACACAGCTGGACTCAAATGAAGGTGTAGAACCATCCCAAGGATGATCAGAAGAAATGGACAGCACCTGAGTTAAATATATGAGTGTCACAGCAAAGGGTCTGAATACTTAGGACCATGTGATATTTCAGTTTTTCTTTTTTTAATAAATCTGCAAAAATGTCAAGAATTCTGTGTTTTTCTGTCAATATGGGGTGCTGCGTGTACATTAATGAGGAAAAAAATTAACTTACCGTAAATGATTTTAGCAAATGGCTGCAATATAACAAAGAGTGAAAAATGTAAGGGGGTCTAAATACTTTCTGTCCCCACTGTATATGTAAGTTATAGGATTGGCAAGTGGTTAAATATCACTTATTTGGGGTTTACATCTACTTTACCAGCACACTGACTGATTTTACTTGGATTATTCACAAGACAGCCTAGGAAGGAATTTAGGACCCATTGGATATCTAGGAGGCCCAGCTAGAAATATTATGCTCCTACAGTAACCAGGGGGGGGGGGATAATAAAATTGGTCATATCTGTGCACCTGCCTGTCACTAGTCAAGGGGGTTGCATTGGTAGGCAGATAGTACCTTATGGGGTCATATTAGTACAGAAAAAGCAAATTATGTGGCAAAACTGCTACATTGCTTAGTGCCCCATCCCCCCCACCTTCCCAACTCAAAGTGATTGATTTCCCAATCCTCACCTTCTTCCAGAAGCCTCCCTTTAAAAACGCAGAGGTTCTCCCCGCCACAGTGCTGCTGAAAGACCTTAATTTCGTCTCTGTAGTCATCATCGTCGTGTGATAGATGCACGTTTTTTCCTAGATAAACCATGGTCATTTTTACATTACTGTGCAAGGACGTTTTATGAAACTTTCCCGTATCCTGGAAAAAAAAAAAAGATAAATCACGTCACTCTCCCGGCAAATCAGCAGAAGGCTGGTTATTACTATAAAACATCCGTGTCACAAAGCAGTCCTAGGACAGTCTCAGATCACCAGCCTCCAAGAACTTTAATAATCCGGAGCTGCTCCTGACATGCAATACCGGTGATTTGTGAGGACAGAGGCTGAATTATATACCGGTCCATGACATTAAAGGAACCTCATATTGGAAATTTTCTGATACAAACCACAAGGGTGAAATATATTCCTTAACAATGCTTTACCTGCTGTTTCTTGTTCAAAAAGTTAAAGGTCACCTCTCCCTCCATTGAAAAAAAAAATGTCTTGTCGCCATGAAAGTCCAGAACAGGGTATGGATGTGTCCATATTCATGGCTCCCAACTGGCCCTTCTTTGGAACCCGAAACCTCTGTCCCTCTTTTCTTTCCAGTTGTCCCTCTTTTTTGGTCTGACAAGTAAACCTCTATAAACCTGTATAATGTGACTACCAAATATACTGCATATGTGGGTGGTGCTGCGTGGTGCGTCGGCAGTAAACACACAAAGTCCAGTTGCAGAAATAAAGCTTTTATTAAAGTTTAAGTTTGGCAATTCACAACAAGCCCGGCGGGAACGCGCCTGACCAGGCACATTCATAGAATGCGATGAGTAGGAGAGCAGGTCTCGGACGTGCCGACAGCATCTGTCTTGAGGGGCGGAATGCGGACTGACCAGACCGCGAGGTCTTCAAGGAGGTTGGCGTGTCCCCGTCCTTTCTCTACTCATCTGGAACCTCTCACTGCCACTAATCACTGTCCCGTCAGGTGGATGACCTGTCTCTATACTACCCACATACAAAATGTGCACCTAGCCTGGGAACCATGGCCTTAAATAGGCTCTGCAAGACTCAAGATGGCAGTCAGTCACATGTGGTGGCAGTATCCAATCAGATAGCTTCCCCAGTGACCTAGGAAACCATAGAGGAACCATGTTCCTCTTGACTTCCCCTTCAGCTGCAATGCTGCTGCGGTCAAGCGCCACTGACAGTGGAGAATATAGAATGCACCTGCCTACATGAACATCCATTTTAGATGCTGTGGGCACACTGGTGATTTCTTACACTGTTTTTGGTCTTGCCCTGTATTCCAAAAATTTTGGAGAGATGTTGGGTTCTTTATTTCATTGGTGTTGTGCCTTCCTAATATTCTGCATCCAAAAAATTGTCTTTTGGGAATATTTGGTGATCTGGGGATTTCTAAACATGCTATAAAGGTTGTTACGCATTTTATATTTCTTCGCTAAAGAAACAACTTTATTGTCCTGGAAAGGGACAACCCTCCCTATACTAAACCCCTGGCTAAAATGAATTAATGATACATTACCTTTGTATAGGCTAACTTTTGAACTCAGGAAAAAGACAAGTATTTTTGATAAACTTTGGGGGCAAATGGATTTCCAGTCCACTTTCATGAACCTCTCTAGATACAGGTTGTTAAATCTGCCCTATCTGTTACTCAGTGCTGGTGTACTTTGATTTTTAAATATGGTGGCATCGGTGGGGCCCTTTCAGATGAAGCGGATCCACCCAAGTGGAATTTGCCTGCTCAGTGGGGGATTTCCACTGATCCCCTGCTGAGGAGGCGGATAACAGGTCCGTGTCCGCTAAGCAGAGCAGACACGGACACAGCCCACTGTCCTCTATAGGGCCATCAGATGGAAACGGACTGCAGGTCCATTTCCAGCTGATTGTCATCCGATTCGCTGGGTGGATGGCGAACGTATCACCATACATCTATTTTTAGCAGTTTTTATTGGATCGGACACATGTCCGCTGACATCCACCACCCCTTAGGCAATCAGTCCACCGGTGTGAAAAGGGCCTAGGCCCCTTTCACACATGTGGACCGTTTAGGTCCGCCTGTGAGTTTTTTCAGGCGGACCCGAATGGACGCTCCATGCACCTCTATGGAGCGACGGATGTCAGAGGTGTCATGTCCGCTGACATCCGATCCGCTCCGCTAAGTCCAGACAGATGGTGGTCCTATTTTCCATCCATCTGGCGTATCGGATGAAAACGGACTGGCGGTCCATTTTCATCTGATCTCCCCATAGAGGAGAGTGGTGATCTGACAGGTCCATTTCTGCACAGTGAGCGTAGTCGGACCTGTCATCCGCCGGCTCAGTGGGGATCAACGGATCGATCCCTGCTGAGCAAGCGGAATCCGTATAACGGATCATCATGTGTGAAAGGGGCCTAATACTCGATATGTCTTCCTTTGGTGCGTGCTATTAATGAGACACAAGAGACTTTTTTTTTTATCAAGGTTTGTTTGTTTTTGTGTTTTTTCTTCATAAGCCTGGTTTTGTATAAAACCCTGAAAATAAAAATAAACATATCTCGAAAAAAACTTTAATTCAACCTCCAAATTATTGCAATAGTATGTGATGATCCTTATAAAACTTGAGAAAGGGAAAGAAAAATGGAACAAAAGCAGTGGTGGCCACTCCATTAAGGGTGCAGGGGCGCCGCCCCCCCCCCCCCCCCCCAATCCATGCATCCAGCCCCTAATCTCCATGCAGGGCACCAGACGCATGGATTTCAAAGTGTTTTTTTTTTTCCGAAGCACATGATTCCAACCCGAGGCTATAATTGGCTTCAAAAAGGGTGGGCTCGGAGCGCAGAGCACCCAGTTGTGTGACAATAGCAAATTAATATTTGCTAATATTTTCCTGCTTTTCCTCCCGGCCGTACAGGAAGCAAGTCCTGAGACCCGATTGGCCGGGTGTCCTAAGACTCCCGACAAATCGGGTCTTGGGACCCGCGTCCTGAGAAGCAATGGCCCCGGCTCTTCCCTCTGCAAGCTGCGGGCCATGTGCAGCGAGGAGCAACAGGTTGAGGGGCGGAGGGGCAGCAACAGCCTCTTCCAGCTTCCAGGAGCCCTACCCCCCGGATCCAGCACCAACACCACCACCTCGTCATCGTCCTGCTAAGGTAAGGGGGAGGTAGTGCGAGTGAGGGGGCCAGGTTTGTTTGCAGTCCCCCCAAAATATTGAGCACCAGCTGCCACTGAACAAAAAGCCATTTGAGAGAACCGTGTAAATGAAATACTCTTGTAGTATCTGGAGGCAATATGGTTAAAAAAAAACTGATGATTGGAAAGCTTATACATTCCTGGGGTTGCTGGATGCCCCTAAGGCTAGCCATACACAGTTCGAATCTTGGCTGGTTCAGCAAGAACAGCCCGAGATTTGCACTGTTAATGGGCAGGCTGAATGTACCTAGTTGATCAATCGATCGGCTTGGGTACAACCAGCCTGCCGGATTCACTTACGATTATCCGATTAGTTGCTAGCGATAATCATTGTCTTCTCCCGATGGGGACAGCTTCCCCCGCCCGCCCCCACCTTCCTGCCGGGAGAAGACAATTGCTGATTACCCTGTCAGCACTGTCTGTATTGATGGGAGGATCGTGCTAATTTCTTTCTAGCAGCCCATGGTTGCAGGAAAGAAATTTGCACCGTGTATGGCCAGCCTAAGGGGCTCACACAACTGAAAGGAGGAGCATGCAGAGAATATATCTGTCTCCATGCAGAGGTGGGTCACACTCAGTGCTCTGCATGGTATTTCAGGATGATCCTGCGCTAAAGAGCAGTTGGATTCCAATGCAATAGATAATATGAAAGGGAGCTCCACAGAGGCGCGATGAAAGAGGGAACTTGTGCATCAAGGAAAGTCAAGTAACATATATAAAACATAAATAAATTAATTTTGTAGCACTACACTGGCCACTTCCTCACACTTCTGAAGCTGCAGAGTTTTTGATTTATCAAGAACATCAGAGTAAATAACTCTGCAGCTTAAATAGCGTCCCAGTGCAGCACTATGAAACGCGTTGATGATGATTTATGTATGTTCTTTCATACAGAAGTCCCATCTTCTTCTTTCAGAGCTGCCTCTGCAGATCTCCTTTCCTGATTTTTTTGGGATGTATTATTTCAACAACACTTCAAATGAATACATTGCTTATTTTGAAATATCATATTAAAGGAAAACTTGCAGTGAATATACTGTTCATCTGGATCCTAACAGGGCCCTTCCAAAACCAACTGTACAGTCTCAATCTATAGTCACACATACTTTTATCCTTTCTCAAAAGAAAAAGGAAAATCCCCAATGTCCGTTGTGTTAAATTGCACCATTTTCCACCATCAGGTGGGTATGCCCCACCAACCGAATGCCTTTGGTTGGTAGGGCATGACCACCTGGTGGTGGAAAAGCTGTGCAATTCAACATGTCGGCAATCGGGGATTTTTCCTCGTCCTTTGAGATAGGACAGAGGTACATGTGGCTGTAGATTGTTATTGTACAAATGGCATGAGGAAGGCCCTGTTAGGATTTAGGTAAATGATATATTCATGGCCACATCCACAAATGCTATCCAGGATTTTATAATAATTTTATGACATTATTCTATTCTAATACCCAACTTCTTCACTCCTCCGGAGGAAGTAGACCATTGGTTGAAGAATATATACTGTACGTATGTATAAAAAAGTGATGTCTTTTAATACATTTTGTTTGCTCTTTGTACCCTGAAAAAAAATCTAATTTGTGTGTTATGCTAGTAGAATTTCACTCACCATTTTTCGTTATAAGAATGTTGTAAGAACGTTTGTTTGTTTTTCCAATCATTATTGGGGGTCAAATTGACGCTTGTTTTCGATTACAGCGTCCAGAAGGAGCAGGATGGAAAAAATTTCTAGAACAAATCCATTTCTAACAGTGTGTGTGGTTTTTGTTTGGTAAAGTCTATACAATCCAAAATTGAATGTTAAAAGCAAAGGAAATCTTGAACTACTTTTAGGTGCCATTCGAATGAGAATTATCGTACAAATTTTCGTAAGAAATTCTACTGGATTATACCCAGCTCTACACTTTTGTTATGGCCCTAAAGAAATCACTGTTTTATTATCCTAAGCAAATTTAGCAGTCATCCTTTTCAGTGTCTTTATATTTCTGTCTGTGACCCCGGTGGGGAGATTCACCCAATCTATTAGACCTGGTGACCACTGTCATTGACATAGCAAGTGATGGGAATTGTCACTGGAACAGGAGAGGAGAGGAAATCTTCCAATGGGGACACCTGTCCTGGTGACAACTATCTAAAAGGGAATTTTAAGAGATTTTTTTGTCACTTCCTGTTGTGTCTCCAGGACCGGAGGTGAAGGGCAATCTTTGACATTTGAGGGGGGGGGGGTTATTGTAGACTGCAATAAAGGTCTAACAGTAGATTACTTCTTTACTTCTTCTCTACCAGTGATGACCTTGAGTTTGGTCTGAACTTTGGAGAGTATGCTCATGAGATTATTGACCCAACATGGACACAATGACGTTGACCACTGATGTCATGAGCACCCCAATCCCTTTCTGTAAAGGGAACTGCAGGGTGGGGAATGTCCCTAATGAATGGCATGTATTATTGTATACAGTAAAAAATTGATCCACCACAAACTTGCTCCCAGTGAACTCAAAATAGCAGCGCTAAAGGCAATCCCTAATCAAATAATAAGATGTAGTGAAGAGTGATAAACTGATGAATCAACCTGTGCAATGATTACATCACATCCTCACCCCTCATCATTAATGTGCATAAAATGATATGCTCAAAAAAATCACAAACGAATGGTGCATATAAACCAATTAAGTGAATAACATATCTGTGCATATACAAATATATATGAAAGTTACAACTAAGTGAGAGCCAATGTGAATTAACTCGCAAAAAATTATATCTATAAAATGTGTCCACAAACAATCCAAAAGTAAAATAGTCCAAAAAAAAATCCGTGACGTGTTGTGGTGCAAATCTTCTACTTAAATGAATCTTCCACCGCACCTCTGTGACTGTGAATCCACTCCCCTTAGGCGAATACACTCACCAGCTCCTTTTGCCCACACTCTCGTGTCAGGGCCAACAAGCTTTTATCCCACACTCACAAGGGATAAGAACGGTCTTCAGTAGAAAGCCTGTACACCTTTACCTCTCCAAAGTGTAATGCCCAAGAGCTCTCTCCACATGAAAAAAGAAAAATAATCCAATGGTGCAATAACGTAATGAAATTTATTAAAAATCAAAAGCCCCTTCACCATTGCACTCACATCCTTAAAATTCACTGCAGGCTCAACAGTAACACAGCACAGCAAGTTGTCACAGCATCAAACATAAAGTCAGTAAACCAGTGTGTGGTGGTCACGGCGGACCCAGGTACTGCATGGGAATCCCATGACTAAGTCTTTATGACGAAACATGTCGGGGCGTGGCTACACGGCAATCGTTTCTGAGTGACGTAGGACGCTGTGACAGGGAGCGCCATACGAGGAAAGGTGGAAGCCGGTCACATCTACACCAGGGATCGGGTGAGACGGGTATTTTGAGAAACGCAGTACCTGGGTCCGCCGTGACCACCACACACTGGTTTACTGACTTTATGTTTGATGCTGTGACAACTTGCTGTGCTGTGTTACTGTTGAGCCTGCAGTGAATTTTAAGGATGTGAGTGCAATGGTGAAGGGGCTTTTGATTTTTAATAAATTTCATTACGTTATTGCACCATTGGATTATTTTTCTTTTTTCATGTGGAGAGAGCTCTTGGGCAAAAGGAGCTGGTGAGTGTATTCGCCTAAGGGGAGTGGATTCACAGTCACAGAGGTACGGTGGAAGATTCAGTAAGTAGAAGATTTGCACCACAACACGTCACGGATTTTTTTTTGGACTATTTTACTTTTGGATTGTTTGTGGACACATTTTATAGATATAATTTTTTGCGAGTTAATTCACATTGGCTCTCACTTAGTTGTAACTTTCATATATATTTGTATATGCACAGATATGTTATTCACTTAATTGGTTTATATGCACCATTCATTTGTGATTTTTTGAGCATATCATTTTATGCACATTAATGATGAGGGGTGAGGATGTGATGTAATCATTGCACAGGTTGATTCATCAGTTTATCACTCTTCACTACATCTTATTATTTGATTAGGGATTGCCTTTAGCGCTGCTATTTTGAGTTCACTGGGAGCAAGTTTGTGGTGGATCAATTTTTTACTGTATACTTATTATTTAAGCAGCAGCTCAGATTCAGGTCTTTGCCATCAGCGCAGCGTTTTTGGGTGTATGAGTGGGCGGATTTTTATACATCTGATTTTTTACATTATATGTATTATTGTATCCCTGATAATTGTATTGGTATTCCCATTGACAAAAATGCTACAGATACCAAATGACAATTTGCACACAGTGGCAATATCTACCTTAGCTGTAACCTCAAGTTCATTTGGCACGGTGGTGGGTCGGTACCGTCTCCCTCTTGACATGGTGCTCACTGACTTCTTTGGTTGTTTCTGGGGTGGTGGTGGCACGGGCATCACAAAGTTGTTAATGATAGGAAGGCGATAAGGTGAGATGCCTACTGAATGATCTGTGGAATTCATTGTCTTGAAAAAATCCTTTTCAGTCTGAAAGGCAGAGGAACAACTGGCTGGTTAGATGTTTCTTAACGATTATCGATCTGAAGCTGACCATCAGATCTAACAGCAACTATGGTGCCTTGAAAAAGTATTTTCCACATTTTGTCATGTTACAACCAAAAACGTAAATGTATTTTATTGGGATTTTATGTGATAGACCAACACAAAGTGGAAGGAAAATTATAAATGGTTTTCAATTTTTTTTACAAATAAATATCTAAAATGTGTGGTGTGCATTTATATTCAGCCCCCTTTACTCTGATAACCCCAACTAAAATCTAGTGGAACCAATTAGCCTTCAGAGGTCACCTAATTAGTAAATAAAGTCCACCTGTGTATAATTTAATCTCAGTATAAATACAGCTGTTCCGTGTAGCCCTCAGAGGTTTGTCAGAGAACCTTAGTGAACAAACAGCACCATGAAGGCCAAGCAACAAACCAGACAGGTCAGGGATAAGGTTGTAGAGAAGTTTAAAGCAGGGTTAGGTTATAAAAAATAATCCCAAACTTTGAACATCTCACGGAGCACTGTTCAATCCATCATCCGAAAATGGAAGGAGTATGGCACAACTGCAAACCTACCAAGACATGGCCGTCCACCTAAACTGACAGGCCGGGCAAAGAGAGCATTATCCAGAAAAGAGGCTCATGGTAACTCTGGAGGAGCAGCAGAGATCCACAGCTCAGGTGGGAGAATCTGTCCACAGGACAACTATTAGTCGTGCTCTCCACAAATCTGGCCTTTATGGAAGAGTGGCAAGAAGAAAGACATTGTTGAAAGAAAGCCATGAGAAGTCCTGTTTGCAGTTTGCGAGAAGCCATGTGGGGGACACAACAAACATGTAGAAGAAGGTGCTCTGGTCAGATGAGACAAAAATTGAACTTTTTTGGTCTTAAAGCAAATTGCTGTGTGGCGGAAAACTAACACTGCACATCACCCTAAACATACAATCCCCACTGTGAAACATGGTGGTGGCAGGATCATGTTGTGGGGATGATTTTCTTCAGGAGGGACAGGAAAACTGGTCAGAGTTCATGAGAAGATGGATGGAGCCAAATACAGGGCAATCTTAGAAGAAAACCTGTTCGAGTCTGCAAAAGACTTGAGACTGGGGCGGAGGTTCCCCTTGCAGCAGGACAACAACCCTAAACATACAGCCAGAGCTACAATGGAATGTTTTAGTTTAAAGCATATTCATGTGTTAGAATGGCCCAGTCAAAGTCCAGATCTAAATCTAAATGAGAATCTGTGACAAGACTTGAAAATTGCTGTTCACAGACGCTCTCCATCCATTCTGACAGAGCTTGAGCTATTTTGCAAAGAAGAATGGGCAAAAATGTCCCTCTCTAGATGTGCAAAGCTGGTGGAGACATCCCCAAAAAGACTTGCAGCTGTAATTGCAGTGAAAGGTGGAGTATTGACTCAGGGGGGCGCTATACAAATGCACGCCACACTTTTCACATATTTATTTGTAAAAAATTTTGAAAACCATTTATTATTTTCCTTCCACTTCACATTTATGTGCCACTTTGTGTTGGTCTATCACATAAAACTCCAATAAAATACATTTACGTTTTTGGCTGTAACATGACAAATGAGGAAAATTTCAAACCCTGTGAATACTTTTTCAAGGTACTGTATATAATGGAAGGCCTACCTGACTGGATACAATTAAAATGGATTGTGCAGGTTTGTCCTTATATTGCATAGTTTTGGTAAATCTGTAGATTATACAGCTATATTAAAAATTGGAGGCATTGTCCAAAACAACCAATCGGATGTTTTTCAACCTACAGTGGAAAAATGACAACTGGAATCTTATTGGGACGTAAGACACAGACATCCTTCTGTTTTGTAAATCTGATGTAGTCTAATACCAATGCCACTTTTAACCTCCTACCTGAAAATGCTAATTTACCTATACCAACTGGTTTAATAAAAAAAAAAAAAAAAGGTTGCCAACCTGGAAGTGATTGTTGGTAAATATGGAAGTAGAAGAGTCTTGCACGTGTGTATTAGCCTTTGACTGTTGCAGAAAGTTTTGGAATTTAAAGTGATATTAAAATTAGTTTTTTTTTAAAATAACAAACATGCTATACTTACCTGTTCAGTGCAGTGGTTTTGCATAGAGCAGCCCCGATTCTCCTTTTTTCAGGTCCCCAGCCAGGGCTCCTGGCCCCTCCCTTCTTCCAAGTGCTTGCTGTGGGGGCACCCGAGCAGGCTCGCTCCCAAGGCGCTATTCATGTCAATTCAGACATGGAGCTGTAGCTCGGCCCCGCCCCTCTCTTCTCATTGGCTCACTGACTGTGATTGACAACAGCAGGAGCCAATGGCTTTCGCTGCTGTCTCAGCCAATGAGGAAGGAGAGTCCCCGGAGAGCCGAGATTCTCGTGCACATTGCTGGATCATGATGGGGCTCAGCTAAGTATTTTCGGTGGCTGGGGGGGGGGGGGAGATCTGCTGCACACAGAAGATTTTAATGTAAAAACCTTCAGGCTTTAGAACCACTTTAAGTAATATCCTATATTGGCTAACTTCTAACTAGAAAATCTGTAAGGTGAACTTACACTGGACCCCTCCCCATCCCCCTAGTCCCGTCGTACCCGAGTCCCGCGATCCCCCACTGTCAGGCACCGCTGTAAAATCCCAGTGGCTTAATATCCTATCCATACCTCTCAAAGTCACATGGACGGCGCTGACCATTAGAATCTGTCTAGCTTGTCATATGAGCGCTGCGAGATGAGAAAGCCAGGAGGATTCCAAATCCCCAGACCGGTGAAACTGCGTCCTGGTGCCTGACAGGGGGGATCGCGGGACTTCGGTACATTGGGACTGAGGGGGGCTAGGGAGGGGGTCCAGTTCACGTTACAGATTTTCTCTAAAGATGAACTTACCCTTTAAGTTCACCTTTACAGAAAAAAAATGTGTATTTATTAATTTTTCCTGCAAGAGCCTGGAAAAGCATCAAAAGCAGCAAAATCAGTAGATTATGGGTACAATGTGGGCTTCTGCATACATGTCCTTCTCCTTTCAGCCCGTGCCTCTGTGTGGGCTTTCTGTTTGAAAGTCGGAGAACATGTCAGTGGTCTACAAGAGCACTCATCAGTGCCCCCTATGGCCTATTGAAACTGCCCATCTGTCACGTTGGCAGATGGTACTTGTAGTTTATTCATTTACAGGAATCTGTGAATGAATGATGCCGCTGTGTAGGCAGAGTGCTGTTTTTAAGAAGGGGGCAGGAGATGGAACATACTACACGTTCCACCCCAAATATGTGTCGAGCATGTACCATGTTCCAAAGGTGAACCCATCCTTGAAAAGTGAACCTCCACCCTCTTTTAGCACTTTAGATATTTTTCCATTACAAGATCAGATATTGAAAAAATATTTTTTTTTAAATACGTGTTCTGCAGGTTCTGGCCCCACTCTTCAGGCTTTCTGGCCTAGACAAGAATGGCATTGCCCACACACACCTTCCCAAAGCCTCCTGAAATACTCATGTCACCCATCCTAGGAAGCCTTGGGCAATGTCCATCACAGTGCACATGTGCCTGGCAATCTTGGGTACATGGTGCTTATGCAGCAGTGTGCCATCACCTGGCTGTGTGCAAGACCCTGGAGGAGACAGTCAGACCCATGAAGACGTCAGTATAGAACAGTGGTCTCCAAACTGTGGTCTGGGGGCCAGATGTGGGCCTTTAATTGCATTTATCTGGCCCTTGAGGTATAGAATTCCTGCCACTGACATCAAAAAATGGGGCATAACTCCTGCCACTTACACCAACAATGTGGCATAACTCCTGCCACTTACACCAACAATGTGGCATAACTCCTGCCACTTACACCAACAATGGGGCATAACTCCTGCCACTTACACCAACAATGGGGCATAACTCCTGCCACTTATACCAACGATGGGGCATAACTCCTGCCACTTACACCAACAATAGGGCATAACTCCTGGCACTAACACCAACAATGGAACACTGTTCCTCACACTGATGGGGCACTTTTCTACCCACTGACACCAACAATGGGGCATAATTCATTCCCATGAAACCAATGATGGGGCACTTTTTCTTACCCTAATATCAAAGATGGGGCATTATTTACTCCCACTGGCCACAGTCCAGCCCCCCTAATATCTGAAGGACAGTAAACTTGCCCTTTGTTTAGAAAGTTTGGAGACTCCTGGTATAGAAGATGGTGCGCGGGACCTGGTGTGAGGCATTGGAGTGGCATGTTACATCAGGTAATGCTGGATTTTCTGGCTCTATGAGGGAGGCTGGGGTGATAAAATCAAAATCTCTACCTCATCCAATCAGTGAACACTTTGCAGTCACTGTGAAAAATACAAGGGGTTCTGTGAATGGTGCCCAAGCTGAGTGGTCATCCCCCCTGTGTTCTCTATTCACCTGGAAAGCCACTCAGCACAGGATGCTGAAGACAGCGAGGACCACTCAAGTATCGGTGCCCACTACATTGATTTCTAGCTTCCACGGGTATTGGCTAGGTATGGTACATGCATAGTTACATTGGTCCAAGCTAGACCAACGTAACTATGCAAAAAAGTACCTGGAATTCAGCTTTAAAAATATTGGAAATAACTTTTAAAGCTACAATTATATGCTAAAATGTATAAGAGGTTTTAGTTATTGGCTTTACATATAATTTTAATAAACGAATCTAAATAAGAAGAAATTGTTACTTAATAACTCTTTAGGAATAAAGATTTGTAGATAATTATATCAGTATCTTACCCCGCTGTGATAGCGATGATTGTCGTCTTCAGAAACATGCTTGTGGTGGGACCCCGCAGACATCTTTATTCCGTTTCCAAATGAGGCATGTGCTGGTAGCGGCTGCAGCCGGACTGGTCGCTGCATCTGACCCGGTGCAGTGTTTGGTCGCGGCGATGAGACCTTTAGGAGTTAAAAGAAAGAAAAAGTAACTTTACCCTGTAGCGGACAATACAGATGTATACATTACATGCAAAATATAGACATTTTACTATGCAGCACGTTTAATAAAAAAATGCGGTAGAAAAATACATAGTTACATCGTTAGTTTGGTTGAAAAAAAGACACAAATCCATCTAGTTCAACCAAACAAAGGGAAAAAAAATGAAATTAAATAAAAAATGTACAAAATCCTATATATACAATCCTAAACCCACAGTTGATCCAGAGGAAGGCAAAAAACAAACAAACAGCAAAGCATGATCTAGTAGGCGAAAAAATTCCTGATCCCCCGAGTGGCAATTGGATATTTCCTGGATCAACTTCACCTATAAATCTTAGTATCCCGTTATACTATGTACATTTAGGAAAGAATCGAGGCCCTTTTTTAAAACAGTCTACTGAGCTGGACAGGACCAGCTCTTGAGGCAGGCTAGTCCACATTTTCCCAGCTCTAATGCCCCGTACACACGATTGGACTTTCCGACGGAAAATGTGCGATCGGAGCTTGTTGTCGGAAATTCCGACCGTGTGTAGGCTCCATCGGACTATTTCCTTTGGAATTTGCGACACACAAAATTTGAGATCTGGATCTAAAATTTTCCGACAACAAAATCCGTTGTGTGTACACAATTCCGACGCACAAAGTGTCACGCATGGTCGGAATCAAGCAGAAGAGCCGCACTGGCTATTGAACTTCATTTTTCCCAGCTCGTCGTATGTGTTGTACGTTCCTGATGTTTGGAATTTCCAACCAACTTTGTGCGACCGTGTATATGCAAG
The DNA here is from genome assembly GCA_037952835.1 of Lithobates septentrionalis. Taxonomy (NCBI): domain Eukaryota; kingdom Metazoa; phylum Chordata; class Amphibia; order Anura; family Ranidae; genus Lithobates; species Lithobates septentrionalis. The sequence goes on along the minus strand of JBBDGP010002524.1, from coordinate 697,506 downwards.
ACAAGTTTGAGCCAACATCCGTCGGAAAAAATCTGATGGATTTTGTTGTCGGAATGTCCGATCGTGTGTACAGGGCATTACTGTGAAGATACCTTTCCGTATTTGGAGATGAAATCCCTTTTCCTCTAGACGTAAAGAGTGCCCCCTTGTCCTCTGTGATGACATTAAAGTGAATAACTCAACACCAAGTTCACCATATGGATCACTTATTTAATTGTACATGTTGATCATATACCCCCTTAATCTCCTCTTCTCAAGAGAGAATAAATTCAGTTCCTCTAATCTTTCCTCATAGCTGAGCTCCTCCATGCCTCTTATCGGTTTGGTTGCTCTTCTCTGCACTTTCTCCAGTTCCCTGATATCCTTTTTGAGAACTGGTGCCCAAAACTAAACTGCATATTCCAGATGAGGTCTTACTAATGCTTTGTACAGGGGGCAAAACTATATCTCTCTCTCTGGAGTCCATACCTCTCTTAATACATTTTGCTTTTCCAGAGACTTACACCGATCTTTGTTTTGGAAATAATTTATCGCACTGTGATGTTTAACCTCCCTGGCGGTTTTCCCGAGTGTGGCTTGGGGTTAAATTTCAGTATCACTAGCGGTAACCCCGAGCCACACTCGTGATTGCATCTCAGGATCCTGGTCCAGGTTACTTACCTTGTCCCTGGGATCCTGCGATGTCCCCCCGATGTGTGTGCGGGCTCTGTCCTCCTCCCGATACCTCTGTGTGCGACTCATGGGGGTGGAGCCTAGCAGCAAATTCAAAAAGTACAAAATTCATAACACATACAGTACACTGTAATCTGTAAGATTACATTACTGTATGAAATCATTTCACATCCCTTTTGTCCCTAATGCTTTGTCCAATGCCCTGCATGCAGTTTTATATTATATATACTGTTCTTTCTGCCTGGAAACTTGAGATTGTCCATAGCAACCAAAAAGTGTCCCTTACGTCAAAATTGGTTGTAGACCAGCTAGAAAACAGCGATAGTAAATTAGAACACTTGCAGAATTGAGTGATAGTGAATCGTGGGGAAATTCATTTTATTATTATTATATTATTATTTTTTATAATTATTTATAGTTATTTATTATTATTTAATTATTTAATTGTTATTTAATATAGTTATTTATGATTTTAGTGTTTCAAACTTTATCATCCCCGGGATGTCTACTAGAGTTTTGTTTGGACAGATTTAAGTGTGTTATTACTAAGAGTTACAGGCCTACAATATAAAACGTCAAATTTCTATGCAAAACCATGTACTGCTTTGAGACGCAAAAATCTGACATAATCATACCGCCAGGGTGGCTACAGGAAATGAATGCTGACTATGGAGATGGCCTTTGCTGATTTTTCCTTCTTAAAATGGTAGTTGCTTGGCTGTCACGATGACAGTTCTGCCTGTGCTCTGACCTTCTGATCAGCCTATTTGTTCCCGGTCAGTGGCTCAGAAAGTATTGAGCCAAGCTCTCCATAAGTTCTGGAGTTGTCCGGTTTTGAAACCCTTTTGGGAAAGGGTTCGTGACCTCATATTCAAACTCACTGATGTCTAATTGCCTCTCACGGCTTTCAATATCATTTCTATGCTGACGACACACAAATCTATCTCTCCACCCCTCAACTTACTCCATCAGTCTCCTCACGCATCACTAACTTACTAACCGACATATCTGTATGGATGTCACACCACTTCCTCAAACTCAACTTGTCCAAAACCGAGCTTATAATATTTCCTCCCCAACGTGCCTCTTCCCCTGACTTATCTGTCAAGAGCAATGGCAAAACCATCCACCCCTCCCCACGTCAGGGTACTAGGTGTTATCCTGGATTCTGAACACTCCTTGCTGCCCCACATCCAATCACTTTCCAAAGCTTGCCGCCTCAACCTCCGCAACATCTCTAAACTACGTCCCTTTCTAACCAATGAAACCACAAAGCTCCTGATTCACTCCCTGGTCATCTCTTGCCTCGACTACTGCAACTCCCTCCTCATTGGCTTACCTTTAAATAGACTATCCCCCCTTCAGTCCATCATGAACGCTGCTGCCAGACTCATCCACCTTACAAACCGCTCAGTGTCTGCTACCCCTCTCTGCCAATCCCTCCATTGGCTGCCACTCGCCCAACAAATTAAATTCAAAATACTAACAATAAGTTACAAAGCCATCCACAACTGTGCCCCCAGCTACATCACTAACCTAGTCTCAAAATACCAACCTAATCGCCATCTCCGTTCCTCCCAAGACCTCCTGCTCTCTAGCTCCCTTATCACCTCCTCCCATATCCGCCTCCAGGACTTCTCCCGAGTCTCGCCCATCCTCTGGAATTCCCTACCCCAATCTGTCAAACTGTCTCCAAATGTATTCACTTTTAGGCGATCCCTGAAAACTTTCCTCTTCAGAGAAGCCTATCCTGCCTCCATCTAACAACTGCACTATTTTCTCCATTAGTTCATCCCCCACAGCTATTACCCTTTTGTATAACTTGACCCTCCCTCCTAGATTGTAAGCTCTAACGAGCAGGGCCCTCTGATTCCTCCTGTATTTGTAATTGTATTGTACTTGTACTGTCCTCCCTAATGTTGTAAAGCGCTGCGTAAACTGTTGGCGCTATATAAATCCTGTATAATAATAATAATAATAATCGGGAGATGATCCGGCAGCCTATCTGCTTAATTGAACTCCATGTCATCCAAGCGTTACAAAAGGTCCCTTATGATTCAGTTACTTAAAGCTGCCAAGACCTGCATCTCACTTTTCTGGAAGCAACCTATTGCTCCTTCACTCAATGTTTGGTTACAAAAAATTTAGGAAATTTACAGAATGGAAGATATTCTTGCCTCTGCAGATCACAGAGAGGAGAAGTTTCGCAAAACATGGTTCTGCAGGACATGCTATACCTTTTCCTCCAGCTAGATTGCAGACCTTTCCACCTGAAACTGGTCAGTCTCTATCCCCCAGTCTTGGAAGCCTTGAAGTGTACATTGGGGAAGTCATCTTCCATGTGCCTTGGCGGCTTCTGCCCTCAAGGGCAGTTTTGTATTGCCAGGCCAGAGGTTGGTCCTCTGGTTGTACAATTCTCAGTCCCCATTCCTTTTCTTTTTTTCCGCACTCTGGTGACCCAGAATTATAGCTCAATATGTAAATGGAAGGCGAACCCTGATGGTGGTGGAGGGGACCCTGCTTTCTTTGTGGTTGGAAATCCTCTTGTAGTAGGTTGATATACTCTGGTTCATTTTCAAGAGCTCTACAGTCTTGTTCCAGAGTAACTTAATAAAAACTATGTCTTTTCTTTTTGTTCCATTTTGGAACGTGGGTTTCCCCCTGCTGATTTGCTGTTTTGTATTCTTATACTGTATTTTGCATTTATTTAAAAAACAAAAAAGACAAACAGGCAAGTAGTATTTCGAGGAGGTCAGCAGGTGCAGCCATTGTCTTTCTCTTGGTACAGGTTTCCTCTAAGCCAGCAAAGTGCACCTTTAGCAATGTCCAGTGACGCAAAGAAGAAATGTGATGGAAAATGAGGTTTCTGTTTTATGAATGGAGCCTTGAGTTCTCCCTCCTCCATTCATCATTGCAGCACTTGCTGTACAACTTTTCTTACTAGAATTATTGGATGGGTGAGGAGGGGGTCTTGTTTAGAAATGATACCTTCAGCTACTTTGTAAAAAATGCAGCTCATTGGACTTAACTCATATTGCTCCTTCACTTTTCACAAAGTGTCTGAATTCCTGGAATTCAACTTTAAAAATGATGAATCTTCTTCAATGAAAACTGTGCCTGGAGATATTCTTACAGATTTTAAGGCAGTTTCTCACGTTATACTAGTAAGAGGTCCAAAAGATGTCTTCAAACTCGATGGACCACTTAGTCTTTTACTGCTCTCTCTTTTTCTATGAATATCCAAGTAACTTAAATTGTGGGGAAATGAAATGGAAGTTAAATAGAAAATTTGATGAGAAAAATGTATTTTTTCCCATTATTAAATACATTCCTGAACCTTATCCGAGTGTCATTTAAACATTTTAGGTTAATGCAAGCATAACTTTTCCCAGGTGAGACTATTGTGTGCTGAAGTGTTACATTGTAGCACTAGGGGGCGATGAAAGCACTGGAGATACACTATATTGTCAAAAGTATTGGGACGGCTGTCTTTACATGCACATAAACTTTATTGGCATCCCAGTCTTATGCCGCGTACACACGGTCGGACTTTTCGTCTACAAAAGTCCAACGGACGCTGACGGACTAAAGCTGGCTGGTAATCCGATCGTGTGTGGGCTTCTCCGGACTTTCAACGTACTTTTTTAGCCTCAAATCCGACGTACTTTAGATTTGAAACATGCTTCAAATCTTTACGTCGTAACTACGACGGACCCCGAAATCCGCTCGTCTGTGTGCTAGTCCGACGGACAAAAAGCCACGCTAGGGCACCTATTGGCTACTGGCTATGAACTTCCTTATTTTAGTCCGGTGTACGTCATCACGTACGAATCCGTCGGACTTTTGTGTGGTCGTGTGTAGGCAAGTCCGTTCGTTAGAAAGTATGCCGCAAGTCCGCCGCAAGTCCGCCGAAAGTCTGCCGGAAGTCTGTCGGACAGGCTGTCTGACTTTTGTAGACGAAAAGTCCGACAGTGTGTACGCGGCATAAGTCCGTAGGGTTCAATATTGAGTTGTCCCACCCTTTGCAGCTATAACAGCTTCAACTCTTCTGGGAAGGCTGTCCACAAGGTTTAGGTGTGTGTCTATGGGAATCATAGGCGTGCGCAGCCTGTTGCATTAGGGTGTGCACCCTAAACCAAAGCTTAAACACACACATGCGTGTGTGTGCGCGCATAATTATATATATATATATATATATATATATATATATATATATATATATACACACATTTTTTTTTTTTATACATTTACATGCCGCAGATTCAATTACACCCTCTGTTGCTTTTAGTAGGTGTAGTACCCAGTGACAAATTCAAATGAATGCCGGCGCTCTGCAAGCACTGTTCCAGTGTGCAGTATGAGCTGAACACACAGCTTACACCAAGGGTGGGGCACAGGAACTCAACTGACTCTTTGCTAGGACACAGATGGCACCTTGGCATTGTAATTGGAGAGGGGGACCTAGAATTGTGATAGGAGGCGGGCAGTGTGACAGGGGGAGGGTACCTGGGCAGTGTGACAGGAGAGGGGTACCTGGGCAATGTGACAGAAGGGGGGTATCTGGGCAGTATTATAGGGGGGTACCTGGGCAGTATTACAGGAGGGGGGTATCTGGGCAGTATTACAGGAGTGGGGGGGCACCTGGGCAGTATGACAGGAGGGGAGTATCTGGGCAGTATTACAGAAGGGGGGATACCTGGGCAGTATTACAGGAGGGGGGTATCTGGGCAGTATTACAGGAGGGGGGTACCTGAGCAGTATTACAGGAGGGGGGGTACCTGGGCAGTATTACAGGAGGGGGGATACCTGGGCAGTATTACAGGAGGGGGGGGTACCTGGGCAGTATTACAGGAGAGGGGTACCTGGGCAGTATTACAGGAGGGGGGTATCTGGGCAGTATTACAGGAGGGGGTATCTGGGCAGTATTACAGGAGGGGGGTATCTGGGCAGTATTACAGGAGGGGGGTATCTGGGCAGTATTACAGGAGGGGGGTATCTGGGCAGTATTACAGGAGGGGGGTATCTGGGCAGTATTACAGGAGGGGGGTACCTGGGCAGTATTACAGGAGGGGGGTACCTGGGCAGTATTACAGGAGGGGGGTATCTGGGCAGTAATACAGGAGGGGGGGGTACCTGGGCAGTATTACAGGAGAGGGGTACCTGGGCAGTATTACAGAAGGGGGGTATCTGGGCAGTATTACAGGAGGGGGGTATCTGGGCAGTATTACAGGAGGGGGGTATCTGGGCAGTTTTACAGGAGGGGGGTATCTGGGCAGTATACAGGGGGGGGTATCCTGGCAGTATTACAGGAGGGGGGTATCTGGGCAGTATTACAGGAGGGGGGTATCTGGGCAGTATTACAGGAGGGGGGTATCTGGGCAGTATTACAGGAGGGGGGTACCTGGGCAGTATTACAGGAGGGGGGTACCTGGGCAGTATTACAGGAGGGGGGTATCTGGGCAGTATTACAGGAGGGGGGGTACCTGGGCAGTATTACAGGGTGGGTACCTGGGCAGTATTACAGGAGGGGGGGGGTACCTGGGCAGTATTACAGGGTGAGTACCTGGGCAGTATTACAGGAGGGGGGTACCTGGGCAGTATTACAGGAGGGGGGTACCTGGGCAGTATTACAGGAGGGGGGGTACCTGGGCAGTATTACAGGAGGGGGGTATCTGGGCAGTATTACAGGAGGGGGTGGTACCTGGGCAGTATTACAGGGTGGGTACCTGGGCAGTATTACAGGAGGGGGGGGGGTACCTGGGCAGTATTACAGGAGGGGGGTATCTGGGCAGTATTACAGGAGGGGGGGTACCTGGGCAGTATTACAGGAGGGGGTACATGGGCAGGTGGACAGGAGGGGGGGGGTACCTGGGCAGTGTGACAGGAGGCCGGGGGTACATGGGCAGTGTGACAGGAGGGGGGGGTACCTGGGCATGTGTGACAGGAGGGGGGTACCTGGGCAGTGTGACAGGAGGGGGGGTACCTGGGCAGTGTGACAGGAGGGGGGGTACCTGGGCAGTGTGACAGGAGGGGGGGTACCTGGGCAGTGTGACAGGAGGGGGGGTACCTGGGCAGTGTGACAGGAGGGGGGTACCTGGGCAGTGTGACAGGAGGGGGGGTACCTGGGCAGTGTGACAGGAGGGGAGGGGTACCTGGGCAGTGTGACAGGAGGGGGGGTACCTGGGCAGTGTGACAGGAGGGGGGGTACCTGGGCAGTGTGACAGGAGGGGGGGTACCTGGGCAGTGTGACAGGAGGGGGGGTACCTGGGCAGTGTGACAGGAGGTGGGGGTACCTTATGCGGGCACCGGCCCTCACTCGATCATCACACACAACACAGTGTGATCACAAAGAATGCTAACAATTCCCCCCTCAACCCCCCTCCTGCTCCGAAGGGAGGGGACAGGGCTGGACCGAGTTGGTTGCCAGAATCCCTCTTCTTCAGCGGCTTCTTCATCAGAAGAAACTGAGTTCTTAGTAAAGTCGTCCTGGGCTGGTGTGCCCTTCTTCTCCCCCCCCCCCCCCCTGCAGGATACTGGCTGCTTTATATATATAAAAAATGCACACTTACTTTCTTGCTGACAAGTCAGGCAGGGTTCATATCGAGTTGCTTTTATTTATTTTTTTTGGTCCATCATGTGTCTGGCTGCCTGCCCTGCTCAGAGCTGTCTCACTGCTCACCTCACTGAGCCATCCGCCTGCCGATATCCAGGCTGAGGCTCCGCTGCTTCTTCCAAGGGACCAAGGGAGAGAGAGAGAGAGAGAGAGAGAGAGGAGGCCGTGGGTGGGCGGAGTGCAGATGTAGATCACTCCGCCGCCACCTGCAGGACCTGCAGCCGGAACTATAGAAGACCTATCGGGAATGCGGCTGGATTACTCCGCGGCTGTGGTCCCGGCGACTCCCTAGTCCCTGCTTAATCACCTCCCTCTCGCAGCACACAGATGTTTTTGCTTGCCCGGACCGACCCCAGTGGTGACATGAGCTACACAGACAATGTCACAGGCTTGCAGCAGTCACAACTACTAGTACTAGCAGTGAGAGCACAGGGATGATTAGGGTGTGCCTGGGCACACCCGGCACACCCCGTGGGCACGCCTATGCTGGGAATGTTTGACCATTCTTTCAGAAATGCATTTGTGAGGTCAGGCACTGATGTTGGACGAGAAGGCCTGGCTCGCAGTCTCAGCTCTAATTCATCCCAAAGGTGTTTTATCGGGTTAAAGTCAGGACTCTGTACAGGTCAGTCAAGTTCTTCCACCCCATACTCGTTCATCCATGTCTTTATGGACCTTCCTTTGTGCACTGATCCAAATCATTTGGTGGAGGGGAGATTATGGTGTGGGGGTTGTTTTTCAGGGGTTGGGCTTGGCCTCTTAGTTGCAGTGAAGGGAACTCTTAAGGCGTCAGCATACCAAGACATTTTGGACAATTTCATGCTCCCAACTTTGTGGGAACAGTTTGGGGATGGCCCCTTGCTGTTCCAACATTTCTGCTCACCAGTGCACAAAGCAAGGTCCATAAAGACATGGATGAGCGAGTTTGGGGTGGAGGAACTTGGACTGGCCTGCACAGAGACCTGACCTCAATCCGATAGAACACCTTTGGGATGAATTAGAGCGGGGACTACGAGCCAGGCCTTCTCGTCGAACATCAGTGCCTGACCTCACAAATGCACTTCTGGAAGAATGGTCAAACATTCCCATAGACACCCTCCTAAACCTTGTGGACAGCCTTCCCAGAAGAGTTAAAGCTGTTATAGCTGCAAAGGGTGGGCCAACTCATTATTCAACCCTACGGACTAAGACTGGGATGCCATTAAAGACCAAGTGTGTGTAAAGGCAGGCATCCCAATACTCTTGACAATATAGTGTATCTATAGCTTTTTGCTTAGGTGTCCAGTAAATCCCGTATATTCTCGCTTGTTAGAACAGTACATTAAAAACCAGAGTTAGTTCTTGCATACTTTATCATACAGGCTACTAGGTAATGATAGTTCTTCATATACCTTCGAATGAATGAGTATGATAAGGTCAGATTAGATTTACTGGAATTCCATGGGGTTGTTGAAGCTCCAGTACTCCATACAGTATCTCACAAAAGTGAGTACACCCCTCACATTTTTGTAAATATTTTATTAAATTAAATTAAATTAAACTCAAAATACTAACCACAACATACAAAGCCATTCACAACTCTGCCCCGAGCTACATCACCAATCTTGTCTCCAAATATCACCCAAATCGAACTCTCCGCTCAATCCACTCTTCTCAAGACCTCCTACTCTCAGGCTCTCTCATCTCTTCCTCCCATGCTCGTCCTCCAGGATTTCTCCAGAGCCTCTCCCATTCTCTGGAACTCGCTACCTTCATCTATCCGGCTATCCCCTACTCTTACTACCTTCAGGCGATCCCTGAAAACTCATCTCTTCAGGAAAGCCTATCACGTCTCCAACTAATCTTCTACCACTTCCACCAGCTCATTCCCCACAGCTACAACCTTTTGTACCACCTGCCCCACCCTATTAGATTGTAAGCTCTTCTAAACAGGGCCCTCTTAATCCTCTTGTATTTTATTGTATTATAACTGTATTGTCTCCTTTTATATTGTAAAGCGCTGCGTAAACTGTTGGCGCTATATAAATCCTGTATAATAATAATAATAATTAAATCTTTTCATGTGACAACACTGAAGAAATGACACTTTGCTACAATGTAAAGTAGTGAGTGTACAGCTTGTATAACAGTGTACATTTGCTGTCCCCTCAAAATTACTCAACACACAGCCATTAATGTCTAAACCGCTGGCAACAAAAGTGAGTACACCCCTAATGTCCCGTACACACGGTCGGATTTTCAGACGGAAAATGTGTGATAGGACCTTGTTGTCGGAAATTCTGACCGTGTGTAGGCTCCATCACACATTTTCCATCGGATTTTCCGACACACAAAGTTTGAAAGCAGGCTATGAAATTTTACGACAACAAAATCCGTTGTAGGAAATTCAGATCGTGTGTACACAAATCCGACGCACAAAGTGCCACGCATGCTCAGAATAAATAAAGAGATGAAAGCTATTGGCTACTGCCCCATTTATAGTCCCGACGTACGTGTTTTACGTCACCGCGTTCAGAATGATCGGATTTTCCGACAACTTTGTGTGACCGTGTGTATGCAAGACAAGTTTGAGCCAACATCCGTCGGAAAAAATCCTAGGATTTTGTTGTCGGAATGTCCGAACAAAGTCCGACCGTGTGTACGGGGCATAAGTGAAAATGTCCAAATTGGGCCCAAAGTGTCAATATTTTGTGTGGCCACCATTATTTTCCAACACTGCCTCAACCCTCTTGGGCATGGACTTCACCAGAGCTTCCCAGGTTGCCACTGAAGTCCTCTTCTACTCCTCCATGACGACATCACGGAGCTGGTGGATGTTAGAGACCTTGCGCTCCTCCACCTTCTATTTGAGGATGCCCCACAGATGCCCAATAGGGTTCAGGTCTGGAGACATGCTTGGCCAGTCCATTACCTTTACCCTCAGCTTCTTTAGCAAGGCAGTGGTCGTCTTGGAGGTGTGTTTGGGGTCGTTATCATGTTGGAATACTGCCCTGCGGCCCAGTCTCTGAAGGGAGGGGATCATGCTCTACTTCAGTATGTCACAGTACAATTTGGCATTCATGGTTCCCTCAATGAGTTGTAGCTTCCCAGTGCTGGCAGCACTCATGTAGCCCCAGACCATGACACTCCCACCACCATGCTTGACTGTAGGCAAGATACACTTGTCTTTGTCCTCCTCACCTGGTTGCCGCCACACACGCTTGACACCATCTGAACCAAATAGGTTTATCTTGGTCTCATCAGACCACAGGACATGGTTCCAGTAATCCATGTCCTTAGTCTGCTGGTCTTCGGCAAACTGTTTGTGGGCTTTCTTGTGCATCATCTTTAGAAGAGGCTTCCTTCTGGGACGACAGCCATGCAGACCAATTTGATGCAGTGTGCGGCGTATGGTCTGAGCACTGACAGGCTGATCCCCCCACCCCTTCAACCTCTGCAGCAATGCTGGCAGCACTCATACGTCTATTTCCCAAAGACAACCTCTGGATATGACGCTGAGCACGTGCACTCAACTTCTTTGATCGACCATGGAGAGGCCTGTTCTGAGTGGAACCTGTCCTGTTAAACCGCTGTATGGTCTTGGCCACCGTGCTGCAGCTCAGTTTCAGGGTCTTGGCAATCTTCTTATAGCCTAGGCCATCTTTATGTAGAGCAACAATTCTTTTTTTCAGATCCTCAGAGAGTTATTTGCCATGAGGTGCCATGTTGAACTTCCAGTGACCAGTATGAGATAGTGAGAGCGATAACACCAAATTTAACACACCTGCTCCCCATTCACACCTGAGACCTTGTAACACTAACAAGTCACATGACAGCAGGGAGGGAAAATGGCTAATTGGGCCCAATTTGGACATTTTCATTTAGGGGTGTACTCACTTTTGTTGCCAGCGGTTTAGACATTAATGGCTGTGTGTTGAGTTATTTTGAGGGGACAGCAAATTTACACTGTTATACAAGCTGTACACTCACTACTTTACATTGTAGCAAAGCGTCATTTCTTCACATGAAAAGATATAATAAAATATTTACAAAAATGTGAGGGGTGTAATCCACTTTTGTGAGATACTGTACACCTGCACCACTTTACACAAGTAGCGGAACATGCGAAATTATCTGAATCGACAAGCACGAAAATTTTTCTCGTACAATAACAGAACGAGTACAGAATTCGTCTGTAAAAAGTCGAGTGACCAAGAACATGCTTTCTTGGAAAACTAAAGAATACACTACAGTACATCATCGGGGGAAGTTGTATTCTGTCTTACGAGAATTTTCGTAACTCTAGTAACCTATTCGTTTTTGATATCAGCCTAGCATGCAAAAAAAAAAAAAAAAAGATGATCATTCCTCCGATATTCTCATCGTGTGTGCCAGGCTTAAAGGGTAACTCCACTATTGTGGGGGAAAAAAATTTGCAAAAGAAAAAAATATAGCATATATACAACTGCGACACAATTCATATTTTAATTGAATGCTATTAAAAATGACCTTTCCTTTTCATAACTGCAACTCTGTAGCTCTCTGTAAAATGCAATGTGGTTACCTGGAGGTGTTCTGTACACAGATGGTATACAGAACGCCCCCCCAGATATGTCATTTCCTGCTTGTGTGATTGGCTCACTGGTTTTCCCAGAAATCTGCACCAAGATAGAAATTCAGTTTTGAGCATCCCCTGCAGCAAAAATGTAATTTTTGGTGATATACTGCCATAGGAAATCACGTCTAAAAGGGATGTAGATCCTGCCACTTTCCTCATTTGAGCCCTGCATGTGCAGCAGCTGATTGATAATTACAAAACAACTCCCATACAGACTCACTCGGCATGGACACACGACTATTTCTCCAGAATAACAAAACGGTAGGAATCTGCAACAAAGTTTGTTAAAATCCCTGCAATGTACATAGATAACCCAGAGAGGAATGTTTTTTTTCTCAACAAAAGTGGAGTTAGGCTCGATTCACACTTGTGCGATGCGGGAACCCTACGAATCCACTTCGGTTTCCCGCATCGCACCCGAGTCGCACAGCAGTTCACTCTGCCATATGTGAACTGCCGGGAGTGTCAATGCATTGTTAATGGCACCCCCATTTCAGCTCGCATATTGCACTGCGAACTGAGAGTTCGGACATAAATCGGATCGCATGGGTGTGAAAATCCATGCGATCCGATTCTGGTGCGGACCAAAAAAAGGGTCCTGTGCGAGTTTGGTCTGAATGCGATATCAGCCATACTATCTGTATGGCTGAAAATCACATCGCATGGACATCGCATGTGATTTGCACTGCAGTGTGGTGCGATTCACATGCGATCTCGCACCACTCACCGGTGTGAACCGGCACTTATTCTTGAAGTCTCTCCTGGTTTTATCTCTCAGACTTTTCACCAATTTTGTTGCCCTTCTTTGAACTTGCTCTATCTTATCAATATCTTTTTGTAAGTGAATTCCATGCTAAACGGAGCGGAGCACTCTTGTGTAAAAATGCTGACTGCACTGTCTCCCTTATGTTGTAAAGTGCTACTCAAACTGTTGACACAATATAAATCCTATATAATTATATTGTACATACACCTACCTCCTTATAACTCCTGATAAAGCAGATTCTCTGATTTGGGAACTGCAATAAGTCATCCTCATCCTACTGCATCAATCAGCATCAAAGTGTGGATTCACATCACTTGTTATATTACAAGGTGTGACAATTTAATTCCAGGAATTCCCGCAGCCTAGCACTATGGTAGTGAGTCACACAGCCACTCGCACTTGAGTCGATGGTTTAAGGAGGGGTGGGGAAAATGCCCACGATGATGCAATAAGTGGGCAGCCGAAAACGCAAAAGGACCGAAGCAAGCGTGAAAAATGAAAAGGTTACGGGAATCTGTTCAGAGGAAAAGACTGCAACTGACAAGTGGATTCTCCACCATGACAATGCTTCCGCACACGATGCATTAAGTGTTCGCGAGTTCCTGGCCCAGAAATCCATTCCTAAACTTGACCCAACCACCTTATTCCCAGAGGTGTAACTGGAACCTTCAGGTCTCCGGTGCAGGAAATCATGAAGGGCCCCCGACCTGGGTCCTTCCCGCTTATTCCGGAGCCCTCTACTCCCATAGTGGGACCCTTTATTACGGTTCCGCAGCGGGCCACCATCCTGCCATCTCGGGGTCCCCCCACGGTAGCGGAACACCAGAGCCCAGTCGCAAGTGCAACTTTTGTGACCCTGGTAGCTCCGCCACTGGTGTCAGTAGTTTTTTATTATTTGTTGGTTTTTTTATTATTTTTACCATTTTATTTTGTAATATTTTTTTTACAAATTTTTTATGGTTTGGGTGAAACATCAGGAGTCTAATTAGATCCCCGATGTCTCACTTTTGAGACAGCTGCTGGGAATGAATGAGCAGGAAGCTTCCTTATTCATTCAAATTGAGGCATAGTAAACAGTTTACTATGCCTCAGCTATGAATGAATAAAACCAAAACAAAACACAGAGTCAGTGATCGCTACCGATTACTGAGTCTATGCATTAAAACAAGGAAGGGGCCAGTAAATGACAAATTTACTGGCTCCTTCCCCGCTCTCCATCCTGACAGGTCCTCCGCAGCAGGCAGCGGGAGATGGGAGGGGGAAACCCAGGAGCACTGCTGGGGGGCGAGGGGGTGCCAGGAAATGAGGCAGGGGCCCGGGGCAACAGGACAGGGCTAGGGAGGCGGCGGGAGCGGCATATGGATGAACTGATGCCCTCCATTTCCCTCCTGCAGCCGCTGAATGTCTGCAGGAGGGAGAGCAGGAGAAGCGGGCATTCAGCACCTGCATAGAGAGATCAGTTCCTCTACGTGCCACCACCCCTGCCACCCTCCTATCCAGGCGTATAGGGGGCCGGGTTGCAATGGCGACCCCTACAACCCCTGTATGCACGCCCCTGCTTATTCCCTAGACTTAGCACCACGCAATTTTTTGGCTGTATCCAAAATTAAAAATTGCCTTAAAAGAGTACAGATTTAATGACATTCCGGACATCCAGCACACCACCTCAAAGAGACTGTGCATTCTGCAGAATGAATTCCACAAATATTTCCAGCAGTGGTACGTCATCTAGAAAAGTGGGTCACTTCACAAGGGGGCTGTTATAAAGGAGACAACAGCTGCTAGTGTATAAGTAAGCAAACACCTTTTTCACAGTCCATTCCGGGAATTTAATTGTCACACCCCGCATATATTTATTTTTGGAAATATAAGTTTGAAGGTATATAAAAGTAGCTGAGCAATAGGCACTATCCAGTTTATATGGGGGTACTAATTATCCTCATTTGAATGTCATGCAAAATCAGATTTGAACCCTTTTATATATGATTTTAATATTCACACGAAATAAAATAATTCATTTTATATATCACGGGTTTTCTATGCGATTGGCACCGTAAAAAAAAATCACTCATCAGTCTCTTTATGCGAACGTATCTTTGAAAAGCCAAATCACTTAATGTTCTGATCGGTCTGACCTTTGAGTCACCATCTTGTGTCAATGGCCACTTGACGTCCTCGGTGACAAATCTGATTCCGCGGCCAGTGACGGGAAACCACTCACTACACAAGTGGCTCCGGTAGACGCTTATTACAAGCAAAATGTCATCCAGCTTGTCCGAGAATTAGGAGAATGGCTGCGCCGAAGCCGTCACAATATTATAGAGCCAATTCCGCGCTGATCCCAAGAACCTCAACTTGTACATTGTGAAACCCGGCTTGAATTTATTCATGGCACCGGTCCTCTATTGTGTGCCATCCAGAGGAATTATCATAATGGCGTTTCATTAAACATTATATAGTAGACGTGCATTGAGCGCGGTTCACCGCACATGGACAAGGAAGTCAGGAGCGCGGGCAATTTCCCTGCCTAGATGTTGTTGAAGCATTACGTTCCATGTATTGTGAGTGGATCAAGGGTAAATATTTAATCAAGCGATCTTGTATTTGTGGTATGTGTGGTGTGGCCCAGGAAAGTGAAATACATCAATGATAAGTTGTCAAGGAGTTGTCACTTGGTACACAAACTTTTTGTTTCCTGTTTGTAGGAATGTTAATCTGAGCTTGGTATTTGTCAAATAAAAAAAAAAGCTGGTTCATTCTGACTTCAGAAATTATTTATGTACAAATGCCTTCCGGGTTGGCTTTAGGCTTTTATATTATTTTATATTATATTATATTATTTTCCATCTCTTAAATTCAGGGCTGTGCGGTGAGGTTAGTGGCTGGTGAAGCACTGGCTATTATCAGAGCCAGATACACACAGGTTACATACGCTGCGATCGTTAGAGCGAGAGCGATAATTCTACCACTAGACCTCCTCTATAACTCAAAACATGTAATCTGTAAAAAAATTTAAAGCGTCGCCCATGGAGATTTTTAAGTACTGATGTTTGGGGCCATTCCACGAGTGTGCGCAATTTTAATGGCTTCAGCGCCGGAAGATTTGGCTGCTGAATGACCGGGCCATTTTTTTGTGATTCGGTACTGCGTCGCTTTACCTGACAAGTGCGCGGCTGTGCGGCGCTGCACCCAAACAAAACTGACAATCTTTTTTTTCCCCACAAACAGAGCTTTCTTTTGGTGGTATTTGATCATCTCTGCGGTTTTTATTTTTTGCGCTATAAACAATTTTGAAAAAAAAAAAACACAATATTTTGTACTTTTTGCTATAATAAATATCCCTTTTTTTTTTTTAAAGAAGCAAATTTTTGTCCTCAGTTTAGGCCGATATGTATTCTTCTACATATTTTTGGTAATTAAAAATAGCAATAAGCGTATATTGATTGGTTTAAGCAAAAGTTATAGCATAGATAGATAGGATAGATTTATAGCATTTTAATTATTATTATTTTTTTTTTTTTTACTAGTAATGGTGGCGATCTGCAATTTTTATCAGGACTGCTACATTATGGTGGACACATCGAACACTTTTGACAAATTTTTGGGACCATTGGCATTTATACAGCGATCAGTGCTATAAAAATGCATTGATTACTGTAAAAAATGTCACTGGCAAGGAAGGGGTTAACACTAGGGAGCGATCAAGGGGTTAACTGTGTTCCCTCTCTGTGTTCTAACTGAAGGGGGAGGGGACTGTCTAGGGGAGATGACAGATCAGTCTCTTTTCCTCTCAGAGAAACAGTGTAAACACACAGATCCCGGTTCTCGGTGTGTCATGAGCGATCGCGGGAGCCTGGCGGTCACACGCATCAGCTCCGGGGGCACGCGGCACACGTGCCCCTAGTGGCCACAGGGCGAAGCGACATAACATAACGTTGTTTCGCCCAGCCATGCCATTCTGCCGCAGTAAAAGCTGGTTGGCAAGTGATTAAAGAGTCACATGTTATGTATCTATTTACTCTGCATAACATCATCTTTCACATTATACAAAAAAAAAAAATTGGTTATCTTTAGTGTTTTTTATTTTTTATTTTTTTACATTCATGAATGTTTTATTTACCAAAAAACACGTTTGTGAAAAATTGCTGCGCAAATACCATGTAACATAAAAAGTTACAACGACCACCATTTTATTCTGAGGTCACAGAGACCCTGACCTATGTTTCCGGAGATACGGGGCTCCTTGCGCAGCCTGTCAGAAGGTACATACAGAGCGGCCACTGTAAATACAATCTGGCACACTCTGCAGCAGACTGAGAGGATGAGCTCACAGTGCCTCTCCTCACTTCTTGTCAGAGGCACTGAGCTCAATGGACAGCTTGGAGCCTTGGACCAATGGTAAAGTACCATTAGCCCCAGCTGTCCAATAAAAATGCTGCAGTGGAGGCACGCCTCCCACTGCAGTGTCATAGAAGGGGGCATGTGTCTAAAAGACACATGCTCCCTTCCAGCCCAGCCCTCTTAATTACAAGGAAAAAACATGGGTTTATGTGTATAAGATTTACCCACAATCCCATGTTTTTCTCACACAGTTAGGAGGGAGAATGAGAATCTGCTGCTGTTGAAAAAGTGCTGTTATAATCAAGCTAAATCATATATTATTATGCTCCATCATAATAATTTATTATTTATCTATTTACTGTGAATTTACTGGTTTGAAGTTATAACTTTAAACTTCAGTAATTTGTCCGTTAAGCCACATTTACTTTGTGTACAGTGTTGCATGACCACGCAATCGTCATTCGAAATGCGACAGCGCTGAAAGCTAAAAATTGTCCTGGGCAGGAAAGGGGGAAGGTGCCCAGTACTGAAGTGGTTAAATAGAGTGGGCAAAGATCAGGACTTGTGACAATGTTTTTTGGGCTGCCTGAGCCTCTCTGTCCCTGTGACGATGCTTCCCACATTTTTTGTATGGATTGCACAGACAGGAAGACAGGAAGGGAGGAAAAATTCCCCAATCGGAGCCACGTAGAGGAATAAAAGCATAAAATACTCCATTCTAGCACTGTACCCATACTCCCCATGCTGGGGTGCTCAGCTTACGGTGACACTGTGTTATACAGTCAGGTCCATAAATATTGGGACATCAACACAATTCTAAACTTTTTGGCTCTATACACCATCACAATGGATTTGGAATGAAACGAACAAGATGTCTTTAACTGCAGAATTTCAGCTTTAATTTGAGGGTATTTACATCCAAATCAGGTGAACGGTGTAGGAATTACAACAGTTTGTATATGTGCCTCCCACTTTTTAAGGGACCAAAAGTAATGGGACAATTGGCTGCTCAGCTGTTCCATGGCCAGGTGTGTGTTATTCCATCATTATCCCATTTACAAAGAGCAGATAAAAGGTCCAGAGTTTATTTCAAGTGTGCTATTTGCATTTGGAATCTGTTGCTGTCAACTCTCAATATGAGATCCAAAGAGCTGTCACTATCAGTGAAGCAAGCCATCATTAGGCTGAAAAAAACAAAACAAACCTATCAGAGAGATAGCAAAAACATTAGGTGTGGCCAAATCAACTGTTTGGAACATCCTTAAATAGAAAGGACACACCGGTGAGCTCAGCAACACCAAAAGACCGGGAAGACCACTGTGGTAGATGACCGAAAAATTATTTTCCTGGTGAAGAAAACACCCTTCACAACAGTTGGCCAGATCAAGAACACTCTCCAGGAGGTAGGTGTATGTGTGTCAAAGTCAACAATCAAGAGAAGACTTCACCAGAGTGAATACAGAGGGTTCACCACAAGATGTAAACCATTGGTAAGCCTCAAAAACAGGAAGGCCAGATTAGAGTTTGCCAAACAACATCTAAAAAAGCCTTCACAGATCTGGAACAACATCCTATGGACAGATGAGACCAAGATCAACTTGTACCAGAGTGATGGGAAGAGAAGAGTATGGAGAAGGAAAGGAACTGCTCATGATCCAAAGCATACCACCTCATCAGTGAAGCATGGTGTATGGCTGCCAATGGAACTGGTTCTCTTGTATTTATTGATGATGTGACTGCTGGCAAAAGCAGCAGGATGAATTCTGAAGTGTTTCGGGCAATATTATCTGCTCATATTCAGCAAAATGCTTCAGAGCTCATTGGACGGCGCTTCACAGTGCAGATGGACAATGACCCGAACCATACTGCGAAAGCAACCAAAGAGTTTTTTAAGGGAAAGAAGTGGAATGTTATGCAATGGCCAAGTCAATCACCTGACCTGAATCCGATTGAGCATGCATTTCACTTGCTGAAAACAAAACTGAAGGGAAAATGCCCCAAGAACAAGCAGGAACTGAAGACAGTTGCAGTAGAGGCCTGGCAGAGCATCTCAAGGGATGAAACCCAGCGTCTGGTGATGTCTATGCGTTCCAGACTTCAGGCTGTAATTGACTGCAAAGGATTTGCAATCAAGTATTAAAAAGTGAAAGTTTGATGGATGATTGTTAATCTGTCCCATTACTTTTGGCCCCTAAAAAGTGGAAGGCACATATACAAACTGTTGTAATTCCTACACCGTTCACCTGATTTGGATGTAAATACCCTCAAATTAAAGTTGAAAGTCTGCAGTTAAAGCACATCTTGTTCGTTTCATTTCAAATCAATTGTGGTGGTGTATAGAGCCAAAAAGATTAGAATTGTGTCGATGTCCCAATATTTATGGACCTGACTGTAACTTTAGTACATGATAGAGCATGCTATGTGGGACAGAGCCAATCAGGTTTCAGGGCTCTAGATGGTAAATTATAGGGTCAGATCAGTGACACATTAAATCTGATTGGCTGATGCATACTTTGAATAAGCTCATGTAATTCGCACTGTTCAATCACTCACTGATTCAGATGAGTCTGAAAGTTCGTAGTTTCGCCTATGCGGGTTCACCCCACTTTTAGGTCCCGTAGGGGGGCGAGGAGAAAAAGCTGGAAGTGTTTCTTCTCTGCCTCTGCTAGAATGATCCACCTAAAAATACATCACACAAGAGGAACAAGGAATAATTTTCCTTTGTAACAATATAAAGTGCATGCTTATCGGAATAGAGTATTACAACAATTACAGCAAATAGGAAGAAACAGCTAGAATTTGTAGAGAATGATATACAGTATGTGAGTAAACACTGCCCCCTAATGGATGTATTCTGCTCATGTACCATCCAGAAACCTGTAAAAATCCAGGTAAGACACACATTGCTGCAATAAATTAGCCCAAAAAATAAATGCTGACATGTATCTGGATTTTTTTTAGCACAGGGATTAACAATCCATATTAGATTTTAGCCTTTTCCAGCCCTAAGGGTTTGGTAAATATTTCAGACCCAACTTGGCAGGTCAGAGTATGAGATCTGAGCCAAAAGTAGAACCAACCAAACAATGGTAATCAATATAGCTTTTGGTAAGTAGAATTGTTGGAGGTTTAAACTTCACTACAGGGTTATAATGTATTTTTTAATGCAAAATAAAAATGGCAGCCACTCAGCAATTTATACCTAGGATTAAGGATGAGCTCTGGCCTGTTTGCGCACCCCACGTGCAGAGCCCGCCAGGAAGTCGGCACTGCGCGGCGCCAATCACAGGCAGTGAGAAATTTAGGCTGGATGTTTACCTTAATTCTTTGCACCCGCTCCCTTCTTGCGAATGTTTCCAGCTTTCTCTTGATGTCGATTTGGTGGCGTCTCTGGCAAAGGAAAAAAAATATATATTATTTTCCTGGAGAAAAAAATTGAGAGAATTTGTCAAATACTGATCTCCTTCTAGGATATACAGATATACAGCGGCCAGAGAAAGTAAGGCTTGGAAAGTATTTGGCATGGAGTGGTGTGGCTTACATATGTGAACACTGGAGTGTGGAAGCCTTGCTGGTTATACTTCCCTGTGGATGCTCAGTGGAGGATTGGAGGATTTGGCTTGCAGGGTTTGGCTTACATATGTGAACACTGGAGTGTAGAAGCCTGTGTGGTAGGGACGTGCAGTCAGGGGAGGCAGGTAAGGCAGAACCATGAACATAAAAAAAAAAATCAAGCTTCAAGGGTTGTAGCTCATCGACCTGAGGTAACAGAGACCCCAAAGTCCTACCCCACAACTGGGATAGGACTGGGGCTCCTACGAGCTATGGTTCCGGAGCTACGGGGCTCCTTGCACAGCCTGTCAGAAGCTACATACAGAGCGGCCAGTTTAAAGACAAGCTGGCACACTATGTTTGCAGCAGACTGAGAGGATGAGCTCACAGTGCCTCTCCTCACTTCTTGTTAGAGGCACTGAGCTCAATGGACAGCTTTGAGTCTTGGACCAATGGTAAAGTACCATTAGCCCCAGCTGTCCAAAAAAAATGCTGCAGTGGAGGCACGCCTCTCACTGCAGTGTCATAGAAGGGGCATGTGTCTAAAAGAAAAATCCTCCCTTCCAGCTCAGCCCTCTTAACTAGAAGCAAATATATGGGTTTATGTGTATAAGATTTACCCACAATCCCATGTTTTTCTCACACAGTTAAAGTGGAGTTCCACCCACTTTTACAACTCTTCAGCATCCCTCACTAAACTGTGCACTGTAAACGAATTGGATGTTTTTAAAAAAAATTTCTCAGCACCTACTGTATATCTGCTGTATTCATTTTTCACTTCCTCCTCCCTGGCCGTGGCCCATCGCATCATTTCCTGTTTGCAATGCCTTCTGGGAAGGGGCGGCAACTTCCTCTGACACTGCCGTTGCTATGGAAGCCTGACCTGAAACCTATTACACTGCTTGTGCTGCACTGAGCATGTGCGAGATCTGCAAGGATGAGATCCAGGAAGAAATACAGTCTGGCTTCAGATGCCCACACTTAAGATGGCCACGGCCTGCTGTAAGTTTATAAAATAAAAAACGACTGCTATAAACTAACAAAACAGACCTTAGTTTACAGACTAACTTTACTAGAATACATTAAGCTTGTGTATTATAGGAGTATTTTTATTTAAAAAGTATAATTTTGGGCGGAACACCCCTTTAAGTGGGAGAATGAGAATCTGCTGCTGTTAAAAAGGTACTGTTATAATCAAGCTAAATCATATATGATTATGCTATATGTTATAATATAATAATTTATAATTTATCTATTTACTGTGAAATTACTGGTTTGAGTTATAACTTCAAACTTCAGTAATTTCTCAGTTAAGCCACCTGCTTGAGTACAGTTTTTGAAAATATAGTAAATTATATTAAAATATATATATAATAATTATTTGTATATTACTTATGGTATGCAGCTGCTAGCAGGCAGCTCTCTCCTTCATTGATTCAATCAGCTTGGAGAGGTACCTGCACTTACATATGTGAACACCCTGAAAAAAGGCATCCTTTGACCTCACCTGGTGAGTATTAAAAGCATTAAAAGGCTTTAAAGCTAAACTCCAGGGAGATATAAAAGAGACAAATTATTGTTATTTTATCTTTGTAATGGATTAATTATTTCTCTCCTGCTATTTTTGCCTTTAAAGCTACAAGCCCTCTCCTGGTCAGAATATTGATTGAGTCCCGTTCTGGGGGTTAAAAGTAGGGATGCACCTACTTATAATACCAAGCATTTGCGCAAGTATTGGTACTCGCGCAAATGCTCCCGATACCTAAAATGATACTTTGCAGTGCAATACAAAATGAATTGTCGATTTGAACTAGAATGTGGTGTGATTCCTGTCCGAATCACATGGTGTGTGTGCAGAAAGGGAAAAGCGCCACTTAGTGGGCAGTTTATTAAAAATGTTAAGACTCACAATACATACGTGGCCAAATGCAAAATCTGCATAGTTGCCCCACTGATGATAGCAAATTACGGTGACTGGAGGTGCTCACGGGGCTGGAGGGGTCTGCCCCCAAGCTGACATCACTTCCGCCCTATACCCACGGTGTCCTGGAACTTCTCCTCTAGCCCTGTAAGCACCTCCAGCGGCCATGATTTTCTATGGTTGGCGGGACAACTTTTAAAGTAATTGTAAAGTCGTTTAAAAAAAAATAAATAAAAAAAATAACAAACATGTTATACTTACCTCCTCTGTGCAGTTGGTTTTACACAGAGCAGTCCAGATCCTCCTCTTTTCGGGTCCCTCTTCGGTGCTCCTGGCCCCTCCCTCCTGTCGAGTGCCCCCACAGCAAGCAGCTTACTATGGGGGCACCCGAGCTGAGTCACAGCTCTGTGTGTTCATTTAGACACGGAGCCCAGACCCAGCCCCACCCCCTCGCTCTTCTGATTGGCTAACTTATTTTGACTGATAGCCAATGGCGCCGCTGCTGTGTCTCAGCCAATCAGGAGGAGAGTCCCGGACGGATAAGAAACTCGTGGACATCGCTGGAGAGAGATGGGGCCCAGGTAAGTAATTAGAGGGTGCTGGGGAGGCTGCTACACACAGAAGGTTTTTTTTTTTACCTTAATGCATAGTATGCATTAAGATAAAAAAAAAAAACCTGACTTTACAACTCTTCTAAGATTTTGCATTTGGCCAGATTTGTACTGTGAGTTCTAACATTTTTAACCACTTACGGGCCGTCCTCCGTCATTATATGGCGGTACTTTGAGGAGGAATATCATTGTTATGGCAGCAGCTAGCTGCCATAAACCCGGTATCCTCTTCTTCAGCAGGCGGTCCGCTTTCAGATCAAAGTGGTCTCTGTGGCGGATTCGCCTCCGCCGCTTACGCCGGAGCCCTCGGTAGCGGCGGAGGCGATCGGATCCTGTGTCCTCTGTGATATGGAGATGAGTGAGGGGAAGATGGTCCCCACCTGGCTCAATACCAATGCAGGGCGGAAGCGATGTCAAAACGCCACTTCCTCCCTTATCTCTTAAAGGGCCATTTTTTAATTTTTTTTTTTTAAATGACAAGTTTTTTTTTTTTTCTATTGCATTTCAGTGTAAATATGAGATCTGAGGTCTTTTTGACCCCAGATCTCATATTTAAGAGGTCCTGTCATGCTTTTTTTTCTATTACAAGGGATGTTAACATTCCTTGTAATAGGAATAAAAGTGAAACAATTTATTTTTTATTTTTTAAAGGACAGTGTAAAAATAAAAAATAACAGGGAAAATAAATAAGAGCTTGCGTGCAGAAGCGAACGCATACGTGAGCAGCGCCTGCATATTAAAACGGTGTTCAAACCACACATGTGAGGTATCGCCGCGATCAGTAGAGCAAGAGCAATAATTCTAGCCCTAGACCTCCTCTGTAACTCAAAACATGAAACCTGTAGAATTTTTTAAACAATGCATATGGAGATTTTTAAGGATAAAAGTTTGTCACCATTCCACAAGCGGGCGCAATTTTGAAGCGTGATATGTTGGGTATCAATTTACTCGGCGTAACATCATCTATCACAATATAAAAAAAAAATTGGGCCAACTTTACTGTTGTCTTATTTTATTATTCAAAAAAGTGTATTTTTAAAAAAAAAAGTGCGCTTGTAAGACCGCTGCGCAAATACGGTGTGACAGAAAGTATTTCAACGACCGCCATTTTATTCTCTGGGTGTTAGAAAAAATATATATATAATGTTTGGGGGTTCGAAGTAATTTTCTAGACAAAAAAAATGATTTTAACTTGTAAACAACAAGTTTGAAAAATAGGCCCGGTCTTGAAGTAGTTAAACTGCCCACTAGATGGTGCTTTTCCCTTTCTATATACACACACACACACACACACACACACACGATGGGGGAAATCCCATGCGATTCGGACAGGAATTGATTAAAAAAAAAATGGCATCGGTGCAACCCAAGTTAAAAGCATTGGTATCTCATGTATCTATATATGCAACATACTTCCCTAATAGCACATATTAGCACTGTGTGCCAGTTCACATTAGGACGGTGCGAGAACCCTGCAAATCCAGTGTGGGTTCCTGCATCGCACCTGAATCGCAGATTGGTCAGCAGATCGCAGTGCGAACTGTGAAATGGTGCAGGAATCGGATCGCATAAGTGAGAACACCTATCCAGTACGGACCAAAAAAAAGGTCCTGCACCATGCGAATGGGATGCTATTTTGCGGTTGCGAATGTGATGCGATTTTGCGGTTACGAATCACATGCGATGTCTGGCATCGCACTAGTGTGAACCGGGCCTGTATGTCGCAAAGAATTTTTTTTTATAATATCAATGATCAGCCAAAAATGATCAGCTACTGGCCTGTAAGCAGATAGAATGAATATGGGAGAGCGTTCATTTAGCATGACGGATAGCATGAAAACCTCAATCCTGCAGCAAAGGGATTATTTCCGGCCAGTGACCCTCCTGTGTACATGAAAAAAAACTAAAAGCAAAATAGAACCCCCACAATAAACCAGGTGAGACAATGCGGTAGGATAAAGGGACAAACAGCACGCCACTCTGTGCTGATATATTATTCATCTCCAAACAACGCATGGCTGCCAGGACAATGGGGACCGGTGAGAAGAAAGAAGAAGAGGACAATGCCAGGCTCGTGTCAGTGTCCAGTGATTCTGTGCTGCCACCCACACGGGAATAATGTTACAAGGCCATCCCATCTCACAGCCTTGCCAGTTCCGAGGAGCGCCAGGTTCTATCTGCATCTCCAGGCTGCATCTTCTCTAAGGTGGCACTTCAGAAGGTGATCAGGCCGTGTCTCCTGAGAACCCGATCCCTAAAATACAAGATCCCCGGGGAAAGAAGCACCAAGAGGGCACTTATCTAATAAGCAGACAACTGTGTACTAGACACTTCGGTATACAATAAAGAGGACCTGTCATTGGGGAAATACAGAGAAAGCAACTGTGTACTAGACTAGACTTTTATGTATCCAATACGGAGGACCTGTCATTAGAGAAAGAGTGAGGGCCACCAGATGCAGCTTGTCACTCGTCTGTATCCAATCAAGTGGATCTGTCATTGGAGAAAAAGAGAGAGAGCAACTGTGTACTAGACTTGTCTATATTCAATAAAGAGGACCTGTCATTGGAGAAATACAGAGAAAGCAACTGTGTACTACAGCGGTCCCCAACCTTTTTGGTACTGGGGACCGGCTGCGTGGAATGCGTTTTTTCGGGGGAAATTTTTTGGGGGCAATGGCTGGTGTTGGCGTTTCAATCATCCTGGCACCATGGTTGATATGGTGTCAGGATGATTGAAGCGCATTATTTATATTATTACATTGTAATATAAAATGAAATAGCTCAACTCACCTTAATGCAGAATCAGTGGGAGCTCTTAGTGTGTCACTTGCCATGTCACCTGCCTTTGGATGCAGCTTGTCACTTGCCACATCACCTGCCACCAGATGCAGCTTGTCAGGTCACCTGCCTCCAAATGCAGTTTGTCACTTGCCACGTTGCCTGCCACCAGATACGGATTGTCACTTGCCACCAGATGCAGCCTGTCACGTCCCTGCCACCAGATACAAACTGTCACTTGCCATGTCGCCTGCCACCAGATGCAGCTGGTCACTTGCTACATCACCTGCCACCAGATGTGCATTGTCACCTGCCACCAAATGCAGCTTGTCCCATTGCCTACCACCAGATGCGCATTGTCACTTGCCACGTCGCCTGCCACCAGATGCAGCTTGTCACTTGCTACATCACCTGCCACCAGATGCGCATTGTCACCTGCCACCAAATGCAGCTTGTCACGTTGCCTACCACCAGATGCGGATTGTCACTTGCCACGTCGCCTGCCCCCAGATGCGGATTGTCACTTGCCACTAGATGCAGCTTGTCACGTCGCCTGCCACCAGATATGGATTGTCACTTTCCACGTCGCCTGCCACCAGATGCAGCTTCTCACTTGTTACGTCACCTGTCACCAGATGCGGATTATCACTTGCCACCAAATGCAGCTTGTCGCGTCACCTACCACCAGATGCGGATTGTCACGTCGCCTGCCACCAGATGCGGATTGTCACGTCGCCTGCCACCCGATGCAGATTGTCCCTATCCTGCCACCAGCTGAAGCTTCCCACTGTTGCCTGCCAACAAAAAATACCAGATGCAGCTACTCACTTTTCAAATGTAAAGGCAATTTGGTGGCAGGCAACAGTGACAGCAGAGAAAGAGGCTTCTCTCCCCAGCTTTTCAGCACATGTGTATTGGCTGGGTCCCAGAGTGAGGGCCACCAGATGCAGCTTGTCACTCGTCTGTATCCAATAAAGAGGACCTGTCATTGGAGAAAAACAGAGAGGGCAACTGTGTACCGGACTCTTCAGTATCCAATAACATAGACCTGCCATTGGAGAAATACAGAGAAAGCAGCCATGCAGTGGACTCCCATGTATACAATAAAGTGGACCTATAATTAGAGAAATACAAGGCTACCATTGCTGATATCATTGTGAAATGGTAGCTGCCTGGCTGTTATGCTGAGCCAATAGTTTCACTACTTTCCAAATCGCTGAGCCAGTGCAAGTGTGCTGGTCAGGAAAGTTGAAGAAAAGTCGGACATCCCTAACTGCAATATTGTTTTTCTGACTCAACGGAGTTGATTTAGTAAAGGCAAATAGGTCTTTAACTTTGCAAGGGAATTTTCCCTTACTTGGTGAATTGAGGTGAAGCTCTGCTGACTTCCATCATCCAATCATATGCAAGCAAAAATACTGATTTATTTTTTTTTTTGCATCTGATTGGGTATTCAATACAAAGTGGATTTTCACCACATTCACTAAGTTATAACAGTAATAAACCCTCATTGTTTTTTTTGGCTTAACACATGAGCACAGTAAAATAAATAGTAGTCCCCAGTAATATATGTGCAGCCATTGGCTCCCGCTGCTGTCAATCAAATCCAATGACGCGGGGGCAGGGCTGAGTCTGGCATTTGTGTCTATGGACGCAAATGCTGGATTCGGGAGTGCGCCCGCAAGCTAACCCCCCCCCCGGTTGAGCGCTTCTCCTAGGGGGTTATCTGATGTGGGGAGGAGCCGCCGGGGGAGACCATAAATCGAGGATCGGGGCCACACTGTGCAAAGTGAGCTGCACAGTGGAGGTAAGTATGACATGTTTGTTATTTTAAAAAAAAACAAAGCTTTACAATAGTGGACAGTGTGGTTTGGAGCCAGTCTGTTAGCTTGGAGATAGAAGGGGGATGAGGAGGCAGCGGCATGGGAATGCCTTGCCATCCTAGGTTAGGGGGCTGTGTGACAGGGCCATTGAAAGTAATATCACTTTAAGGCCCCTTTCACACGGGCGCCTCCATCTTGCAGATTCCGCTTGCTGAGCAGGCAGATGACAGGTCCATGTCCCCTCACTGTGCAGAGCAGACACAGACCCAGTTCCGCTCTCCTCTATGGAGAAATCAGAGGTAGACCGAGATAGTCCCTACATCATCACAGGCGTTACTGGGCATTAATATTTGGAGTAGCCCAGGTTAAACCATCCCTTTTTCTATGGGGAAATCAGGTGGAAACGGGCCGCCTGTCCATTTTCCTCTGATCCGCCAGACATATGGAAAATATGACCATGTCCGTCTGGATTTTGCGGGTCGGATCGGATGGCGGCGGGTGTCAGCGGACATCTACCGATCCATAGAGGAGACTGCAAGGTCCAATCAGGTCAGCCTGAAGAACTGATCCTGGTCAGAAAGCCCGCGTGAAAGGACCCTGAGGGTAAATCCCTTTGCACAACCTATTTCCCTTCAATAGATCAACCACACTGACTCAATGCATCAAAGCCATTGGATCATCATGACAGGCAGACTGTTCTCCAGAGGCAGGATCCCTAAAGAGAGCCCTCACCTCCTCTTCTGATGTCAATCTCTCTCTCTCTGGCTGTATTGATGCAGAATCTCACTTGTCAAGGTTGCAGAAACGGAGCGACAGCTCGCTAATTCAGTTAGTTGCAACTAGCGTGCATGCAGAGGAGTGAAGCCTTGTTAATTCAAGGGAGCAGTATGGAGTGACAGCCTGCTAATTTATTTGGCTAGCAAGGGAACGGTGATGTCTAAAACATAGTTTTTTGGCCACGGAGGAGGAAGCACTAATTTGTACATTGGGGAAATAAAGAGAGCAACACTGCACTAATTTGGCCAGCGAGAGGACAGAGATGGAGTGACACCTTGTCAATTTGGCCATCAAGGGAACAGTGACAGAGCAACACTTTGCTAATTTGGCCATTGAGATAACAGTGACAAAGCAACACCTAATTCATTTTGGCAGCGAGGGTTCAACACCTTGCTAATTTGGCAAATAAGAAAGAGGTGACAAAGCAAAACCTTGCAAATTCCAACAGCAAGGGAGCAGTGATGAAGTGACACCTTACTAATTTGGCCACCAAGGGAGCATGGGATGGGCAACTCCCAGCAACAAGATCACCAAAGAGAGGACTCACCTGCTCCTTTAACTTCACTCCCTCTCTGGCCGAAATGTCAAAGAATCAACTGCATCGGTCAGCAAGGTAGCGATAATGGAGTAACAGTTTATTAATCTGAACAGTGAGGGTACAGTGACGGAATGACACCTTGCATGGAATGGGCAACTCCCAGCAACAGGATCACCAAAGACAGTCCTTACCTGCTCCTTCAACTTCAGTCTCTACCCGGCCAAATTTTTTGCAGAGTCAACGGCAACCAGCAAGGTAGCAATGACAGAGTGATACTCTATTAATGTGGCCAGTGAGGGGACCAGTGACGGAAAGGGACCTATCTAGTTCGGCCAACAAGCACAAAACACACGAGCAGATAATTGAGGGAACCATGAATGCCAACATGTACTGTGACATACTGAAGCAGAGCATGATCCCCTCCCTTCAGAGACTGGGCCGCAGGGCAGTATTCCAACATGATAATGACCCCAAACACACCTCAAAGACGACCACTGCCTTGCTAAAGAAGCTGAGGGTAAAGGTGATGGACTGGCCGAGCATGTCTCCAGACCTAAACCCTATTGAACATCTGTGGGGCATCCTCAAACAGAAGGTGGAGGAGCTCAAGGTCTCTAACAGCCACCAGCTCTGTGATGTCGTCATGGAGGAGTAAAAGAGAACTCCAGTGGCATCTGTGAAGCTCTGGTGAACTCCATGCCCAAGAGGGTTAAGGCAGTGCTGGAAAATAATGGTGGCCACACAAAATATTGACACTTTGGGCCCAATTTGGACATTTTCACTTAGGGGTGTACTCACTTTTCTTGCCAGCGGTTTAGACATTAATGGCTGTGTGTTGAGCTATTTTGAGGGGACAGAAAATTTACACTGTTATACAAGCGGTACACTCACTACTTTACATTGTAGCAAAGTGTAATTTCTTCAGTGTTGTCACATGAAAAGATATAATAAAATATTAACAAAAATGTGAGGGGTGTACTCACTTTTGTGAGATATTGTATTTCTTTACCGTACATCACGGGACACAGAGCCATAGTAGTTACTATGTGGGTTATAGGCCACCTTCAGGTGATGGACATTAGCACACCCTAAGACAGGAAGTCCACTCCCTATATAACCCCTCCCACTACTGGGAGTACCTCAGTTTTTTTGCCAGTGTCTTAGGTGTTGGTCACGAGTAAAGATGTGCTATGCTGATGTAGCACTGACTCCCGAAGGAGCTGCTGATTTATTTGGGCCTGTACTCTGCTTTATTTCCCCTTTGAATATCTCAATCCCCCTGACACAGCTGTGGTGTAATAGTGTGCAGTTAAAACAAAATCATAAAGGCAAGTTCACAATACGCAATATAATATACCTGTCTGTAGTTACCTTGTCCTCCTCTTGCTTGGTGATGAAGAGGAAAACAACACTCACACAGTTGTACTTGAATAATAACCTTATTTACTGTAATTGTTTTAGAAGGGTTAAACTACAATGGTTGCACTGTCAGACCAACATAGTCTGAAAGTCAACTGAACTTTATATTACAAAGATACAATACAGGTATAAAATGTCTGAAATAATATATGAGTGTTGTAGCAAAGTAAATAGGATAACCGTCAGAGTGAATTTATCTCACTATGAGCACTATCCTATTTCCTGCGCGCTTTATTACTACACTAAATCAAAGACTAACTTGATAAAGTGTAGTACAACAATTAGAGAGCTCCCTCATTTAGTATCACACTACCCCACTATAGTAAGGGGACACAAGGCCTTGTGTTTTACTAAACAGTCCTTCTTTTCTTCTGCTAGCAAAAACAAAGTAGATTTGTAATCCAAAGGGTTAATGACTCCTGATCAAAGTAGACTGAAAATGTGACAGTAAGATTCTGGTGCAGCAGCACTATAACTGACTTTGATGCCAGGGACTCAGTACTAAATTCTCTTGACTTTGCTTGTGGGACTATGGGTCCCAGCAACTCTGCCTTGTGTAGACGGCTGTATAAAAGTGCATCAAGAAACTTGTGGGCAACAGCCCTCTCACCCAACCAGGACAGTGTTGTCAGAAGACTCCTTTCTGATGTACAGGGTTCTGTCTCCAGCCGGCCGGCACTGCTGCGCTGCTCCGCTTCACAGTGAAAGATGCTCCGGAACTCCCAGATGACTCCGACAGGCTCCTCCCCAGTCTTGCCCTGCCGTCAGTCCAGCTCTCTGGTGTGTCCCAGTACTGCTGCTCGGTTCACTGTTCCGTGGAGGTAGGCCGCGCTGTGCTGGAGACCTCACACAGATCCTCCCAGGCTGGCCATGCGTGTCCCAGAGCCCTAAGGTTGCTGCTCCCAGCCCTTTGATAATCTTCCCACAATGCAGTTCTGTTCCCTGAGATTCATGGGAGTCAATGATCATTGTGGGTAGGTCAAGTTAATGTTCAAATGTAAACAAAACACTTCCATGTCCACTTCTGAACAATAAAAGATAAAGATGCAGTCCTTTTATATTTTGGCCGCTAGATGGCACCAGATGATAAGATATAACATAACATTAAGTTATACATATATTATGACCGCTACACTGAGCTCCACTGAAATATTCCTTGCTGGGGCAGGCTATGCGACATAAAAAGTGTCTTTTTAGCCCGAATTGAATGGTACCCGGGCCTCGTGGAAGAAGAAACGAGGTTTAGCCCGTAACGCTTCTCTTTTTAGAGAGCTGGACCCTGGGATCCAGTACTTTGGTTTTTTCAGCCATAAAGTTTGGCGGGGTGCTTTATGGGTCCAGGAGTGTGGATCCCCCGATAAAAAGGGGCCCCGGGTCATGAAGGTTTTTTAACGGAGCCCACCGTGAGGGTTGAAGATTGGGTCTGATTGGTTTTACCACAGAATCCCTGCGGCGGGAAAGGTAA
The DNA here is from genome assembly GCA_037952835.1 of Lithobates septentrionalis. Classification (NCBI taxonomy): domain Eukaryota; kingdom Metazoa; phylum Chordata; class Amphibia; order Anura; family Ranidae; genus Lithobates; species Lithobates septentrionalis. The sequence goes on along the minus strand of JBBDGP010002524.1, from coordinate 665,631 downwards.
GTGGACATTTCTAAGGAATTTTAAATTCTCTTATGAATTTTCTCCTTTAAAGGTAAATGTTGTCATGCCTAAAAGTCACCACTGGGGGGGCTGTATAGAGCTCGTACCTTGTCATGCTTTCCTCAGATCACCCTGTCTCAGCAGAAACGGCAGACTTTCCTCCGGCTAGCAGTCCCAGGCCTCCGGTAAGATGTTGGGGGGGATTTTTTTCCCAAAACACCCCCCACCTGGACAGAAGCTCTCCCCCTCTCCTTGGATTGAGGGGGGAGCAAGAACGATCGACAGATGCCGCTCCGTTCCTCACCGCCTCTGCACGGCGGTTTTGTCAGCTCTCATCTTTGCTGACCCCCCCCCCCCCCACACACACACACACACACACACGCCGATCCGACGCTTGCGCTGGAAAAATGCTTTTTTTGCAAAGAGGAGGAGGGGGGTGCGATGGGAATATGGAGGGGGCGTGGCCTTGACGTGCAGCAACGTCCAGCGCGGGAGTACACTTAAGAAGCTCCATTCTGCTGACTGCAAGCTGTCGGAGGGACACAAGAGCAAAAAGGGGGCATGTAAGTGGTGACACAGGCATTCCCTTGGCACATTTACTAAAGCACCAGGCTGAGCACTAATAGCAGCGGCAGTTGCTGGACTATTTACTCAAGCAGTGGTTGCAATTTCTTCTGGTAGTACCTCTGCATTTGTGCATTGGGTTATGGTCAGAAGTGGAGGTAGAATCACCCCAAAAATGTCTCAAAGGGGACTCCCTCAAGCTCTAAAAAGCCTAAACTCATCTCTATAATGGCATCCTCCCCTGAGAGATCTGTGGTGGCTGGTCAGAGTGAGCCATCAGGGCTGGCAAATGTTGCAACTGTTTCCAACACTGCAGCCCCTGTCTATATTACTGAAGAAGTTTTTTTCCTCAGCCATGATGGGTTTGGAAGAAAGGTTAGCGGCTTTAATCGCATCCCAGTGTGAGACAAAACACGACAGGTCCCCGTCCATTACCCAGGGTCGGGAGAAGATGAATTTCTCTCATGGGAACAAGAAGAGGCTGATGACTCCTCTTCTGAGGGGTCAAATGCGGAAGGATCAGCTTCACAATCTGAAAGATTGATGGTGCAATCTCTTACTGAGATGGACCATTCCACATTTATGCTACCCTTACCTGAGTCGGTTGATAAGCCCACTTCTTGTTTGGGTTCGCTAAAGCCTCCTCAAGCTGTGCATACTTTTCCTGTCCATTCATTGCTGGAAAAGCTTATGTATTCTGAGTGGGATCACCCAGCTAAGCATTTTTTTCCCCCTAAAAAGTTTTCAAAACTTTATCCTATGGAAGAAAAATTCACTAAGAAGTGGGAGATACCAGCAATTGAAGCTGCTATATTCTCTGTGAATAAAAGTTTGACTTGTCCGGTAGACAATGCTCAAATGCTTAGGGATCCAATGGATAAGAAGTTGGAATTCCTATTAAACACTTTTTCTCTGGCACGTTTAGTGACTCAGCCTGTGCTGGCAGCAATTTGTGTATGTCAATCCTTGAGAGACCAGTTTAAACAGGTACTCAAGGTTATTCCTGATCAGCAGGCCCAGGATTTAGCCAAGCTACCAGGGGCTTTATGTTTTGCAATAAACGCTATGAGAGATTCTGTTCTCCAGGCCTCACGCCTTACGCTTGGGCTGGTACATATGCGTAGAATCTTAGGGCTGAAAAATTGGTCAGCTGAAGCGCCATGCAAAAAGCTCCTGGCTAGTTTTCCTTTTCACGGTGAACGGCTCAGGGGGGGGAAGATTTGGATAAATACATCCAAAAAATTTCTAGTGGAAAAAGTACCCTTTTCCTGGTTAGGAAGAGGAGTAAATGTATTTCATTTAAACAAGCTCCTTCTCCAGTGCCAGGGGCGTCTGCCTCCAGGCAGTCACAACGGCCTCCGCCGTCAAGTTCAAGGGGTAAACCTCAGGGTCAACCCCAGGGACAAAAGAAGTCCTGGGGAAGGAAACCTACGAGACAAAATACTAAAGCCTCCTTATGAAGGGGTGCCCCCGCTCGCTCGAGTGGGGGGAAGACTTCTGCAGTTCTCAAGGGTCTGGCAGGAAGAGTGTCGAGACAGATCGGTGACTTCCTCATTAACTCTAGGGTACAAACTAGAGTTCCTGAAGGTTCCCGTCTCCTCATTTTCTCAGATCAAACATTCCCAGGGATCCAGAGAAAAAGAAGTCTCTCTTTCAAGCATTGAACCATCTTTTGTCTCAAAAAGTGATCTCAGTGGTCCCCATGGAAGAGCAGGGATTGGGGTTTTATTCAAACCTTTTCACGGTACCAAAACCAAATGGAGATGTCAGACCCATTCTAGATCTCAAAGATCTAAACCGGTTTATGAATGTCCGCTCTTTTCACATGGAGTCAATCCGATCAGTAGTCTCCATCCTACAAGGAGGAGAACTTCTGGTGTCAATCGACTTTAAGGATGCATACCTCCATGTGCCTATTTTCCCCACTCACCAGAAATATCTACGTTTAGAGGTAGAAAATCTTCATTTTCAGTTTGTAGCTCTGCCTTTCAGTCTAAGATAACAAAAAGAAACTGCGCTTAGGGCACGTCTATAGGATCAGAAACCACAGGTTGCTGCCTACCTTACACAAAGTACCCGATGAGGTGCTTTGCAGAACGTATTGAAAATTGTAGTATGGGTATAATGGCGCTACCTAAAGACTTGACTGGGATAGCCTTAGAAGTGATAAACCCCTACTGTTGGTTGTATCTTTATAAGATATTAAGCCTCAAGGGATACGTCCCCTTATATTAAGAATAATACTTCAGGAGCATAGGTATGTGCACAATGATGTGTACTTGGAGAGAAGTATATTACAACCAATCAAGTGTCGCACGGCAAAAAGTTGTCCTACAGCGTCTGGTAGTAAAGCCAGAGGCTATATTCCATAAAGTGCATTTAATGAGACCGTGTACCATATGCTATAAAGTAATTTCTATATATAGATATATACCCGCATCAACAGTTGGATGTGTCATGGAGATTGCGTTAGTCATATATCAGTATACTTGCTATGCACATAGATAACACCGCCTTGATCAGAGACCTTGTGTATAATACACCATGGGTTAAAGTCGCATGCATGCAAAGCAGAAAATATTAACACAAAAAAATTTCCAGCAATTAAAACTCAGATAAGATATAACAGTCCCATAAGTTGTACTATATTAACTTTGTGAAATTCCCAATGGTGACTTTGGTGCAGCAGCAGTTGTCTGGTGACTCTAGTGCTCCACCTCTTGGTTGCCTACTCACCAGCTCCCGGAACCCCAACAGGGGTATTGCACCTGTGGTGAATGAAGCTGGGTTGCTCCACTTGCTGCTTACTCCGGTAAGTACCTTTGATGTGATCAGCTCCCCAAGCTCCATGCAGGGGTAATGCGTTTATGCTGGAAAATAGACCACTGCGCTGCTATATTTTGTGGTAGGTGTCTCCTATGCGTCTCGATCCGTGACGGTGTTGCATCCCCTCATAATTTAAGAAAAGAGAGCTTCCATGGCATAATAAAGTATGACCACTTTATTTAAAAACATATATGTCCAAAAACGGGGATTTTAAACAAAAAATAAAATAAACAGAAAATATAAAATAAATTATAAAAATAGAAAGTCCAAGCACTATTGTGTTCCCACCCAGTCCAGATGGGATAGGGCATCAATAGTTACCAGGCATTTAGCGAGTTTAAAAGTCCCTCCTAGAGAGCATAAAGACGAGGTGGGGGTGTGTGTGTCCACCAGCCGCTGAACAGTCTTCTCCTCTCTCGTATGCCTTAGAGGTGACGTATAGAGTGTGGTGCCATTGTGCGCGCTTCGTCACATGACGTCCTCAGCAACGGCCGTTGCTGAGGACGTCATGTGACGAAGTGCACACAACAGCACCACGCTCTATACGTCACCTCTAAGGCATACGAGAGAGGAGAAGACTGTTCAACGGCTGGTGGACACACACACCCCCACCTCGTCTTTATGCTCTCTAGGAGGGACTTTTAAACTCGCTAAATGCCTGGTAACTATTGATGCCCTATCCCATCTGGACTGGGTGGGAACACAATAGTGCTTGGCCTTTCTATTTTTATAATTTATTTTATATTTTCTGTTTATTTTATTTTTTGTTTAAAATCCCCGTTTTTGGACATATATGTTTTTAAATAAAGTGGTCATACTTTATTATGCCATGGAAGCTCTCTTTTCTTAAATTATGAGGGGATGCAACACCGTCACGGATCGAGACGCATAGGAGACACCTACCACAAAATATAGCAGCACAGTGGTCTATTTTCCAGCATAAACGCATTACCCCTGCATGGAGCTTGGGGAGCTGATCACATCAAAGGTACCTACCGGAGTAAGCAGCAAGTGGAGCAACCCAGCTTCATTCATCACAGGCGCAATACCCCTGTTGGGGTTCCGGGAGCTGGTGAGTAGGCAACCAAGAGGGGGAGCACTAGAGTCACCAGACAACTGCTGCTGCACCAAAGTCACCATTGGGAATTTCACAAAGTTAATATAGTACAACTTATGGGACTGTTATATCTTATCTGAGTTTTAATTGCTGTAAATTTTTTTGTGTTAATATTTTCTGCTTTGCATGCATGCGACTTTAACCCATGGTGTATTATACACAAGGTCTCTGATCAAGGCGGTGTTATCTATGTGCATAGCATGTATACTGATATATGACTAACGCAATCTCCATGACACATCCAACTGTTGATGCGGGTATATATCTATATATAGAAATTACTTTATAGCATATGGTACACGGTCTCATTAAATGCACTTTATGGAATATAGCCTCTGGCTTTACTACCAGACGCTGTAGGACAACTTTTTGCCATGCGACACTTGATTGGTTGTAATATACTTCTCTCCAAGTACACATCATTGTGCACATACCTATGCTCCTGAAGTATTATTCTTAATATAGGGGACGTATCCCTTGAGGCTTAATATCTTATAAAGATACAACCAACAGTAGGGGTTTATCACTTCTAAGGCTATCCCAGTCAAGTCTTTAGGTAGCGCCATTATACCCATACTACAATTTTCAATACTGCCTTTCAGTCTAGCTACTGCACCTTGAGTGTTTACAAATGACCTGGCCCCTCCTCTAGCCAGATTAAGGGCCCAAGGTATAACGATTATAGCTTACCTAGACGATCTGCTGTTGATAGACGAGTCGGTAGAGCCCTTAGACCAAAGTATGATCCACAGTCAACTACCTGGAATACCTAGGTTGGGTTCTCAACCTAGAGAAATCCTCCTTAAAACCATCAGGGAGATTAGAATACTTGGGTCTGATCATAGATACAGCCCAGAAAAGGGTATTGTTGCCCCAGGCGAAGATCAGTGCCATAAAGGAACTGATTCAGGTGGTCAAGGCAAAGAAGAATCCTTTTATTCGACTTTGCATGAGGTTGTTGGGAAAGATGGTGGCTTCATTCAAGGCCATTCCTTATGCTCAGTTTCATTCAAGGCTGCTGCAAAACAGTATCCTATCGGCTTGGAACAAGAAGGTCCAAGCTCTAAATTTCCCAATGTGTCTGTCTCCAAGGGTGCGCCGGAGCCTCAGATGGTGGTTGATAACCAAGAATCTGCAGAAGGGAAAATCCTTCCTACCAGTTACCTGGAAGGTGGTAACAGATGCCAGCCTTTCAGGTTGGCGAGCAGTCATGGAAGAGGCGACTGTCCAAGGTAAATGGTCCAGATCAGACATGACCTTACCCATCAACATTCTAGAGATTCGGGCAGCACGCTTGGTCCTAAGGGGCCTGGACATTCAGGTTACGGAATTGTCCTGTCAGGGTCCAATCCGACAATGCCACAGCAGTGGCCTATATCAATCACCAAGGGGGCACGAGAAGTCGTGCGGCCCAGAGAGAGGTGAATCATATACTAGCTTGGGCAGAAAACAATGTACCTTGCCTATCGGCAGTCTTTATTCCAGGAATAGAAAATTGGCAGGTGGACTACTTAAGTCGCCAGAAGTTGTTCCCGGGAGAATGGTCCCTTCACCCCGATATCTTCCTGACAATATGCCAAAGATGGGGGATCCCAGACGTAGATCTGTTTGTGTCCAGGTTCAACAAAAAAGATCAACAACTTTGTGTCAAGAACAACGGATCCGCTAGCGTGCGCAACAGATGCCTCGGTCTTCCCATAGAATCAGTTTTACTGATTTATTCATTCTCTCCTATTCTGCTGCTTCCACGACTTCTTCGCAGGATCAAGCAGGAAGGGAAGTCGTTGATTCTTGTGGCCCAGAAGATCCTGGTATACAGAGATCATAAGGATGGCAGTAGGGGACCCATGGATCCAAACCTTATCTCGCAGGGTCCGGTATTCCATCCTACTTTACAAATGCTAGACCCACATTCTGAAGAAGCGTGGGCTATCAGGTTCAGTGGTATCTACCTTGATTAATGCAAGAAAGCCAGCCTCCAGAATCATATATTATAGAGTCTGGAAGGCATATGACTCCTGGTGTGAATCCAGGGGTTGGCACCCCAGGAAGTATGTCATAGGTACAATCCTTGACTTTCTGCAGATGGAGTTAGAAATTAAGCTGGCCTTGAGTACTATCAAAGGCCAGGTCTTGGCCTTATCGGTATTATTTCAATGACCACTTGCTTCGCATTCTTTAGTCCGTAGCTTTTTTCAGGGGGTAACGCAGCTTAATCCTCCAGTTAGGTCACCCCTAAACTCTTGGGAATTTAGTTCTGTCGGCATTGCAAAAACAGCCTTTTGAGCCGATATGGCATATTCCCTTGGTCCTTTTGACAAGAAAACTAATTTTTCTGGTAGCCATATCTTCTGCAAGAAGGGTATCAGAGTTGGCTGCTCTTTCTTGTAAAGAGCCATATTTAATTATTCACAAGGATAAGGTGGTATTGCGTCCTCATCCTAACTTTCTACAGAAGGTAGTGACAGGTTTTCATCTAAAAAAGGATATTGTTTTACCTTCATTTTTTCCAGAACCCTGTTCTACGGAAGAGAAGTCCCTACATTCTCTGGATGTGGTCAGAGCAGTCAAAGTCTACTTGAAGGCGACTGCTCAGATTCGAAAAAAGGATGTTTTGTTTGTGTTGCCTATAAGTTTACATACCCTGGCAGAATTTATGATTTCTTGGCCATTTTAAAAAAAATATGAATGATAACACAAAAACGTTTCTTTCACTCATGATTAGTGTTTGGCTGAAGCCATTTATTATCAATCAACTGTGTTTACTCTTTTTAAATCATAATCACAACAGAAACTACTCAAATGACCCTGATCAAAAGTTTACATACCCTGGTGATTTTGGCCTGATAACATGCACACGAGTTGACACAAAGGGGTTTGAATCAATAATAAAGGTAACCATCAGGGGCGTAACTACCACCATAGCGACCCATGCGGGCGCTATGGGGCCCGCAGCCGAGTGGGGCCCAGTGAGGATAAGAGCCCCACCGGCACAGTCTCCCAGCCAGGGGAAGAGAGAGGAAAGGAAGAGGCGAGCTGTCCGTATCAGCAGAGAGCTGAATTTCCCGATGTAAGAGCTTTCATTAGAACTTCCAGTGTTCCCAGGGCTCACGTCACATAGCTCCACCTTTTGGCCCGGTGCCTTTGATAGACAGAACGCCGATCCAATGGGGGACAAAGGCGTCGGGCCAAGAGGTGGGGCTATGTGACGATGAGCCCCGGGAAGACAGGAAATTCAAATGAAAGCTATTACAGCGGGCAATCCCGCTCTCTGCTGATCCGGGTGGCTTGCCTTTTCCTCTGCATAGGTGGGGCTGTATGGGGCACAGGCAGACCAGGCTGTAATGGGCACAGGTCACGCTGTATGGGGCACAGGTAATGCTGCATTGGGCACAGGTCACGCTGCATTGGGCACAGGTCACGCTGCATTGGGCACAGGTCACACTGCATTGACACTAGGGCAGCTGTGGGGGGGGGGGCTGTTTGCAGGGGGGCCCCATACAACATTTTGCTATGGGGCCCTGCTATTTCTAGTTACGCCCCTGGTAACCATCCTCACCTGTGATCTGTTTGCTTGTAATTAGTGTGTGTGTATAAAAGGTCAATGAGTTTCTGGACTCCTGACAGACCGTTGCATCTTTCAACCAGTGCTGCACTGATGTTTCTGGATTCTGAGATATGGAGAAAGCAAAAGAATTGTCAAAGGATCTGCGGGAAAGGGTAGTTGAACTGTATAAAACAGGAAAGGGATATAAAAAGATATCCAAGGAATTGAGAATGCCAATAAGCAGTGTTCAAACTCTAATCAAGAAGTGGAAAATGAGGGGTTCTGTTGAACCCAAACCACGGTCAGGTAGACCAACTAAACTTTCAACCACAACTGCCAGGAAAATTGTTTGGGACGCAAAGAAAAACACACAAATAACTTCAGGTGAAATACAGGACTCTTTGAAAACATGTGGTGTGGCTGTTTCAAGATGCACAATAAGGAGGCACTTGAAGAAAGATGGGCTGCATGGTCGAGTCACCAGAAGAAAGCCATTACTACGCAAATGTCACAAAGTATCCCGATTACAATACGCCAAACAGCACAGAGACCAGCCTCAAACCTTCTGGCACAAAGTTATTTGGAGTGATGAGACCAAAATTTTGCTTTTTGGCCACAACCATAAACACTGCATTTGGAGAGAAGTCAACAAGGCCTATGATGAAAGGTACACCATTCCTACTGTGAAACACGGAGGTGGGTCGATGATGTTTTGGGATGTGTGAGCTACAAAGGCACAGAAAATTTGGTCAAAATTGATGGCAAGATGAATGCAGTATGTTATCAAAAATATTGGAGGAAAATGTGCATTTATCAGACAGAAAGCTGCACATGGGACGTACTTGGACATTCCAACATGACAATGATCCAAAACACAAGGCCAAGTCGGCCTGTCATTGGCTACAGCAGAATAAAGTGAAGGTTCTGGAGTGGCCATCTCAGTCTCCTGACCTCAATATCATTGAGCCACTCTGGGGAGATCTCAAAGGTGCAGTTCATGCAAGACAGCCCAAGAATTTACAGGAACTGGAGGCTTTTTTGTCAAGAGGAATACGCAGCTTTACCATCTGAGAAGATAAAGCGCCTCATCCACAAATACCACAAAAGACATCAAGCTGTCATTGATGTTAAAGGGGGCAATACACGGTATAAGGACTGGGGTATGTAAACTTTTGATCAGGGTCATTTGGGTAGTTTCTGTTTCTTATGATTAAAAAAGAGTAAACACAGTCGATTGATACTAAATGGCTTCAGCCAAACACTAACCATGAGTGAAAGAAATGTTTTTGTGTTATTCGTATTCTCTGAAAAATGGCCAAGAAATCATAAATTCTGCCAGGGCATGTAAACTTATGAGCACAACTGTATATATATATATATATATATATATATATATATATATATATATATATGCGCATGTTCATCAGGGATGTGCGGTGAGGTGAGTGGCTGGTGAGGCACTGGCTAGTATTGGAGCCAGATACACACAGGTTACATACGGCGCGAATGTTAAAGTGTCGCATATGGAGATTTTTAAGTACTGAAGTTTGGTGCCATTCCACAAGTGTGCGCAATTTTAAAGCGTGATGTGTTAGGTATCTATTTACTAGGCGTAACATCATCTTTCATAGTATACAAAAAAATCAGGCTAACTTTAGTGTTTTGGTTTTTTTCATTAACCGCTTCCCGACCAACCGCCACAGTTATACTATGGCAGGTTGGCTCCCCTGCGCGAGCCGATGTAGCTATACGTCAGCTTGCAGGGTCGGGATAGCAGGCGCGCGCCCGCTGCACACCGGGGGTGCCAGTGCTCGTGGCTAACGGTCGCGTGGCCAAGAGCCTATTAGCTAGGAACCACAATCCGTCACTTCCTCCAGTCAGTCCCCTCCCCCATCAGTTAGAATCACTTCCCAGGGAACACAGTTAACCCCTCAAGCGCCCCCTAGTGTTAACCCCTTCCCTGCCAGTGACATTTTTACAGTAATCAATGCAATTTTATAGCATTGATCGCTGTATTAGTGGTCCCAAAAATGTGTCAAAATTGTCCGTTGTGTCCGCCATTATGTCGCAGTCACGATAAAAACTGCAGATCGCCGCCATTACTAGTAAAAAAAAAAAAGCTAATAATAAAAATGCTATAAATCTATCCCCTATTTTGTAGACGCTATAACTTTTGCGCAAACCAATCAATATACGCTTATTGCGATTTTTTTTTTTTTGTACCAAAAAAATGTAGAAGAATACATATCGGCCTAAACTGAGGAAAAAAAATGTTTTTTTTATATATTTTTGGGGGATGTTTATTATAGCAAAAAGTAAAAAATAATGTGTTATTTTTTCAAAATTGTCGCTCTTTTTTTGTTTATAGCGCAAAAAATAAAAACCGCAGAGGTGATCAAATGCCACCAAAAGAAAGCTCTATTTGTGGGAAAAAAAGGACGTCAATTCTGTTTGGATACAACATCACACCACCACCAAATTGTCAGTTAAAGCGGCGCAGTGCTGAATCGCAAAAAGTGCTCTGGTCAGGAAGGGGGTAAATTCTTCCGGGGCTGAAGTGATTAAAGTTTCCTTCCAAAAAAAAAAAACCTTTGAAAAATTGCTGCGCAAATACCGTGTTACATAAAAAGTTGCAACGACCGCCATTTAATTCCCTAGGGTGTCTGCTAAAACTATATATATATATATATATATATATATATATATATATATATATAATGTTTAGGGTTCTGAGTAATTTTCTAGCAAAAAAAATATTTTTTTTATGTAGTTTTATTGGACAGCTGGGGCTATTGGTCCAAGGCTCCAAGCTGTTCATTTATCTGACGAGAAGTGAGAGGCACTGTGAGCTCACCCTCTCAGTCTGCAGAGTGTGCCAACTTGTATTTAAACTGGCTGCTCTGTATGTAGCTTCTGACAGGCTGCGCAAGGAGCCCCATATCTCTGGAACTATAGAGATCCCAGGAGCCCCAAATTTTGACTAGTGGTGTGGTGGGACTTCGGCTACCTACCCCATTCAGGGTCTCTGTAACCCCAGGTTTTTTTTATGTTTATGGCAGGTGAGGCTCTGTCTCTCCTGCCTCTCCTGACTGCACGTCCCTGATATATATATATACTCTTTCTTTTTAGGGAAACCCCATCCACAGGGGGTGTGAACCAGAGAAAAAAGCCCTGAAAAACCAGGAGAGGAAAGTGACCGAAGCTCCAAAAGAGGAAAAATTCTAATACACAATTATGATACCATCAAAATATATAAACCTTTTGCCTACAGTTTAGTGAAGACGAGCTTGTCCTATTGCATAAAGGGCTTCATTTTGATCCACCCATCCCCAGATTTGTTTGAACTTTTCATGGCCTTCAACTATTTCACTCGGAATTTTACTCTTAAACACTATTATTCTATGAAGGAAATTGTCAGCCGTAGATTCTAGTAGTTCCAACATTATAGCCACCACAGGTGAGACTCAAGATAAGGAAATTTTGCATGTTTTGGAGGACTTGTGGTCACAGGGTGCACAAGATTTGGATGCGTTCATCCCAGAACTCCTTTAGAGTTATGTTAGTATGGCCCCAGTCACTCACACCCATTTCAATCCTAAGTCCAGTTTTCATCCCCATTGCGCAAAAGGCAATTCTATCCCCACCTTTTTGAGGTTGTCTTTTCAGAATTTTTTCCATCTTTGTGCCCAACCCAGAAGGGATTATACTTCCACTATGCTGGATATAGTGTTTACCATGCTCAAATATCTTCCACTTTTTTAAGTTTTGTCACTATTTATGTTTTAATACAATAAATCTCTAATAATACACTAGACTTTTGAGTCCTCCTGTGTGTTTTCTTTATAGTCAACAAGGGAACAACGTGGCCACAGAAGCGGGTACATGCGACTTGGCACCAATGATTGGATCCTTTGTATGATAACAATCGATCTCTTTCTTAATAAGTCCATTTACAAGGAGAAATTGTATACATTTTTAGTCTTGCCTACCAGTCTGGGAAGGTACTTCTGTCTTAGGGGTGCTCAAAAAGAAAGCGCAGCCAAGCTCCACATTTAAAACATAAAGGGAATGTAAAAGAGAAGGAAGAAGCAGTAGTGACCATAGCTGTGACAAATGTGCTGTATAGCTCACCTCCATGTCGAGGACTTTGTGAAATATGGCCTGAGCCAGACATTCCCGGATGTACTTCTGATGGTCCCGTCTCATGGCATTTATTCTGTATTCTTTTTCGGTCAAGATCCTACCACTTCTTGTGACCTGAAACATAACCCATTGAGATTATTATAGCCCTCCAGTCTAACCAGAAAAGTTATAAAGTTTCTAATTTTAGAGTGGTTTAGTTCTTTAAATAGGACCTATTGGGAGTGAGCTTTGTTGCCCAATGCTACATTCTCAATTGCATGCACATGGGCGTACAATCCTAAACACAGACGGTCTGCATCCAGGGTAGTACACCTGTGAGCTTGCATGAGTTTGTGCAGCATAAGCGTTGGCGTAAACCCTCATATAGCAGCGTTCAGCCATTCATTGAAATGGGAGGCTGTATGTTGCACCTTTGGCTCCCTTACATCAGCTTTTTACAGTCCCTGTACGCCCAGTGAAGCCAAAAGTCTTAGGGTAGTCTTGGATGGACATGTAGCTTGAAATGGACTTAAAAGCCCAACTCCAGCTAACTCTTCTAGGGCTCACTGATGGGCGTTGTTTGACATCCACAGGTACAGGGTACAGCCTCCCATTGCAATGAATGGCTGTAAGCTGCTGGATGGGTATTTATGCCAGCTCTTGCTTAAATATGGGTATGCGCAGGGGTATTCAATCCTAGATGTAAATGGTCTGCATCCAGGGTTGTGAACCCATGCGCAAGCATGGGTTTATGCAAGAGCTAGCTTAAACCATCACATAGAAGTATACAGTTATTCATAGCACTAGAAGGCTTTGCTCTGCACCTGTGGCTCCCATAATTTGATATTTGGTCTTGTTCACACTAGCGGCTGAGGGGGTGGTTGAACTGTGCTGTTACTGCCCCCAAACGCTACCCCCTTTAGCTGCAGAGGCAGTGGCCAGGGGTGTACACATGCACAGCCACTATGCTGCCGCAGAAATTACACACTCTGCCGTTTTCAAGTGAATGGAGCCTTTCTTAAAGTGCCCTGCAACCCCATGCAATGCACGCGGTTGCTGCATGATAGTGCAGCGATCAAGAGGTTAAAGCAGGTGGCGAGGAGGCCTCCTCGCCTCCTGTTAAAGCATGTGTGAACAAGCCCCATGCACGCTATACGCTCTTTTTGCGGCCATGCACATGAAGCCTAAATGTTTTAGGGTAATCTTAGATGGTACAAACAAATGGCAACTGCCCCTACCTATAACTGGCCTTCGCCACAAATAGCACATGAAAGGGCGACGCATGTTGAGCAAAGCTTCCCGGCTCAACTTACTAACCAGTCTGCAACCAACAAAATTATCCTGCCTAACAGTTTGCGTTGAAAACAGGGGTTTCGTTTGCACACCTTTGCAAATACAGTACATGTGTAAGCATCTAATCTTAGATAGACATGTAGTTTTAAGTGGACTCAAATGCCCAGCCCCAGCTAACACTTTTAGGGCTCATCGATGGGCGCTGTTTACCTGCGTTTGTCATGTATTTGAAATGTACATGTAGCGATGGCCCAACAGGGTTGCTACGTGTTACAGCATCCACCCTCTGCTTCCAGACCTCCATTAGACAAACTTCTCAGTCAATGAACACTCTTTTGTTTTTATTGTTTTTATTAGGGGGATTGAACTTGGTTGGGGAAAAGAGACATGGGATGCCAATAGGATGAATATTTGACTTTGTAGAATAAAAGTAACTGCGTCACACTTCTTTTGCTAATTTATTAAAAATTAAAAAATTAAAAAAATCCCATGTACATAAATATTCACAGCCTTTGCTCAATACTTTGTTGAAGCACCTTTGGCACCAATTACAGCCTCAAGTCTTTTTGAGTATGATGCTACAAGCTTGGCACACCTATTTTTGGGCAGTTTCTCCCATTCTTCTTTGCAGGGCCTCTCAAGCTCCATCGGGTTGGATGGGGAGCGTCGATACACAGCCATTTTCAGATCTTTCCAGAGATGTTCAATCGGGTTTAAGTCTGGGCTCTGGCTGGACCACTCAAGAACATTCACAGAGTTGTCCTGTAGCCACTCCTTTGTTATCTTGGCTGTGTGCTTAGGGTCGTTGTCCTTTTGGAAAATGAACCTTCGCCCCAGTCTGAGGTCCTGAGTGCTCTGGAGCAGGTTTTCATCAAGGATGTCTTTGTACATTGCTGCATTCATCTTTCCCTTGATCCTGACTAGTCTCCCAGTTCCTGCCACTGAAAAACATCCCCCCAGCATGATGCTGCCACCACCATGCTTCACTGTAGGGATGGTATTGGCCAGGTGATGAGCGTGCCTGGTTTCCTCCAGACATGATGCTTGCCATTAAGGCCAAAGAGTTCAATATTTGTTTTATCAGACCAGAGAATTTTGTTTCTCATGGTCTGAGAGTCTTTCAAGCGCCTTTTGGCAAACTCCAGGCAAGCTGTCATGTGCCTTTTACTGAGGAGTGGCTTCTGTCTGGCCACTCTACCATACAGGCCTGATTGGTGGAGTGCTGCAGAGATGGTTGTTCTTCTGGAAGGTTCTCCTCTCTCCACAGAGAAATGCTGGAGCTCTGTCAGAGTGACCATCAGGTTCTTGGTAATCACCCTGACTAAGGCCCTTCTCCCCTGATCGCTGAGTTTGGCTGGGCGGCCCACTTTAGGAAGAGTCCTGGTGTCCAAACTTCTTCCATTTATGGATGATGGAGGCCATTGTGCTAATTGGGGCTGCAGAAATTTTTTTTGTACCCTTCCCCAGATCTGTGCCTTGATACAATCCTGTCTCGGAGGCCTACAGACAATTCCTTGGACTTCGTGGCTTGGTTTGTGCTCTGACATGCACTGTTAACTGTGAGACCTTATATAGACAGGTGTGTGCCTTTCCAAATCATCTCCAATCAACTGAATTTACCACAGGTGGACTCCCATGAAGTTGTAGAAACATCTCAAGGGTGATCAGTGGAAACAGAATGCAACTGAGCTC
The DNA here is from genome assembly GCA_037952835.1 of Lithobates septentrionalis. Lineage (NCBI taxonomy): Eukaryota > Metazoa > Chordata > Amphibia > Anura > Ranidae > Lithobates > Lithobates septentrionalis. The sequence goes on along the minus strand of JBBDGP010002524.1, from coordinate 650,470 downwards.
AATTATGAGTATCATGGCAAAGGCTGTGAATACTTATGTACATGGGATTTTTTTTCGTTTTTTATTTTTAATAAATTTGCAAAAATTTCAAACAAACTTCTTTCATGTTGTCATTATCAGGTATTGTTTGTAGAGGAAATTAATGAATTTAATCCATTTTGGAATAAACAAACATAACAAAATATGGAAAATGTGAGGCGCTGTGAATACTTTCCGGATGCACTGTATATGAGGGTTTATACCGGCACTTACTTAAAGTGTTTGTTAAGCCTTTTTTTTTCATGGTCACGTGACTCGCGGCCGCTTTTCAGCTCTGATACATGACTACTTCTGGAGGGACCGTGATCTCCCTCTGACATCAGCCGGGGAGATCACGTGGCCGCTCGGCTCCTCCCGCAGAAACCATCCATCGGAGCTGTAAAGCGGCCGCGAGTCACGTGATCGGCCTGAAGACAGCTCTAAATAACTATTTACACTGCTCGTTTTTTTTTTTTTTAATTCAATAATCTTTATTTAATTCGTCACAGTATACAACTTTATCAAATACCAAATTTCTTTTTTTTTTTTAAAAATACCATATTTATAAGAAGCATACATAATAGGAGTATGAAACATAGAGAGGAGATTAAAACAGAGAACAAATGCAAATATAAAAAGAAATGCTATAGACAACACCCCTCTCCAATATCTATCTTCCTCTTTTTCTCTTACCCCCCTCTTCCCCTCCCACCACCACCCCTTATCTATCCCCCCTATCTTAACCAAGCTCCTTACCATCTTGTCCATATTAACTTCTATTAACTTCTATGATCGTAAGGTCACATACCTCCATATTTCCTTACATTGGGTATCCCATTTCTTCTAACCAAGGTCTCCAGAGTTTTTTAAATTCCCTCAGGTTCCTTCTCTTTGTATATACTGCCTTTTCCTTCCACATTGTTTCAGATACAGTTTTAATCCACTCATCCTTCAGGGGGGGGGGGGGGGGGGGGTTCTTGCCTGCCATCTCTGTGCAATTAACTTCCTGGCTTGGAAGGGACATCTCCGAACTATTTTTATTTTAGAATTTCCTCTACCTGTACTCTCCCCCACTCCCAGAATACACAATTTTGGGTTCATTTTAAGTTCTAAGGAAAAGATCTTATTTAGAGTCTCCAATATCTCAGACCAATACCGGAATAATTTAGGACACTTCCATATCATATGCATCAAGTCTCCCACATCCTGGCGTCAGCCGGGGAGATCACGTGGCCGCTCGTCTCCTCCCGCAGAAACCATCCATCGGAGCTGTAAAGCGGCCGCGAGTCACGTGACCGGCCTGAAGACAGCTCTAAATAACTATTTACACTGCTCGTTTTTAGAAAGGATTTACACAGTGTTGCATGCAAGCCCCTAATACAGAGGCTGGCAGTGACAATTTCATTTTTTTTTTATTTTCAATAATAGCGGTAGGGGGGGGGGGCAAGGCAGAGACAGAGAGGGCTCTGACAGGTAGAAAGGAGTGGGGAGAGGGGGAGAGAGGAGAGCATAGCAGGGCAGTGTATGACGGAGGGACGCACTTTGACCACGGTGATCAGGGCTGAGTATCCCTTGTTGTCGTGGTCAGTTTAGAGAGGGCATACAGGAATTTGCAGATTCAGGGAGGTTTTTTTACAGTTTAGAGGGGGGGGGGGGGATTACACAGCACAAGCACTGTGCTGTTTAACCACTTGCCGACCAGCCACGGTCATTATACTACGGCTGGTCGCCACAATCCCGTGAACCGTCGTAGCTGTACGTCGGTCCCTTTAAGCCGGATAGCAGGCGCATGCCCGCTGCACAGCGGGGGTGCCGATACTTGAGACTGCCAGTCACGATGACCACCGGCCACGAGCGATCGCAGGCACGAGAGGCAGAACAGGAACGTGTGTGTGTAAACACACAAATCCCTGTTCTGTGAGCTGAGGAGAGAGAGATCGTGAGTTCCTACGAGCTGGGAACCACGATCTCTCATCTCCTATAGTCAGTCCCATCCCCCACAGTTAGAACACACACACAGGGAACACAGTTAACGCCTTGATCGCCTCCCTTAAACCCCTTCCCTGCCAGTGACATTTATACAGTAATCAGTGAATTTTTAAATAGCACTGATCGCAGTATAATTGCCAAAAAAGTGTCAAAAGTATCCGATGTGTCCGCCATAATGTCGCAGTCTCGATAAAAATCGCAGTTCGCCACCATTACTAGAAAAAAAATAAATAAAAATGCCATAAATCTATCCCCTATTTTTTAGACGCTATAACTTTTGCGCAAACCAATCAATATACGCTTTTTGCGATTTTTCTTACCAAAAATATGTAGATGTGTAATATACATATCGGCCTAAACTGAGGAAAAAATTAGCTTTTTTAAAAAAAAAATTGGGGATATTTTATTACGGCAAAAAGTACAAAATATTGCGTTTTTTTTCAAAATTGTCGCTCTTTTTTTGTTTATAGCGCAAAAAATAAAAACCGCAGAGATGATCAAATACCACCAAAAGAAAGCTCTATTTGTGGGAAAAAAAGGACATCAATTTTGTTTGGGTACATCATCACACGACCGCGCAATTGTCAGTTAAAGCGACGCAGTGCCATATCGTAAAAAATGGCCTGGTCATTGAGCAGCCAATTCTTCCGGGGCTGAACTGCTGAATCTGCTTTAAAGGACCGGGATCTGTATTTTTTTTTTCTTTTTTTGGGGTTAACAAACACTTTAAACTCAAGCATGAGCATAAAATCCCAGGAACAGAGTGTCTGCATCTAGGATTGTACGCTCCTGGGGCAAGCTGGAAAACATCTGAAGATAGCATCTCATCAACCAGAGAAAGGCTCAAAGGTAGGGAGGGTCAAGCTCAACTTTTACAGGAAAAGCTAAGATTTGCAAAATCAAGCTGGGCCCACCATTCCTGCCTCACATTGCCTTCCTCCTGGCCATATAATGTGATCCACGGTCTCAATGACCAATAGGAATTCTTTGGAGGTTAAGATCATGGCCAACTTTGACTTTTACAGGAAAAGTCAAGCTTTGCTTTTAACTTCTAGTGCCCATATCTCTTGATCCAATGATCATTTTGATAAAAATTGATGGGTTAGTCAATTACACCCTGAAAACAGTGCAAACCCCCCAAACAATGCATCTGTTTCCAGAGAAGCCAAAAGCAAAAGGAATCTGCAAGAGAGCACCCATCTGATTATTGAGAATAAATGGATAAAATGGTAAGGTTATCCTACCAGACCGGCCCTCTGAAGATGTCGCTTGATCCGGGTGTTGTTGAAGTAGCCCGTTAGGTGTTTGTCGGTGAGGCTGTTGTAGGCGGACAGTGGCCTGCAAGACAAACATAAGACTGTTAGCAAAACGCTGCAAGAAATTGTCAAACCTCTTCTGCCCCTTTACCATCTCACATAAAGTTCCACCAAGTCCAAATCAGCCATATGTTTTACTTATTTGTTAAAAGTATTATATAACTCATCTTTGGGTGCTATGAAAATGCATAACAGTTTATTATTTTGCTGATCAGTTGCAGCAGTCTAAAATTCTCCCATTGGTACAGAAGCCTGCAGAATAAAACAGCATAAAGATGGATGTAGAGCAGTGGTCTCCGAACTGTGGCCCAGGGTCCAGATGCAGCCCTTTGCTTCCCTTTATCCAGCCCTTGGGGCACTATTTTCTTACTGACACCAACAAGGGGCACTATTCCACCCAATGACACCAACAATGGGGAACTATTCCACCCACTGACACCAACAAGGGGCACTATTCCACCCACTGACACCAACAATGGGGAACTATTCCACCCACTGACACCAACAAGGGGCACTATTCCACCCACTGACACCAACAATGGGGAACTATTCCACCCACTGACACCAACAAGGGGCACTATTCCACCCACTGACACCAACAATGGGGAACTATTCCACCCACTGACACCAACAAGGGGCACTATTCCACCCACTGACACCAACAATGGGGAACTATTCACCAATAAAAAAAGAAAACCTAATGCATGAATGCACAGTAAACCCCTCATGGACTTTTCAGACAGACCAGTATATACCGTAAAAACGTGTTTTTATTATACATCAAAGTTTAAAAAGCATATAGGCAGTACAAAAATATGCATGATATCCAAAAATTAGAAAATCTTAACTTCTGGATACCCTTGACGACACAGGAGCGTGGCAAACATGAGGCTACCCGTAGAGAACTGTTGGGCTAGCTGCCATGCACACTTGCGTAGACACCGGACTATTGTACGTCCTTCTTCAGAGGTTTTGTCAAAATGGGTAATATTTTTTTAAAAAGTGAACATGTTGCACATCATAACTGGATGAAATATAGTGCTCTGTGCTGGAGGAGGCAATGCACATATAGGTTCCCCCCAGTGAACGGACCGGCAGGGGTGTCAGATGGAGACAGAGTTACATACACAAGGACCCCAGGAGGGCAGTTGCCCAAAAAGGCATCAATCAGTACTGATTTATTAAGATAAATTAGTTGGAAGCACTATTGGTGGAATAAAGGATATGTAAAAAGTTTTTTCTATATTTTTTTTTCTCTTATGCTATAAGCCTATTAGTGAATGCGCTTGGGTATTACTGATCTTTCAAACATCTACCAAAAATTGAAAAATATATGTTATTGGTTGACCAACCCTTTAAAGAAGTTTAAACCCTGAGTGAATGACACACTGATCTCCCACAGCCTTTTTGCAACCACTTTCTGTCTACATGCGCTCCAGGGATGTCTGGCATTTATTGGTGACAACAGTGGGCCATGTCTTCGAAAAGGGTTTTGAAACAATGGCATGTAGTCTCCATCAGAAGCCCATGTGACTCATCAATGCAGAAGAACATTTAGGAGCAAAAGGGGCAAAGTGTTACCACCCTACAACAAAAAATGCCTTCATTGCAGGATCTTGTTTTTTTTTTTTAACAAAATGTGGTGCGCAAAAACAAAAAACCTAAGTATACAAAAAAAGTGCATTTGAAAAACACACACATAAAAAGTGCACGTATGTCTCATGTCTTCCCCCCTGAAGAAGTAGGACCTTACCCTGATCCCCCAGGTTGCAAGGCTCCTGACAGGGGCAAGACTCAACTTGGTCCACCTAGCCAAAAGGCCTGACAGACCCCTCTCCTCATGGTCTGCCAAAGCCAACCACTAAGTACTAGGTGAAGGGCTCTCCCAAAGAGATACCCACCGGTTCAGGGAAGGAAGGAACCTAACGACCACACCCTCCATATCCAAGGGAAAAGAAACATAGACAAATCTGCAAGTGACAATCATGTGAAGAAAAAAATAAATTAAATAAATGAGTGCCAGTGTAGGTGCACTGGCTAGGCCTTGCTGCTTGGTAACAAAAAATGGTTTTGAATAAAAGTCCTAGCTCCTGGGCACAGTGCAGAAAAAAACAAGAGGTGACATGACCTTGTGCACTGTTCTCACAGTGAGTTTGCCAAACTCCCAGCCAAATTCATAGTGATGCTAAGAGCACCCTTGGGGCGCCACTCCCAGGGGGCACAGACGCCCTGGGTTCTCTGCCTTTCCATCCCGTGTCCAGAACAGGTAGCGCCACTCAGATCAGGAAGCACGGGGCTTTGGAGTCCTCCATTCCAAGGGAGTACTCCTGGCCCACACCCACGCTCATTTAGTTTCCACACCTATCGAGAAGGCTACTCAAGACCCCCATCATACCAGCAGAGGTACTGTACAGCCATTCCCACCAATGAATGATTGTGCAGCACCCCTACTGGACTGAATGTGACCCATTCAAGTGAATTAGGGCTTCGGCACAATGTTGTGGCAGAGTGGTGTAGGCCAGCACACATGTAAACAGGCTCTTACAGGTTATGGATGGCAGGGTGGGCCAGGGGATAGGCAGAAGAGGAGGTTGGGCACTTATTCAGGGGGGTTACAAAAAGGGCAGTACCTGCAACCTACACTGCAAAAGCAGGTCAGAGCTCATAGGGGACACTTTGGCCTTTTCACCTTGGCTTCTAATGCACCCAACAACGATTGCATGAACAGGGGTTGCAAAAACACACAAAAACTGTTGCAAATCTTTAGTAAATGGAGGTGCAGTCCGATCTGCAGTAGATAGGAGTGGATTCTTTTGGAAGCTTGCTTGTTATCTACTTATGTGTGTTTTACATTCGGAGAACACCAGCATTATCTGAAGAACAGCACACATCACAAGGGTGCATCAAACTGTCATTATTCCTCCAATTATAATGGAAATTCTTGGTTGGAGTGACGTCTTGCGGAGGAGCCGGTGAATGGAGGGGAATGTGGGGGCGGGATATAATCTGCCTCATTTCATCTCCGTTATTGACACATCAAGGGTTATTTTCAGGAATTACGCCTACAGGGAAGATGTACAACATGCAATGGGACAAAGTACTCTTCAGCCAGTCAGAAGAATTTAGAAGGGGCTTCATACTATATTATATATATATATACCATATTTTTTTGCTATCATTTTACATCTTAAAAAAAAAGAGACATGCTTTTGAGAACAGGGAGGTCCACATTATGGAGAGAGAGGACAACTGGTTCACAAGAGGCATGGATGTGGTCATCTATGTCCAACTGGAACAACCATCCCTGAAGAAGGGTGGGGGCCTTCAACACCATCTGTCTTCCACATATAAAACTGTTTTATCATCTCTACCTCAGCAATTGTTGCACGCAACACCTGTGCATCCCATGCCTGTGCCCATGTGAATAAGACCTAACAGTAACGTACATGTAGGTGGAGTGCAGCGTGGTCCACACAAACAGGTGCAGTGGAAACTTGTATTGAAGTAATGCAGCAACGGTTCACAACAAACCTGGGGAGCTAGATTTCAAGAAAAAGGATATGATACACATATCTTGAAAAGTGAGGTAGAGAACGTTTTAGCTATGGACAGAACAGTATTGATTTCTGACAAAGTTAAGAACACTAGTTCTAGTGTCTCCAATTTTAAAATGGTACTCAACTATAACGTCCAGCATAAACAATTTGAGAAACTAGTCTCAAAAAATTGGTTGATCCTTAAGCAGGATCGAGTGCTGGGTCCCCTGCTGCCACCGCGTCCGCTGTTCATATAGAAAAAAGCTCCTTCATTACGAGATCGTTTAGCTCCAGGAGTGGTGGATCCCCCCCATACAATCAGAACATAGATTGTTCCCTTTTCTCTCAGGTTTCTATGCCTGTGGGCGGTGCACAGCCTGCATGTATTCTAAATGTAACAATAAAAAAACGTAAAAGCTTTACGGCCACCTCCACTGGTAAGGAATATAAGATAGATCAATTAATTGCCTGTACAACAGTTGGGGTTGTTTATATGCTCCAGTGTGAGTGTGGCCTTCAATACATTGGAAGGACCTCTCGGCCCCTCCATGTTCGATTAGGAGAACATGTTAATGACATTAAAAAGGGATTAAAAACTCATAATGTATCTAAACACTTTAAACTAGTACATGGTCAAAATCCCAGGGGACTCAGTTTCTGGGGTATCGAGAGAGTTAATAAACATTGGAGGGGGGGTAACTTTCTACGTCAACTTAGTCGCAGGGAATCCCATTGGATTCACAAGACCAAGGTTCTCATTCCGGGGGGGCCTGAACGTCGATTTTGACGTCAATTGTTTTATCTCTGATCGATAATAGCTTGTTTTTTGCGTTTTGTTACCTTTAGTGATGTTTTAATATGTTTTATCCATTATGCTGTGTCTATTATGGATGATCCATGAGATTGAGCATGAACGCGGGGTGATTATTACACAATTTTAATTTAGTTTTTGTTTTGACATTAGCAAACCATCTCATTTGTTTACAAAGCTATGGTTATGTATCATTTTTATCTTATGGCAAAGTTGTCTCAGTTGAATCACTGTAACTGTGGACTCTGTTTACACACTGTGCCTCTGCGTACTTACTTCCTGGTTGCTATGGAGATTAGTACACACCGGCGCCTATTGGTCATTTCGATCAGCATACATGCATATCAAGCGGGTGTTTCACGTCATGCCGTCGCCGCTGAAGAAGTCCCCTTTAGGGACGTAACGCACACGGAAGTACCACGTGACATAGATCGTGACGTCACCCGCGTCCTGCTCGTCGATTCTCGTGGATCATCCATCCATTCTTATGATTCATCCTTCGCACTGGGGTACAGTGCAATGTTTGTAAGTGTTCCCATTGTTTTTATTAAACCTTTTAAGCAAGCACTAGATCTCCTCTATTATTCTTTTCCATGTGATTACTGCAAGCCTACCAGCTATCGGTGTCTGACCAGTTATAGCTGCATCTCCTCCTGACATTATCCCTGTGAGGGAACTGCTGATTTAGACCTGACTGATTAACTCAGGGGTCCATCTGCTGAGGTGAGCGGCTTGTATTACCGAAGGTGGAGGTTTCTTTCACTACAGTCACTCAACTATCTTTGGATGTCACTTGTGTCACCGGAGTAATTGCTGGACATTTTTGGTTTGAAATAGGCATATGAACTTTCCTTTATTGTTTTGTTAGATTTTTAATTTATGCGCTGTACTGCCTTTTGTTAAAACCTGGGGAGCAGACTGCCCAACCGGGTGCACTCACGGTTTCCAACAACGTGAACAGAGCAGTTACTAGCCGGATTGACAGCGTTTGTGGATTGGGGCAGAATGTGCCCTGGCCGTCTAGTGCCCAATGGGGAAGATGGCCAAAAAAGTAGCAATGCTCCGCTTTCCCTCCTCATCAGGAACCTTTCCCTATCACTACTACGGTTCCTAACAGGCGGGGCACCTTACTCTGCACTACCCACTCACATCAAGTGTGCCAAACCCAGGGGCCAGGGTCCTAAATAAACTCTGTCACACCTAAGATGACCGCCAGAGTCACATGGGCGGCCAGCATCCAATTGGATCGCTGCCCCAGTGACTCATGAAACCTTAGAGCAGGGGTATCCAAATTTTATAAGCAAAGGGTCAGTTTAATGTTCTTTAGGCTTTAGGAGGGCCGGACAGTAGCCAGTGGGAGTAGAAAATGACCCGGCACCAGCACCCCATCATTGGTTTTAATGGGAGGAATAGTGCCCCATTGTTGGTATCAATGGGAAGAATTGTAACCCACTGATGGTGTCAGTAGGGTTAATGGTGCCCCATCATTGGTGTCAGTTGGTGGAATAGTGCCAGAGGGCCAGATAAAGGCAAGCAAAGGGCCACATCCAGCCCCCGGGGCCACAGTTTGAAGACCACTGCCATACAGGAACCTTGTTCCCCACAACTCCCTCCCCCTCTGCATTGCTGCTGCGCTTGAGCGCCAGCTGCACTGGAGACAGCAGACTACACCTGCCTACATACAGACATACATACATACACATGCATATAAATACCGTATTTATCGGCGTATAACACCCACAGGCGTATAACACGCACATTCATTTTAAGAGGGAAGTTTCAGGAAAAAAACTTAAATTTTAAATAAGGAAAACTGCGGAGGATGGGATTTCTGTTGGTTTTTATTGGGTGGCTGCAAACTATATACAAATCCCCGAGGGCGGCCATCAGACTGGGAGGTGACGTCTCTCCCCCCTTCCCACTGTCCAGGGGTACCAGGCAGGGCTGCCCTCTCTCTCCAGCACTGTTTGCAATAGCTATGGAACCGGTGGCGGAGGCACTGCGGGTCTCGCCCCACATAAAAGGACTAAAAATAGCGTGGCTGGAGGAGAGGGTAGCTCTGTACGCGGATGACCTCCTACTCTTTCTGAACGACGCGGACTCCTCCCTTAGAGGGGCGCTGCAAGTATTGACTGAATTCTCCAAAATAACAGGATTACGGGTGAACTGGACAAAATCCCAGTTACTAGCTATTGACCCTGAGGCAAAAAGACTAGCCCCGCCAGATCTCCAACTGCAATGGGTAGACGAAATGGTGTACTTGGGGGTGCGCGTCTCGAGAGACACATCCAGCTTTATCCCCCTTAACCTAGACCCGGTGGTCCAAGGAGTCAAAGCCAAACTAAAAGCCTGGGAGAACCTTACTCTATCCTTATTAGGCCGCATTAACTTAATTAAAATGAAAATCATACCTAAATTTACATACCTATTCCGTAATTCCCCACAATGGATACCTTGCTCATTTTTTATGAAATTGAACCGAATGTTCTCCTCCTTCCTCTGGGGCTCAAACCCCCCTAGATTTAAACTGTCCACACTGATGCGTCCAGTGTCGCGCGGGGGGGGGGGGGTTGGCGTTTCCGGACTGCCAGAAATATTTTCTGGCAGCTCAGCTGGTCACGGCAGTTTGGTGGCTAGTGCCGGACGCGTCCAACCCCGCGGCAGTTCTGGAGGCTGCGGTGGTCCGTTCTGTGGAGGCCCTAACACATTTACCCCTTCGAGGTCCCAAGGCTCCATATGACTTGACCACCTCCATGCACACGACTCTAAGGGCCTGGAAGGCAGGACTGGGACTTGAGAAGTTCCCACGGAATGCAGTATCCCCACACGCCCCCCTATGGAACAACCCGACCTTACCCCATCTTTACTCACTACCAGACCCCAAAATATGGGCCAAAAAATCGGGTTTGTATCGGGTTTACTGTTGTTTTCTGTTTGTATGTCTTATACTCAATAAAAAGATTTTCAAAAAAAATTTTAAATAAGGAACTTTGAAGCAAAATAAGGGTCAGGGCCCATCTGCAGCTTCATCAGTCCACATCAATGCAGCCTCACCATTGCCTTCAATGCAGCCTGATCGATGCCCATCTGCAGCCTAGAGGGGACAGGGAGGGGGACGGGACGAGCGCCGACAGATTACATACAGTGAGAATCTCCTATGATAGACAGAACGGTGTTCCAATGGTGGCCCAGGAGACGGGACTTCCTATTACAGAGGCCGCCATGTAAACAGGAGATTCTCACTGTATGTAATCTGACGGCGCTCGTCCCCCCTCCCCGTCCCCTCCGAGGCAGCTAAAATTGAAGGATTGGCGTATAACACGCACACGCTATTTGCACCCGATTTTCAGGGTGAAAAAAGTTTGTGTTGTACGCCAATAAATATGTATGAATAGATAAACAGGGGAGGTCCTGCCACTATGTGAGATTAGGAAAGGACACAAGGTTCTCAAAGTTACGAGAGGCTCCAGCGTGTGTATTGTGAGCGGAGGAAGCCGTGTTCTGAGTTTTCTCCGGGTTTTGTAATCCCAGATTGGGGCCTGGAGTTTGAAGATTCTAAAGTGTCTTGGGTGGGACGGAACCTTCCATCCTGTGTCTGGACTTTAATGCCCGCTGTCTGTGTGAGCGCCCAGGTGTGCAGGATCACACACAAGCCAGGTCTGAGAAGTGTGTGCATTTTTCAACCAGGAGGGGTGACCTACCAGAGAGACGTCACCCTATGTTGGGGGGATTTCTTGCCCGTTGGACTGGGAGTGTCAGGACAGCTACATGAGTCCAGAGAGATTGAGAAAGCTGAGGTGACGAGTCTAGAGAAGGGGTTGGAGGAAGTCTGAGAAGTGTGTAAGACTCCGGGGGGCTGTAAGAACCCCCATCTGGGGGCCAGCAGTGGGCTGTGACACAAAAAGCAAAGAAGCCAATGGATCAGTATGACAGCCAGTAGAATAGCATTTTTAGAAGCAAAAGTAAGCAGAAACAGTCTCCAAAAAAACAAATCGGACAGGGGTTATAACCCTCACTTGCTCTATTCAAAATGAAACAGCATTTTTATTGCCTATAGTTCCACTTTAATGTGGCTGGCGGTTTTGCATTAAAGTCAATAGGGGGCATTTTTGCATTATAGTCAATGGGATGGGATTTTTACATTGAAGTCAATGAGATGTGATTTTACATTGCAGTCAATAGGGGGCGTTTTTGCATTGAGGTCAATAGGATGCGATTTTGCATTGAAGTTGATGGGACGCAATTTTGCTTTGAAGTCAATGGGACGCGATTTTAAATTGCAGTCAATAGGAGGCGTTTTTGCATTAAAGCGGTTGTGTACCCGCAAAAAAAATAAAAAAATAAAGAAAAAGGCCTGTAAGGGAAAGGTATAATGAGCTAGTATGCACCGCTATGCACCACTATTATGAAGCGAAGCGCCGGCATCACCTCCCGGTCACCGCTGAGGGAGCTGACATGTTCCCTCAGCGTTTCTTACGAGTTCGCGGCTCCGGCGCTGTGAGTGGGCAGAGTCGCAATGATGTCACTCGCTCGCATGCATGCGTGGGAGTCCTCTTTCTGGCAAGGGGCTCTGATTTTCCGGCAGCATCCGCTGGACCTTCAGAGCCCGTACCCCGCTGACGTCAGTGGCTGCATGCAAGGTGAATATCTCCTAAACCGTACAGGTTTAGGAGATATTCATTTTACCTACAGGCAAGCCTTATTATAGGCTTACCTGTAGGTAAAAAGTAGCTGTAGCTTTAAAGTCAATGGGACGTGATTTTACATTGAAGTCAATGGGACGTGATTTTGCATTGATATAATTATATAATATCGATAATAATGCTATTATCAGCACTTTTTTTTTCTATATGCATAACACCACTAACCCTATTTTTGCCCGATATATTGGTGCATCCCTACCTGCCAGGTTTTTATTGCTGTATGTGTCCCCTCTCTATTTGTCCTGTTTACCATTATTACTTATGCCCTGTACACACGATAGGATTTTCCGACTCCATGTTTTTTTCTGACGGATGTTGGCTCAGACTTGTCTTGCATACACACGGTCACACAAATCTTGTCGGAAATTCCGAACATCAAGAACGCGGTGACGTAGAACACGTACGACGAGCCGAGAAAAATTGAAGTTCAATAGCCAGTGCGGCTCTTCTGCTTGATTCCGAGCATGCGTGGCACTTTGTGTGTCAGAATTGTGTACACGCGATCGGAATTTACGACAACGGGTTTTGTTGTTGGAAAATTTAAGATCCAGATCTCAAATTTTTTGCGACGGAAATTCCGATGGAAAATGTCCGATGAAGCCTACACACGGTCGGAATTTCCGACAACAAGCTGCTATAGAACATTTTCCGTAGGGCATTACAGTGAAAAAAGAAGCAACTCCCATATTTTGGATTTTGAATAAAGGAGAAATCTTCCAATGAGGACACTAATTCTGGTGAGAACCGGAGATTCCCTCACTTTGGAGGGATTTCCTCCCACTTCCTGTTGTGGATATGGGACAGGAAGTGAAGGGAAATCTCTCCAATGGGACACAAAAAAAAAAAACTGACAGGGGTTATAACACTCTCTTACTCTATCCAAAATGGGGGAAAAAAAAGTTTTGCCTTTAGTTCTACATTAAAAGGGGGTTATAAATGTCTCTCAACTAGGGTTGCCACCTGTCCGGGATTCACCCGGACAGTACGGGTTTTGAAACATGTGCCCGGGTCTCTGCCCGCCTGAGACCCGGGCACATTATTCATTTCAGACCCGTGGCTCCCTGTGCCGAAGCTGTGTCATCAGTGCGGCCGTGGAATTCGGGTCCGTAGCGCCGCCTTAGCGCTGCTGCTCCCGCTCAGCTGTCTGAGTGCAGGACGGAGTCGGGACACAGAGGCGGAGCCTCAATGTTACCGGCCGGGTGCTCTCCTCCAATCCTCTGGCTGCCAGTAGAAGAGACAAGGAGGTGGGCGGAGCCTCCCCATTCCCTGCTGGAATGTGTGCACAGATCGCGCTGGGACTGGAGCCCAGCTGTAAGGTAAGTTTTTACCATCCATGTCAGGATTTCAAAGTACTCTCACCTCCCCCCCCCACCATACAGTATACATACATACACCCCCTCCCCCCACCATACACTATACATACATATATACATACACCCCCCTCCCCCCACCATACACTATACATACATATATACATACACCCCCCTCCCCCACCATACACTATACATACATATATACATACACCCCCCTCCCCCCACCATACACTATACATACATACACCCCCCCCCCCTCCCCCACCACCATACACTATACATACACCCCCCCTCCCCCCACCATACACTATACATACACCCCCCCTCCCCCCACCATACACTATACATACATACATACATATATACATACACCCCCCTCCCCCCACCATACACTATACATACATATATACATACACCCCCCCCCCACCATACACTATACATACATATATACATACACCCCCTCCCCCCACCATACACTATACATACATACACCCCCCCTCCCCCCACCATACACTATACATACACCCCCCCTCCCCCCACCATACACTATACATACATACATACATATATACATACACCCCCCTCCCCCCACCATACACTATACATACATATATACATACACCCCCCTCCCCCCACCATACACTATACATACATACACCCCCCCTCCCCCACCATACACTATACATACACCCCCCCTCCCCCCACCATACACTATACATACATACATACATATATACATACACCCCCCTCCCCCCACCATACACTATACATACATATATACATACGCCCCCCTCCCCCCACCATACACTATACATACATATATACATACACCCCCTCCCCCCACCATACACTATACATACATATATACATACACCCCCCTCCCCCCACCATACACTATACATACATATATACATACACCCCCCCTCCCCCCACCATACACTATACATACATATATACATACACCCCCCTCCCCCCACCATACACTATACATACATATATACATACACCCCCCTCCCCCCACCATACACTATACATACATATATACATACACCCCCCTCCCCCCACCATACACTATACATACATATATACGTACACCCCCCTCCCCCCACTATACACTATATATACAGTTCTGCTGGCCGCCTCCCATATTTCATCTATCCATATAGTTCTCTCTCTCCCCCCCCCATACACCATCCATATATACAGCCCCCCCATATATACAGTCCCCCTAATATATATAGTCCTCCCCCCATACACCATCCATATATCCAGTCCCCCCCATATACACAGTCCTCCCCCCATACACCATCCATATATACAGTCCTCCCCCCATATATACAGTACTCTCGATATATACAGTCCCCTCCATATATACAGTTCTCCACCCCCCTATATACCATCTATAGATACTGTTCTCCACCCCCCCATACACCATCCATATATACAGTTCTCACCGGGTGACACAGTCCACTGCTCTACTGACACCGTCCTCTGCTCTACTGACACCGTCCTCTGCTCTACTGACACCGTCCTCTGCTCTACTGACACCATCCACTGCTCTACTGACACCGTCCACTGCTCTACTGACACCGTCCACTGCCCTACTGACACCGTCCACTGCCCTACTGACACCGTCCACTGCCCTACTGACACCATCCACTGCCCTACTGACACCTTCCACTGCCCTACTGACACCGTCCACTGCCCTACTGACACCGTCCACTGCCCTACTGACACCGTCCACTGCCCTACTGACACCGTCCACTGCCCTACTGACACCGTCCACTGCCCTACTGACACCGTCCACTGCCCTACTGACACCATCCACTGCCCTACTGACACCATCCACTGCCTTCCTGACACCATCCACTGCCCTACTGACACCATCCACTGCCTTCCTGACACCGTCCACTGCCCTACTGACACCGTCCACTGCCCTACTGACACCGTCCACTGCCCTACTGACACCATCCACTGCCCTACTGACACCATCCACTGCCTTCCTGACACCATCCACTGCCCTACTGACACCATCCACTGCCCTACTGACACCTTCCACTGCCCTACTGACACCGTCCACTGCCCTACTGACACCTTCCACTGCTCTACTGACACCGTCCTCTGCTCTACTGACACCGTCCTCTGCTCTACTGACACCGTCCTCTGCTCTACTGACACCATCCACTGCTCTACTGACACCGTCCACTGCTCTACTGACACCGTCCACTGCTCTACTGACACCGTCCACTGCTCTACTGACACCGTCCACTGCTCTACTGACACCGTCCACTGCCCTACTGACACCGTCCACTGCCCTACTGACACCGTCCACTGCCCTACTGACACCGTCCACTGCCCTACTGACACCATCCACTGCCCTACTGACACCATCCACTGCCTTCCTGACACCATCCACTGCCCTACTGACACCATCCACTGCCCTACTGACACCTTCCACTGCCCTACTGACACCTTCCACTGCTCTACTGACACCGTCCACTGCCCTACTGACACCGTCCACTGCCCTACTGACACCGTCCACTGCCCTACTGACACCGTCCACTGCCCTTCTGACACCGTCCACTGCCCTACTGACACCTTCCACTGCTCTACTGACACCGTCCACTGCCCTACTGACACCGTCCACTGCCCTACTGACACCGTCCACTGCCCTACTGACACCGTCCACTGCCCTACTGACACCGTCCACTGCCCTACTGACACCGTCCACTGCCCTACTGACACCTTCCACTGCTCTACTGACACCTTCCACTGCTCTACTGACACCGTCCACTGCCCTACAGACACCGTCCACTGCCCTACAGACACCGTCCACTGCCCTACAGACACCGTCCACTGCCCTACTGACACCGTCCACTGCCCTACTGACACCGTCCACTGCCCTACTGACACCGTCCACTGCCCTACTGACACCGTCCACTGCCCTACTGACACCGTCCACTGCCCTACTGACACCGTCCACTGCCCTACTGACACCGTCCACTGCCCTACTGACACCGTCCACTGCTCTACAGACACCGTCCACTGCTCTACTGACACCGTCCACTGCTCTACTGACACCGTCCACTGCTCTACTGACACCGTCCACTGCCCTACTGACACCATCCACTGCCCTACTGACACCTTCCACTGCCCTACTGACACCTTCCACTGCCCTACTGACACCTTCCACTGCTCTACTGACACCTTCCACTGCTCTACTGACACCTTCCACTGCTCTACTGACACCTTCCACTGCCCTACTGACACCATCCACTGCCTTCCTGACACCATCCACTGCCCTACTGACACCATCCACTGCCCTACTGACACCTTCCACTGCCCTACTGACACCTTCCACTGCCCTACTGACACCTTCCACTGCTCTACTGACACCATCCACTGCTCTACTGACACAGTCCTCTGCCCTACTGACACCATCCACTGCCCTACTGACACCTTCCACTGCGCTACTGACACCTTCCACTGCCCTACTGACACCATCCACTGCCTTCCTGACACCATCCACTGCCCTACTGACACCTTCCACTGCCCTACTGACACCTTCCACTGCCCTACTGACACCTTCCACTGCCCTACTGACACCTTCCACTGCTCTACTGACACCGTCCACTGCTCTACTGACACCATCCACTGCCCTACTGACAACTTCCACTGCCCTACTGACACCTTCCACTGCCCTACTGACACCGTCCACTGCCTTCCTGACACCATCCACTGCCCTACTGACACCATCCACTGCCCTACTGACACCTTCCACTGCCCTGCTGACACCTTCCACTGCCCTACTGACACCTTCCACTGCCCTACTGACACCTTCCACTGCCCTACTGACACCTTCCACTGCCCTACTGACACCTTCCACTGCCCTACTGCCACCATCCACTGCCTTCCTGACACCATCCACTGCCCTACTGACACCTTCCACTGCCCTACTGACACCTTCCACTGCTCTACTGACACCATCCACTGCTCTACTGACACAGTCCTCTGCCCTACTGACACCATCCACTGCCCTACTGACACCTTCCACTGCCCTACTGACACCTTCCACTGCCCTACTGACACCATCCACTGCCTTCCTGACACCATCCACTGCCCTACTGACACCATCCACTGCCCTACTGACACCTTCCACTGCCCTACTGACACCTTCCACTGCCCTACTGACACCTTCCACTGCTCTACTGACACCATCCACTGCTCTACTGACACAGTCCTCTGCCCTACTGACACCATCCACTGCCCTACTGACACCTTCCACTGCGCTACTGACACCTTCCACTGCCCTACTGACACCATCCACTGCCTTCCTGACACCATCCACTGCCCTACTGACACCTTCCACTGCCCTACTGACACCTTCCACTGCCCTACTGACACCTTCCACTGCTCTACTGACACCGTCCACTGCTCTACTGACACCATCCACTGCCCTACTGACACCATCCACTGCCCTACTGACAACTTCCACTGCCCTACTGACACCTTCCACTGCCCTACTGACACCGTCCACTGCCTTCCTGACACCATCCACTGCCCTACTGACACCATCCACTGCCCTACTGACACCTTCTACTGCCCTGCTGACACCTTCCACTGCCCTACTGACACCTTCCACTGCCCTACTGACACCTTCCACTGCCCTACTGACACCTTCCACTGCCTTCCTGACACCATCCACTGCCCTACTGACACCATCCACTGCCCTACTGACACCTTCCACTGCCCTACTGCCACCATCCACTGCCTTCCTGACACCATCCACTGCCCTACTGACACCTTCCACTGCCCTACTGACACCTTCCACTGCTCTACTGACACCATCCACTGCTCTACTGACACAGTCCTCTGCCCTACTGACACCATCCACTGCCCTACTGACACCTTCCACTGCCCTACTGACACCTTCCACTGCCCTACTGACACCATCCACTGCCTTCCTGACACCATCCACTGCCCTACTGACACCATCCACTGCCCTACTGACACCTTCCACTGCCCTACTGACACCTTCCACTGCCCTACTGACACCTTCCACTGCCCTACTGACACCTTCCACTGCTCTACTGACACCGTCCACTGCTCTACTGACACCATCCACTGCCCTACTGACACCATCCACTGCCCTACTGACACCTTCCATTGCCCTACTGACACCGTCCACTGCCTTCCTGACACCATCCACTGCTCTACTGACACCTTCCACTGCCCTACTGACACCTTCCACTGCCCTACTGACACCATCCACTGCCTTCCTGACACCATCCACTGCCCTACTGACACCATCCACTGCCCTACTGACACCATCCACTCTACTGACACCATCCACTGCCCTACTGACACCATCCACTGCCATACTGACACCTTCCACTGCCCTACTGACACCATCAACTGCTCTACTGACACCGTCCACTGCTCTACTGACACCGTCCACTGCTCTACTGACACCGTCCACTGCTCTACTGACACCGTCCACTGCTCTACTGACACCGTCCACTGCCCTACTGACACCGTCCACTGCCCTACTGACACCGTCCACTGCTCTACTGACACCATCCACTGCCCTACTGACACCTTCCACTGACCTGCTGACACCTTCCACTGCCCTACTGACACCTTCCACTGCCCTACTGACACCTTCCACTGCCCTACTGACACCTTCCACTGCCCTACTGACACCTTCCACTGCCCTACTGACACCTTCCACTGCCCTACTGACACCTTCCACTGCCCTACTGACACCATCCACTGCCTTCCTGACACCATCCACTGCCCTACTGACACCATCCACTGCCCTACTGACACCTTCCACTGCCCTACTGACACCTTCCACTGCCCTACTGACACCTTCCACTGCCCTACTGACACCTTCCACTGCTCTACTGACACCGTCCACTGCTCTACTGACACCATCCACTGCCCTACTGATACCATCCACTGCCCTACTGACACCTTCCATTGCCCTACTGACACCGTCCACTGCCTTCCTGACACCATCCACTGCTCTACTGACACCTTCCACTGCCCTACTGACACCTTCCACTGCCCTACTGACACCATCCACTGCCTTCCTGACACCATCCACTGCCCTACTGACACCATCCACTGCCCTACTGACACCATCCACTCTACTGACACCATCCACTGCCCTACTGACACCATCCACTGCCATACTGACACCTTCCACTGCCCTACTGACACCATCAACTGCTCTACTGACACCGTCCACTGCTCTACTGACACCGTCCACTGCTCTACTGACACCGTCCACTGCTCTACTGACACCGTCCACTGCCCTACTGACACCGTCCACTGCTCTACTGACACCGTCCACTGCTCTACTGACACCTTCCACTGCCCTACTGACACCTTCCACTGCCCTACTGACACCTTCCACTGCCCTACTGACACCTTCCACTGCCCTACTGACACCTTCCACTGCCCTACTGACACCGTCCACTGTCCTACTGACACCGTCCACTGCCTTCCTGACACCGTCCACTGCCCTACTGACACCGTCCACTGCCCTACTGACACCATCCATCTACTGACACCATCCATCTACTGACACCATCCACTCTACTGACACCATCCACTGCCCTACTGACACCTTCCACTGCCCTACTGACACCATCCACTGCTCTACTGACACCATCCACTGCCCTACTGGCTGACAGTGTCCGCTTTTAAGGTAGGCTATTTTCATATTTTAACTGACATTTCTTTTATTAATCGAATCATATTTTATGGGTACACTAATGCTTTTGTTTTATTTAACCATGCCCCTTTAAGTCCCCCCCCCCACTGATGCAATTGGGCCACAGCCACTGTTCACTGTAGCACACCTCATTACTACTCTCTTTGGGTAACCCAAGGTATTTTACAATCATATAGCATGTACTACAAAAAAATTGCCGTGCGCCGCAAAAGTGTTCGGGTTTGGCTTGAAGAAAAGGTGGCAACCCTACTCTCAACTGCAAGTCAGAATGAGCCCTAAGAGAAGCCGAGGGTGGGGTGGGGGTGGGGATAGGAGCCCATAGTGTACAGGTGATTGCAGCCTTCTCTTATTAATGATACAAAGTTTACTCTGCACTGTGTAGGATTACAATGGCTCTATAGCAACAGTCTAATGTTACCTTGGCACTTGTTGTTTGCACGCTACCAGGAAATGCACCGATGTGTTTACACTGCAGCACCTATAAATCTGGAAGACAGCTCCATGTATTCTAGGCCACTATCAATAATATATTCAGGTTCCTTTGAAAAAGTCCAGAGAAGCTTATCAGAAACTAATAGCATTGGGTGGGGGTGGGGGCTTTTGTAACCCACAACTAATTTCCTGCTTAGGGGAGTCTCCAGAGTCTCTAAACAGTTTTAGTTCTGAACATGAATGTAATCAGCGAATATTATTAACGCGCATGCCCAAAAAATCATTGTTTCTACGGTCAGTTTGTGACGGTGTCTCTATCTGAGATCAGGCAAAAGCTTCATGGTAAGTAGTCATACCCATCAACCACTTCACCATTTGGCTGCCCAAAGACCAGAGCACTTTTTTGCGATTCGGCACTGCGTCGCTTTAACTGACAAATTGCGCCGTCGTGCGACGTTGCTCCCAAACAAAATTGACGTCTTTTATTTCCCCACAAATAGAGCTTTCTTTTGGTGGTATTTGATCACCTCTGTGGTTTTTATTTTTTGCGCTATAAACAAAAAAAAAAGAGCAACAATTTTGAAAAACAAAAAAAAAAACGCAATATTTTTTACTTTTTGCTATAATAAATATCCCCCAAAAATATATAAAAAAAAAACTATTTTTTTCCCTCAGTTTAGACCGATATGTATTCTTCTACATATTTTTGGTTAAAAAAAACCCGCAATAAGCGTATATTGATTGGTTTGCGCAAAAGTTATAGCATCTACAAAATATGGGATAGTTTTATGGCTTTTTTATTATTATTTTTTTTTTACTAGTAATGGCGGCGATCTGTGGTTTTTATTGGGACTGCGACATTATGGAGGACACATCTGACACTTTTGACACAATTTTGGGACCATTGTCATTTATACAGCGATCAGTGCTATAAAATTGTATTGATTACTGTAAAAATGTCACTGGCAGTGAAGGGGTTAAGTGTGTCCTAGTGTGTGTTCTAACTGAAGGGGGGAGGGGACTGTGCAGGGAAGATAACAGATCGCTGTTCATACTCTGTATGAACAGACAATCAGTCTCTTCTCCCCTCAGAGAACCGGAAACTGTGTTTACACACACAGATCACGGTTCTCCGTGTGCCCCGAGCGATCGCGGGAGCCTGGCGGTGATCGCGACTGCCGGGCACTCGCATCGGCTCCGTGGGGGAGCAGGGGTCATGCACACGCCCCCTAGTGGCCGCCTATGGTACTGATGTACCATGACAGTGATTCGCACAGCCGAGCCATGTTGCCGCAGTATAACTGCGGTAGCTAGTCAGCATGCGGTTAAGGGCTCATTTAGACGTACACTTGGGGGGGCAGTAAATCAGTCGGTCAAGCCGTGTTCTTACTGCCGCCTCCCTTAAAGGGTTACTGAACCCAGGACCCTGCATTCATTATATCTGGTCTCCCACAGTACACAAAACATGGAAATGCAATTATTTTAGTAAATATAAATGGCTAAATACCTTTTTTCATCAGCAGTATATATCAGTCTTATGACTTCTATTAGTGTCTGGTTAAAGCTTGTAGGAGGAGTTTTCATTCTCCTCTGATTGTCCTATGAGGCTGCAGGAGCCCTGACCCTCTGTCTGCTCAGTGCTGATCACATGCACCCTCCCAAAGCAAAAAAAAAAAAAACTCTCTAGCAATAAACACCGAACTGAGCATGTGCAGCTTGTCCCCTAGCCTCTGTTCTATCAGGAGATGAATTGGGGACAGTGGAAGAAGGGGAGGGTCAGAGGAGACAGGATCAAACAGCCTTCTTACACAATGCGGAGGATTAACCCCTTAGGTTCCACAGGCATGCTTTACTATAAATACAGTCTGATTTTACTGCTGTGGGTTTAGTAACAGTTTAAGCTGGACGAGGATGTATACATGCTGCAGAAAAAATGATCCCCCTGCCACTTTCAGTGGGCAACACTGTCACAAAACCCAGACCTATTAGAGCGAAAGGGGCAAACATATGATGCAAGTGGTTGCAGCAAGGTGGTGCAACCTATACAGGGCTAAAACAGGGGGTGAGGAGGTGACATATCACCTCCTCAATGCCTGTGAAATGCCTTTGAATAGCGATCCACCATGAATCACTTTTCAGAGGTGCCTCAATAACAGCCTCAGGTCTAAAGTTAGCCTTATTGTCCTGTTTCTCCTCTCTCAAAGCCAGTCTATGGGGAACATAGGACCGGATTCACCAAGAATAAAGTGGTTGTAAACCCTTACATGCACCCAGTGAAGTGACTGGCCTCAGGTGATACACAGAGATGAAACAAATCCTCCTACATAAGTTGTACCTGTTTATCTGCAGTCTTCTCTATGTTACTTTCAAAGTTCAGAATGTACACAGCATTCCTGAGCTCCAGAAATCAATGCTTCAATATAGCACAATGTAGATCACTTGGTATTCCTTCTAAAGTATGCGAAATCTGGATGGCTGCACTTTGAATGCTTTATTATATACAAAGCCATACATGGATGTCATGCAGTAGTGGGGGGGAGGGGGGGGGGGAATGATGACCCATTTTGTGCCCACCTGATGGACTTGCTTAGAAGCTGAAAAAATGTCCCTCAGGATACAACACATAAAGCAGGTGGGCATGTTAACGTCATCACGCCGGGGGGGGGGGGGGGGGGAGCTGGCTTTGTTCGGTCAGGAGATTGCCACGAGTAGAGTGAATGCCAAGTGATCTACATTGTGCTACAGTGCCTTGAAAAAGTATTCATACCCCTTGAAATTTTCCACATTTTGTCATGTTACAACCAAAAACGTAAATTTCTTTTATTGGATTTTATGTGATAGACCAACACAAAGTGGCACATATAGTAATTGTCAAGTGGAAGGAAAATGAAAAATGGTTTTCCAATTTTTTAAAAAATAAATATCTGAAAATTGTGGCGTGGATTTGTACAATCTAGTAGAACCAATTGCCTTCAGAAGTCACCTGATTAGTAAATAGAGTCCACCTGTGCGTATTTAATCTCAGTATAATTACAGCTGTTCTGTGCAGCCCTCAGAGGTTTGTTAAAGAACCTTAGTGAACAAACAGCATCATGAAGGCCAAGGAACACACCAGACAGGTCAGGGATAACGTTGTGGAGAAGTTTAAAGCAGGGTTAGGTTATAAAAAAATATCCCAAGCTTTGAACATCTCACGGAGCACTGTTCAATCCATCATCGGAAAATGGAAAGAGTATGGCACAACTGCAAACCTACCAAGACATGGCCGTCCACCTAAACTGACAGGCCGGGCAAGGAGAGCATTAATCAAAGAAACAGCCAAGAGGTCCATGGTAACTCTGGAGGAGCTGCAGAGATCCACAGCTCAGGTGGGAGAATCTGTCCACAGGACAACTATTAGTCGTGCTCTCCACAAATCTGGTCTTTATGGAAGAGTGACAAGAAGAAAGACATAAGAAGTCCCGTTTTCAGTTTGCGAGAAGCCATGTGGGGGACACAGAAAACATGTGGAAGAGGGTGCTCTGGTCAGATGAGACCAAAAAATTGAACTAAAAGCAAAACGCTATGTGTGTCGGAAAACTAACACTGCACATCACCCTGAACACACCATCCCCACCGTGAAACATGGTGGTGGCAGCATCATGTTGTGGGGATTCTTTTCTTCAGCAGGGACAGGGAAGCTGGTCAGAGTTGCTGGGAAGATGGATGGAGCCAAATACAGGGCAATCTTAGAAGAAAACCTGTTAGAGTCTGCAAAAGACTTGAGACTGGGGCGGAGGTTCACCTTCCAGCAGGACAACGACCCTAAACATACAGCCAGAGCTACAATGGAATGGTTTAGATCAAAGCATATTCATGTGTTAGAATGGCCCAGTCAAAGTCCAGACCTAAATCCAATTGAGAATCTGTGACAAGACTTGAAAATTGCTGTTCACAGACACTCTCCATCCAATCTGACAGAGCTTGAGCTATTTTGCAAAGAAGAATGGGAAAAATGTCCCTCTCTAGATGTGCAAAGCTGGTAGAGACATCCCCAAAAAGACTTGCAGCTGTAATTGCAGAGAAAGGAGGTTCTACAAAGTATTGACTCCGGGGGGACTGAATACAAATGTACCCCACACTTTTCACATATTTATTGACATATATACTGGCTTATCCACACTACATTTGTCCAGTCACAGCAAGAGCGGGTCGCCAGCGGCGTACGTGCGTGCCCCAGACCCGGAAGTGCAGAAGACGTACAGGTATGTGATTCTGCGCACAGGAACCGCTGCCCCGCAGTAAATGTACATGGGGCGGTCGGCAAGTGGGAGCTGAAGATTTCTAGTGCATAGCTATAGATTTCTTGGCATAAAACAGAACTATGCATAGAAAAAGCGGGCCCGAAAAGGGGCCGGGCGCCTGAATAGGGGGTGGCAGCGGTGGCCCTAGAAAGATTCATGCATGAATCTATCTATTGGTGATAGAGGGGGTGGCAGGAGAAAGGGGGCGGCACCCTTAATGCACGGGCCGCCGCTGATATCCAAATAGGCGCTTTAGGGGGTTACAGATATTAGGTATTCGTGTAAATTAAACTAATGAAAGCAATGATTTCAGACCAAAATGCTCTGATAGGTACCATGTGATAAAACGGGCCATCTGCTGACAAGCATCTTGAACACACAGCAGAGGGTAACCAATTCAAACAGAAGAATATAATAGGACTTGGTCTGGATAACCTTATCCTAAAGCTGGCTACACACTATACAATTTTCTGTAGATTTTTTTTCCCTTTAGATTTACCAAAACCATATAATATGGAGGTCAAACCTTGAGAGTTTCAGTTTGTATGCAATCAAGCAGATCCTTTGCACTTCATGGTTTGGTAAATCTAAGGCTATGTTTCCACTTGTGCGACTTTTCATGCGACTTGGGACTGAAAAGTCGCATGACAAGTCGTACCCCATGATTTCCAATGAGTACCGTTCATACCTGTGCGACTTCAAGTCGCAGCGACTTCAAAGTAGTCCCTGCACTACTTTGGTCCCACTTTGATGAGACTTGAGGTCCATAGACACAGGCATTGCTTCAAGTCGCAGTAAAATTACGGCAAAAAATTGCGGCAAAATCGTGCGACTTTGGGGACGCAAGAGTGGAAACATAGCCTAAAGGAAATCAGACAACAAAAGTTTTACAGTGTGTTTGGGGTCTTGGAGGAGATAACCGTGGAGACCTGTAGGGGGAGAATTTCCTGCCAGACCTCCTCCATAAGTTCTGGTATATCTGAATGCCATCTGGATTCAGTGAAATTCAAGTGATTGTAAACAATCACCTTGTAAGATAACCCATTCAGTTTAAAATAGAAATAAAAAGGCAAAATATTTTTGTATAGATATAAAAATACATTATTAATACCTTTTTTTTCCCCCCTTTTTTATATAAGTGATCACATTCCCTCTGTTCTCAGCTGCATAAGAGCTGGGGGGGAGGAGAAGCAGCAGCACACTGAGCTTACCAGGGAATGGCTTGGGGGGGGGGGGGGGCTTATCAGGACACTTTCTCTAGTTACACTGAGTTCCCAGCATACCCTGTTTCCCCAAAAATAAGACCTAGCATGATTGTCGGTGATGGCTGCAATATAAGCCCTACCCCCCCGAATAAGCCCTACCCTGTTTCCCCGAAAATAAGCCCTACCCTGAAAATAAGACCTACAAGGACTATAACTAGGGCTTATTTGGGGGGTAGGGCTTATATTGCAGCCATCACCGACAATCACGCTAGGTCTTATTTTCGGGGAAACAGGGTAGCTAGAGAACTGACCACTACGTGCTCTCCTGCTTAGTGTGGTCAGGTTTTAATAGGAAAGCAGAGGGGCTGGCAGGATCACCAGGGATTTCACATAAAAGTAGCAATACAAAGAGAACAGGAGACTTTCTCTTACAAGTACATGGTACAGCAGCCACATATCAGGAATATGAAGTGTTGGGGTAACAAACGTGTTAAGTCTATCAGTTTTAGAGTGAAGTAGGGAGGAGTAGTATCCATTTTAGAGTGAAGTAGGGAGGAGTAGTATGTAGAAATACGATAAACATGAGGAAAGTCCCGGACAGCCCCACTCAAATAGAAATTGCCTTTACTCAGTAAAAACAATAAAAGTACATATATGCCACAGCAAGAAGAGGGAAGCCGACGCGTTTCACACTGTCGTCAGTGCTTACTCATATGCAGAAATACGTTTAGAAGGAGAAGGGTCATTCAAAAGGTGTCCCAAAGGGGAGAGATATTACGTAGGCCAAATTGAGCCGCAGCCTAGTTGCAGATACTGGAAATAAGATGGAGGGGGGATTAAAGTCCCTATGAAAATCAGGACTGGAGCGGAAGGTATCTGATAAAAGTAGGTGTGAGATCCATTTCCCTCCATGCTGAAACCAGAACACCCCATCCGTTTTTTTTTAAAAAATTCTCAAAAACTTGGGATTGTTCTAGGCTGCTATTTTGAGATGGACTACAAATATGTCTGTATCCCTTCATCTCCATTACATGGAGGGCAGGACTATTGGTAGTTTACAGAAGATAGCTAGAAAGGAAGATGTTCTTCAATGCAGCTCACAGGAACAAAGAGACAAAGATATTGCAGTTCTGGGTATTTTCTGTACTTGCCAACAACATTCTTAGCTTGAAAAAAAAAACAAATGCAGTCACCACATCTAAGGACTGTAAGCTGCATTGTTGTTCTTGGGTTTAGTTATCCTTTAAGTTATGCTCAATGGCATATGCAGTGGCGGTGCGTCCATAAAGGGCGCAGGAGCGCCGCCCCCTCTCTCCTGTCACCTCTCTCTCACCATAGATAGATTCATGCATTGCATGAATCTATCTATGGTCGCCGCTGCCGCCCCCTATTCAGGTGTCCGGCCCCTTGTCGGGCGCCGGGCACCTGAATTACAGCGGCGGGGTTTTTTTTTAAGCGCCTGATTAGAGCCGCGGTCTTTAATAGGCGGGCGCCGGGCACCTGAATTACAGCGGTGAGGGTTTTTTTGGAAGCGCCTGATTGGTGCCGCGGTCTCTAATAGGCGGGCGCCGGGCACCTGAATTACAGCGGTGGGGTTTTTTTTGGAAGCGCCTGATTAGAGTTGTCGGCTCTAATAGGCTTCCAAAATGGTAAACAGCGGGCGCAATGCTGTGCGTTCACTATTTACTCAGTGTTGTGTTAGGAACACTGACCCGCCTCTCAGCCAATCAGGTGCTCGGGTCTGGTTATCTGTCACCTGATTGGCTGAAACAACAGGCGCTGTGATTGGACGCCTGATAGAGAGGACCGGAGACATCGAGGAGCTTGGACGGGGAGGACGCCACCATGACCCGCTGCGAGACAAGTAAGTCCCGACTCCTGGGCGATGTACACTGGCAGCATTTGATGGGGTACAGTAGTGGCAATTGATTGGGCACAGTAGCGGCAATTGATGGGCACAGTGGCAACAATTTATGGGCACAGTGGCTGCGTTTGATGGCACAGTGGCTGCATTTGATGGGCACAGTGGCTGCGCTTGATGGGCACAGTGGCAGCAATTGATGTTTTTTTTTTTCAGTTTGTTTGCACCCCCCCCAAAAACTTTGAGCACCAGCCGCCACTCGACAATGGTAATATTGACTAAGAGGTCACTTTAACATGCTTTAAGTGCTCTTTAGCATACCTCAGGTGTCTGTGCACCAGGTCCATAGTAGGCAAATATGTCCCTGAGAATAAGGTTTGGGGAATGACATTGTTGCTGAGGGGTGCATTGTTCCTGTGATGGATCTATTGTTGCTGCAATGAATCTATTGTTCCTGTGATGGATCTATTGTTGCTGCAATGAATCTATTGTTGCTGGGATGAATCTATTGTTGCTAGCTACAGGTGTTTATTTTACTGCTTTTCTTGTTATCATTAACACATTCCATACACATTACTTAGCACCACAAAATTATACTTGGTTTTGTGTTCTCTAAAAGGAGCGGTACTAGGAGGTGGGACCAAGGGACGGTGCTCGGAGGTGGGCAGAGGGTGGAGACAAGGGGTGACTTGGAACGGGGAAGTTCCTGCACCTATTCTCTGAGAAAAAAGCCCTGATGATAGCTGTGCTTGTTCCTGGTCCCCAACCTTCCAGGAGTTCAGTAAAAGCCCATTATTGACTAGCATTGCTGAAATTTGGGAGCTCTGATTGCCGTTTTTTTGGCCATTAAGGCCTCCTAGGGATCAGCTCAGAATGTGTCAATATACTCTTTCCATAACCGCTGATTTTGCTACCCCCGTCATCTGTGCCAGTGATAACTGTCTTATAGGGCGTACACACGGTCGGACATTGATTGGACATTCCGACAACAAAATCCATGGATTTTTTCCGACGGATGTTGGCTCAAACTTGTCTTGCATACACACGGTCACACAAAGTTGTCGGAAAATCCGATCATTCTGAACGCGGTGATGTAAAACAGCTACGTCTGGACTCTAAACGGGGCAGTGGCCAATAGCTTTCTTCTCTTTATTTATTCTGAGCATGCGTAGCACTTTGTCCGTCGGATTTGTGTACACACGATCGGAATTTCCGACAACGGATTTTGTTGTCGGAAAATTTTATAGCCTGCTCTCCAACTTTGTGTGTCGGAAAATCCGATGGAAAATGTTCGATGGAGCCCACACACGGTCGGAATTTCCGACAACACGCTCCGATCGGACATTTTCCATCGGAAAATCCGACCGTGTGTACGGGGCATTAGGTTGGCCAGACACATCTCTAAATTTGAGCCATGGGTGACCCGAACAATATCACCTGGCTTGACAAACTTCAAATGGGAAATCAAAAGCAGCAGAGCAGAAAAAAGTTGGCCGAACTGTGACTTTAGCCAATCACCTGTGGCTGTCAGAATATAATAACCAGCAGTGGACGATTCATCCATCTATGCTGTTTAGGGTGGATTGGGGATAATTTGATAAATCTACACTTATAAATCTCAAAACAAAAACCTGAAAAGGGTTTGTCCCCAGAATAGGAGGTAAGGGTATAGCTTCCAATGGGGACACATGTTCTGAGGACAGCTAAGAGGGGCATTGCCTTGACCTTGGGAGATTTCCTTGAACCCCCTGCTTCATTTCCAATAAAGGGGTGAAGGGAAATATCTCCACTGGTACAGAGACAGCAAAAAATAACCTCATAAGGGGTTTTAACGCTTCACTCTTTCCAAAAGAAAAAAAAAAGGTTTGCTAATACCTACATTTTAAATTCCTATTATAGATTCCCGCTTGCCAAAACAATAGCTCAGTCTGCTACAGGTTTAATGAGCCTCCTGGAAAGTGTCCAATAGCAGTTTGTGAAAAGATCGTATAATTAAAGTCCTGGCAGAGCTGGTGTCACCTTTCTATTTAAAGAGGGTAATTGAATGTCCCCGGGAGATGGTCCCTTGTCAGCCGAGCTTAGTCTTCCTGGTGGTCATGTTCTTGGCTGCATCATTTTTTAAACAATGGAGCTTTATGCGCAAAAAAACACAACACGGAAGAAATAAAGGAGTTGCTCTCAGCAACCATACAAATTTCAGCTATTGTATTTCTGCAACGAGCTAAAAAAAAAAATTTGGTTTAATAAAATGATACGTAAGATTGATATATGTGAGCTACCAATTCCAAATTTCTTTTGAAGGGTGCATGTGCCATAGGCATCAGCTCTCCAGGTCTAGTGAGACCTAACTTCGCAAATTACCCTGACTATTAAAGTGACTTGCTCTGTTCTATGCACGTAGTGATGGATGGAGGGATATCCAGCCTGGTGATGTCTCCATTGTTCTGGTCTGTCATTGCTCTCTGGAGGCCTATGAGCCGAGAGGAAATGGCGCAGGGCCTTTTGCAGTATTTATCAGGTAAATAGCAACTACTGCCACTAACCAACAATGAAAAGGAGGGCAAGGCACTGATCACCAGTGAGGGGCACTGACCTCCAATGAAGGGTACTGAATATCAATGGGGGGCATTCACCACCAATAAAGTGCAATGATTATTAATGAAGGACACTGATCACCAATGAAGGGCACTGACCTCCAATGATGGGTGCTGATCACCACTGAGAGGCACCAATGAGGGGCACTGACCTCCAGTGAAGGGTTCTGAATATCAATAGAGGGGGGGGGGGACATTCACCACCAATAAAGGGCAATGATTACCAGTTAGGGGCAATGATCACCAATGAAGGGTACTGAATATCAATGAGGGGCATTCACCACCAATAAAGGGCAATGATTATCAATGAAGGATACTGATCACCAATGAGGGACACTGATCACCACTTAGAAGCACTGACCACTAATGAAGGACACCGATCACCAACAAGGGACACTGACCTCCAATGAAGAGTGCTAATCAGCACTGAGGGGCACTGATCACCAATGAAGGGCACTGATCACTTATGAGGGACACTGACCTCCAGTGAAGGATTCTGAATATTAATGGGGGGGGGGGGGGGTCATTCACTACCAATAAAGGGCAATGATTACCAGTTAGGGGCACTGATCCCCAATGAGGGGCACTAGCCTCCAATGAAAGGCAAAGATCACAAATGAAGGGCAATAGTCACCAATGAGGGGTACTTACCTCCAATGGAGGGTACTGATCACCAATGAGGAGCACTGACCTCCAATGAAGGGCACCGATAACCAATGAAGGATACTGATCACCAATGAGATCCACTTACCACCACTGAGGAGCACTAACCACTAATGAATAGCACCGATCACCAGTGAAGGGCACTGACCTCCAATGAAGGGCACTGACCTCCAATGAAGGGCACTTGCCACTAATGAGGGGCAATGATCACCAATGAAGGGAAATGACAACCACTGAGAGGCTCTCACCACCAATGAAGGGTATCGATTACCAATGAGGGGCACTCACCACCAATGAAGGGCACTGATCCTCAATAAAGGTTACCCATTGAAGGTTACTGGCAACCACTAAGAAGCACTGATCACCAATGAAGGGCACCGATTACCAATGAGAGGCACCAATCACCACTGAGAGGCACTGACCACTACTTAAAAGCTCTGACCACCATTGAGGGCCACTGGTCAAAGTGAGGGACACTGACCACCAATGAAGAGCACTGATCGCCATTGAGGGGCCCTTACCACCGGTAAGGAGAACTAGTCTTGGTGCAACATTTGGAAATAGAGCGCAACCGTGTTCATGAATGACCCTCAGCATGTGTCAGTCACCAAATCCACTCAAACTCTCTCTTTTTCTGCATTGATAAACTGCAGTAATGGGTTTCATTTAACATATCTGAGGGACAAAGAATTCCTTATGTTTTCTGTATAAGCTAAAAAGACAGTCCTTCTCTTCGTACTATTGCTGGACAAATCCGATTGGCAGTAGTAGGTAGAAATACAGACGGACTGAGAGTCCAAGACTATCTTTCCTCACACAAACTGGCGTTTTTTCTTTTGTAGGTGGAGTGGCCCTTTAGTAGTGCTTGTGACACCTCTCCCCACATAGATGCCAGCAACCTGCCGCTATCTCTGATCCTATCATCCCACTGTTTGTGTGCTGTTTTAACCTGTTGCATAGGTAAGTGACACCGGAGTCATTTTCTGGTATTTACACAGCACACAAAGTAATGAGGTGTCACTTGACTCAGGTAACATATCAATATTAAAAGCACGAAGATGACAGATGAAAAAAAGAGAAGATCCAGAATTTCCAGCAGTTAAGTATAGTACATGGTTCCATCCAGGCCTGGGCTGGCAAACTGGCAAGATGGGCACTTGACAGAAGCGCTGATTAGTCTGCGCAGAAGGAAAAATGCCTATACACTATATATTGCAAACATTGACGCTCATTTAACCACGTGTTCCTCCTCTCTTCCTCTCCAACTGCAGTGCCGCTGTGGATAGCACCACCTGCAGTGGAGAAAGTAGACTGCACCTGCCTCCACCCCCCCCCCCCCCCCCCTCTTTAACAGATGCTGTCCTCGGCATCACAACAACATGGAAACAACAATAATACTAGCAATATAAACACAATTGACTATAGTTAAGGCAGAGCAATGAATAGTTTCCAACCACACAATCTGAATATCTTGCAGGGAGTTGCCCGTGGTTAGGCCGCAAAGGGTAAAAATTCTTTTAGCTTTCAGCTGAGTCACTTGGCAAAAGGCCATCCTCAGGTAGTACTAGTGACTCAGGGGCCCCAGAAGGCAAGGGACCAGAGTGTCTTCTACTTTTTTCTTCACCTGAGCCTGAGGGGGAATCCTCGAATAAGTCTTTACAGTCTGTGGTACTGGATGGGGTGGACGAGCCCTCCAGGCTGTCGTCAGTGAAGTCGTCAGGTTCTAAGTCTTGGAAGGCTGGAGTATGATGGGCGGTAAGGACCAGTCAGTTGGAGCTTCATGCACCGTAGGAAGGACAAATGCCTCCCGGTCATCAGCAGGCCTTCTGGAGCAATCACCCCCCAACACACAAGGTCTCAGCATGTTCCAATGCAGTCTCTGTTTCACAGGGTCGGGCCCCTGAGACCAGCTCATAGACCGAGGTTGGTGGAAAAGGCTGCCTCACCACCTGGTGCAGGGTGTGCTCCCATTTGGGCTCCAGCTTGCTCCATCTAGTGTGCTTGGTGTTTTTGACCAACATCCGGTCCAAATGTTTCACGTGTCCCTTGAATAACTTTTGAGAAGATGACAATATCATTGAATTAAACAAGCACAGTCTCAAAATTGAAATCCCCAAGATATCTCTCTGTTAGGTGCTGGATGGTGTTGGTGGTGGCCGAAGGGCCAGGGTAGAGAAGATGGTTGCCCAAGATGTTCACCAGAGTCACATGGGGGGCAGCATCCAATCGGGCCCAGAAAACCATAGAGAAAGCATGTTGTGTCTGACTTCCCCTCTAACTGCAGTGTCACCACCTGCAGTGGAGAAAGTAGACTGCACCTGCCTACAAGCTCGATGGGTCAGATTGACAGGTGGTACTGCCTGTCAAACTGCACTCCATGTTACAAATGCTGCTGCCGCGAAGCAACCCATTGTGGGTATGGCATGTGTACAGCCCTGTCTGGTTGTATTTTGCCAATTCAAAAGGGGAGTGGTAAAACTGTAGTTCAGCCGCCCATTTTTATCGCCCCCATCCGGCCATTTAAAAGAGACCTTACACTTGTTGTCAGAATGCCCCCTTACGCTGGTGGTTATTGTGCCCCCTGACATGGTGGTCAGGTAGGTTTTCACTTGTATATAGCTCAGTTTAGCCTTTCTCAAGCTTTTCGACACAGAGGAACCCTTGACATACCTTTCCGGTTAGTGTGATGGTCATTGGGAATGTTCCTGGGAAGAATTACCCCCTTACAGATAGCTAAAAAAGATCAATGGTGTCAGTGGGAACTTACTGAGAGGCAAAAATTGCTCATTGCTCAAGGAAACCCTAGCAACCTCTGGACATGCCTTATACACACAATGCACCGGCTTTCTGCCCCCCTCCCCCTGGATCACACTGCTACCTTATACACACAATGCGCTGGCACTCTGCCCCCCTCCCCCTGGATCACACTGCTACCTTATACACACAATGCGCTGGCACTCTGCCCCCCTCCCCCTGGATCACACTGCTACCTTATACACACAATGCGCTGGCACTCTGCCCCCCTCCTCCTGGATCACACTGCTACCTTATACACACAATGCGCTGGCACTCTGCCCCCCTCCTCCTGGATCACACTGCTACCTTATACACACAATGCACTGGCTCTCTGTCCCCCTCCCCCTGGATCACACTGCTACCTTATACACACAATGCGCTGGCACTCTGCCCCCCTCCTCCTGGATCACACTGCTGCCTTATACACACAATGCGCTGGCTCTCTGCATCACAGTATTGACTGCCAGCGTGCATTGAGAACAACACTGGTATACATCCACCACAATGTTGATTTGCGGTAGAACCCCTGGGGACCGCCAAAATTTTCTCGTGGACCATGGACCACTGGTTGGCGCCTGCTGCTCTGGGTGAACCCTAGGGTTACATGGAACCCTGGTGGAGAAACCCTGGCTCACTTAGTTGTTAGACAGATAGATTCTTAGATAGATAGGTTCCACCTGTATATAGGTTAGTTTGTTCCTTGGTGGGTTTGGTTGCTTTCTCTATATTCACATGTGTCACTGTTGTGTGTATTGGTTGTTGTGTTTTATGCTGTTTGCCACATTTTCTATGTTCTTGATAAATGTCATTGCTTCACTTAGTTTTTCACTTTTCACTTAGCTCATAACCTGCACTTCCTGGTCACCATGTGATTGGACACAGCGGATCACATAGTAAAGAGCCTACGTCATAGGCTCTTTACCGAGATCGTAGATGCGGTGTGTCATTTTATGTGTTATTTACAATAAAAGACTGCTCTGACCATTTAACGCGATTCAAAAGGTTGAAAAAACAAAAAAAAAAAATCATGTTATACTTACCTGCTCTGTGCAATAGTTTTGCACAGAGCAACCCCCGATCCTCTTTTTTTTGGGTCCCCCGTTTGCGGTTCTGGCTCCTCCCCCCACTGAGTGCCCCCAATAACAAGCCTCTTGCTATGGGGGCACTCAAACAGGCTCACTTCCGAACCGCGCTCCTGCGAATGAACATTGTCCAATCACACACAGAGTGCTGCTTGGCCCCGCCCTCTGCTCTCTCCTCATTGGCTCACTGGCTGTGATAGACAGCAGTAGAAGCCAGTGGCTCCTGCCACTGTGTGAGCCAATGAGGAGTGAGAGACCCGGGAGAGCCCTCATGCACATTGCTGGATCGAAATGGGGCTCAGGTACGTATAAGGGGGGAGCTGCACCCAGAAGGTGCATTAAGGTAAAAAATCTTCGGCCTTTAGAACCACTTTAATACAACTTTAGAGTATTGTGTCTTCTTTAGAAGGCTCTGAGAAGATGGAGTTGGGTTGGTGCCGGTCAAATGTGAATTAAAAGGAAGGTGACCTCTGATCTACCTTGGTCATGACCTACCAGTGACTTGTTTGCTAACTTAAGGCTTTACATTTACTTTAGGTTTCCTCACCTCAAAAAATATAAACATCGGTGTATTTGAGATTGTGTTTAACTTTGACCAGCACCATTGTACCATAATCCTCTTACATGGGTGTGGGCTGACTCTATATATAAAATGATAATGATTGCAATATGTACCTCTTCCAAATAGAACAAAGTATCACCACGGATGCAAATCCTCAATGGGGACTTGAAGAACTACCGAGCTTGCCATCTAGTCTGCTCCCCAAAGACAAAGGTTCTTTGCTCATTATGAATTATAATCTTCTGCAAACAAGATCTGAATCTAAATGTCAACTACGCACTTTAAAAACAAAATCCAGAAATAGAACACAAAAGAAATAAAGATTTGTGGCTCCACATTATTATTATTACTTGCCTGACTTGGCCTATATATCGGCTTTTTTTCAGCAGGAAGGCAGGGGAACGCAGTTCCGGCACCTCCAGCAATGAATGTATGTAATGGCAAGGAGTACTGGGGTGTGCTGGAGGGTCTATTGATGCTATCTGCTGTGAGATCTATTGTCACTGGTGGGGTTCTTTTTTTGTGCGGAGGTCTCTTGTTGCTGGGTAGATCTATTGTTGCTAGTGGGGGGGCTCTTATGTTTTTAGGGGGGAGCAATTGTTGCTGGGAGGGATCTACTGTTGAGGAAGAGGTCTATTGTTGCTGCCTCCTGGAGGGTCTATTGATGCAGTCTGCTGGGACATCTGTTTTTGCTGCTGGGGGTCTATTGTTGCTGGGGTGGTATTTTGTTGTGTGGGGGCTCTATTTTTGCTGGGGGGAGGTATATTATTGCTGGGGGGTTCTACTGTTGCTGGGGTAGGGTCTATTGTTGCTCACTTCAAGGGATCTATTTTATTGTCTTTCTTTGTTATTATTAACAAATTACATGCAAATCACTTAGTAGGAAAAATGATACTTGGTTCTGTATTCTCTAAAATGGGCGGTACAGAGGGGCTGGTAGGAGGTGGAACCAAAGAACGGTTCTCAGGGGTGGGTAGGGAGGAGAAACGAAGGGTGAAGGTCAGAGTTCCTGCACCTATCCTCTGAGAAACAAAGCCCTGCATATACTACTAGCTATATAAAGGGTTCACCAAGAACTACATTGGTCTTCAGCTGATGGAACTTGGTGTGTTTGTTTTCTAAGGTCCCTTTCACCCAGGCCTTTCAGACGGAGCCTCCACTCTCCTCTATAGGTAGACGGATGTAAATGGATTTGTTCCTGTTTACACCCGGCTACCTCCAATCTGATCTGGCAAAAACAAATGGAAGGGAGATGTGTTCCCCATCCACCTGGCTGGATCGGATGGCAGCCGGGTGTTTACATCTGACTGCCCATAGAGGACAGTGGGCCGCGTCTGTGTCCTGGGCATGGACCTGTTATCAGTCTGCTTAGTGGGGGATCAGCGTACAGATCCCCACCTGAAAAACTGGTTTGCAGCCGGGTTCCGCAACCATGTGAAAGAGTTCTACAACTGAACTTTGGACAGATATAAAGGACACAAATTAAAGCAGCTCTGTATTCAAAAATTGTGTAAGTATCTGATTTGGCCAGGTATCATCCTCTTGCAGTCCCTATATATCAAAGCTCAGAGGGACTGAAGCAAAAGCAGCACAAGCAGTCAATCGGTTTTACTGCAGTGCAAGGGGCATGCTGATAGGAGGGTGACAGAGATAAGCTTGTTAGTGTGCTGCTTTTCCTTTCGATGTCCAGTCACAGGCTGGGAGAGGGACCTGTAAGTGTCAGTGGACTATAGTAGGGAAAAATGAGGTCTCCTGCTATGTCAGACGGGGTAGTGCTGTGTGGTAGAACTATGTAAATCTCAGGACTAGATAGAGACAAGTAAATATTTTTTTACTTTCTGCTATAAAACATACCCAATAAAAAAAAATTGAGAACACAAACATTCCAGGATCAAACATTCCATCATGTACACTGCGACTGCTAAATCGGGAATGGGAGTTCCCAATCTAAAGAACTATTACAAGGCCACTCTCCTGAACCAGGCTCCACATTGGTGGTCTCTCACCTCTCGTCCTCTGTGGACACAAATAGAAGAAACCGCTCTCAGCCATCCCACCAAATCATTACTAGCTGCTATATGGATGCAACATCGACCAGACCTGTCCTTCTTAAGCGCAGTAAATGCAACAATGAAAATCTGGCATTCAATCCACCAACAAGCTAACGGTCTCGCAAGAAAAGCTGTGGAGTCTTTTCCTCTATCAGCACTAGAACTACTGTGCTCTGATATGTCATTGGCCTCTTGGTCAACAGCTGGCGCTAACACAGTTGGGAGCATCCTACAAGAAGGGAAACTCTGCACCTTCCAAGCCCTCCATAAGAAATATAACATCCCCAATAAGGACTTCTTCAAGTACCTAAGAGTGCGGCATGCCCTAGCCGCTATCAACTGGTCAGACGTCCCCCTTGCTCTTGACATCATTCAAATCTACGAACACCCCTCATCTCTTCTAAAGGGATCCTCTATTTTCGACAAAAAAAACGTAATTCCGCACAGAACCCTGAAAAAATACCGTCAATGGAAAAATGGGAAAAATCTCGAAACTTCTCGGCAGATCCACCTTCCTGGCACCGAGCAAAACTTTCACCGGCAAAGCCTCTAGATGCATTTCGCACTGGGAGACAGGACAGAAAATATTTCACCAGTGGTATTACACACCAACCAAATTATCCCGGTTTTT
Organism: Lithobates septentrionalis; assembly: GCA_037952835.1. Classification (NCBI taxonomy): domain Eukaryota; kingdom Metazoa; phylum Chordata; class Amphibia; order Anura; family Ranidae; genus Lithobates; species Lithobates septentrionalis. Next base: position 611,882 of record JBBDGP010002524.1, on the reverse strand, counting down.
GCCTTCCCACTCATCTGCTTGCTGGAGGAACTGTGGAGACACGGGATCCACAATACATATCTGGTGGTCCTGCCTCCAGCTCCTTCCCTTTTAGCAGTCTGTTCAAATGCTCATCACCAACCTCAAAGGCAACCTGGCAAAAATCAGCCCCCCAACTCACATTGCTAGGCCTGGGGAAGGAAACCTGGGACACCTCATATCTAGGGTTACCACCTCATCCCTTTTAAACCCAAACACATATGAATTACACAGGTTCTGAGGCTAATTAAATGCAGATAAGGCAACGCGTGAGTTTAATTACCACCTTAATCAGCCACAGAACTTGTGTAATTCATATGTGTTCGGGTTTAAAGGGATGAGGTGACAACTCTACTCATATCACACCATTATCACTCACGTTCTAATTGCGGCTAGGATCTCAATCATAAAGAACTGGAAGAATTCCTCCCCATCCTCTCTCCGCAACTGGTTCACCTACTCATCAACCAACATCTCCAGATGGAACTTATGTTCGCTAAAGCCAACCTAACCTTGCCTAAACTCCAGAAAGGCTGGACCTCCTGGTTCAACTACTCCAACCTGGACACCTCCGCATTACTCTGCTAGCTACGCTTTTGTTACACTAAGCTTGACAATATTTTCCTCACTGAATATTACCCCTCTACCTCCTTGTCGATATATACAGCCAATTACTACCGCCTCCTAATTGTCCCACCACCTGGAACAGAACCCTTGACTACAACATTTACATAGTTATGTATAACCCGATGATCTCGTCTTGACGAGTCTGTATTCGTCGTTGTTACCTTGATAGTTCTTTCTTATTTTACATTACCAATGCTTTACGATGCACTTGTAAAGAACATATGAAGAACTTTACGTTTAAAAAAAAAAAAAAAATCGAATTTCTTCTTAAAGTTAGAGCAATATGTATTCTGCTACATATTTTTGATTTAAAAAAATCCCAATAAGCGTATATATTTATTGGTTGGTGCAAAAGTTATATATACCGTATTTATCGGCGTATAACATGCACTTTTTTCCCCTTGAAATCAGGGGGAAATCGCGGGTGTTATACGCCAATCCCCTGCGATCCTGAGCTTCAAAATCGCTGACCGCGATTTGAAAATGGCGCCGCCGGCGCCGAAATACACAGAGCCGGTCCTCGGCTCTTCTCGGCCACTTTCGGCTTCACTCGAGCGCAGCCCGAACCTAGCCGAGTGTACTCGGCTAGGTTCGGATAGCACCGCTCACAGTCACGCCCATCCCGGGCGTGACTACGAGTGGAGCCGAAAGTGAACGAGAGCCGCCGAGAAGAGCCGAGGACCGGCTCTGTGTATGTTGGCGCCGGCGGCGCAATTTTCAAATCGCGGTGGGCGATTTTGAAGCTCAGGATCGCAGGGGAGCCATTTTCAAACTGCAGTGACAATGAAAAGTCACTGCAGTTTAACTGCAGCCTGAGCAAGGCTGCAAATGGACACAGAAAGCTGCAGATCAGCACTGACAAAGCTGCAAGGCTGCAAAGGACACTGAGCCCATTCACACAGGGGCAGCACGACTTGCAGGTCGCCTCAGCGAGGCGACCTGCAAACGACTTCCGCGGCGACTTGCAAAACGACTTCTGTACAGAAGTCTATGCAAGTCGCCCCAAGTCGCCCCCAAAGTCGTACAGGAACCTTTTTCTAAGTCGGAGCGACTTGCGTCGCTCCGATTAGAACAGCTCCATTGTACAGAATGGGAGGCGACTTGTCAGGCGACTAGGTCCCTGTGTGAATGGGCTCTAAGGCTGCTGACTGCAAGGCTGCAAATGACACCAAGGCTGCTGACTGCAAGGCTGCAAATGACTGCAAGGCTGCAAATGACACTGGACAAGCATGCAGATGGACGCTGTGCAAGGCTGCATTGATGGGCATTTAAATGTAAGTTTTTTTCCTTATAATTCCCTCTTAAACTTGGGGTGCGTGCTATACGCTGGCGCGTGTTATATGCTGATTATATATATATATATATATATATATATATATATATATATATATATATATATATATATATATATAATGTGTGTGATTCTATACAGAACGGCCACCCTGTAGTAGCATATCTGCTATAGGACGGTCGTGAACTGGTTAATTAGCTATCACACAAGACACTGTTACAAAGTCAATCAATATTTACAAGATACTTGAGACCCGAAGTGACTGGTGTCAGTAGATCTGTTCATATAAGGACCTTATCTAACACGCAAAAAAATAAGTAAAGCGCAGGCCGAGGGTGCAGTGCCTGTCCAAAATGAAACGTTTTAGAAAAGTTCTCTTATAGGGACTCTGCCATAGAGCAGAACACTTGTTATGAGGCTCTGATGGAAGCAGCGTGCTCATTTCAGAGCAGCGACTCTTGCACCGTATTGTCTTCATCTCTTATCAGCAGCCATATGCTTTCCACTATCACCCAGGTCATTAGCCTTGCTTATCTCTCAAATGTCACTAAAGAAAAGGTCCTAATTCAGCAAGAGATTTAAAAATGGGATACAACTAAAGGTGTAGATACCCCGTTTAAAGGACCACTCCACCCAAAAGCGTAATTTCAGTTTTAGGGGGAGTGTGGTGGGCACAGTCTACATCTAGATAAGTCAGCGATGCTCCAGATGAGCAGAGACTAGGAGGAAGAGAAAAAAAAGGGGGGGGGGGGGTAAAATCCACTAGAGAGATCCTTTTAAGGAAAGCATTCAGTTGAACGTATGTGAAAAGTAAGTCAAAATATGTAGTAGGCATATAGGTGTCCTTTTATGAAACTGAGATCAGCGGCGATCCCGAGTCTCACCGCTGATCTCAGCTCATTACCAGTTTATGAAACTGAGATAATCAGCGGAGAACATGTTCTCCGCTGATTATCTCAGCACAGTGAGAATTCACAGAAACGGCCAGTTTATGAAGGTGCGATCTCGGCACCTCACTGGCGATCTGTGACAGAATTCTCACTTTCTGATTCACCATTTCAGAAGTGGAGAATCAGAGTGAGAAGCCTGAAACTGGCTGATATTCTGGAGAAAGCAAGAAGTCTTTTGACTTCTTTCTTTCACCAAACAGTCAGAGCACATCTTCCCCACCATTACACACCCCAAAACCAGCAGGATAGGAATTTATAGTGTGTACATATATATATACATACATACATACATACATACATACATATGTATATATATATATATGTATATATATATATATATGTATATGTATATATATATCTATATATATATATATACATATATATATATACATATATATAGATATATATATATCTATATATATAATCTATATATATATATATATAGATATATATATCTGTATCTATATATATCTATAGCTATATATAGATATAGCTATAGATATATATAGATATATATATATATTTTTTTTAGATGTTCACGTCTCTGGCTGGGTTCACACTTGTGCGATGCGTGAACCAGCGTGATTCCTGTGTGGGTTTTCACATCGCACCTACATTGACATCTGCGCACCACTGCGGGTGTCAATGTAAAGTTAATGACACCCCCAGATCATTTCACAGATCGCAGTGCGAACTATGTAATGGTGCAGGAATCGGATCGCATGCGTGTTCACACCCATGCGATCAGATTCCAGTGCGGACCAAATAAAGGGTCCTGTACCATTTTGGTGCAAATGCAATATGGTTTAGGGCCAGTTCCGACTGCTGCGGTGTCCAAGATCGGATGTGATTCGCACCGCACTGCAGTGCAAAATCACATCCGATCTCTGTGCGATGCGATTTCAGCCATACAGATAGTATTTAATTCGCAGCACACTGCCATTCACATTACATGCGATGTCTGTGCGGTGCGATATCAGCTGTACAGATAGTATGGCTGATATTGCACCGCATTTGGTGCAAACACGCACAGGACCCTTTTTTCTGTTCGGACCAGAATCGGATCGCATGTGTGTTCACACATATGCGATCCGATTCATGTCCGGACTGTCAGTTCGCAGTGCGATATGCAAGCTGAACTGGGGGTGTCGTTAACAATGTATTGACACTCCCCAGCGATTCGCATATGGCAGTGTGAACTGACATGCGAGTCGGTGCGATGCGGTAACCCGTAGTGGATTCGCAGTGTTCTCGCATTGCACCAGTTTATCAATTTTTATGTTTATCAATTATGAAATATATTTTATTTTAATTTATTAATAAATATTTATACTTGTATACTTTATTAAAATTATTTTTTAATGATTATAAATGTATTTTGCATTTATATGAATGGTGTATAGCTGCATTACATATGTGCATTACATTCATTTACTATACACCATTCATATTTAAATAAGGACATGTATGATCTTTAAATATTGATAAAAACAATGTTTTTTTATAATTAGGTTAATGTATATTGTGTAGGGGGAATTTAACGTTGTTATTTTATTAATATGTTGGGGAATGTGTGCTGATTTGTGTTACACTTTGTATTTTATGGTTCCTCATACTGTAATCCCGCTATATCACGCGAGATTATAGTGAGAGGAGCCGTTTCTCAGGAGTTCCTGGCATTTGTAGATCGCTCCTCAACTCAACATGAGAAGCCATCTACACACTTTCATAAACAGGCACTCAGAGGAGAGCGATCTCCCCTGAGAATGCCTGAGAACTGAAAAACGGTATTTTACCTCACTTTCATAAAAGGACACCTTAATGAGAGTATCGCTCGCACAGCCAGGCCACCCATCCTAGGGTCAAGCGACCTGTTTGAGCACATGTGGAGAATATGACTGTCTCCACGCAGAGAGTAGGCGGTCGCACTCGATGCTCGTAAAGGTTTTTACGGAAATGTTTGCACCACGCTAGGTTGCGATCAGATCGGGCGAACAATGGTAGATAGAATAAGGCCCCAAAATGGAAACAGTGTGTGGTCAGCAGAGATGCCCATTCAATAAAAAGGTGCTTCCAAGTGGATTCTTCGGGAAGGTTGGTATTTATTGATCGTGAAAACAAGGTAAAACACCATCAACGCGTTTCATGGCTCTTTAGTGGCCGCTTCATCAGGAAAAGGTGTATAGTACACTGGATGAAATGCAGATCGTCTTGGGTCCCTTGGCCTGCTGGGAGAGCCTATTATTTATTTGGGTGAGGTCAGGTGATCGGGGTTCTGTGCCACCTGGACGGCTGTCTGGGTGGACGTGTGTTGTACTGCCCCGGGCTGCTAGGCCTGAGCCTGAGGTCTATCCCGGGGACATCTAGCTGCTAGGCTGTCTGAAGGCCTATGCAGAAGCAAGAGAGGAGTGCAGAGTTGGGATTGCGGTTTGCAGTCCAACTAGAAGTGACGGTTCTGCCGGCCGAAGAACCTGTCGTGGCCGGAGGTAGAAGGGAAGCTGTCGCCACTAAGGGACCATCCATCTTATTACCAAGGACCACAGTGAGCAGCTGAAGCAAGTACCAGAGCAGTATTCTCACCAACCGGGGACAGTGAAGAATTGGGAAACTTCGGCAGGTGTCAAGCCAGGGACCCAACCAGCAGAGGTGACGCTTGCAGAGCAGCCTTGAGTGCCAAGCCAGGGACCGAGCAGGCCAGTGGGTTGACGCTTAAGGAGTATCTGTGAGTGCCAAGCTAGGGACCCAGCAGGGACACGGGGGTGACGATTGAGGAAGATTCTCAGTGAGAAGATTGGAAGAGCTCAGGAGATCCAGTGGCAGAGGATGAGCAAGTCTAGTGAGAAAGACTGGGAGCTCAGTGGAGTGAAGATCTACAAGAAGTGATTGTAGAGGAAGTACAGAAGTTTGTTATAGCTTGTGTTAGGAACTGTTATAAGACTGTTGCCATAGGAGATAGCGTTCCTACACATGCAGATGTGGCGTCTTGCCGGGTGCCTTTCCCAACATGGCTGTCTACCTATAGAAGTCTCGGAATCTGCCAATTAACATTGCAACTACCTAAGGGTGTCCTGGCCCTAAACCTTCTCTCCCACAGTTCTGTTCCAGAGAAAATAAATCTCTTTGCATTCAAGAAGTGTCTGGCGCCCATGAATCTACCTTGCATTGCACCCACCATGCCTTGTAACACACTCTACACAGAAGGATGTCACCTGTCCCTAACTCTGGAGGTTCTCCTTAGATCAAAGGGGACCCGGGACCTTGCTACACGTTTTTTTGTGCTCTTGGCAGAAACGCACTACAGAGCCCATTTAACATGGTTTCCTATGGGACACATTCACATTTATGCTTTTTTTCAGCCACTGCGTTTTTAGAAAGGGTCAGGGACTTTTTAAAACGCAAAATGGTACATTTTTTGGTTCAATAGACTTCAATGGATGAGCTGCATAAAAAAACACATGAAAAATTTGTAAAAAAAAAAAAAAAAAACGTGTGCAAAAACGCACTGCAGAAAAGGATCAAAAGCAAACTACATACATACCCTGTTTCCCCGAAAATAAGACCTAGCGTGATTGTCGGTGATGGCTGCAATATAAGCCCTACCCCCCAAATAAGCCCTACCCTGTTTCCCTGAAAATAAGCCCTACCCTGAAAATAAGACCTACAAGGACTTTAACTAGGGCTTTTTTGGGGGGTAGGGCTTATAATGCAACCATCAGCGACAATCACGCTAGGTCTTATTTTCAGGGAAACACGGTAGGTGTGAACCAGGCCTAAGGCAGCACACCTGTGTTTTAGAGCGATGCAACATTCTGCAATGCATGTTAGCGTTATGCTTTGCGTTACAAAAAAAAAAAGAAAAAAGACGAATTTAGGCAAGATAAGATAGGATGCATTGGCAAGCCATTTATTTTGAAATGGCACCCCCAACACACTAAGGGCGGTTAAGGGGTTAAAAACAGGCAGCTGAGACACATTTTTATACCCCCCCCCACTAACCTGGATCCTAACAATACAGCTGGACTGGGCTGTACACATGCTGCAGCCTTGATGCTTTGCTTCATGGCTGCAGCATTTTTAAGGGCTCTTTCACACTCGCGGTGGACTGCAGTGTCCTCTGAAGAGCGATCTACATTTGGATCGCTTTTCAAATGGCATTTGACAGGCAGTGAGGAGACATAATGTCACCTCCTCACTGCCTCATTTAACCCTGTAATACTACTGTGCTTCAATCACGTGCATTGCATTGCAGTTGCGGCGAGGTTCCATTGAACTCAATGAGTACGATTGACAGGCCGTACCACCTGTCAGACTCTGCACTCCGTGTAAAAAATGCAGCAATTGCAAATTAAAGCATCGAGGTGGCGGCATGTGAATTCACCACAGCTACACGTTTGATTTTACCGCCCTCCCCCCCCCAAACCACCCAAACCACCCATCTAAGCCCTGGTTCACACTGACTGGTGGAATGAAATCATACGAGTTCAGCTGAACTGGCACAATTTCATTCCTGCATGTCAGTCCCGACTTTGGGGGGACCTAACCCTACAGATGTCAATGGAAATCGCACCCCTAAATCGCCAAAAGTAGTACAGAAACTACTTTTTGGAATCGCACCGATTTGGACGCTGCCATTGCCAGAAATTGCCGCTGATTTGGCAATGCGATTTGATATGCCAAATCACATCAATGTGAACCAGGGCTAAAAGAGACTTGCCTCAAGCTACAGTTTCACAGGTGGCACCACTTGTCCAACTCACCCATTGAGTTTAAACGATCGGCTTGAGGTCTCGTGGAATCCAATTGCCATTTATTGCCATTAGACAATTTAACTACTTAAGGACCAGCCTCGTTTTGAGATTTTAGGTATTTACATGTTTAAAACATTTTTTTTTGCTAGAAAATTACTTAGAACCCCCAAACATTATATATTGTTTTTTTTCCTAACACCCTAGAGAATAAAATGGCGGTCATTACAATACTTTTTTTGACACCGTATTTGCGCAGCGGTCTTACAAGCGCACTTTTTTTGGAAAAAAAATCACTTTTTTGAATAAAAAAATAAGACAGCAGTAAAGTTAGATCAATTTTTTTTTATATTGTGAAAAATAATGTTACGCCGAGCAAATTGATACCCAACATGTCACGCTTCAAAATTGCGCCCGCTCATGGAATGGCGTAAAACTTTTACCCTCAAAAATCTCACGACGTTTCTACAGGTTGCATGTTTTGCGTTCCAGAGGAGGTCTTGGGCTAGAATTATTGCTCTCGCTCTACCGATCGCGGCGATACCTCACGTGTGTGGTTTGACCACCGTTTCATATGCGGGCGCTACTCAGATATGCATTCGCTTCTGCGCGCGAGCTCGTCAGGACGGAGCATTTAAAAAAAAAAAAAATTCTTATTTATTTACTTGATTTTATTTATTTTTAAACTGTTTTTTTTTTAATTGTTGAGTCACTTTTATTTCTATTACAAGGAATGTAAACATCACTTGCAATAGAAAAAAAGCATGACAGGTCCTTTTAAATATGAGATCTGGGGTCAAAAAGTCCTCAGATCTCATATTTTGACTTATATGCAATAATAAAAAAAAAAATTGTCATTTGAAAAAATGATATTGAAAAAATGTGCCTTTAAGAGGTATGGGCGGAAGTGACGTTTTGACGTCGCTTCCGCCCTGCAGTCTCATGGAGACGGGTGGGGGCCATCTTCCCCTCACTCGTCTCCATGTCAGCCCAGGGGACAGGCGCGATCGCCTCCGCCGCTGCCGACGGTAAGCGGCGGAGGGCACCGGATCGCGGTGGAGGGGGGGGCCCTCTCCCGCCACCAATAAAAGTGAAGAAGCGGCGAAGTCGCCACAGAGACCACTTTTATCTTTTAGCCGACCGCCAGCCGAACACGCAGATACCGGGGTTATGGCAGCTATCCACCCACGATATCCACCCCCAAAAAAGGGACGTATATGTACATGTGGCAGTCGGCAAGTGGTTTTAATCACTTCACATCCCACATATAGTCATATGACGTCCGCAGGAGGGATCTTCCATCCTGGGTGGGTGTCATATGACGTCCTGGCAGTGGCGGAATTATAGGGGTCGCTGAGGTTGCCATGGCGACCAGGCCCCTTGCTGCAGGGGGCCCTTGAGGGCCCCCTGTATACAGTTCTTTGATAGGGGGAGCGGAGGCAAGCTCCCCGATCCTAAGCCAAACTGTATTCGGCACTGTGCAGGGAGCTGCTCACATTGATTACAAAGTGAAAGCAGTGTGTGCTGTGCTCTTTGTCTCCCCCTACAGTGCAGTACCCGGCAGGAAGAGCTAAGGTAAAGGTCTGCCGTCTTTTATCTACTGTATGTGTGTTTATATGTATGTGCATGTATGTATGTGTGTTTATATGTATGTGCATGTATGTATGTGTGTTTATATGTATGTGCATGTATGTATGTGTGTTTATATGTATGTGCATGTATGTATGTGTGTTTATATGTATGTGCATGTATGTATGTGTGTTTATATGTATGTGCATGTATGTATGTGTGTTTATATGTATGTGCATGTATGTATGTGTGTTTATATGTATGTGCATGTATGTATGTGTGTTTATATGTATGTGCATGTATGTATGTGTGTTTATATGTATGTGCATGTATGTATGTGTGTGTGTATGTGTGTGTAAGTGCATCTATGTGCATGTGTGTGTGTGTATGTATGTATGTGTATGTGCATGTGTGTGTAAGTGCATCTATGTGTATGTGCATGTGTGTGTGTGTATGTATGTATGTGTATGTGTTTCTGTGGCGGTGCGTCCATAGGGGCGCATGGGCGCCGCCCCCTCTCTCCAGGCACCCCTCTATCACAGATAGATTAATGCATAGCGTAAATCTATCTATGGCTGCCACTGCCCCCCTATTCAGACGCCTGGCCCCTTTTTGGACGCCGGGCGCCTGAATTACACCGGTGGGGGTGTTTTTAAAGCACTAATAGGCTTTAAAATAGGTGAACTGCGAGTGCCATGCATGGCGCTGACAGTCCACCCAGGTGTGTTAGAAAAGCGAATAAATATTCGCTTTCCTAACACTGAACCGCCTCTCCACCAATCAGGTGCTCGGGTCTGTTACCCGTCACCTGATTGGCTGAAACGACAGGCGCCGCTATTGGATGCCTATCAGGAGGAGAGGATGGGAGGAGCCGCATGCAGGACCCCGCTCGTCGACGTCACCCGCTGCCCCACCGAGACAGGGTAAGTGCCGGGCAGACTGCTAGCGGGCAGGGGGGTCACAGTGGCAGCATTTGATGCAACAGTGGCTGCGTTTTAGGGCACAGTGGCTGCGTTTGATGGGCACAGTGGCTGCATTTTTATAGGCACAGTGGTGGCAATTGATAGGCACAGTGGTGGCAATTGATGTGCACAGTGGCTGCGTTTGATGGGCACAGTGGCTGTGTTTGATGGGCACAGTGGCTGCATTTTATGGGCACAGTGGCTGCATTTGATGGGCACAGTGGCTGCATTTGATGGGCACAGTGGCTCTGTTTGATGGGCACAGTGGCTCTGTTTGATGGGCACAGTGGCTGCATTTGATGGGCACAGTGGCTGCGTTTGATGGGCACAGCGGCTGCATATGATGGGCACAGGGGTGGCAATTGATGGGCACAGTGGCTGTGTTTGATGGGCACAGTGGCTGCATTTGATGGGCACAGTGGCTGCATTTGATGGGCACAGTGGCTGCATTTGATGGGCACAGTGGCTCTGTTTGATGGGCACAGTGGCTGCATTTGATGGGCACAGTGGCTGCATTTGATGGGCACAGCCGCTGCATATGATGGGCACAGGGGTGGCAATTGATGTGCACAGTGGCTGCGTTTGATGAGCACAGTGAGGCTGTAATTGATGCGTTTTTTAAATTTTTTTTCAACAAAATGAAACTAATTTATTGACGGCGCACATGTTTACAAGTGAAAACTGAAAATTGGCTGGAGCAGGAAGGGGGTGAAAATGCCCGGTATTGAAGTGGTTAAAAAGAAAATTTACAAAAAAAGAAAAAAAAAGTCAGGAGGCGGCAGTAGCACCTCTGGAACGCCTGTCAGTGTCTTCTATACTGTCCTGAAATTTAAAAGGAACGTATTTCTATCACATCTGATGAGACACAGGTGACTTTTAATAATTTCAGATTTTTTGGAAATGTATTATATCAGTAACAACCAATCAATCAATCAATCAATCAATCAATGAAATCAATCAGGTGTATGTTGTAAAGCAAAATGCAGTAAGCCCTGGTTCACACTGGTGCGGCTTTGAAATCGCATCACTTCAGCATGATTCCACTGCCGCAGATCAGTGCAATTTGCACCGCTGATTTCATTGTGGCTTGCGACTTCGTTTAACAGAAGTCTATGCAAGTTGCAATGAAATCGGCAAAAAGTAGTGCAGGAACCTTTTTTTTAATCACTTCGACATGCGTTGCGGCGATATGAACCTTTCCATTGCAGGCAATGGGCTCTGACTTGTCATGCGATATGGAACGGTCAAATCGCAGGTCAAGCCGCACCAGTGTGAACGGGGGCTTAGGCGTGGTAAATAGCCACCAACCAAAGGTTTAGCGTGGGTTCACACTAAGGAACGGAGCGGTTCACAGCAGGGGCTCCGGTGCGTCCCCGTTCACCGTGTCAGGTCCAATTTCAGCCCCAATTTTTGGCTGAATTCAGACCTGAAACGGACCAAAAGACGTACAGGACTCCTGTGCAATTCGCACCGGAGTCGCTCCAGAGACGTGTGAGTCGGCTCCATAGAGAGCCAGTCACCATCTCCTGACATGTGAATTGGATGTGGACATGTCCACATCCAATTCACAATAGTGAACCCAGCCTTAAAGTAGCAGAAACAAACGTCCCCACCAGGTGGACAGGAACAGTCGGGTATCAGACAGAGAGATTCCACTGTTAGGGTATCAGAGATATACAGTATAGGAAGCCAGGGACTGAATCAACCAGGCTCTGCTAACTAGAATATAATGTTTGGGAGGAGTGACCCTTCTAATGGAAGAAAAATGTTTAAGTAATGATTATGGGCAGATTTCTGTAACATCCAGAATAAGGCTGGGTTCACACTATTGCGAATCGAATGTGGGTTTTACCGCATCCAATTCGCATGTCAGGAGTTTGTGATTGGCTCTCCATGGAGCCGGTTCACACATCTCCGGAGCGGCTCCGGTGTGAATTGCACAGTGGTCCATTTCTTGTCCATATCAGCCAAAAATTGCTGAAATCGGACCTGAAACAGCGAAGGGGACACACCGGACCCCCTGCTGTGAGCCTCTCTGTACGGCAGTGTGAACCCAGCCTTACACACACACACGTGTTCCATTCTCTAGAATGTAGAATACATTGAAAAATCCAGCAGGGATGGTGGGAACCCCTCATAATGGTCACAGCAAGTGAACTCCATGCAGGTAGCTCACCAGGAGGGTCCCTGTGATAAAAGAGACAGTCAAGGGCTTCAACTCAACAAATTATACCAAAAAGGTGAAATGTAAATTTTTTGGTAGAGTGACCCTTTAAAAAAACAAGCTTTAATTTCCTCCTATTTAGAGGTGGGGTTGAATACTTTGCAATGGCAGTGAATTCAGCCCAGGAAGAGTTTGAGCTATCTGTAAAAGTTACTAACTATATATACTGTATATATATATACTGCTTTATGTATTATAAGTTATGTGTATATACTGCTATATATATATATATATATATATATATATATATATATATATATATATATATATATATATATACTGTTATATGTGCTATACGATACATGTATATATGTGTTATAAGATACCTGTATATACTACTACATGTTACTATGTATATTTATATACTATTATATGTATATACTGTTACATGTTACTATGTGTTACTATCTATATGTATATATACTGTTGTATGTTTTTTAAGATAGTATATGAATATATTACCATCTCTTAATTCCTATATGTATTATACGATATATGTACTGTATATAGTACTGTGTGTTACTATCTATATGTATATACTGTTATATGTAATATACAATATATGTATATACTATGTGTTATTACCTATATATACAGTATATACTGTTATACGTCTTATAAACTATACTGCGTGTATATACTGCTATGTATTAATCTATATATGTATATACTGTCATATGTATTATAAGCTATATGTATATCTATCTATCTAGATAGATAGATAGATAGATAGATAGATAGATAGATAGATAGATAGATAGATAGATAGATAGATAGATAGATAGATAGATATGTGTGTATATATATATATGTGTATATATATATATATATTTTTTATATATATATATATATGAGCTATATGTATATACTGTTATATGTTAATCCAAGTTATAGGTATATACCACTATATATTATCATCTATATTCATATACTGTTCTATGTGTTACTAATATATATATATATATATATACATATATATATATATATATATATATATGTATATACTGCTATATTTATTAAGGGCCAGTTCACACCACAGTGCAGTCCAGTGCGTTTTTTTTCTGCATCAAAAACGCATGGAAAGTAGGTTATATGGTTTTCAATGGCATAGTTCACATCAGTGCTTGCAGTTCCAGTGCGTTCCAGTTCCAGAAAAAAAAGGAGAACATGCTGCATTTTTCCTGCACTGGACTGTACTGAAACGCTGTAAAACGCATCAAAAATGCACTGGACTGCACCTAAACGCACCAAAAACACACTGGAACACACATATCCTTTTTTAAGGTTAAGAAAAAAGAGAGGGAAAAATTGCAGTGGACTACATTAAAAAAAAACGTACCAAAAACGCGCCAAAAATGCGCATGCAGGAAAGCATCTGGCACACATCCGGACTGCGTTTCTATGGTGTGAACCGGCCCTAATAGTTATATATAACTCTATGTTCGCACCTCAATAAAGGGAATATAATTGTCAGGAAATTATAAAGCTCGCCATTACAATCATTTAGAAATTACAGCCAACATTTTGCAATGTCACCATAAATCCACAGCCGCCGATATAACTGCATTGATTGATAATCCTTGACAACCTTGGCGGTGCAATTTTTTTTTTTTTTTTATCTTTTAAACCCACTGATCGAATTTCGGACCCGTGGATGTAAAGTCCGCTGCCTCCAACAAGTAGGGCACTCTGGAGTGGAGAGGGACAGGCAGCGAGGGGGTTAATAAACGAGGCGTCGTGCATTGATGAGACAGCCAGAGAGCGGCTTTTGGCGGACGCAGAATTTCCTACACAACTTGGTAGCCACTTACCCGATGTATGGGTGACTCATGTTGGAGGCTGGCCTCTGGTCTTGCACTGAAGCATGCAAAGAGAAAAAAGGCACCAGAAAGCTGCAGTGTGCAAAAAGAACACAAAAAAATAATAAAATGTGAGAAGAGCAGCTTTGTCCCCGGTGTGATCCCTACTCCCAGGATCCCCCAGTATGCCAGTCCTGTCTCCCCGTCCTGTCCCTGGACTGAGGGCACACTGGTTGCTAGGTTGCTGAGACAGATAATGATGCTTTAGCACAAGGTAGGCAGGAAATTGTGGAGCCAATGGCGGTGAAATCCAGCCTCTCACTTCAATCAGCAGTCACTCCCCCCCCTAGCACAGAGGCTGCTACTGCTTGTGTCACTGATATATGTATGCTGTTCCCTAGGAGCTGTTTAGTCACTCACAACAATGCAATGCTAACAGGCTGCACTCCGGCTGGCTCTGCTATTACCTGCAGGGCTGGAGGACTCGGGTGTCAGGAGACGGGTCAGAGCTGGCTGGACTGGGGATACTCATATCAGCAACTTGATCTGCTTCTGAAGCTTTTAAGTAAATCAAAAGATCGTGATTGACAGGTCTGCCAGTCACCGCTGACTAGTCATAATACATATGAGGAAAAGTATGGGAATGCTTGACCATCACACCTACACTATACGGCCTAAAGAGTGTAAAAACCCAACTTTCATATCTAGATTATACAGCCAAAAAGTATGTGAAAACCTGACCATCACACCTACACTATACGCCCAAAAAGTATGTGAAGACCTGACCATCACACCCACACTATACGCCCAAAAAGTATGTGAAGACCTGACCCTCACACCTACACTATACGCCCAAAAAGTATGTGAAGACCTGACCCTCACACCTACACTATACGGCCAAAAAGTATGTGAAGACCTGACCATCACACCTACACTATACGGCCAAAAAGTATGTGAAGACCTGACCATCACACCTACACTATACGGCCAAAAAGTATGTGAAGACCTGACCCTCACACCTACACTATACGCCCAAAAAGTATGCAAAGACCTGACCATCACACCTACACTATACGGGCAAAAGTATGCAAAGACCTAACCATCACACCCACACTATACGCCCAAAAAGTATGTGAAGACCTGACCCTCACACCTACACTATACGGCCAAAAAGTATGTGAAGACCTGACCATCACACCTACAGTATACGGCCAAAAAGTATGTGAAGACCTGACCATCACACCTACACTATACGGCCAAAAAGTATATAAAGACCTGACCATCACACCTACACTATACGCCCAAAAAGTATGTGAAGACCTGACCTTTACACCTACACTTTACGGCCAAAAAGTATGCAAACACCTGACCATCACACCTACACTACACGATCAAAAGGGTGGCACAGTGGTGTAGTGGTTAGCACTCTCGCCTAGCAGTAAAAAGGATCGCTGGTTCGAATCCCAACCACGACACTACCTGCCTGGAGTTTGCATGTTCTCCCTGTGCCTGCGTGGGTTTCCTCCGGGCATTCCGGTTTCCTCCCACACTCCAAAAACATGCTGGTAGATTAATTGGCTTCTGTCCAAAATTGGCCCTAGTATATGAATGGGGACCTTGGATTATGGGTAGGGAATGATGTGAGCGTGGGATGTACAGGGTTAGGGATAATTGTAGACACCCACACTCACTCAGGTTGAACTGGATGGACTGGTGTCTTTATTCAACCTTACCAACTATGTAACTATGTAAAACGTATGCAAAGACCTGACCATCACACCTACACTATACGGCCAAAAAGTATGCAAAGACCTGACCATCACACCTACACTATACAGCCAAAACGTCTGTAAAGACCTGACCATCACACCTACACTATATGGCCAAAAAGTATGTGAAGACCTGACTATCACACCTACACTATACGGCCAAAATGTATGCAAACACCTGACCATCACACCTACACCATACGGCCAAAAAGTATACAAAGACCTGACCATCACACCATCACACCTACACTATACGGCCAAAAAGTATGCGAAGACCTGACCATCACACCTACACTATACGACCAAAAAGTATGTAAAGACCTGACCATCACACCCACACTATACGCCCAAAAAGTATGTGAAGACCTGACCATCACATCTACACTATACGGCCAAAAAGTATGCACAGTGCCTTGAAAAAGTATTCACACACCTTAAAATTTTCCACATTTTGTCATGTTACAACCAAAAATGTAAATGTATTTTATAGGGGTTTTATGTGATAGACCAACACAAAGTGGCACATAATTGTGAAGTGGAAGAAAAATGATAAATGGTTTTCAATTTTTTTTTACAAATAAATATGTGAAAAATGTGGCGTGCATTTGTATTCAGCCCACTTTACTCTGATACCCCTAACTAAAATCTAGTGGAACCAATTGCCCTCAGAAGTCACCTAATTAGAAAAAAGAGTCCACCTGTGTGTAATTTAATCTCAGTATAAATACAGCTGTTCTGTGAAGCCCTCAGAGGTTTGTTAGAGAACCTTAGTGAATAAACAGCATCATGAAGGCCAAGAAACACACCAGACAGGTCAGGGATAAAGTTGTTGAGATGTTTAAAGCATGGTTAGGTTATAAAAAAATATCTCAAGCTTTGAACATCTCACGGAGCACTGTTCAATCCATCATCCGAAAATGGAAAGAGTATGGCACCACTGCAACCTACCAAGACATGGCCGTCCACCTAAACCGACAGGCCGGGCAAGGAGAGCATTAATCAGAGAGGCCCATGGTAACTCTGGAGGAGCTGCAGAGATCCACAGCTCAGGTGGGAAAATCTGTCCACAGGACAACTATAAAGCCTCGTACACACGCTTTGATTTTCGGACGACAGAACGTCTGATTTTTGTGGCATGCTAGTCTCATATTGAAAGTGAGTTAGGTTACTAACAATACGGGAATTTTTGTTTGACAGAATACAATGTCAGAAGTGACGTAACGTGTTGAATCGTTTTGTATGTATTCTTTCATTTCTGTGCATGCGTAGTATTTTCGTATGAAAACCATACTAATGTAATGAAAATCAGACATTCACATCCGCCAAAAATGGGCAAAAATGCCCCTCTCTAGATGTGCAAAGCTGGTAGAGACATCCCCAAAAAGACTTGTAGCTGTAATTGCAGCGAAAGGGGGTTCTACAAAGTATTGACTCAGGGGGGCTGAATACAAATGTACCCCACACTTTTCACGTATTTATTTGTAAACAATGTTGAAAAACATTTATTATTTTCCTTCCACTTCACAATTATGTGCCACTTTAGGTCTATCACACAAAATCCCAAAATCCCAATAAAGTACATTTATGTTTTTGGTTGTAACATGACAAAATGTGGAAAATTTCAAGGGGTATGAATACTTTTTCAAGGCACTGTACATATCTGACCATCACACCTACACAATCTGACCAAGAGTATGTGAAGACCTAACCATCACACCTACACATAATGGCCAAAAGTATGTAAAGATCTGACACCTACGCTTTATGGCTATAGGTATGTGAAGACCAGACCATCACCCCTACACTATATGGCCCAAAGTATGTAAAAACCTAACTTTCATATCTATACTATACAGCCAAAAGTATGTAAAGATCTGACCACCACCCCTACACTATACTGCTATAGGCATTTGAAGACTGGACCATCCCCCCTACACTATATGGCCAAAAGTATGTAAAAACCAAACTTTCATATCTACACTCTACGGCCAAAAGCATGCGACGATCTGACCATCACACCTACACTATATGGCTATAGGTATTTGAAGACTGGACCATCACATCTATACTATATGGCCAAAAGTATGTAAAAGCCTAACTTTCATATCTATACTATATGGCCAAAAGAATGCAAAGATCTGACCATCCCACATACACTATATGGCCAAAAGCATGTAAAAACCTAAGTTTCATATCAACACTATATAGCCAATATATGTAAAGACCTGACCATCTCACTTGCACTTGATGAACAAAAGTATGTGAAGACCTAACCATCACACCTCTGCTATACAGCCAAAAGTATTTAAAGGCCATCACACTGCCTAATTAGATATACGGTAATCTGAATAAACTGTTTAGGCAATTGTTAGTAAATCTAATGCCGCGTACACACGGTCGGACTTTTTCGTCTACCAAAGTCCGACAGCCTGTCCGACAGACTTTCGACAGACTTTTGTCGGACTTTTGGCAGACTTTTGGCGGACTTGCGGCAGACTTTCTTACGAACGGACTTGCCTACATACGATCACACAAAAGTCCGATGGATTCGTACGTGATGACGTACACCGGACTAAAATAAGGAAGTTGATAGCCAGTAGCCAATAGCTGCCCTAGCGTGGGTTTTTGCCCGTCGGACTAGCACACAGACGAGCGGATTTCTGGGTCCGGCATAGTTACGACGTAAAGATTTGAAGCATGTTTCAAATCTAAAGTCCGTCAGATTTGAGGCTGGAAAAGTCCGCTGAAAGTCCGGGGAAGCCCACACACGATCGGATTGTCAGCCAGCTTTAGTCCGTCGGCGTCTGTCGGACTTTTGTAGACGAAAAGTCCAACCGTGTGTACGCGGCATAAAGGGCGCTATCACGCGGGCAGCCGGGAGGTGGTAAAGACAGGTGGCAGAGCTGCACTATTGGGTATTGAAGGGAGTGATCATGAATTTGATTTTCACATGATTGGATAAATGAAATGAATATTCACACACTTCGTTCAGTAAAAATGATCAACTACTTTAGTAAATCAGGCCCATTGAACCAACAGGTAGGAGAAGCAGATTTCTATTTATTTCTATCTAATTTTTTTTTTTCATTTTTTTTTTTTTTCAGTCCTTGTCTGCAACTACAGTGCAGGTGCAAACAGCTGAAACTAAATAAAGCCATGTTTATATAACAGCTAACAGTTACATGTGCAAAGGTGTTTGGTATCCTTGGACATATTATTATTATTATTATTATACAGGATTTATATAGCGCCGACAGTTTGCGCAGCGCTTTACAACATGAGGGCAGACAGTTCAAGTACAATACAATTCAATACAGGAGGAATCAGAGGGCCCTGCTCCTTAGAGCTTACAATCTAATTATTATTATTATTATACAGGATCTATATAGCGCCAACAGTTTGCGCAGCGCTTTACAACATGAGGACAGACAGTACAATTACAATACAAAACAATACAGGAGGGATCAGAGTGTCCTATTAGAATGTTTAAAAAAAATGTAGTTACACTTAAGTGCCGGTTCACACATGTGCGATGCGGGAATCCTGCGAATCCACTGCGGGTTCCTGCATCGCACCCATCTCGCACGGCAGTTTATGCTGCCATATGCGAACTGCTGGGAATGTCAATATATTGTTAATGACACCCCCATTTCAGCTCTCATATCGCACTGCAAACTGACAGTTCGGACATGAATCAGATCGCATGGGTGTGAATTTGGTGTGGACCAAAAAAAAAAAGGTTCCTGTGTCTGTGTGGTCCGAATGCGATGTGATATCAGCCATACTATCTGTTTGGCTGAAATCGCATCGCACGGACATCGCATGTGATTTGCACTGCAGTGCGGTGCGAATCACACGCGATCTCACAGAGCGCACATATGGGAACCGGTACTTAAGGCTTTTTCACACGGGGGGTGGTAAAAACAGATGGATGATCAGTGTTTTTTACTGCCCTCCTTCAGGCGGACATGGTGCCATTAGAATGAGTACACATTGCAATGCAGCCGACGCTACATGCTGTGTTTGACAGGCAGCACCTGTCAAACTTGGCTTACAGATGCAGGGCGGTTCCGCGATGCAAAATTTCTGTTTGGCAATAAAAAGCCTAAAAATAAAAAAGGCATCAGGAGACTACATCACCTCCCGAATGCCTGCAGACCCCCTTCCTCTATTGCAGATTGCTCTTAAGGGGGGGGGGGGGGTAAACACGGCCACAAGTGTGAGTGGAGCCAAACTCTCCAGCATCCAAGAAACACGGAAAATCTGTTTTGAGTCTCTCTCTTCTGAATCCCGGAGCACAGAACACTCAAGCAGAAGACATCGGGAAGTGAATTCCACCCGCTTCATTGAAAGCGGAACTTCACTCCTTGCATCATTGATTATTCATTGACTATTTTTATTCCTTATGCTGCTAGCATTAGTAAATAGATAGGAAGGGTTAATATATTTGTTTTAACCACTTCAGCCACGGAAGATTAGGCTGCTCAATGACCAGAGCACTTTTTACAATTTGGCACTGTGCTGCTTTAACTGGTAATTGCGCGGTTATGCAATTCTGTACCCAAGCGAAATTTGCGTCCCTTTTGTTCCACAAATAGAGCTTTCTTTTGATGGTATTCAATTGCCTCTGCACTTTTTATTTTTTGCGATATAAACGGAAAAAGACCGGAAATTTTGAAAAAAAAATTATATTTTCTACTTTTTGTTATGAGTAAGATCCAATAAACTCAATTTTAGTCATACATTTAGTCCAAAATGTATTCAGCCACATGTCTTTGGTAAAAAAAAATGTCAATAAGCGTATATTTATTGGTTTGCGCAAAAGTTATAGCGTCTACAAACCAGGGTACATTTTCTGGAATTTACACAGCTTTTAGTTTATGACTGCCTATGTCATTTCTTGAGGTGCCAAAATGGCAGGGCAGTACAAACCCCCCCCCCAAATGACCCCATTTTGGAAAGTAGACACCCCAAGGAAATTGCTGAGAGGCATGTTGAGCCCATTGAATATTTTATTTTTTTGTCACAAGATTGAAAAATTACAAAAAAAAAAATTACACAAAGTTGTCACTAAATGATATATTGCTCACACGTGCCATGGTTATATGTGAAATTACACCCCAAAATACATTCAGCTGCTTCTCCTGAGTACGGGGATACCACATGTGTGGGACTTTTTGGGAGCCTAGCCGCGTACGGGGCCCCGAAAACCAATCACCGCCTTCAGGATTTCTAAGGGCGTAAATTTTTTATTTCACTTCTCACTACCTATCACAGTTTTGGAGGCCATGAAATGACAAGATAACACAAACCTCCCCCCCAAATGACCCCATTTTGGAAAGTAGACACCCCAAGCTATTTGCTGAGAGGCATGTCGAGTCTGGAATATTTTATATTTTGCCACAAGTTGTGGGAAAATGAAATTTTTTTTTTGTGCACAAAGTTGTCACTAAATGATATATTGCTCAAACATGCCATGGGAATATGTGGAATTGCACCCCAAAATACATTCTGCTGCTTCTCCTGAGTACGGGGATACTACATGTGTGGGACTTTTTGGGAGCCTAGCCGCGTACGGGGCCCCAAAAACCAAGCACCGCCTTCAGGATTTCTAAGGGCGTAAAATGGTGATTTCACTCCTCACTGCCTATCACAGTTTCAGAGGCCCTGAAATGTCAAGATAGCACAAAACCCCCCAAATGACCCCATTTTGGAAAGAAGGTGGTCCTGGATAGGCATCTGAGGGGGGGGGGGGGGGCGGCTTTGTTAATAAACAATCAGCACAGACCCCCACTGTCAGCAGAGCAGCCGATCGTCTCTCCTCTACTCGTGTCTGTCAGACGCGAGTGAGGAAAAGCCGATCAACGTAGGGTGACCAGACGTCCCCGGTCCCCGGACCACGTCTGTCCCCGGATCTGTCCCCGGATTCAGGGGGGTGCCTATACTTATTGCTGACAGCCTAGCCCTAGCAGGACATGCAGCAATGTCATTATCCATCCAGTGTGGTTTGGATTGATGGGCAAGCCGGGAGCGTAGGGCCGCAGTGACACTGAGAGCGAGTGGAGCTGTCAAACCCAGGCTCTGATGTCGGGGATGGGCGGGGCCGATATGCGGAGCTCTTCCCAGTGCATAAACAAATAGCCGGAAGTGCCGAAGCGCCGTGTACAGCTGATGGTCAGCTGATCAACTTCGGACACTTTCGGCATCTCCTTCTGCGCAGTACGGAGCGGACACTATCCAATAGGAGGACAGTATATGCATTGGTGGGCGGGGAGGAAGGTGGCAGGGGGCATGACCAATTGTAGCTATTGTATATGTACCCACAGCGGTGTATAATTCAGGTTTATTATACAAGCTGTGGGTACACATACACTAGTTACAATTGGCCCCACCATCTGCCACCTTCCTCCCCGCCCACCAATCCATAAACACCGGCTATTTGTCTATGCACGGGCTGTCTGAGAAAGGGGGCGTAGCTCCACATATTGGCCCCGCCCATCCCGACATCAGAGGTTGGACTTGACAGCTCCATTCATTCTCACTACTCAGGCAGTTTTGGGGCGCAAATCGGAAACCCTGGGGGTGTGTCTTGGATGTCTACGATCAACATCTCTGTCCAGCATCTTTCCCTAGGGAGCTACTGACCTCCCCCTACAGAGCAGCACATATAGAGAGACCAGCTGTACCCACCAATCACTGCACCCGGGCATAACAAATCCTGAAGAGGGAAGGAGGAGCAGTGCAGTCACCAAGCAGAGACACAACCTCTGAAGATAGCAGGTTTGTTTATGCTTCTATCAAAACTCCATCTCAACTATCTGCTGCTGCACTGGCCTTTTCTCCTCCTGCAAAGTCTTCACATTCTCCAGAGCACACACAGATTGGCATCCCCTCCCCCTCAGACACTGTAAGTAAGACTACTCAGCTACCTACAACTTCTTTCTGTTAACTAATGATGTACCAGAAAAGTCTTTACACAAAATCCTGGCTGCACTTATGGCACCTCTCACCTCTCGCCTTGTGTCATTGCAGCCTTGCCCAGGCAGGCTGATTATTTAAAATTGGCGCAGATCTCCGCTGATTGCGAGAGGAGAGGAGCGAATGCTCTTCTCGCAGTCCTGCCCAGTCCCGCCCCTATGATGTACATAACACAGGTCCAATGGCGGAACTGGGCGTGACTGTGAGCGGAGCTGAGCCTAGCCGGGTACACTCGGCTATGTGTATATCGGCAGCGCTCGCTCCTCTCCCCTCAGCGGAGCGGGGATCGGCGTATAACACGCACCCACCCACCCAAAAAGTGCGTGTTATACGCTGATAAATAAGGTAATTGGTGTCTTTGCAGTTTAACTAATTCCTGAACCTTGCACTCTGTACAACGCACTCCTGAACCTTACACTCTGTACAACGCACTCCTGAACCTTACACTCTGTACAATGCACTCCTGGAACCGTGCACTCTGTATGTTATGCATGCCTGAACCTTGCACTCTGCACGTAGCATCCTCCTGAGCACTGCACTCTGTACGTAGCATCCTCCTGAGCCCTGCACCCTGCACGTAGCATCCTCCTGAGCCCTGCACCCTGCACGTAGCATCCTCCTGAGCCCTGCACCCTGCACGTAGCATCCTCCTGAGCCCTGCACCCTGCACGTAGCATCCCCTGAAGCCTGCACGTAGCATCCCCCTGAAGCCTGCACGTAGCATCCCCCTGAAGCCTGCACGTAGCAACCTCCTGAGCCCTGCACGTAGCATCCTCCTGAGCCCTGCACCCTGCATGTAGCATCCCCCTGAAGCCTGCACGTAGCATCCTCCTGAGCCCTGCACCCTGCATGTAGCATCCTCCTGAGCCCTGCACCCTGCACGTAGCATCCTCCTGAGCCCTGCACCCTGCATGTAGCAACCTCCTGAGCCCTGCACCCTGCACGTAGCATCCTCCTGAGCCCTGCACCCTGCATGTAGCATCCTCCTGAGCCCTACACCCTGCACGTAGCATCCTCCTAAGCCCCGCACCCTGCATGTAGCATCCTCCTGAGCCCTGCACCCTGCATGTAGCATCCTCCTGAGCCCTGCATGTAGCATCCTCCTGAGCCCTGCACCCTGCACGTAGCATCCTCCTGAGCCCTGCACCCTGCATGTAGCATCCTCCTGAGCCCTACACCCTGCACGTAGCATCCTCCTGAGCCCCGCACCCTGCACGTAGCATCCTCCTGAGCCCTGCACCCTGCACATAGCATCCCCCTGAAGCCTGCACGTAGCATCCTCCAGAACCCTGCACGTAGCATCCTCCTACACGTAGCATCCTCCTGCACCCAGCACGTACCACCAGCATACAGGGGGCACACTGACCACCAGCATACAGGGGGCACACTGACCACCAATATGCAGGGCCAGTGGTTACCAGTATACAGAGGACATAACAAAGTAAAACCACTGCCATGCAACAAAAAAAAATCTCAAAAATAATAAGAGAATCTTGTTAGCTGGTTCCCTCATCTAACGCAAATCAATAAAAAGCAAAAAATGCAGCGCTGACCTACAAGTCATCTATAAAATTGTACAAATGGACTTAGAAGGGCAAAGGTAACACCTATAAATGAAGATCCAATGCAAATCAACCAATGTATTGCAATATGAATATAGTAATGATGGTCTCACCCCCTCTGCAAAAATATTTTGAGAAATTGCAGAGCTGCAATGTGCAAATCGTGGTGAAACCCCCTATATATTAACATAATAAAATGTACAATTGATGTACATATTTTACATTTTATTACTATTATTATATAGGGGTTTTCACCATGATTTGCACATTGCAGCTCTGAAATATTTCTTACCTTTTGCAGAGATGGTGACACCATTACTACTATGTTCTAATACACGGCTTGATTTGCATCTCTGGTATTATTGTATGTAGGGGGTTTCAACATTATTTGCACATTGAAGCTCTGCAATTTCTCAAAATATTTTTGCAGAGGGGGTGACACCATCACTACTATATTGCAATACATTGGTTGTTTTGCACTGGATATTATTTTATAGGTTTTACCATTGCACTTATAAGTCCATTTGTAGAATTGTATAAAGAAAGAGTAGAGCTGTGCTGCATTTTTTGGCTTTTTATTGGTATACAGAGGCCAGGATATACTGATCACCATTGTACGCCATGAAGAAACCTTCACTTTCTGACCACGGCAACTTGCTGGCCACACCCACTTTTGGTCACGCCCACAGGTAGCGCACCACACTAGCACCCTCGCTTTTACCTCAAGCACCGCCATAGCACCCCCAAAAAAAATTGTCTGGAGTTGCCCCTGCCTGGATTGGATTTGAATTTAGCTGCCCCATCCCTCCCCTCCCAAAAAATTCTAAGAAGTATCTTTTTTTATCTCTTGGAGGAAGTGTGAGAAATAACATATATATCATTTTTACAATCATTCCATACTCACATACCCAGGGGCGGACTGATAACTCATGGGGCCCCCGGGGAATAAGAGATTATGGGGCCCCCAGGCAATCAGAGATTATGGGGCCACACAGTATACACACACACAGTATACAATCACACAGTATACACATACATGTACACACAGTATACACAGACAGATGTAAAAAAAACACAGATTTATACATACTGTCCCTGGTTTTACTGAGGCTGGCAACCCTGATGGGGCCCCCTAGTGACCCAGGGCCCTCGGGCAGTGCCCGAGTGGCTCAATGGTCAGTCCGCCCCTGCACATACCACGTACACTGCATATATCATTTCGGAAAATATGCTTATAAAATATTTTACCATTTGCCAATAAAAAAAAATTAAAAAAATGTCCCCGGATTTCATTTTAAAAATCTGGTCTCCTTAGATCAACGGCTCTTCCTGTTTACATTTCGGAGGCCATGAAATGCCAAGGTAGCACAAACCCCCCCCCAAATGACCCCATTTTGGAAAGAAAACACCCCAAGCTATTTGCTGATGAGGCTAGGGTGCCCACGTGTCCCGGATTGCCCGGGATTGTCCCTCAATTCATGTTTGTGTCCCGTGTCCCAGGCACCTTCATTCCGGGACAATACAGGGTCCCGGAATGAAATAAGGGGACACAGACAACCTAATAAACAATTGCCAAACTGGTTGCTAGGGCCGCCCCGCCTCGCATCTAGCGACCAGTGATGTCATATTCCCAGAGTCATTCAGAAGCCGAGCGAGGCCTTACCCAGAGCTGCCTTGTAGTGCTCTGCGTCCACCCACCTCCTCCCCTTCTCTACCTCCGGCCGCGGCATCAGCACCAGAGAGAGAGCAGCCAGAGAGCGTCTGTATCTCCTCCTGACTCCTCCAGTCCAGCCCAGCAGCATTCGGCAGATCCACGGCAGCCTGTGCCCAGTGCCAGTCCCGGGGGCCAATTCCCGCTGCCTGCAGCCTGACTTCTCTCCTCCTCCCGCCCGTGAGCCGAGCCGCCCAACTGAGTGCCTGAGGGGGGCCCCCCCAGCCAAACTTCCAGGTTTGTATTGTATATGATCTAACAAGTCTGACTCTGTACATGAACTGTACATAAAGAAAGAATTAAATGCGATTTCTGCTTGTATGTCTATTGTTCTGTATAGTAGTGATCCATTTTCTTTGTAGAAGAAGATGTAATGATCTGTATGTGTAAATTGCAATATCCACAGGTTTATACATACCCCTTGCCTGCAACATGCTTCTTTCAAATTCTGCTGCTATGTTAAATATTCTCAAGAAGCTTTTGGCATTATTGACATTGTGCTTTTAAGGAATTTTGTATATCAGTTCATTCCCGGAAGGATTTACCCCCTCAATGACCAGGCCATTTTTTGCGTTTCGGCACTGCGTCGCTTTAACTGACCATTGCGCGGTCGTGCGACGTTGTACCCAAACTAAATGGACGTCCTTTTTTCGCACAAATAGAGCTTTCTTTTGGTGGTATTTGATCATCTCTGCGGTTTTTATTTTTTGCGCTATAAACAAAAAAAGAGCGACAATTTTGGAAAAATACAATATTTTTTACTTTTTGCTATAAGAGCCCTTGCCCACTGGGGCGGCGTTGGCGGTAAAACGCCGCTATTATTAGCGGCGTTTTAACGTCGGTATTCGGCCGCTAGCGGGGCGGTTTTACCCCCACTAGCGGCCGAGAAAGGGTTAAATACCACCGCAAAGCGCCTCTGCAGAGGCGCTTTGCCGGCGGTATAGCCGCGCCGTCCCATTGATTTCAATGGGCAGGAGCGGTAAAGGAGCGGTATACACTCCGCTCCTTCACCGCTCCGAAGATGCTGCTGGCAGGACTTCTTTTACCGTCCTGCCAGCGCACCGCTCCAGTTTGAAAGCCCTCGGGGCTTTCACACTGGATACACAACAGCGGCACTTTCAGGTCGGTTTGCAGGCGCTATTATTAGCGCAATAGCGCCTGCAAACCGCCCCAGTGTGCAAGGGCTCTTATAAATATCCAAAAAATTTTTAAAGCAATAGGGGATAGATTTATGGCATTTTTATTATTATTTTTTTTTATTACTAATGGCGGCAATCTGCCATTATGGCGGACACATTGGACACTTTTGACACTATTTTGGGACCATTGTCATTTATACAGCGATCAGTGCTATAAAAATGCACTGATTACTGTAAAAATGTCACTGGCAGGGAAGGGGTTAACACTAGGGGCAATCAAGGGGTTAATTGTGTTCCCTCACTGTGTGTTCTAACTGTAGGGGGGAGGGGATTGACCTACAAGAAATGACAGATCATGGTTCCTAGCCATTAGGAACATACGATCTGTCACTCCTCACAGAACAGGGATTTGTGTCCCTGTTCTGCCTCTCGTGCCCGCGATGGCTCGTGGCCAGCGGTCATTGTGACCATCGGCCACAAGCATCAGCATCCCCCGCAGTGCAGCAGGCGCATGCGTGCGCCTGCTATCTCGTTCCCGCGAGCCGACGTATAGCTACGACAGTTCGCGCCGACCTGCCACAGTATAATGATGGCGGCTGGCTGGTTGGTAAGCGGTTAAGAGAATCGAATTGTCATGTTTGCTTTTGTTTTTCCAAAAATTGGCAAAAAAAGTATCAAAAACCATCTTTTTGTGGGGCGGGGGGGGGTTGTCCCTGAATGGCAGTTTGGAAATGTGGTCATCCTAGTTGAGGCATGTTGAGTCCATGGAATATTTTATATTTTGCGGGAAAATGAAAATTCTTTTTTTTTTTTTTTGCACCAAGTTGATAGTGTGAACGAAATAAAACAAGCCATTTAAAGTTTTGTTCCGGCCGAAATTATACTTTTTAAATAAAAATACCCCTATAATACACAAGCTTAATGTATTCTAGTAAAGTTAGTCTGTAAACTAAGGTCTGTTTTGTTAGTTTATAGCAGTAGTTTGTTATTTTATAAACTTACAGCAGGCCGTGGCCATCTTAAGTGTGGGCATCTGAAGCCAGACTGTATTTCTTCCTGGATCTCAACCTTGCAGATCTCGCACATGCTCAGTGCAGCACAAGCAGTGTAATAGATGTAATAGGTTTCAGGTCAGGTTTCCATAGCAACGGCAGTGTCAGAGGAAGTTGCCGCCCCTTCCCAGAAGGCATTGCAAACAGGAAATGATGCGATGGGCCGCAGCCAGGGGGGAGGAAGTGAAAAATGAATACAGCAGATATACAGTAAGTGCTGAGAAAAAAATATATATATATCCAATTCGTTTACAGCGCACAGTTTAGTGAGGGATGCTGAAGAGTTGTAAAAGTGGGTGGAACTCCACTTTAATTACTAGTAGGCAGTCTGCAGAATATTTTTCCTTCCCTGACCTTGATAAGCACCTCCGTATGTAAGGAAAATGCAGACTACTGTCTCCGTGGACCCCCAAGAGTCGCACAGTAAGTGCCCATAGAACTACATGTGGCCCCCAGAGCATAGGTTGGACACCAGGGACATAAACCCCTTTTCAATACATTAGATTGCACCTTTCACCTTACTTACTTCTGGAAGAGTTCTCCCACAGTACACAAATTCACAGGCTAGGAACACATTTAACCCTTTGATCGCCCCTGATGTTAACCCCTTCCCGGCCAGTGTCATTAGTACAGTGACAGTGCATATTTTTAGCACTGATCACTGTATTTGTGTCACTGGTTCCCTAAAAAGTTCTAAAACGTGTTAAGGAGGCAATGTATCGTCTCCCAGCCACCTGTCAACTGACCTTCTAAGAGCTGCGATCCACCGCAGATCACTGTTCAGAGGGGTGAGGAGGGCTGCAGAATGTGTAAATGAGCCCTAAAAGCTGTAACTAGATAAAGGGACCATTTTACTAATGAACCAAACAATCTTGCCTGCGTTCCTCTCCCTATTATGAAACATTTTCCAGCATACGCAGTATAGTTGGCAAACATTGGGCTGCGGGGAGGACATCGTTGGCCTACAGGTGCAGCCTTTTATCTAAGCACCAATTCTGTTGACTGGCCAGTACATTTTATTACTGGGGTGAACTTAGTATATAACAGCTCTGGAAGATTTACCCCCCCCCCCTTTGTGACCAGGCCATTTTTGGGGACACGGCACTGTGTTACTTTAATGCGGCCGTGCAAATCTGTACCCAAATAATTTTTTTTTGCTCTCCCCCCCCCCCCCCCCAATAGAGCTTTCTTTTGGTGGAATTTGATCACCTCTGCGTTTTTTTATTTTTTTGCGCTATAAACAAAAAAATACTGAGAATTTTGAAAAAAAAAAAAATTTTTTACTTTTTGCTATAGAACATATCCAATTATAAAAAAATGTAAAAAAAAAAAAAATCACATTTATTCATGAATTTAGGCCAATGTGTATTCTGCTACATATTTTTGGTAAAAAAAAAAAAATCCCAATAAGACCCCTTTCACACCGAGGGCGTTTTGCAGACACAATAGCGTTAAAAATAGCGCCTGCAATCCGCCCTCAAACAGCTGCTCTATTGTCTCCATTGTGAAAGCCCGAGGGCTTTCACACCGGAGCGCTGCGCTGGCAGGACGTCAGAAAAAGTCCTGTCAGCAGCTTCCTTGGAGCGGTGAAGGAGCGGTGTGTTTAGCGCTCCTCCACCGCTGCTCCCCATTGAAATCAATAGGGCAGCGCTGGGATACCGCCGGCAAAACGCCGCTATTGTGGCGCATTGTGGGCGGTTTTAACCCTTTCTCGGCCGCTAGTGGCCAAAATGCACCGCTAATCCAACGGTAAAACGCCGCTATTTTTAGGGAGGCTCGGTGTGAAAGGGGTCTAAGTGTATATTAATTGGTTTGCGCAAAAGTGATAGCGTCTACAAGCTCTGGGATATTTTTGGGGATTTTTTATTTATTTATTTTTACTAGTAATGGTGACGAACAGTGACTTATAGCGGGACTGCGTTAGTGGCGGCGGGCAATTGGACACCTAACTGACACTTTTGACACTTTTTTTGGGGATCAGTGACACCAATACAGTGATCAGTGCTAAAAATATGGGCTGTCACTGTACTAATGACACTGGCTGGTAAGGGGCGATCAAAGGGTTAACTGTGTGCCTAGCCAGTGTTTTATTACACTGTGGGAGGTGCTTTCACCAGGGGAAGGCATGAATCGGTGTTCCTGCTTTGCAGAGATACAGGATCCATGGCCTTCCCTCCTGTCAGAATGGTGTTCTGCCGTGTTTACATAGTTACATAGTAGGTGAGGTTGAAAAAAGACACAAGTCCATCAAGTCCAATCTATGTGTGTGATTATGTGTCAGTATTACATTGTATATCCCTGTATGTTGCGGTCATTCAGGTGCTTATCTAATAGTTTCTTGAAGCTATCAATGCTCCCCGCTGAGACCACCGCCTGTGGAAGGGAATTCCACATCCTTGCCGCTCTTACAGTAAAGAACCCTCTACGTAGTTTAAGGTTAAACCTCTTTTCTTCTAATTGTAATGAGTGGCCACGAGTCTTGTTAAACTCTCTTCTGCGAAAAAGTTTTCTCCCTATTGTGGGGTCACCAGTACGGTATTTGTAAATTGAAATCATATCCCCTCTCAAGCGTCTCTTCTCCAGAGAGAATAAGAACAGACTGACGTTCTGCCTCTCTGCAGGACGATCGGAGGGTGCTGGCAGACATCGAGTCCACGGTACCCGCCAATCGGCTCCCGCTGTGTTTAATCACAGCGGGAGCGAGCCGCCGCCGGTGCGCTTTCGCGCACCCTACCTTGAAATGCAGGATCATGTATATACATGATACTGCGCACAGCGGCCGCCCTGTAGCAGTTTTCGGTCGGCAAGTAGTTACTAACAATTATAGAACATTTACAACATAAGGTATAGCTGGTAGTAAGTTCCATTGGCCAATGTGACTAAATAGTACTGGCTACTGTATAACATGACCTGGATATATAATAATATAAATTTTTTATTTTTTTATTTTTGTTATAACTTTTGGTATTTAACCAGTTCCGGACCGCCCACCGCACATATACTGTTGTTTTTCAGCATGACAAAGCTGTCCTGTAGATGTACAGGATTAAGACAAACCATTTACCATTGACAGGGGTGCTTGCAGGAATCAGCTTTTATTTAGTTATGTAAAACCTTTATCCCAAAAGAAAAATAAACCTCTGCTGTAACTGCTTATAAAATATTAAAAAAATATAAGAATACATTATGAAGTATCAAATACTAGCTGGAGTTGGCTTCAATGTGTTAGCGCCCCCCCCCCCCCCCCCCCCCTGCCCAGACTGACAATGTTACTGTCTGCTGTGCCCCCTCATCCAGAGTGGGGCACTCTAATACAGGAGGTGTGTTACTGACCAGATCACCAGATGAATAAAAAGAGAAAACGAATGCAGCCACCACATTTAAAGTAGAAGTAAACCCCCTTATCGTTTTCAGCCAAGGAAGCTGCCATCTTGGCCTTTGTTTAATCTTCAACTGCCATGTGTGATCAGTTATGACACCAGCCATTGGATGGTTTGACAGTTTGGTTGAGAGCACAACCAATGTGACAGTTACATTCCCAACATGCCGGAAATGTACCTGTTTTGTTGAAACTGTTAAATCAATGGGTTTACTTCCACTTTAATGATTGGTAAGCTGCAATATATTACATTTTCGGTTTAATACAGTTTCAAAGCCACACAATTTTTAAACAATTAAAACAAGTTTTTTTTTTTCTCCTGTTGGGATATAACTGCCAGTCTTCTGGAAACAAGGACCCTTGTCCTGATGTGGAGGCTGTGAGCGTAATGCGTAATTTATAAATTACAGTCCCATGGATCAATGAAAGATCCCTATCCTTCTGCTAAATCTTTATGAATTGAACCTTCTAAAAAAAATTTTTAAGATGGGTTGTTGGGATTTGAGTCCTTCTCAATGCACTGAAAATGCAGCACTGCCAATAGAATTCTTGTCAACCAATCAGTGATCAGGGATTCCAGTTCTCCTTGGACTCAAGCTGAAATGAATTGATGCCTTTTGAAAAAAAAAAAAGGTCAACTGATCGGCTAGTTTGGTCTGACGTCAGTTAGCTCGATCTGAGATCGGCTAGCTTGGTCTGGGGCCAGTTGGCTCGATCCGAGATCGGCTAGCTTGGTTTGACGTCAGTTAGCTCGATCTGAGATCGGCTAGCTTGGTCTGGGGCCAGTTAGCTCAATCTGAGATCGGCTATCTTAGTCTGAAATTATGACATCATAGTGAGTTGGCTGTTTTAAGAAAGCATCCAGCTGGGAGATCAGTGTCAGTATAGCTTTTGACTCAAGCGATACAGTACTCGTGCGATTTGCTCGGCGATTACACTTGATTACATTTGGATTCTTTGTGAGCAAAGCGATTTCATTTATCGTTATTTAAATATCTTCTTTATCACATTTAATTAATATCTTTGTGATAAAATTGGAAAATGAGCTTTTTCATAGGATTGCTCATCTCTCTGTGCTGTCTGCACCTGGCAGCAGGTAAGTTTATATATTCATTTCTAATCTCAGCTCTTTTTTTGGAGAAATGTCTAAATTGTTGGGTTAGTTCTGTTTTGATGTCTGGGGGGGGGGGGGGGGATTCTATTTTTAGAAATACAACTCTCTTTTTTTTTAAATGTCACTGGACTAACTGTCAAAACGGCGGTTGGTTTGAAAACAGCCATCCATGTCCTGGTGTGTTCATTCTGTGAGTTCACCTTACAGCACATAGTGATGACACAAAAACACATTTAAAAAAAAAAAAAACATTTTCTTCACTTTCTCTTGGGTAGCAACGGTTGGCAATGGTTGTGCGGTGTGTTGGTAGTAGTGGGGGGACCAGGGTGGAGATCCTATTCCTGCAATGTTATCTGGAATTTTTGTTTACATGTAAAAGACAGTTTGTTTTTTTTGCTAGTAAATTAGTTAGAACATTATATATATATATATATATATATATATATATATATATATATATATATATATATATATATATATATATATATATATATGTATGTATGTATGTATGTATGTGTATATATATATATATGTATATATATGTATATATATATATGTGTATGTGTATGTATATATATATATATGTATGTGTATATATATATGTATGTATATATGTGTATATATGTGTGTGTGTATATATATATATATATATATATATATATATATATGTATGTATATATGTGTATATATATATATGTATATATGTGTGTGTGTGTATATATATATATATATATATATATATATATATATATATATATATATATATATATATATATATATAGAGCGTATATATATTTTAAAGCAGAGACCCTAGATCAGTGATGGCGAACTTTGGCACCCCAGATGTTTTGGAACTACATTTCCCATGATGCTCAACTACACCGCAGAGTGCATGAGCATCATGGGAAATGTAGTTCCAAAACATCTGGGGTGCCAAGGTTCGCCATCACTGCCCTAGAGAATAATTTGGTGGGTGTTGTAAATTTTTGAAATGGAATTTTTTCTGTTTTAAAATTTTTTATTATGTTTCCATAAGTTTAAACAACAGATGTACAGTAATATCATATGTGGCAATGCAATATTTGACGGAATAGAAAATAGTAGAAATGAAGTTTCATTAGTAATAAACATTAAAATAAGCTATAAGGTAAAAATTAGTAGATGATACAAAATTGACTGAAATTAGGATACTTCTTATTTCAGGAATGAGTATGGCGAATATAAATAATTCAATAGAATGTTGTACCTATGGTTTTGTAAATGCAATTTTTTTTTTAGTTATAATGCAAAAAAAAATGCCACGCTTTAAAATTGCAACAGTGGCAAAAGACATAAATGTTACTATACATCGGCGCCTTAATAACCCTTTTACTGCCACCCATATATGTGACCCCCCACCCAATGCTTCCTGGCATCCGCTGCCCAACTTGATATCCCAGGACCTGTAGTGGGGATAGTCGCTGGGTGGAGGGGGGGGGGGGGAGACCAGCAAATGTTCGCTCGCTGATCCCCCCTCGCTGCAAAGAACCCGGAAGCAACATGTATAACATATTTTCTGGTTTCGGGTGTCACTTCCAGTGTGATCTGCGCTCCATTAGCTTCAATGGAGGGCAGATGAGACATTGGGGGTCTATTAGAATTACCACCAATTTATACTACAGAGAGTCTGCTTTCTGAAAATATATTATTGGGGGTTTTAAGTAATCTTCAGGCCTAAAATTATTTTTAAATGTGTGCAAAATCACAAAAATTGTTAAAGGATGTCTAAACCCAAGAAGAATGTCATGTCCCCCTGTGATCTCCAAAACCTTTCTTTTTCATTGTATTTTGATGTAATAATAGCCAGTTTTTAAAATGTTTCCTTATTAAACGCATTTTTCCTTCTTTCTGCAGCATTTCCTCATGCCAACCTTCCATATCAAAATGTGGAGGCTAGAGCCGGCTCCAAAATGGTCATTCCATGTGACCTCACCACCGACGGAGTGACTGGCCATGAGAAGATCGACTATAAATGGGGATTCACACCAGATGGATCCGACAGTTACAGGACCATCTTTCGGCGCAATGACGTCAAGCTGCATCCTGGGATGCTCCACGACCTAAGAGTGCACCTACATCCCACCGATACCACTCAAGAGGACTGCTCTCTGGTGATCAGTCCTCTCCTCATGGAGGACAGTGGGACATATGAGATCCATCTCATTGTGAATGGTGCACGGAGCGGACCGATTCAAAAAACCAATGTCCACGTGACAGGTAAGTGTTAGATTCAGTAGACCCATTGGTTATTTATATTGTTATCTTCTATAGCTCAGGACTAGAGTAACATTATGGGCAGGTAACCACTGGTTACATTCATTTGCTAATTCCATCTAGCCTTCTCTAGAATTGTTAAATTAATTGTATCTGTTGTTACAAATACGTATAACTGTCATGCTTCTCAGTTGCATCTAGTGGCCATAATGCGGTATTTTACTACTACCCATAATAAAAGAACGTCCGTTCAGTAGAGGAAATAACCTTAGAACCCCTTTCACACTGGAGGTGTTTTTCAAGCGCTTTAGAGCTAAAAATAGCGCCTGTAAAGCGCCTGAAAAATGCCTCATCTGCAATCCTAGTGTGAAAGCCCGAGTGCTTTCACACTGGGGCGCTGCACTGGCAGGGCGTTGAAAAAAGTCCTGCAAGCAGCATCTTTGGGGTGCTTTAGGAGCGGTGTATACACCGCTCCTAAAGCGCCCCTGCCCATTGAAATCAATGGGTAGCGCTGCCGAAGTGCCTGCAAAGCGTCGCGGCAGCTAGCGGGGGTTAAATGCGCCCCACTAGCGGCCAAAAAGCGCTTCTAAAACAACAGTAAAGCGCCGCTAAAATTAGCGGCGCTTTACCGCCGACGCCCCTGCGCTGTTAGTTTTTTCTGCACAGAAGGAATGTACATGCATATAGCTGAACAAATGGCTATGAAATGTTTAGAGCCCTTATGTTTGATGTAAATGATATGCAAACCAGGGCTGGGCAAATCCCAGGGACCAAGTAGCCAGATGGTACCTATCTTAAGTTTTCTATAGCTGTTGTCAATGGAGTTGGCTCCTAAAAAGAAATCCTGCTGGATCCTGGATTGGCCATTCGGGCTTCCGAATTTCATATTAAACGCTTCAGCCCCGGAAGATTTTACCCCCTTTCTGACCAGAGCACTTTTTGTGATTCGGAACTGCGTCGTTTTAACTGACAATTGCGCAGTTGTGCGATGTTGCACCCAAACAAAATTGACGTCCTTTTTTCTCCACATATAGAGCTTTCTTTTGGTGGTATTTGATCACCTCTGCGGTTTTTATTTTTTGTGTTATAAACAAAAAAAGAGCGACAATTTTGAAAAAAACACATTATTTTTTACTTTTTGCTATAATAAATATCCCCCAAAAGTATATAAAAAAACTATTTTTTCCCTCACTTTAGGCCGATATGTATTCTTCTACATATTTTTGGTAAAAAAAAACACAATAAGCGTATATTGATTGGTTTGCGAAAAAGTTATAGCGTCTACAAAATAGGGGATCGTTTTATGGCATTTTTATATTTAATTTTTTTTTTTTATTAGTAATGGCGGCGATCTGCGATTTTTATCCAGACTGCGACATTATAGCGGACACACCGGACACTTTTGACACCATTTTGGGACCATTGTCATTTGTACAGCGATCAGTGCTATAAAAATGCACTGATTACTGTGTAAATTACACTGGCAGTGAAGGGGTTAACCACTAGGGGGCAATGAAGGGGTTAAGTGTGTCCTAGGGAGTGATTCTAACTGTGGGGGGGATGGGCTTCAAGTCACATGACAGCGATCACTGCTCCCGATGACAGGGAGCAGTGATCTCTGTCATGACACAAGCCAGAATGGGGAAATGCCTTGTTTACATAGGCAGTTCCCCGTTCTGAGGCTCTGTAACACGATCGCCGGGAGACCGGCGGACATCGAGTCCGCTGGTCCCGCGGGCACAGTCTCTTAAAGGGGACATACAGGTACGCCCATTTGCCCACTGCTGCCATTGTGCCGACGTATATCGGCGTGCAAGAAAAGGGGGGGCAAAGAGAGTGGGACTTTATATGAAGCACATGGAAGCGAGAAGATAGTTAAGTGGAACAAAGGAATTTTATTCATATCACAATGTAAATGTACATATAATGTCGGCGTGCAGCCACCCCGATCTAAACTCAATAACCCAAATGCGTGACTGAGCTGTATTTCTTTACACCCCTGAAAATTGCACGTAAAAATGTGCTAAAATGCCTGCATGGGCACATCGACTAACATGCAGATGCATTCAGAGGTGTAAAAAATGCAAAATGCCACGGAAAGCTCCTTTTTTTTTGTGTCCATGTGCATGAGGCCTAAGAAAAGACACAGAGAGCAATAAAAATCTGAAAGAGTTTTTTATCCTCCCACACTGAATGCACGCCTAAGCAAGAAAATGTTTGATCTGCTGCTTCACTGTACATTTGTATGACCTCTCTTTTCATTTGTTTTATGCAGATTCTCCACTCATGACCGATGGCAAGAAATTCAGTGCAAGGCGTAAGGCCATGGTTCAGCTTCCAGAACCAATACCGACTGCAGATGAAGAACAAATGGCGGCTGTGGAGGAAGGACAAGCAAGGCTTGTGGACGAAGGACAGACCACTGGCAAGAAATACAACGCAAGGCGTATAGCCATGGTTCACCGTCCAGTCAATAAAATAAATGCATGGCATATGCCGCCCATGGTTCACCTTCCAGAACAAACACCGGCTGTGGAGAAACAACAAACAGCTTCTGTGGAGGAAGGACAAGCAAGGCCTGTGGACGAAGGACAGACCACTGGCAAGAAATACAACGCAAGGCCTAAGGCCATGGTTCACCATCCAGTCAAGAATCTCAATGCATTGCAATGGCTTATGCCCATGGTTCACCGTCCAGAACAAACACCAACAGCGGATGAACAACAAATGACAGCTGTGGAGGAAGGACAAGCAAGGCCTGTGGAGGGAGGACAAGCAGGGCCTGTGGAGGGAGGAAAAGCAGGGCCTGTGGAGGAAGGACAAGCAGGGCCCGTGGGGGAAGGACAACCAGGGCCTGTGGACGAAGAACAGACCACTGGCAAGAAATTAAACGCAAGGCGTAAGCCCGTGGTTCACCGTCCAGTCAC
The DNA here is from genome assembly GCA_037952835.1 of Lithobates septentrionalis. Taxonomy (NCBI): domain Eukaryota; kingdom Metazoa; phylum Chordata; class Amphibia; order Anura; family Ranidae; genus Lithobates; species Lithobates septentrionalis. Next base: position 573,813 of record JBBDGP010002524.1, on the reverse strand, counting down.
TACCACCATCCAGACAGCGACCGTGGCCGACGAACAAACAGCAACTGTTGACAAAGAACCAATCGGTTTAGGGGAGAAAAACCTAGAAAAGTTTCTCATCGTATGGGAGAAGTTTGTCCCGTTTCTGAAAAAATACGTCGGCATTGTCGTTTCAGCCATCGCTGCCGTAATCTTCTTATTCGCAGGCATATACTGCTTGGGAACAGCAGTGCGCATATAGTAAGTTGATTTTATATTTTCTATAGTATTTTATCAAAATACAAACCAAAGGTCCATTTTCTCTATTACCAGTTTGCCCTCCATGTTCAGTCCCCAAATTTTAGCAGCAAAAGCTCCTCTTTGAGCATAGAGTTATCTTTCACACACCAACGATAGATCTATTTTGCTAGTAATAAGGGCATTTTATAACTTTAGCATGTCTGACAGAGGTGGATGGCTATGAGGCTGCAGGTAATAATAGCAAATGGGTTCCCGATGTATAATTACATTTTTTTTCCCTTACAGTTTCATTTGCTGCACAATGTCTGCATATAAAATGTAACAAGGTCTATGCCAGAACAAATTGACAATGGCAGCAGTATACAGTTAAAGAGGAACTCTCCCAAAATTGGTATCTCAGGCTTACGTAGTTGGGTGGAAACTCAAACCTGACTTTAAATATGTCTAAACCAGTGGTGAGACATCCAATTCAGTGTTCCCAGTTCTTGCAGATCTCATAGCCAGGACAACACCAAATGATAGTGTCTCGCTCTTCCAATAGTTTCTAATGGCAGAGCAAAGTAACCTAGAATTTTAACGGAAGGGGCACACTGGTTACGCCCCCGGAGAGGGCAGATTTTAGGTGGAGTCAGTCTTTATTGCTGCTAATTTCAGTTAGTTTGTAAACACTGCTTATATTGTTCTTACACTTTTTTTTTACGTTTACAGTCGAAAGAAAAAATTCAAGAAACAGGAGGTGTCAAGAATGGAAGAAGGAAGATTGGAACAGGATGACCCTGGGCAGGATAAAGAAACAAGACCATCAGGAAATAGTGACAGTGAAGATGAGGGGACTAGATTGGCAGCTGCCTCAGACATTGTGGTACTATGTGAGGTAGTTAGGGCTGGAGGGGTGGCATCCACAGGCGCTGTGATATAATGTGAGGTGGGGGGCTGGAGGGGCAGCTGCCCCAGGCGTTGTGGTATCATATGAGGGGAGAGGGCTGTAAGAGCAGCTGCCGCAGGCGCTGTGGTATAATTTGAGGTAGGGGGCTTGAGGGGTTGCTGCCCCAGGCGTTGTGGTATCATGCAAGGTGAGGCATACGAGGGGCGGCTGCCCAGGCATTTTAATTTTAATGTGAGGTGGGAGGGGCTGGAGGGGCGGCTGCCCCAGGTATCGTGGTATCATGTGAGGTGGGGGGGGCCTGGAGGGGGGGGGCTTGAGGGGTGGCTGCCCCAGGCGTTGTGGTTCAAGGGAGACAGAAGGGCCTGCTGCCCGAGGCATTGTGGTATGATGTGAGGTGAGGGGGACAGGAGGGGCTGCTGCCCCAGGTGTTGTGGTATAATGTGAGGTGGATGGGCAGGAGGGGTGGCTTCCCCAGGCGTTGTGGTTTAAGGGGGACAGGAGGGGCTGCTGCCTCAGGTGTTGTGGTATAATGTGAGGTGGGGGGCTGGAGGGGCGGCTGCCCCAGGCATTGTGGTTTAAGGGGGCAAAAGGGATGGCTGCCCCAGGTGTTGTGATATGATGTGAGGGGGACAGGAGGGGCTGCTGCCCCAGGCATTGTGGTATAATGTGAGGTGGGGGGCTGGAGGGGCGGCTGCCCCAGGCATTGTGGTTTAAGGGGGGCAGAAGGGATGGCTGCCCTAGGCGTTGTGGTATAATGTGAGGTGAGGGGGACAGGAGGGGCTGCTGCCCCATGCTTTGTAGTATAATGTGATGTGGGGGGGCTGGAGGGGCAGCTGCCCTAGGCGTTGTGGTTTAAGGGAGACAGGAGGGGCGGCTGATCCAGGCGTTGTGGTATCATGTAAGGTGGGGGGCTGGATGCCCTAGGCATTGTGGTATATTGTGAGGTGGGAATACAATGTTCCAGCGGGCAAGGGGGAGGGGGGATTCATCCATCCACTTTATTTGTCTGGATGGATGAAGGAATCTGTAAGTTTTTTTAAGAGCCCTTGCACACTGGGGCGGGGGGCGGCGTCGGCGGTAAAACGCTGCTATTATTAGCGGCGTTTTACTGCCGGTATGCGGCCGCTAGCGGGGCGGTTTTACCCCCCGCTAGCGGCCGAGAAGGGGTTAAATACCACCGCAAAGCGCCTCTGCAGCGGCGCATTGCCGGCGGTATAGCCGCGCCGTCCCATTGATTTCAATGGGCGGGAGCGGTAAAGGAGCGGTATACACACCGCTCCTTCACCGCTCCGAAGATGCTGCTGGCAGGACTTTTTTTACCGTCCTGCCAGCGCATCGCTCCAGTGTGCAAGCCCTCGGGGCTTTCACACTGGAATGCAAGGAGCGGCACTTTCGGGGCGGTTTGCAGGCGCTATTATTAGCGCAATAGCGCCTGCAAACCGCCCCAGTGTGCAAGGGCTCTTACATCTATAGTATGGCTAGCTTTAGTTAGCTGCCTAGTGCGCACTTTTTTTTGTTTACAAACTTTTATTATTTGGTACAAAGAAATAGTACAAAAAGCTTATTGACATATGCCATAAAATGTACAAAGTAATTTCTACAAAAAGGAATAACAATATATATTAAGCGGTTCTTGAATAGAGTATAAATTTATATATAAATATAGCAATTCCTATTATACATTAAACTGTATATTCATATAATACTCTTCAGTGTACTTCAGTATTTGGTAGAATTATTCGGGGTTAACCACTTAAAGACCAGCCTCGTTTTGGATTTTAGGTGTTTACAAGTTTAAAACAGGTTTTTTTGCTAGAAAATTACTTAGAACCCCCAAACATTATATATTGTTTTTTTTCTAACATCCTAGAGAATACAATAGCGGTCATTGCAATACTTTTTTTTGCACCGTATTTGCGCAGCGGTCTTCTAAGCGCACTTTTTTTGGAAAAAATTCACTTTTTAAACATCCCTTGTAATAGAAAAAAGCATGACAGGTCCTCTTAAATATGAGATCTGGGGTCAAAAAGTCCTCAGATCTCATATTTAGACTAAAATGCAAAAAAAAAAAAAAAAAAAAAAAAAGTCGTTTAAAAAATTGACACTAAAAAAATTTGTGCCTTTAAGAGAGTGGGCGGAGCCGTCGAATGACGTCGCTCCGGCCGTCACATGGTATGGAGACGGGTGGGGGCCATCTTGGCCTCACTTGTCTCCATACCTCAGCAGGGAAAGGACCCGATCGCCTCCGCCGTTACCGACGGCTCCGGTAAGCGGCGGAAGGCGCGGGAGAGCGGCGGGAGGGGGGGGTGGCACCTCTCCCGCCGCCGATAACGGTGATCTCGCGGCGAACCCGCCGCAGAGACCACCGTTATCGTGTACGGAATCGCTCACTGTAAAGATGGATATCTCGGTTGTGGCAGCAGCTGCTGCCGTTACCGAGATATCCATCTTCAAAAAAATGACGTATATATACAGTGAGCGGGGCTGAGATTAGCATGATTAAACCATGGGTCCCATTTCTTTGTGTAGAATTGGTTAGTGTTTTGTATTGTGTGGAATATTTTTTCCATTAAATTAATATTGTTAATTCTGGTTTTCAAATGTGAAAGAGGAATTGTGGAGGATTTCCAATGGTATGCTATCAACCAGTGTACAGCAACACATATTGTGTGGATCAATCTCATATTATGTATGGAAAGACCGATGATAGGGGAAAATAGGAGACAGTTATATATAGTGAGGTTTATGTTGTTATTTGAGATTTTGGAGGCAAATTTTTCCAGTTGTTTCCATATCTGAGTAACTCTATTACAATCCCAGAAGATATGAGAAAAGGATCCTGCTGAATTGCAACCTCTGAAACATGTATGAGGGGTGTCAGGGAAAATAGCATGAATTTTAACTGGGGTATAATACCACCTTGTGAAAAGTTTGATTGCAGTTTCTTTGATCGTGATTGATCTTGTGCATTTGTGTAAGTTAGAGATACATTTGTCCCAGTTTTCCATTGTAAATGAGAAATCACATTCTTGTTCCCACTTGAGCATATAGGGAAGTTTGGATTGTTCTGCATTATTGACTAGATTAGAGTAGATTTCAGATATCAGGCCTGCTCTCCTAGGTGTTTTTAGACAAATGTTTTCAAAAAATGATGGTGGGAGTGAGTTTACTGTTTGGAAATATGTACTAAAAAAATGTCTAATTTGGAGAAATTTATTAAATTCGGTATTGGGGATCTGATGTCTAGATTTCAATGAAGAGAATGAAGTGAAGTTGTTGTTTTCTAAAAAATTATAGAGGGATATTAGGTTATTATTTGTCCACCATGAAAAGTCTCCTCTCTCATTGGAGGTAAGGTGAAATTTTGGGTCACCAATAAAAGATGCAAGTGGAGGTGTGTTAGAGGTTAAGTTATATTTTTTGTTATGTAGTTTCCATAATTGATATGAATGTGAGACTAATTGATTAAGGTTGTCTAGGATGTGAGTTGATACTTTATTGCCCCATAATATACTTGAGATAGAATATGGTTGAATGGAGTCTTTTTCAAATCTAACCCATGGGACTTTGGGGTTGGGAATGTGCCATTGTGCTATTTGTGACCATCTGGCAGCTAGGTAATAAAGCCAGAAGTCTGGGAGACCCAGACCACCGTTTTTCTGTGGATTGTGTAATACTGATCTAGATAGACGTGGACGGGAGTCTGACCAGATAAATTTATTGATTTCTGTTTGGAATTTAGTAATAGTTACTTTATTTAATCTGATTGGGAGAGCTCTAAATAGGTATAAGATTTTTGGTAAGATTGTCATCTTAATCGCTGTAATTCGGCCAAGAAACGATATTTTAAAAGATTTCCATAATTTGAGCATCAATCTCATTTTTTGTATTAATGGGGTGTAGTTTTTTGAGGAAAGGTCATTAATATTTGGTGTAAGAAATATACCAAGATAAGGGAGAGAATCCATTGACCATGAGAAGTTGAATGAGGAACGTAAGGAGTCTAATTGGGATGATGGGATGTTAATTGGCATACCTATAGATTTGGTGACATTCACTGTTAGGCCAGATAGTGAGGCAAATGTTTTAAGAGTATGTAGTAAATTTGGTAAAGCAATATTGGGTTGTGTGAGGAATAATACCATGTCGTCCGCATACATACTCAATTTATAGGTATTATTGTTAGAATTATAACCTTTTATATCTGGGTTGTGCAGTATTGCTGTAGCTAAGGGTTCAAGCGCTAATGCGAATAATAAGGGAAATAGGGGACAACCCTGTCTTGTTCCTCTGCCTAGTCTGAAAAAGTCTGAAATACAGCCTGGTAATCTAATCCTAGTAGATGGGTTATGATAAAGAGCGTGAAAGGCGTGGAGAAATTCTCCTAACAAGCCGTATCTTTTCAGAACTAAGTCAAGGAAATCCCAGGATACACTCCTAGTGCGCACTTTTAACCACTTCAAAACAAGGCCAATTTTGACATCTCTCTCATACATGTAAAAAGCTGATTTTTTTTTTTTTTTTTTTTGCTAGAAAATGACATGGAACCCCCAAACATTATATACGAACAGTCTTCAAAAAGTTTCTGCGCTTTAATATAAGTTATATAACTTAGTTTATAAAAAGTGCAGAAACTTTTTTGAAGAACCCTCATATATTTGCACACAAGCACAGGGGGGTGGGGGTGCTTTTAATTTTTACACAGTACCCTTTATTTATATTTTTGATAATTGTTATTGCTATCACAAGGGATGAACAACATCACTTATGATAGCATGGGCTGTGACAAGTTTTTCTTTTTTTTTCTTTTGGTGGTGGAATGGTGGTGGTTATTGTTTTTTGGGTGGTGTGACAAGTCCTCTTTATGGAGAGTTCTAGGATCCATGAGACTCCAGAGCTCTCCTCTGGCCTCCAAAGCATCTGATCAAACCGAGATTGGGTAGATCTGCTGCTTCACAAGCTGGTAACGGCTTGTAACCAAAGAAACTGAAGCCAGAAGTGGGGAAATCCTCAGAATTTCCAGTTTCTAACATCACACAGTGGGAGAAGCTGATGCCGCCAGCTTCATCTTTACTGGGCTCCCTGGTCGTTCGGGAGATCCCGGTAAGGGCGGCAAGGGGGAGGGGGGATGTCCCCTTTCGCCGCCTGTAAAAGTAATCAAGCAGCTCTATAGCCAGTAGAATAATGCCCCGTACACACGGTCGGATTTTCCGACGGAAAATGTGTGATACAATAGAAGGGGGGAGTTGGGACTTTAAATGAAGCACCAAAAAGGTGCCTCCATCCCTATATTAAATGCAAGAAAAAAGGGGAATTTTGGGACTTTATATGAAGCAAATGAGTAGTGGAGGAAAATTGATACAAAATATTTATTCATATTGATATCACAACATACAATCATTTTCATTTCATGTATATACATCTGAGACGTGCAAAAACATTCCGACCGTGTGTAGGCTCCATCACACATTTTCCATCGGATTTTCCGACACACAAAGTTTGAGAGCAGGATATAAAATTTTCTGACAACAAAATCCGTTGTCGGAAATTCCGATCGTGTGTACACAAATCCGACGGACAAAGTGCCACGCATGCTCAGAATAAATAAAGAGATGGAAGCTATTGGCCACTGCCCCGTTTATAGTCCAGACGTACGTGTTTTACGTCACCACTTCAGAACGATCGGATTTTCCGACAACTTTGTGTGACCGTGTGTATGCAAGACAAGTTTGAGCCAACATCCGTCGGAAAAAATCCATGGATTTTGTTGTCGGAGTGTCCGAACAAAGTCCGACCGTGTGTACGGGGCATTAGACATGTGCAGAACAGAAACATTTGTTTCGGCTAGATTCATTATGTTACTAATTTTGTTTAATTGATTCGTTTCAGAATTCATTTAGTTACGTTTCAATAAGTTTAATTTATTAACTTTCTAACAAATTCCTAATTTTCAGAACGATTCGGATCGGTCAATAAATGATCGACTGAATTCTGTGTGAAGAATAGTTGGTTGTTAAGGAGTGGGCCGGGAAGCCGACCGATGACTCTCCAGTTTTCAGCGGGCTTCCCCACTGAGAGCTGAAATGTAAACAAAAGAATGCCGGCAATAGAAAAATGAAAAAAAAAAAAGCGGCATGGGGTCCCCCCCAATCCAGGCCATTATTAAAAAAAAAATATGGCGTGGGGCCCCCCAAAATCCATACCAGACCCTTATCTAAGCTTGCAGCCTGGCAGGCCAGGAAAGGAGGGGGGAATGAGCGAGCAGCCCCCTCTTGAACCATACCAGGTCACATGCCCTCAATATAGGGGGGTGCTTTGGGGCACGGCCCCCCCAACCTAAAGCACCTTGTCCCCACTTTGATGGGGACAATGGCCTCTTCCCCATAACCCTGAGTGGTGGTTATGGGGGTCTGGGGCGGAAGGTCCCCAGATCCCATCCCTCCCCCATGTGAATGAGTAGCTCTACCCATTAAACAAAAAAGTGGGTAAAGACACAACACGAGTTTTTGACAAGTCCTTCATTAAAAAAATCAAAAATCAAAACAATGTCCCCCAATGTAGATCCATTGTCAATCACATTGCCCGCTGCCACTGCTAGACCCGAAAAAAGAAAAAGGCTACCGCCGTCTGCCTGGTCCTCCACCTGACATTTCTTAACCAGTTGCCGACTGCCCTATAACACATTTACTGCTACAGGGCAGCATATATTATATACGTGATCCGTGCTCCCTGCACAATGCTGAGCCTGGGGATTAAGCACCTGCCGGCCTGGCGGTGCCGTGATTCGTTTCAGAACCAATCATTTTACAGGTCCTCGCCAATGATTTTTGGCCTGGACCTGCTGATCGGTTCTGACGAATCAGCAAACAGAATGTGCCTCTGTTTACAAAACACAGGCACAGGAAGTGATGCAATCTTCGCTCCTGGAGCCCTCTATGGTTCAAGCATGAGAAGAGATAGCATCAGACTGTGACTAAAAGCAGTACACTGACACCAGATCACATAGTTAGGCACATTTAACCCCCTGATTGCCCCCCCCCCCCGTTAACCCTTTTACTTCCCTGTCACAGTGTCATTAGGTACAGTGAACAGATTTTTTGCTGATCACTGTATTAGTGCCACTGGTGATGCCAGATAGCATTAGCAGCAGTTAGCATCTGTCCTAGATAGTGTCAGTTTGCCCACCACATATTTCCTAATAAAGTTTAACCCTCTGATCGCCCCCCAGTTAACCCTTTCACTGCCCTGTCAGTGTCATTAGTACAGTGTACAGATTTTTTTCTTTTTAAAAATAAAAAAGGCAAAAATAGTTCATTTTATTGAGTTAATGTTTTGTTGTTACTGTGTTTTATTGTTAACCATTGTTTGCTTTGCAGCAACGCCATTCAGCTGCAGCACTGATCTGTTTATTCTGACAGCATCAAGGTTTGCTTTCAGAACACATATGTCAGTGATTGCAGCACTGTAGGAGGAGATTTCTTCACCGCAGTTAAAAAAAAGAAGAAGCGTATATGCCGAAGCATGGGGGCTGGGGTGGTCAGTGGGCGGATCGCCCCTATGCCTCGGGATATTTTTTTTACTTTTCTTGGCAGAAATTTCTTCATCCAGATAGATCAATGTGAATAGAGGAATCTGTTGGGTTCTCTTTTTTCGTTCAGCCCGCAGGCTGCATGAACAAAAAAAAGAACATTACAATATAGACCCAACAAGGACCAACGTACTGGTATGTCGCTGGAATTTGAGTGGTTATACCGGGATGATGCCTGCAGGTGTAGGTATCATGTTGGTATCATTTTTTTCAGCCGGCGGTCAGCTTTCAGGTAAAAGCAATCCTAGTGACAAAATAGCCGCTAGATTGCTTCTACAAGCAGTGGGAGGGGATGACCCCCCCTCCTGCTGTCTTCCAAGGTTTTCTTTGGCTCTCCTGTCCCAAGAACCCGAGAATGCAGTCTGTGGTTTCACCAGCTGACCATAGAGCTGATCCGAGACCAGAACAGCTCCAATCATCTCTATGGCCTAAGAAACCGGAAGCTGCAAGCATTTCATCATTTTGGTTTCGCCAGATATAAACAGCGCCATTTTTAAATTAGGAAAGCATCTGCTCACGCTGATCTTGGTGTGGTCAGATGCTTTAAGGGCAGAGGAGAGATCTATGGCAGAGGTGCCCAACCTTTTGAGGAGCGAGAGCCACTTTATCGACTTGGTAACCGGTCGCGGGCCACAATGAGCGTAAAGAGGGGATGGCAGGTCTGTGTCCACTCTGCATATGTAGAGCAGACACGGATGCAACCCGCTCTACTCTAAGGGCCCTCCGATCCGCCCAGACAGAAGGGGACAGATCCCCTTCTGTTTTTTTTTTTTAAGGAGATCGGATTGCAGATAGGCGGGTGTAAACGGACACGAGTCCGTTTACATCTGCCGCTCTATAGAGGTGGATAGAGAGTCCGTTTGAGTCCACCTGAAAAACAGACAGGCGGATCCGATCAAACCGATCATGTGAAAGGGGCCTAAGGCTGCTTTCACACTGATTCACAGCGGTTTCCCTGCTCCTCAACTGACCTCAATCTTCACTTCTTCCTCAGGATTCCTGCAGCTGGCTGGTGCTTCTGGCTGGTACTGCCGGTGGGTACTGCTGACAGGTGCTGGTACTGCTGGCTAGTACTGCTGGCGGGTACTGGTACTGCTGGTGGGTACTGCTGGCTGGTACTGATGACTGGTACTGCTGGCGGGTACTGCTGGTTTATACTGCTGGCTGGTACTGATGACTGGTACGGATAGTGGGTACTGGTACTGCTGGCGGGTACTTTTGGCTGGTACTGCTGGTTTATACTGCTGGCTGATACTGATGACTGGTACGGATGGTGGGTACTGGTACTGCTGGCGGGTACTTCTGGCTGGTACTACTGGTTTATACTGCAGGCTGGTACTGATGACTGGTACTACTGGCTGGTACTGGTACTGCTGGTTGGTACTGGTGGCTGCTGTCCCAGATCGCGGGTTCCTGTGTCCCGACCCGCCATCCCCGAGCATAACTGTGACATAAGCATGGAGCTGCAGTACAGAGCAGAGCCGATGCTTCCTGTCACAGGCCGAGTACAATTGGTATGACTCCGCCTGTGAAGGAGCCGGCGCTATACAGGAAGCATCGGCTCTGCTTCCTCTAGTGGCGGCTCCATTCTTCGCACTAATGCTTGAAGATGGCGGGTCGGGAACCTGCGATCTGGGCTTGCCGACCCGCCATCTCAAAGCAAGACATGGCGGGCCACATCGGAGGGCGCCGCGGGCCAGCGGTTGGGCACCCCTGATCTAGAGTTTAATAGACCCCAAAGTTTTCAGACAAGAGTACCGGTCACTGCCTATTGCTATCACAGGGGATATTTACATTCCCTGTGATTACAATGAGTGATAAAAAAATAAAAATTTAGAAAGGGACAGTGTAAAAATAAAATAAAAAAGCAAAATAAATAAAAAAAATTAAATCATTCCTGTCCCCCTGTGCTCGCATGCAAAGGTGAATTCAAGCATCAGTCTCGTGTCATATGTAAACAGCAATTGCATGTGAGGTATCACTGCAAACATCAGATCGAGGGCAGTAATTCTAGCACTGGACCTCCTGTGTAAATTTAAAGTGGTAACCTGTAAAGACTTTTAAAAATGTACATAGTTTGTCGCCGCTGCACGGGCGTGCACAATTTTAAAGCATGTCATGTTTGGTATCTATTTACTCAGCGTAAGATCACCTTTTATACTTTACCAAATAATTGGGCAATGTATTGTGTTTTGTGCATTAAAATGTTGTACATTAAAAGATTATAAAAAAAAAAAAAAAAAAATTGGGGCATTTTTCAAAAACTGACACAAAAAAATGTAATCTTCCATGGACTCAACATGACAAATTGGGGGGGGGGGGGGTTGTATTGCCCTGGCATTTTAGCACCTCAAGAAATGCGATAGGCAGTAAAAGCTGCGTAAAATCCAGTATATGTCCCATAGTTTGTAGGCGCTGTAACTTTTGTGCAAACCAATCAATACACACTTAAAGGGAATTTTTTACCAAAGCTGAAAACATTTTGGCCCAAGATTCGTGATTTCAAATTTTTCAGTCTTTTATCGTTTATATCACATAAAAAAATCCCAGTGGTGATCAAATACCACCAAAAGAAAACTCTATGTGTGTGAAAAAAAGGACATACACTTTGGGTACAGTGTTGCATGATTGCGCAACTACCAGTTAAATTAGCGTAGTGTCAAATAGCAAAAAAAAGGCTTTCCGGAGGTCAACTGGTTAAATAGCCACCCGGCAACGTCACTGGGTGGCCCCGCCTTCTTGTGACGCCATCAACCTAGGCATGCTGATCGTCGACGTCACAAGGGGGGCAGGGTCACCAAATGACATCATCAGGTAACTCCGGCCCTTACTTATTTAAGAAAATGTCAGACAGAGGAGGAGGCAGATGCTAGGAGCCTTCGACGAGACCGGAGGTTTTTTTTCTTTGTTCGGGTCCTGCAGTGCGGCGGGCGGCATAATTAATGATGGATCTACATCGGGGACATTGTTTTTTATTTTTTAATGAAGGACTTGTCAAAAACGTATTTTGTGTCTTTACTCACTTTTTTGGTGAATGGGTAGGCCATACTCATTCACATGGAGGGGGGGGGGGATCTGGGGGCCCCTTTGGTAAAGGGGGCTACAAGATTCTGATAAGCCCCCCGCCTGCTGACACCCACAACCACCGCCCAGGGTTGCAGGGAAGAGGCCCTTGTCCCCACCAACATGGGGACAAGGTGCTTTGGGGTGGGGAGGAGCCCCCCTGCCCTAAAGGCCCCCCCCCATGTTGAGGGCATGTGGCCTGGTATGGTTCAGGAAGGGGGAGGGGCACTTTCTTTACTTTAAAATTGTAAACTTTTTTTTTCTTTTTATTTCTTCAGTAACTTGATTTTCGGCCCTAGGCAAGTTGTCATACATCCCAGGAGTCTTCAGCGTGGGGGGGGTTTCAGCTAAGCACACCTCCTGCCTGCATGCCTCAGCTAAGATGGATGGATTCCAGGAAGTAAATGCTACATGAATGAATCATCTGCCCTTACTCAATATGGCCACTGCTAGAAATCCTAGGGGTTTTTTTCAAAGTGATTTCTCAGCAAAATAAAGAATGGAGTCATGGATGAATTGGTGAGCTTGTTTTGAACATTAACCACTTGCCGATTGCGCTATAGCCAAATGACGGCTACAGCACAGCCGGCTAGTTCTGGGAGGGCGTCATATGACGGGGTCCTGTGATTGCACCCTCCGGACACTGTTGATCACAGATTGAGGGAAACAGACAATACAGACACTATTGATCACAGGTTAAGGTAAAGAGCCAAACAGGGGCTCTTTACCACGTGATCAGCTGTGTCCAATCACAGCTGATAACGGATGTAAACAGAAGGCGGTTATTGGCACTCCTTTCCTCACGCTGACAGCATAAGGAGAGAAGAGAGCCGATAACCACCTTGTGTAAAAGGGACATGTACACCAATAATCAGGGAACTGATTATCAGTGCAGTCCCAAGAGTGCCCACCAGTGCTTGCCAATCAGTGCCCACAAGTGCCTCCTCATCAGTGTCACCTATCAGTGCGGCCTCATCAATGAAGGAGAAAACGTACCCGTTTGCAAAATTTTAAAAAAGCATGAAAAAGTTTTTTTTTTTTGTCAAAATTTTTGGGATTTGTTTATTTAGCAAAAAATGAAAAACCCAGTGGTGATTAAATACCGCCAAAAGAAATATCTGTGTGAAACAAAATGATAAACATTTCATATGGATGCAGTGTTGCATGACCGTGCAATTGTCATTCAAAGTTCAACAGCACCGAAAGCTGAATATTGGCCTAGGCAGGAAGGGGGTAAGAGTGCCTAGTAGGCAAGTGGTTAAAAATGAATGAGATAGTGTTTTTGGTTTGTGGTGCTCAGATGCAGTATAGTTCTTCTTTAAAAGATGGAACCTGATTGGCCGGGATGACTAGTTCAGATTTTGGAAATCACCCCGATAGTTGGCTGGTGCCTGCTTCCTGGGCACAGCTCCTTGCAGTGTGATCTCCGCCGCGCCCGCAGTATCGACACTCCTCATACTGAGAACCTATATAATAAGCCACTTCGGTTCTACGTTTTCAATTGAACTAATAATCCCCAAAATGTTAAAAATTTTCCAACAAGATTAACTTTAATACATAAGTGCTCATTGTTCTTATTTTAATACCGGTAAATCAGTTTACAAAATTATTGGTGTTCTTTGGTCTGAGGGTGAAAACTCCACTTAGATAACAAAGACCATCTTTCCGGTGGCTCCGCTGCTCTGTATGATGTCTTCATGAGCTTGGGGGGCTTTCTCCAGGGGGTATTCAGGTCCGATGAGGGGCTTCACCCAGCCAGCCTCCATTCCTCCAAAGAGCGCTGCGCCAGCCTCCTTCCAGTCCTCCTAAATCCCCCCCAAAAATAAGAAAAATAAAATAAAAGTTTTTGTGGAATCAGTTTGGAAGCCTTCTAGGAAAAATGTCACTTTTTAGTTAAGAAAAAACATTAATAATGAATACACAATCTAACTGGAGGGACTTCTACTTAAAGCAGAACAATACTCACCTTCGCTCCAGTGATGCGACATCCAATAATGACATCTTCTACCCACTTGACGGCTGGCCCATAGTAAAAATACGCCATTAGTTTGACGCTAAATACCGGTGTTATGGCAACAGCTAGCTGCCATGATCCCGGTATTTTTTATTTTTTTACTATGGCCGATTCTCTTTCACATAAAAGTGGTCCTGTGGGTGGATTCGCCGTGGGATCACTTTTAGAAGGTTCCTGGTCGTTCCAGGGCTTACCTGACGGATCTGTGAAGCCCGGGAACGATCTGATGTGGCCGCTAGCTGAGTATAGAGACAAGTGAGGGCAAGATGGCCCTGACGTCACTTCCGGTCCCTGGAGCATAGTAAATTTTTTTTTTTTTTTTTTTTTTTTTTTTTAAATGAAAAGTTGGAAAAAAAATGTTTTTTTGCTTTTAAATGAGAGATTTAGGGTCTTTTTGTCCCCATATCGCTCAATAAAGAGGACCTGTTATCTTAGTTTCTAATACAAGTGATGTTAAAATTCCTTTGCATAAATTATTGCACGCAGTAAATAAAGTCCAATTCATTTAAAAAATAAAGATTTTACAGGAAACAACAAAAAATAAAATAAAAAAAATTGTCGGTAAATTTTGAAAAAAATTGTGCGGTAATCTGTTAAATCCAATTCACAAACAAAACAGAAACTAAAAAAAAGGTGCGGTATTTAATACCACCCTTTTGGTGGCGGTAACCAGTGCGGTATCGGTACCTACCGTATATACTCGAGTATAAGTCGTTCCGAGTATAAGTCGAGGCCCTAATTTACCACAAAAAAATGGGAAAAACTTATTGACTCGAGTATAAGACGAGGGTGAGAAATGCACAGCTACTGTAAGTAGAAAAGAGGGTCAACAATGCCCATTTGCAGCATCACTGTGCCCATTTGCATGCCTCACTGTGCCCATTTGCAGCCATAGGTCCCCTGAACTTCAAACTCGGTAGTTAAGGGTTCCTAGATGCCCCCTAGCTGTAGCCAAAATTTGGGGTCTCTGAACCCAAAGGGTCCCGAAATGACATTGCTGCAGATGGACACAGTTGACTGAATTTGGGGCCCCGTATCTCGGAGCCACTTAGTGCTAAGTACCCCAAATTTGGAGTGGAAACCCAGTGGAACTACCACCATAAAATTTCCAAAGCTGGGGTTTCTAGCACCAAGTGGCCCTGAGATACAGGGCCCCAATTATCAGTTCAGAAAATGTCAAGCACTTTTCTGCAGCAGAGAATGACATTTTCCGAACCGATTTTGGGGCCCCGTATCTCGGGGCCACTTAGTGCTAGGAACTTCAGCTTTGGAAATGTTGTGGTACCAGTTCCACTGGGTTTGCACACCAAATTTGGGGTTCTTAGCACCAAGTGGCCCTGAGATACGGGTCCCCAAAGTCGGTTCGGAAAATGATTTTTTTTGCTGCAGAAAAGTGCTTGACTTGAGTATAAGTCGAGGGGGGCACTTTCAGCACAAAAAAAGTGCTGAAAAACTCGACTTATACTCGAGTATATACGGTATTCAAACCCTCAGAAAGGGGCCTAATTCCACCCACAGAACGCCCAAAGGAAGGGGGACTATTCCACTCACAGAAGGGGGTGCAACAATGCGCTCAGAGAGGGGTCTAATTCCAACCACAGAACGTTGACACTACTCCACAGTGGACACACAAAAATGTGGCGTTATACATTGCAAATACAGAAGTACTTTTTGATTTTAATAAAATTTAAAAAAAAATGGCATGACATGCAGTGCAAATTAAATGCAAACATCGGCTGCAATTTAACATCAAGAACTTTTTTTTTAAAAAAATACATTTTTTTTAAAGTAAATGTTGTTTACAAAAGTGCAGCAATGGAGTATGTCAACCATGACAATTACTCCAGCTAGAAGTGACCCCTTGAAATGGCCACTGTAATACTTTTGGTTATATACACCATTACAACAAGTTAAATGTGGATAGGAACATGAAAAATAAATACAAATGTTAAAAAAAAAAAAAAAAAAAAAAGAATAAAAAAAAAAATTGTCAAGTTTTATTTAGTTTTCACAATATAAAACATAGGCAGCAGCACAGAATTGGTCCAAAAACATAGAACAATCTAGTAAAGACACTTTCAACAGCTCTAGTAGGCCATACATTTACAAAAAAAAACTAATTTTTTTTACTCACTGTTGCTATGGGGTCTCTTCTATTCTGCCACTTCCTCTCCACGGCGATTGATGTAATTTCCCTCGGCGCCTGTGCTCGCTAGTGCCCCTGGGAGAAGTGTGTCACCCTATCCCAGGAGTCAGTGGGCAGCGCCGAGGGCTAGCGTTGCGTTTTTTAGAAACTGGAAACGACGCCATGAAACCATAACAATGGGGCGGGCACCTCCTCCTTCGCGGACCGTTGTTATGGCAACAAGATAATAATCCTTTCCTTGCGCCCAGTGTAAATGGAGCAGGCGCGAGAAGGGTAGGTGCATGCTGGTTATCCAGCATCACCATATCCAGAAAGAGAATGCCAGTGGGCCTCACATGCCCACACTAGAGAGGGAAGCGCTCTGCAGAGCACAAATAAAAAACAAAGTACTATAAAAAAAAAAAAAAAAAAAAATGGAATTAAGTGGCGATTTCAGTAATAACATTGAATATTTGTGTTTAAATAGTTTAACCAATTCCGACCGCCGCACGCCAATGTACGTCGGCAGAATGGCACGGGTGGGCAAATGGACGTCCCTCCTCGCGCCCCCCCCCCCTCCCCGTGCCCGTGGCGGTCAAGTTCATTAGAGGACCGATGAGGCCTGATCCCTGCGATCGCTAACAGTTTTATTGGTAGCGTTTGAATCAGTCGCTGACAGTCAGGAGCTCTTTTTCCTGTGAGTCTCACTAGTGTACCACTAAATTTAGAGACCAAAATGTCAAATCGAAGGTACACTAGTAAGGAGGCCTACACGTTTCTGAGCATGACAGATAGTGAAGAGGAAGTCACCCATCTGTCAGATTCAGGCTCAGAATACGAACCAGTAGACAGCAGTGGCACCCTGACAGATAGCTCTGACGACGGAGTTGTGGTCCCTGCCAAGGTCAGACGTACCAGACCCCGTTCTTCTGCTGTCGTTGAGGTGCAAGAACCGCAGGGCTCTCGTATGGAGCAGAGAGCCAGTACTAGTGCCGCTCATCCTTCTGGTGAACTGGCAAGCACCAGCGGCCTAGTATATCCTGGTCGTAGTCAAACCAGCACTGCAAGTGGGTGGCGTGGCGAGTCCCATAAGTGCAGATCAAGCTGGTGCAGTGGCAAGCACAACTAGTGTCCCACAGCCACCAAGAAGACAAAGACAGGCTCATCGAGCGCCATAGTGCCCTTCCTGCTGCATTTGCCAATCCTAATTGGGAGCCCACCACTTCTGCAGCGCCCGTACTTCCCCCATTCACTGGCCAACCCGGAATTCAGGTGGAAACCGTTGATTTTACGTCACTTTATTTTTATTCGCTGTTTTTCACCAAAGGTCTCTATAGATCTATTGTGGAACGAAGCAATTTATATGCTGTTCAATTCATGTCCGCTAATCCCCAGCTGACGCTTGCCAGAGAATGGAAACCTATTAGGATTTCTGAATTTAAGACCTTTCTGGGCCTATCCCTCCTCATGGGCATAACCAAAAAGTGAGTTGCGGTCATATTGTTCCACTGACCCAATTCACCATATGCCCGGGTTCTCTGGCTCCATGACCAGGGCACAATAAGAGAAGATCTTGCGGTTCATGCACTTCAATGACAATGAACTTTGTCATCCTCAGGGTGACCCTGGCTCTACAAAATTCGGCCCCTCGTAAACCACTTAAACCAACATTTTGCAGCCTTGTTTACTCTCCATCAAGTTGTCTGCGTTGATGAGTCCCTGATTAAGTTTTCTGGCCGCTTGTCTTTCAAACAGTACCTTCCCAGCAAGTGTGCCAGATATGGGGTCAAGATGTATAAGCTCTGTGACAGGGCCACAGGCTATACATATAGTTTTATGGTTTACGAGGGAAGAGATAGTCACGTAGAGCCGGAGAACTGCCCAGACTACATAGGGAGTCCCTGTTAAGATTGTGTGGGACTTGGTGTCACCCTTATTCGGAAAGGGGTACCACTTGTACGGGGACAATTATTACACGAGCGTGCCACTTTTTAGTCACTTGTTTGATCATCAGATTGGAGCATGTGGCACCATGCGATCTAATCGCCGGGGCTTTCCCCAGCGGCTTGTAGATTCCCGTCTTAGGCTGGGGGAGAGAGTCTGCTTCAAGTGTAATAATTTGCTCGCTGTGAAGTGAGGGAATATCGGAATGTTTTTGTTCTGTCCTCCCTTCACGCAGACACGACGGTCCAAATTACTACGGCATCTGGTGTTGTGGAGAAACCCCTCTGTGTCCACGAATATAACCTTAATATGAGAGGGGTGGACCTCAACGACCAGTTGTTGGCGCCATGCCTAATTACCCGTAAGGCCAGATGCTGGTACAAAAAAGTGTCTGTATACTTATTTCAATTGGCTCTGCTGAATGCTTAATGTGCTATACAAAGCTTCAGGACGAACTGGATCCTTCCTTAAATTCCAGGAAGAGATCATCACAGCCCTTCTGTTTCCAGACGGTGCTCCACCTCACCTTCCCCAACCAAATGCAGTAAGCCAGCTGCATGAGAGGCATGTCCTCCCGAGTACCCCTACCCAACGAGCCCCCCAAAAAATGTTGTGTCTGTAGAAAGCGCGGATATAGGCATGACACCCGCTATTATTGTCCCTCCTGTCCTGACCATCCTGGTCTTTGCATTAGTGAATGGTTTGAATGTTACCATATACTAGTGGAGTCTTAGCGCAGGGTACAGCACTGCACAGACTAGGATACACTTTCACAGGGTCTCCAAAGATGCCATTGCATTTTGGGAGACCCAAACCTGGAACTGAACCATTACAGTTACAAATAAAAGTGTAAAAAAAAAAAAAAAAAAAAGTACACCCCCGTTCCCCCCCAAAAAATATTTTTAAAAAATAGTTGTTTTATTGTTTGCTCTCTCTCTCTATTCTCTCTCTATTGTTCTGCTCTTTTTTTTTACTGTATTCTACAATGCAATGTTTTATTGTTACTATGTTTTATCATGTTTGCTTTTCAGGTATGTAATTCTTTTATACTTTACAGTTTACCGTGTTTTATTGTTAACCACTTTTTTGTTTTCAGGTACGCTATTCAGCTGCAGCACCAATTTATTTATCTTGACAGCAACAGCGTTTGCTTCCACGATACGTAAATCAGCAACTCCAGCACTGTAGAAGGTGACTTCACCATCACAGTTAAAACAAAAAAAAAAAAAAAAAAGAAGAGCATATATGCTGAAGCATGGGGGCAGGGGTGAAGGGGCGATTTGCCCCTAACATTAGGGGCGGATTGCTCCCATGCTTTGGCATGTATTTTTTAGGCACAGATTGCGTTAAAAATGTTTTATTTTTACAATGTTTTATTGTATTTGCTTTGCAGGTATGGTAAGTCTTACTCTTATACTGTAATGTTACTTTGTTTTGTTAACCATCATTTTCTTAGCAGGTACGCCATTCAGCTGCAGCACGGGTTTATTTATCTTGACAGCAACAGCGTTTGCGCCCACGATATGTAAAGCCGTGACTCCAGCGCTGTCGGAGGTGATTTCACCACCACATTTAAAAAAAGAGCATATATGCATGGGGGCAGCAGGGGTGGAGGGGCGATTTGCTCCTAACATTAGGGGCGGATTGCCCCCATGCTTCGGCATATATTTTTTAGACACAGATTGCGTTAAAAAATGTTTAATTTTTATTATGTTTTATTGTATTTGCTTTGCAGGTATGGTAAGTCTTATGCTGTGTACACATGACTGGACTTTTCAACCGAACAAATCCGTCGGACAATTCGATCATGTGTGGGCTACATCGGACCTTTTCGGTCAAAAAAATCTGTCGGACTTTAGAAATAGAACATGTTTCAAATCTTTCCGACGGACTCGAGTCCGATCGAAAAATCCGTTCGTCTGTATGCTAGTCCGACGGACAAAAAAAGGAGGCAAGGGCAGCTATTGGCTACTGGCTATGAACTTCCTTATTCTAGTCTAGTCGTACATCATCACGTTCAAAATGATCGGACTTTGGTGTGATCGTGTGCAGGCAAGTCCGTTTCGTTGGAACTCCGTCGGAAAGTCCTTCGGAGTTCAGTCCGACGAAAAGTCCGGTCGTGTGTAAACAGCATGACT
The DNA here is from genome assembly GCA_037952835.1 of Lithobates septentrionalis. NCBI lineage: Eukaryota > Metazoa > Chordata > Amphibia > Anura > Ranidae > Lithobates > Lithobates septentrionalis. Next base: position 553,836 of record JBBDGP010002524.1, on the reverse strand, counting down.
GTTATATTGTAATGTTACTTTGTTTTATTGTTAACCATCATTTGCTTAGCAGGTACGCCATTCAGCTGCAGCACTGATTTATTCATCTTGACAGCAACAGCGTTTGCTCCCACGATACGTAAATCAGCGACTCCAGCGATGTAGGAGGTGCTAAAAAGTTAACACCTCCTACAAAAAAAATGGTGCATGTATGCCCATCATTAGAAGTGGGTGGATGAAGGGCGGTATTCTAATGGTGGGCATACCCACCGATCAATCTCTTTTTCGTTCAGCCCACAGGCTGCATGAAAAAAAGAACATTGCAATGTATGCCCAACAAGGACCAGCAACGTACTGGTATGTTGCTGGATTTTGAGTGGTTATACCAGAATGTATTGTTTCAGCAACGCACCAACACCTTTGCAGCCATTGTGCTATTTGCTGGCTGCTTGGTGTGCTCCTGTACCTTTAAGGGGTGGCTCTCCTTCAGTCCACCTGCCCTCATTTATCCATCAGAATGCATGTGACTCCACTGTGGGGACACTTATATTTTAGTGTTAGGACCACAGATACCAGGGTGCCGTGACGTGGCTCTGTGGCTTACGCATGCGTTTGCAAATGCGTGCGGACTAAACCCCTGTTTTTAATGCATACTGTTAGACAGGTTAGTTCAGTTGTCTGCGAGCTGGTTGGGAAGTAGGCTTGGGTTTTTTCCTGGGCATTCCCCGGGCTTTGTTGTTACTTGTTTATACCAGAATGATGCCTGCAGGTTTAGGTATCATCTTGGTATTATTCTTTTCAGCCAGGGGTCTGCTTTCATGTAAAAGTAATCATAGCGGCTAATTAGCCTCTAGACTGCTCTTACAAGCAGTGGGAGGGAACCCCCCCCACCGTCTTCCATGGTTTTCTTGGGCTCTCCTGTCCCAACAGGGAACCCGAGAATGCAGCCGGTGGTTCCACCAGCTGACCATAGAGCTGATCAGAGACCAGAACGGCTCCAATCATCTCTATGGCCTAAGAAACCGGAAGCTGAGATAACAATAAAAATGATTTAAAAAAAATGAAAGGCACAATTTAAAAATATAATAAAAAAGCAAAATAAATAATAAAACATTTTTTTTTAAAAAAGCACCCCTGTCCCAGGGAGTCGGTCTGGTGTCATATGTAAACAGCAATTGCACCATGCATGTGAGGTATCACCGCAAAGGTCAGATCGAGGGCAGTCATTTTAGCAGTAGACCTCCTCTGCAAATCTAAAATGGTAACCTGTAAAGGCTTTTAAAAATAAATGTAGTTTGTCGCCGCTTTTTAAATTTTTAAAATTTTAAATCATGTTGTGTTTGGTATCCATGTACTCGGCATAAGATCATTTTTTTTATTTAATCAAACATTTGGGCAATATAGTGTATTTTAGTGCATTAAAATTTAAAAAAGTGTGTTTTTTCCAAAAAAATTGTGTATGAAAAATCGCTGCGCAAATATTGTGTGAAAAAAAGATGCAACACCCACCATTTTAATCTGTAGGGCCTTTGCTTGCTTTTCTTGCAAAAAAATAATATTTTTTCATGTAAACAAAAAAAGTGTCAGAAAGGGTTTTGTCTTCAAGTGGTTAGAAGAGTGGGTGATGTGTGACATAAGCTTCTAAATGTTGCGCATAAAATGCCTAGACAGTTCAACCCGCCCCCCCCCCCCCCCCCAAATGACCCCATTTTGGAAGTAGACACCCCAAGCTATTTGCTGCTACTGACCAACTGGCATGTTGAGTCCATGGAATATTTTATATTTTGCAAAAAGTTGCGGGAATATTACACTTTTTTTATTTGTTGCACAAAGTTTGTCACTAAATGAGAAATTGCTCACACATGGCATGGTTATATGTGGAATTATACCCCAAAATACATTCTGCTGCTTCTCCTGAGTACGGGGATACCTCATGTGTGGGACTATTTATTACATTTATTTATTACATTTATTAAAAAAGAAAAAAACTGAAATATCTCATGGCCTAAGTATTCAGACCCTTTGCTGTGACACTCATATATTTAACACAGGTGCTGTCCATTTCTTCTGATCATCCTGGAGATGGTTCTACACCTTCATTTGAGTCCAGCTGTGTTTGATTATACTGATTGGACTTGATTAGGAAAGCCACACACCTGTCTATATAAGACCTTACAGCTCACAGTGCATGTCAGAGCAAATGAGAATCATCAGGTCAAAGGAACTGCCTGAAGAGCTCAGAGACAGAATTGTGGCAAGGCACAGATCTGGCCAAGTTTACAAAAAAAATTCTGCTGCACTTAAAGTGGATGTAAACTCGAGATTTTTTTTTTTTTTTATATCATACTGTAGATTATAAGACTTCCTATCATTTGAGCCCAGTCTTGCCACAAAGAGTTAATCCATCTCTGAGCAATCCCCTTTTATTGTTCAGTGAGAAAAATCTTGACAAACCGAGAAAAACTTTGTCAAATCCTCCCCCTTGCTGTGAGTGACAGGTGATTTACATATCTAGTGCACTAGCCTAAGACATGCATTATTTTTTAATTCCCTCCCCCACTCATTTCTTCAGCAGCTCTGCAAGGATTGCCTGTTCCACACCTCACCATGATTCGGCATACTGAAGTCATGTGGTTACTTTCCTGTCTTTTCATTGGATGTTAGAGATCATAGCAGAAGTTCAGTGTAAGAAATACACAGGAGAAAATGCATATTGACAAGGGGAGTGTAGAGGTGGGCGGGGAGTCTACTGAGATCACGACTCCACCCACCGAGCTCCAGACAACAGACCCGCCCACAGAATCTGCAGTTTTTTGGGTCTCATAACAGACAGAGGGGAGACATTTGACAGGTAAAGATACATGCAGGAGGCATGTATATCCCTATAGATAACCCCTATGGCAGTAGTTTAGAAAGGATGACATTGGGTTTGCATCCACTTTAAGGTTCCTAAGAGCACAGTGGCCTCCATAATCCTTAAATGAAAGACATTTGGGACGACCAGAACCCTTCCTAGAGCTGGCTATTTTTTAGCCTAAAGAATAAAATGGTGGGTGTTGCATATTTTTTATGTCATATGATATTTGCGCAGCGGTTTATCAAATGCAAACTTTTTGGGGAAAAAATACACTTTAATGAATTGTAATGCACAAAAACACAAAATAAAACTCAATTGCTTGGTTAGTGGCTAAAACAGCACCATCGTTTTTTCCTACTTACATTTGTGTATGACCTTTTTATCGCCCATTGCTTTAACATACTTCCCATTACTGCAACCTGGCTTTAAGATTCTGACTCAGCTTCCCTCATAGGGGCCTGGACTGGATTCACTCACCCAGACCCAGTGGACAGAAAGAAGGTCGAGTTGGATTTCTTTTATTCCCACTAAACATCTTACAAGTCCTTCCTACCCCTCCCTCTCTATATCTCTCATCTTTCAAGACCCACTGTTTTCTCTAATTTCTCGGTGGATTGCAGTTTTTATCAGTCTCCTGGACCAGTATCATGCTTTTTTGATGACTTCTCTGCCTGGTTACTCTACTTTCTGTCCTCTAAAATACCCATTACCATTCTTAGCGACTTCAACATCTCTGTTAACATTAACAGCCTGGCTACTTCTCAACTTAACCTCATCTTTTGACCTAACACAATGGACACACACTTCCACTCACTCTGATGGCAATACCCTCGACCTTGTATTCTCCCATCTCTGCACTACTGGCAACCTCATCAACACTCCCTTTCCTCTCTTTGATCACAACCTCATCAGTTTCACAGTATCCCGGTCTTCAAACACCTATCCCTCCAAGCAGCAAATGATTACTTGTAGAAACCTTCGCCATATTAACCCTTCACTTCCCTATTGTGCTACTGACCACCTCTATGACAAAGTTTCTCCCCTCCCCTGTCCTGTCCTAACCTGGCCACCTTTGCCTACAACAAATTCACTCCCATCCTCACTGGAAGAACTTGCTCCTCTATCTACAGGCAGAGTCGGTTCACATCTGTGCAGGTGGTGCTACTGCGGGACCAGCACTTGGTTGTATTTAAACCTTGCTTTGAATATTAAAAATTAATTGAATAGCGTTTTCGTTCATTTAAAACAGTTATCAATTTTAGGCTCCAGTGCCATCCCCTGTACCCCCTTCCAAGTCTCATAATTAGGTGTGCCCATGCAACAGAAATTTTTGTTGTGTGGCACGCTTAAATTTGCCAATGTCTTCTTAAAAACTCTTCTAGCTAGGTTCCACCTTACAGTCTCCTTTCATCCCTATGGATGCTGCTGTGTTGGATCCATAGGAATGAATGGAGTTTGCAGTGTGCTCTACATTCCCTTTGGATATATTTAGAATTGTGACCACTGTGTCGTGTCCATTCTTAATCAGTTACCTTAGTGGAGCTGAAGAGTGACACTCCAATGATGCTGGACTCCTTGACCATGGTGTCTCTGGGATTTATTTCAATAGGTCCTCTGCAGCCGATAATCTGGTGTGAAAGAACATAGTACAGCAGAAGTCTCATTTATGTATATATACTGCATATTGTTGTATTATTCCATTCTATTACTCTAATAGTAAAATCAACACTCCTAGTATTGTTCTTGAAACTAAAGCCAGCCATAGATGGATCGAATCTCGGATGGTTCAGCAGGGACTGGGATGAGATTTGATCCATCTATGGGCGGGCTGGTTGTACTAAAGTCGATTCATTGATTGACTTCAGTACAACCAGTCCGTCAGATTTTTTAAAAATGTGATCACTGCTGGCAGCAGTGATCATTGCGTTCTGCCTGCAGGAAAGGCTCCCCGCCGGCAGAACACAATAGCACAGCAGGAGGGATTCCCCCATCAACACGGACTTCGTTCATGGTGGAATTGAGCAATTTTCTTTCCTGCAACCCTTGGTTGCAGGAAAGAAAATCGCTTCATTTATGGCTTGCCTTAGCTCACCACAATGGTTACAATCTGATTGCACAATCTCCTTTGGACCTACCAACAAATCTGTAGTGCACGGGCCTACTTAATAGGAGAGAAATTTGTTGATTAGATTACATATTTTTGTAAATCTAAAGTTAACTGTTCAAAGATTGTATGGGCAGATTGTAACATGTATAATGACCCTTAGACTTGTTGCTTTAAAAGGAGAAGTATGGCCAAAGCTCTTTTGGGCATACTTTTCCTGTGGGTCACAGAAATGCACTTAGCTCTGCTCTCCCGTGACCCAGATTCAGCCGACAGCAGGCTAAAGTCCGCTGTTGGCTGACGTCACAGAGCTGCTCCAGGCTCTTGAATGGAACCCAACCATATTGTCGGGATCCACCCAGATGCCTGAAGCGGCAGCTGACTCAGCCTCCCAGCACCGCTGACAGCCCGAGCCAGCTACTCCTGCCTCCTCCACAGACCGGAGTTCCAATGAGCGCTGGAGGGGCCGAGCAGAGAGCGGGCGTAGAGCTGGAAGGGCACAGATGTAGCATTGGATTGATGCTGCATCCACATAAGTAAGAGTGTTTGTTTGTTTTTTTTTTGTAATCCCAAACTTCTCTTTTAAAGTGGCTCTACACAATCCTATTGGTCCATGAGGCAATGGATTATAGTGATGGACCAATAGAATTGTATAGGGACAGGAGGATGTGGGGGAGCTCAAACACCAAATATTTCCAATCAGGAAAAATGATCAAGTACTGAATACTGCAACATCTCAGGATAAAAATAGAGCCACATTAAGGCACTTCTGAAAAGTAGAATCCCTAAGGATTCATTCACATAGGTACAAAGGCCCATACAGTGTGCAAGAGCCATTTGTTTTAGCATCAGGAGCAGTGCGGCACTGCATGCAGGCAGCCTATGTTAGTCAAAAAACACATAGCAGGCAGTACGTCCTCACCTGGACATCTGAGCTTGACAGGTGTGCAGAGACAAGTCCACAGCTCCGAATGTACACTGTCTGCATTCAGGGTCATATATATATATATATATATATATATATATATATATATATATATATATATATATATATATATATATATATATATATATATATATATATATATATATATATATATATATATATAGAGAGAGAGAGAGAGTGATGCATACATTCAGAACAGGCTCACCCGGAGGCAGAAATCTCATGTAGTTGGTATACTCAGAAATTTTGGAGTTTGTAAAACTGTATACACGGTATATATATATATATTTGGTTCAGATGGTGTCAAGCGTGTGTGGCGGCAACCAGGTGAGGAGTACATGGTTTGTTTAAATATATATATATATATATATATATATATATATATATATATATTAAAGAAAGGGGGCTCACACAATAAACTGACAATGCTGCTTCTGATTGAGAGGCAGTGGCTCAGCATTTTCAGCCTGCAACAGGAAGTGCTGTTACTGGCAGGATCTTCAGGTAAAAAAACATTGTAAGACAGGGGTGCCCAACTTTTTGAAGAGCGAGGGCCACTTAAGTGACTTGGTAGCCGGTCAAGGGCCACAATGAGCGAAACAGGCGGATGACAGGTCCGTGTCCACTTTGCATATGCAGATCGGACACGGACACAGCCCGCTCTACACTATAAGCCCCCCGGTTCGCCCAGACGGATCACCTTCTGTTTTTTTTTTAGCGGATCGGATTGGAGGTAGGCGGGTGTAAAACGGACACAAGTCCACCATAGAGGTGAATAGAGGATCCAGTTGGGTCCGCCTGACCCTATCGGATGGATCATGTGAAAGAGGCCTAAGGCTGCCTTCACGCTGATGTGCTGCGGTTTACCCGCACTTTCCTGTGGGTTAGCTGCACTTTGCCATAAAATTCCATTATATCTTGCAGGTGTGGTGCACTTTCTGAAAGCACACCAAACCCACAGGTAGTAACAGAAGTCTATGGCTCAGTGCAGGTAACCCGCAGGGGCACTGCACCTGCAGATCAGTTTGAAAGCAGCCCAGAGTAGCCAGTGCAGAACTAGAACAGATATGTCCAATGCTATGTGATTTTAATAAAAAACAAAACTGACCTTTAAACATAATCTTCACTTCAGGAATGCCCCTGCAGGTATCGGCAGCTCTTTCTGTCCCAGGCAGAGTACATTTGGTATCACTCCGCCTGTGACAGGAGTCAGCGTTATACAGGAAGCATCAGCTCTGCTCTCTATTGCAGCCGCTTGCTTCCTGTACCGCTGGCTCCATTCTCAACACTGATGCTCTGGGATGGCTTGTCAGGAACCCGCGATCTAGACTTGATGACCCGCCATCCCAGACCAGGAAGTCGTAGCCCACACCAGAGGGCTCAACGGGCCAGCGGTTGGGCACCCCTGTTGTAAGAGATTCACAAAGAATGATTTGCAGCAATGTTGTCAAAAATACTGAAAAAAATTATTTAAAGCTGAACTCCATTTATGGATTTTATTGCATAGTTACATTGGGCCAGCTTGGACCAATATAAGTATGTATATGCCATACCTGTAGGACCACCGTAGGTGGAAAAATCACTGTAGCAGCTGCCACTGCTACATTGATCTCCACTGTCATCCAGGTGCCATTTACAGAACGGCTTGCATTTTTTTTCAATGAATGCAAGGCGTTCTCAGGTTGGACAAGGTGGAGAGGTGGGTTGGTGATGTCACAATCTCCACCTCGTCCAATCAGAGAATGCTTTGCATTCATTGGTAAAAAATTTCAAGGCGTTCTGTGAATGGTGCCAGTGCAAGCGAGCAACTCCTTGTGGTTACTATGCAGTATGACAGCTGCAGCAGCCATGACTGTATAACTACAACTACTGTAGGGATCCTCCGCTTCCAAAACAATCACACAGGTATGACGTACGTATACTTTTATTGGTCCAAAATTACCTTAGAACAACATTTATAATGAGTGTAGACGCTGAAAAGACGATTGTACTTACAATGACTCTGCCTCCAACAGACAGAAGTTTCAGGTCATTACTCAGGTTTACATTAGAGAGCATCTCCAGGATGACATTAATTCCTTCTCCTCCAGCTGCTTCCTATGTAACAAAACACAGAAAAAATAAAAAGGCGCCATCCCTCAATGAAGGTTTATTCCTTAAGTTATTGTAACTACATTCAGTTTTTTTTTTATCATATCTATCTAGTAGCTAGCAGGGCACCCCACCAATGAGGATAGAGTCCAGAGTAGTTTTTTTATTACTGAAAATCAACAAGATAAGTACAGTGGAACCTTGGATTACGAGCATAATCTGTTCCAGGAGAATGCTTGTAAGCCAAAGCACTCGCATATCAAAGCGAGTTTCCCCATAGAAGTCAATGGAAACGAAGATAATTAGTTCCACATTGACTTCTATTGCATGCAATACCGCATGTGGCCAGAGGTGGGGGGGTGACGGAGAGCCTCATAAATAGTCAGGGACAGCTCGGCCGAACTCAGAAACCCTTGGAAAGGCTCGGAAACCCTCGGTAATTAGTAATTCCGAGTGTTTCCAAACAGTTCCGAACCGTACCGAGTGTCACCGCTGCACCTCCGGCCAAATGCAGCACTGCACACCCCATTAGCATGAATTCTGCTCATTTTGCGAGACAACACTCGCAAATCGAGTCAGAATTAAAAAAAAGAGAAGTTGCTCGTCTTTCAAAACGCTTGTTAACTGTGTTACTCGTTAACCAAGGTTCCACTGTATACCAATGCATTACTGGGGTTCACAAACACCCCCTTCATCAGGGTTTGTATGTCATATCACATCAGGAATGCCTGGACTCAGAAAGAGTGGAAAGAATTTGTAGGATTTCACATCCAATATTAGCACCAGAAGGAAACGCAGTGTGAAGCTTCATGTTGCATTACCAGGTGCTGCTAATATTGGATGTGAAGTCTTTCAAACC